>CM074718.1:544351494-544951494 GCA_037306005.1 Rhinophrynus dorsalis
GCCCGGAATTCTATGATGGTCCAGGACAGTCATGGATCCTTAGGGGGTTAAGGGAAGGTCACTTCTCTGGACTGCTGGTCGTTAAGGGGTTAATGGGGATTTTAACCCCTTGAATGCTAGAGAGGTCTCTAACACATTAAAATCCCTTATGGTGCTGTATTTCATGGTGCTTAACCCCTTGAGTGCCAAAGGGGCAATGTACTGCGCACCCCTCTGACACTCAGATAGTTATGAATCATACACTATCATCTGACAGAAATAAAATTAAGAAAAACAAAAACACTGGGCCTTATACACAAAGCAAGACAAAAGCAATTCTGGAGCAAACCAACTGTACCGTGACGGAAAAAAACCAAAACACTGATTTAAATGGGGATTTTAACCCTTAGAAAGCCAGAAGTCTCCAGTCTATTGCTCCGCAATGCACTGGAGACCTTTCTAGTATATTCAAGGTATTAAAAGTCCCACTTAAAACAATTTGGAATGTTCAGCTCTGCCCTGTGTGGCGTTGGTTTGACCAAGAATTTTTCCTCCCTTCTTCTGGGCATAAGGCCCAATGTTGGCAACACATATTAACCCTCAGAGTGTCAGAGAGGTATACAATGCGTTGCTTCACAATGCTTTGTGTACCCCTCTGGCACTCAAAGGGTTAACCCATTAACGACCCTTGATGGTCCTGGTACGTCATGGGTAAAAGTGACTGAACGACCTATGACGTACCAGGACCATCATGGATTTCAGGGCTCCCCGCGCTACTGCACACTATTCAGGGAGCCCTGAGTCGGATCAACAAATTAAAAAAAAAAAAAATGCATCGTGGTCCTTTAGTAACTGCCGCATGCCTGCGCGGCCGGTTGTTAAGGGGCAAAATCCTATATAATAATTTACTAGCATGTTTGTCACGATGCAGTCATGCACAGTAGAGACTCCTCACGTTCAGGCAGTCTCTACTGCGCGAGATTGCATCATGCGAGTGAGGCGACGCAAGACTGCAACGCATGGAGCAGGGACGTAGCGGCCTCTTAACCTTTTGAGTGCCAGAGGGGTACGCAACGCATTGTACAGCAATGCGTTGCGTACCCCTCTGGCACTCAAAGGGTTAATATTACCTGGACCTTGGCTCGTGTACACGGGATTTTACACTAGTATTCACATAAGTTGGAGATATACAAACACTATGGCATTTTGCCAATGATGACTGACTGACGTATTTCCAATATATCATCTTCTGTATCTTTCGTGTACATAATGCTGTAGACTAGAAAATCAATATCACATTAGGTGCTTGAGAGAAACCACACAGCAATTATGAAGTAAATGTATGACAAATACTCATCTGGCATTAAAGCCACTCCTGTTACTATGCACTCAGACCACTGGCCCTAAGGTTCACTGCAATATAACCTGTTATAGGAGAAGTAACAGCTCCTAATACAGGGCTGTCCACAGGATCAGAAGGCAATAAGTATGAGGGCTGCATTTTTTTTATTGTTAATGTTGGTGAATTTTAGCCTATCAGATATTCAAAATATGATCAATTAAATGACAATACGGATACGTAACAGACCCATTTTAACCCTTTGAGCAATACATTGCTTTGTACCCCTTGGCACTTAAAGGGTTAATGTACTGTACAATACTTGCAGGCAGAGGTCTACTAGTACAGGGGAAAAAAAAAAATAATAATAAATAAATATTACATATAAATATTATATATATATATATATATATATATATATATAATTTATAGATATCCATGTATCAGGAGGGCCGCATTTGGCCCATGGTCCACATGTTGCTCACCATGGATTGAACCATGGCTGAGAAAAAAAAAAAAAAAACACAAACAACAAGGTTCCCACTGACCTACCTTCAAGGGGTTAAAGTTCCCTTTACAGAAATGTGACTTTGGGCAATAATTATGACCCCCCCCATAGTGCATTTGGTTTCCTCCAAAATTGCAACTATTTATCTTACTGAATTACACCTTCCTACAATACATTTGTGCAGCAGTGTACTGGAGACATCTCTAGCATCCTAAGGGGGTTAATGACGTCTTCCATAACTTTATATGAGTAAAGGTCTCCATACAGTAGTTATGTAATTTAGACAATGTTATGGTTCAAGATGCCATTTGGAACCTGCATCCACATAGCCAAGTTTATCATCAGAATGCAGCAAGTTGAAAAAGACCAGCACACACAATTACAAATGAAAGGTAAGAGAGACCTCTGCTGTCTAGAAGGAGAATTACAGCATAAACACAAGCTGGTAGGTGTAGCAAGAAGGCCACTTAAAAGATCAGAGACTTTTACTAAGCAGAATATACATTACAAGGTTGTTCCTGATGAGCAAAATAATGGTACTCCTACTGGTGGGAGATGTATTACTCAACAATTATTATAGCTTAAATGGCCATGCAGTAATACAGTTGTTACTATCACATTCCATGAAGATTCATAATCAGTGGCTCACCTCTGCTACAGACTGTAATAGCTTAACTGTCGGGAGACAGAAAAAGTGTTCTTCTGAATGAAGCAATTGCCAGCAGTTGTTGCAAACAGAAGGAAAAGTCCTACAAAGTTTTATTTTTTCCCCATAATAAAAGTGTACAGCTCCTTTAAACAAATGATCATATCAGTGATAGACAAGGCTTATCCAGCTTTAGATGCTGTGCCCACACAGACATACCCTCTGTGAATCAGCACCTCCCCTTCAGTCTCACTCTGCATCCAGCTGAGCACCAGACTTCATTCTGTCACCCAATAACAACTCAATTACATCTCATTCAACTCTATCCACCTCCAACAATCAGAAATGAGAAAGACAAACCCACTCTACTTCACAGTGAGCTCTTCCAAGTGAATCAGTGGGTTTATGAGTGTTTTGAAGGAAAAAAAAAAAATGGTGTGATAACTTATACTAGAACTGTCCTACTGACTCAAAGGAAAGAATCCAGTGTGACAGCAGAAATTTAATATTTTTCTTTTCCTTTTTTGTTTCCAGTTTAGGGGTTCGTGAAAAGTACAATAGTTCTTTGCTGCACATTTATCACTGGTCTGAATGTGCAAAGACTTCAAAATATTGTTTATACTTCAGATATTTATCAAAATAGCTGCAGCTACTTGGTAAATATCTACCAGCTGCTCTCTGCAGGGAAGGTGAACTGACCCAGCCAGAGGTGTTGGTAATCTACTCTATGTGCAGCATGGGGTGGAGTTTGCCAGACCGCAGGTCATGTGATTTCCATTTAACCCTTTGAGTGCCAGGGGGGTAGGAAACTCTCTGCAATGCACTGCATACCCCTCGGGCACTGAAAGGGTTAAGGTGCTGAGTGGCCTCCATACACAAGGCTCTCTTTAAAAGGGTAAAAAAAATAAATTACAATTATCCTTGCAAAGACCGTGGCTTTCAAAAAAAAATGTAGGCCACTATATTTTTTGGTATCTTTGGAAAGTGGATGAATTCTTGGGCAAACTAATTGAATCATAACGACAAAACTGAAAAAGATAAAAATTCACATTTATTTAAAAGGGTATTTTAACCCCTTGAATGCTAGGAAGGTGTTTGGATTCCTTCAGTATTCAAGGGATTAAAAGCCCCATTAAAATCAATGGGATTTTCTAGTTTTCCCATGTAGCGCAGTTGGTTTGATCTAGAATTTCTCCATTTGATACTTTCCTGTTATCCAGAACCATTTACAAAACTAATTCCTGTTGTTATTTCCTGTCAGAATCTGTTGTAATATTATAATAAAGATTTTGTTGTAAAATGTTTTGAAAATGGTTTCGGATAACAGGAAACTACCCTCCATTTTCTTTGAACATAAAACTCATGTGATGTTGGAGTCCAACTTGCCAGCTGCTACAATCACTTGTTTTCACTCTACCCATGTCCTATAATTATGTCTCCTCATTTGCTTACCACCCAGTCTGCCTAATTAAATCACAAAAGCCTAACTCCAAAACAAACATGTTTACAATGCAAACTGCTGATACCAATGGTCTGTGAGCCTGCAGTGTTTGCATTGGTCTGGTTCAAAGTATTATTGGTTTTATTATGCGCCTCAAAGCAGAAAACTATGTGATTGTATTTTCGGTAGCAGACCTTGGGAGATCCGAATCATAGCCCTACTCTAGTTTAACTTCTGAAATCACAGGAGTGGGAAACCCTGACTGACTAGATGTTATTGGACTACAACTCCCATCATCCTCAGGTGATCAAGGAAAATACATGGGTCTTCTTACAAATGTCTGGTTTGCTCTCTACTGGAACATGATTGTATCCACCCTGATCAGTAAAGATCTAACCCCTGGGAGACTTTATACACACAGTATCCACACTAACCTGCTGTACGTATTCCAGAGGCACGGGGGTGGCTTGTGTGAAGGTTTCCAAACGTATGCTATGAGCTGGGTCATCTACAATTACACAGCCGATGTCAAACCACCTGAAAACACAATGGCTTATGATGAGGATTGGGATTAGAAAACTCTCAGAGCTATACTTCAAAAAGAGAAGAGCAATTTTGGAGCAAACTAATTGCACCATATGGGACAAATGGAAATTATAGCAGATATTAACTAGGGGTCTTAAAGTGCTAGGAAAGTCTTGAATTAACTGATTCACAGAGGGATTAAGTTTCCCATTTAAATCAGTGGTAATTTACATGTGTCCCCTATGGTGTTAGTATGCTCCAGACTTGCCCCTCTTTAGCCTTGTGAGCATGGTCCTATATACAAAAGCAGACACACAATTTCAGTCATCTCGATTACCTGGTTTAAACAACTTTGAGTGCTAGAAGGATGCCTAATGCATTGCTCCACAATGTGTTCCGTACCCCCTCTGGCAATCAAAGGGTTAAAGTGCTTTTATTAATTTACACACACGTCACATGTGTATTTAAAAGGAGAAGTAACACCTCCAACAACTGTTATGTCCGCCTCCCTAAACATAACCTCACTGAAGACGCTATCTCTTTAAAAAATACAAAAGGTCAAATATTTTAGGGCACAGAAGGAATTTTCTAGCCATACTAGGGAAAGTGGGAGGTTATTAGGTGGTGTTAGTTCTCCTTTAACCCTTTCTTGCCACAAGGATGTCCAATGCATTGTTTCACAAAGCACTGGATACCTTCTGGAATTCAAAAGGTTAACCCTTTGAGTGCCATGCAATGCATTCCATACCCCTCTGACACTCAAAGGGTAAACATTTTCAATTACCAAAAATACAAAAGTATTCAGAAAAAGGGAATCCTTTGAGTACCAGAGAGGTATCCACAATGCGCTGGAAACCTTTCTGGCACTCAAAGGGTTAACAGATGGAGAGGAAAGTGCTAATAACTGAATACCACTGCTTCACATGGATAGAGGGTGAAGCAATTTTGTGACAAATAACTGGCACCATATAGGAGTGAAATTAAAAAACTGCATCGATTTAACCCTTTGAAAGCCAAAGTGGTGACAGATGCATTGCTTTGCAATTTGCCGGACATCTCTCAGTCACTCAAAGGGTTATATGGGGCATTTTCTCTTGAATACAGTGTTACTGGTTTGCCCCTGAAGTGCTTCCCTTTGCATACTCTGTGAGGACATGTATAGTGGAATGGGATACACTACATGGTTTCCATTCACCACTCATGAACAAATAAAGCTTGTGTAACGAGCACCAAAAGGTGCAATCCCAGAGCAGACCAACTGCAGCAACTAAAAATTCTCCCAACAAGATTGATATAAGAAAGGGGGATTTTAACCCACTGAATTCTAGAAAGGTCTCAAAACGCATTGCTTTATAATACAATGGACACCACTCAAGGGGTTAAAAGTCCCATGAATACAATTGGGAATTTTCAATTCTCCCCTTTTGTGCAGTTGGTTTCCTCCAGAAATGCCCTCTAACTTATTGAATTGCTCCCTACAAGTGTTCAGAAATGTTTTGTGGCCACCGTGGTACTTACTTGGGACTCAAACGGTTAATGGAACACTAATGCAAACAAAATAGGTTGATAAGTTTAACCTCTAGAATATGTAAAAAAATGATTTATTGCATCCACAAAATATAAACCTAAACTTGCTTTTTGACATGTGCAAATTGTCCTCTTCAAAGAGCATTTATTTAACCCTTTAGTGACTAGCCGCGCACGCATGCGGCCGGCACTTAATGCCCGCTGAACTTTTTCCCCCATTACTTACAATTACTTCTGGGATGTACATGTACGTCCTTTGTCACTACGTGACAGTTTCTGCAGGACGTACATGTACGTCCATTGTCGGGATGGGGTTAATGTTATTTCTGTGTGTATTGAGAGACACGGGCTAAAGTAGGCTGATTGTGATTAGTGTCCACTGCTCTTGGATCCAGAAAGAATTGTTATATCTCAGCCCATTTTCACATAATCCTGGTAAATCAATGGGATCCCTGGGAAATGCAGGAATGTCTGCTCCCTCAGAGCATATGTAAGAATAGATTTTAGGCCTCAGAACTTTTACAGATGCTAACATGTTATTTACAAAAGGTGGTTTGAGGGTATTTTAGAAGATTTTGAGATCTGACAGTATAAATATATTTAATCTGTATCAGTGGTGGGAAACCTGCAACCTGCCCTATGCTGCTAGTCATGAATTTCCAACATTCTCAGCTAGCTAATGGCCAGCAGAGAATGATGAAACTTTAGTCTAACAAAAGCTGGAGGAATATAATTTGCCTGCTTCTGATCTACATACATTACTCTTTGGCAATTGCCGCCTGTCTATTTGGTCTTCTCCGCTGCATATTAATGGAAAGTGGCACCTAGACTATATTAAGGGTAGCTACCCATTTACTACAGCAGAGTATGGATTACACAGTCTGTGTGCACGTGCATGGATGGGGGCAGCCATCAACCTCCCAGCGCCAACTGATGAAGGGAGGTTAATAGCTCCCCAGTACTATGTGTAATCTTTGCACTCATTTAGTAAAGGGGTAGCAATCAAGTCTGATTGCAGCTCTCCATTACTGCTGCAGTATTGTAGTCCTATGGAAGTATAGAATGACTCCACGTCACATGTACCAAGCAATGCGGAGTTATTCACAGGTAAATTGACCAACTTTTATAACATATCCCCCAAGTCTCTATTATAAGAAGGAAGTTCAAGGACATATTTCCTAAGCTTGTAATCCAGGAATTGGGATACTTTTTCAACAGACAAATATAGGTCATAGGTACCGGCACACCGTGCTTCTGACAGAAAAGCTACTGGCTGCCCTTAACAATATGTTGAGTATTGCGATAGCCACTATAAAAGGCAATAATCAGGCCAAAGTGAAACAAATACTAAGCCAAAATATAAAAATACTTAGTAAGGTGGTATAAGTATGATCCCTGATAATTCAAAGATACTGAAAATACAGGGTACAGGCTTGATTTGTATAGATAAATAGAGTCATTCAACAGATTCAAAGCTCCTGAAATTTGACCATGTGTGTTAAATAATCAGCCTGTTTTAAACAGTAGTATCTGCTCAAAGTATCAGTTGGTAAAGTATCAGTGTGGCTAACATGTTGATGCCTAGCGATGTCCTCACAAATCATTGGGTAACAGACATGCTATCAGGATCAGGCCACAGAGAAAAAAATTGATAGTCGCATTGTAAGTTGTCATAAGCGTTATCAGCAAAAATCATCGGTTAATGGCTAAGAAGAGATCAAACAGTAATGCTCAACTACAAAAAAAAGAAAGATTGGTGACCAGCATAAAAGACAAGCATACGAATTAGACCTTTCTGGTCCAGTTAGTGCTCTTCCTAATGGGCGTTTCGCTTCCACTTTTTCATAGGTTGCTGGCCACCTTTAAAAATCTGGTTATAAATAAAAGGGAGGACTTCCCGAAGTCCTCATTAGTTCCTAGGGTCTCCTTATTTTGTCAATCAAGGGAATCCCTAGAAATTAACCCATTACACCAATGAGCTGTAAGTAAAAGAGCAACATTACATAAAGCATCGATAGAAAGTTCAGCAGCCACACTGAAATATTATACAGAAGGGACAGCCAAAGTAACACAGCTCTTAGCTCCTTTTAAAGATATAGTACATATCACATAATTATCTTTGCCTTAATAAATCCTACAATGATTCAAAATAGACAAGAAGAATGGTGGATTAGAAATAAAGCTGAATCCACTATGTTTCATCTCTCATTATGGAATATACAAGAAGCAAGGATTAGATTGCAAAAATCTGATTACTTCATTTAAGGAATACAGTGATCCACAGATGTCTGCTGTAAGTCTCATGCCTCCATTTAGTCCATGAGGGACCATGGATTGAAGAAGAACAATCTAGTTATTTTCTTTCTGCAATAATCTCTCTTCCAGGTCCCCACCTCTGATATCCAATATCTGTTCCAATTCTGACACCTTAAAGAGACAGTAATGCCCCCCCAAAAAATATTTTGCAGTGCTTCAAAAGTGGAACGGAGTGCAAAAAACACATCACTCACACAGCTATGGTTTGAGAGATATATGCATTTAAAGTTTTATGTTTCCTGCTGTCAGCTGTAAAGCTAACAGCAGGAGACCTGTGTCGGTCGACACAGATGCTCTGCAGCAGAGCCGCAATTGTGTTATTTAAAATGAATGACTTCATTGGAATGGTGTACAAAGTGTGCTTGCAACCCAATTCGAATGAAATAATTATTTTTAAATAACGTGATTGCGTCTCTGCTGTAGAGCCTTCATGTCGGCCGAAACATCAAACTTTAAATGCAGATCTCTCTCAAAACATAGCGGTTTGAGAGATACGGTTTTTTGCACTCCGTTCCACTTTTGAAGCACTACAAACTGCAAAATATTTTTCAGGGATATTACCATCACTTTAAATGGGGTAGGGTTACCACCACCATGAGCCTCAATGAAATGTCTTGAAACAGAAGTCAGTCTTATTTGTTTGAATATCTCTGTGAACGTTTAATGTTAGCAAGATGTTCACACTGCCCTATTGCCTATTAGAGGTGGGCTTGGCACTGTGTTTCTTTGTTTTCTTTCTTTGGATATAAATCATCATAAAAGAATAGAACATTCACTCTAGTTTATAAACACCCTGCAGATGACTGAGTAGTACACCTTAGTATTTTGTACTCTCATTGTTAGGGTGCACTAATTGACTGGCCTGATATTTTACAGTGGTGCTATGGCTACTCCATCCTAGAGGCAGTTTATGGTCAAATGACCAGATCTGTCCATTGACTGCTAAAGAAACAGCACCACAGTAACATTTCAGGCAATGAAGTACTGAACCCAAAAAATGGATGTTTCAACTGTAATAACTATTTGAGTAAAACAGCTCTCAGCAGTGGAATTACCAATGTTTTACTCAGCAGGATAGACCCTGCAATATGTATTTCTCCATATTAAGCATTACTAAGGGATAATATCACTTTATATATACACACATTTAAAAAAAGTATATATTGTAGGGTTTTATCTTCCTGAAAAAAACAAGAGTACTACTAGTGCTGAGAGGTGATTTATTTAAAGTTACTGCAACTCAAAATCTTTTTAAGGTGCAGTATCTTAATGCCCTGACATTTTACAGTGGTGCTGTTGCTACACCAGCCTGTGGAAACTCTTGTCAATTGATCATAAATCTCCATAGGCTGGTGTAGCAACACCAATATCATTCTGCTCATCTATAAACCATTATAAAATAATATTTGTGTTGCAAAGGTCTTTTTTTGGCCTGTGGGGCTTCCAAGGTCTTAGACAGCCCTTTCTTACTTGTCTGGTAGCAGCTCTGCAATGAAGTTTTCCACTGACACAGCGGGCTGCTTCTCATGAATCACTCCGCTCCGGCGTAAGCCGTCTATCCTTTCCTGAGCACCCTACAAACACATCAACAGCTGCTTTAAAGTTGGTTTTATTTTTAGATTTTCCTAAGAAAAAAATATTCAAGAATTTTCCCAACCACCACATTCAGCCTTTAGGAGTACTGGAGAGGCATTCAATTCTCTAGCACCGAAAAAGGGGCAAACCAACTGCACTTTATGGGACAAATACAAATTCCCATAGACTTTAATTAAGGTTTTCAACCCCTTGAATGCTAGATAGGTGTCCAACACATTGATTTATATTCAAGGGGTTAAATGTCCCATTTTGAAAATTTGGTCAAGACTATAAATATCCTCAAAAAGGATTGGAAAATCCCAGAATCAGGCACTGACCAAACATAACTAAAAACAGTACAGTAATTTATTTGCATAAACTACTAATATATACAAAGTGGAGGGGCAGGAAAACGAGCATCTATATTACAGTTTTCCTAACTGTTTAAAGAGACAGTTGGGATGTCTAAGACATGCATTTGTCATGGTCTGTACATCTTGCCTGTACTTGATTTAAAGAGATAGTAATGTCAGCATATGAAGTTAAGATTGATTATTCAATATACTTTTGTAACCCTCTGTGTGCCAGAGGGGTACACAACGCATTGCAAAGCTATGCGTTACGTACCCCCCCTTTCCGCCACTGAAAGGCTTAGAACAAATGTTACCTTTGTAAATGTCCATTACGTTGTATTCTGTTTTTTCATCAGCATAAGGAAAACCTTGCTCCCTCGGGGAGGGGCGGGGGGTGGGGGGGTTCCTTATACTGACAGACACAATATTTTGCCTCACTGTGATCTGTCCAATCAAGCAACTGGCTTTCAGATCTGAGAAGACTCTACGTGAGGCAGGAAAACAGGGCTGGAGGGGGAAACTTTAAAACAAAATTACAAGCAGAATACAACTTTATGGACATTTACAAAAGAACTGTTCGTTATAAAAAAAGTATATTAAATTAATGGATCTTAACTTCATATGCTGACATTACTAACTCTTTAAAAACAAACAAACATTCTTGTGTTTCTTGTATATGAGCATACATGGAAACTCTCGGAGTTTAACCCAAATCTTAGGGTCTCAAGTTGGAAGGCCAAATTCTCAGACTGAGAGAGCTCAGTGGTAAAGGGATAGTAATGTTTCATAATAAAAGCAGCTCTAATTAATCATCATAGTATTTGGACTTTGGAGAGTGTTATTTCAATTCTGTCAGAGTTGTATTTCCAGAGTAATTCAATGACAAAGTGTCCCCCTCCTGCCCCTTTTACTGATGTAACACTATTCAGCCACAGCAGAAGGGAGGTGCCCAGGTAGATTGCAGAGAGGGACAATCTTCAGTTAAGATAAGGGAAAAACCTGAAAAGCTTGTCAAGGGGGGCAAGGATTTCACTGTTTTCATAGGAATAAGAGTGTCCCCTTCTGTTATCTGTCTGGTCTATGGGCTGCATTCCACATCTGAGAAGAGATGGCTTACACTAGGTAAAAGGGTCGGGAGGGGGAAACTTTGCTTGTGAATATCTCTTAAACCATAAAGGTTTGAGAGATAAGACATATCATTCTTCATGTTTTTTTAATGCCTACAAAATAAAATAAAGTTAAAACGAAGAATTACTATCCCTTTAAATACTGTCTGATCTGCACCAATCAACTGCTTATTTAGTCCCTAAATTGCTGCCATTTCTATTAGAAAGGCTGAGGGAGATATCATGCTTCTCTTTTGCATGTTCAAGCAGTGAAAACTCCAAGTTACAGCATGCTAAGGGTTCTTTGATGACCAATAAAAACACCCCCTGGTTAGAGCAATCTGGGACATCTACTGAAAAATAGGATTTTATTCTTACCTGTGAAATCCTTTTCTCTTAGTCCATACGGGTTACTGGTCTCCCACCCTGTCAAGGGACCATGCTTGGCTCTCCTGAGGCAGACCGTGGGGGTCCTTCGGGGTCATGCTCACAGGAGTCTTCTTTCCCTTCACTATCCAGTAATAGTAAGTGTCTCAAATCTTTCTGGAGCTGGTTGGCTAGCTGCAGCCAAGAAGGGAAGGTAGGCTCCACCTCCTGCATACAATTCTAGAATTGTTCCTGCCCACAATTAAAGGGGCAGATTGCCTACCCCAAAGTTACCAGTAACCTGTATGGACTAAGAGAGAAGGATTTAACAGATAAGACTAAAATACTCTGTCGTCCAATACAGGTTACTGGTAACTTTGGGATGTCCAACCATAGAGTTTCCCAGAGGTGGGAGAAGTATGGCAAGGACCAGGAGCAAGGCCCCCAAATCACCAAAGCAGATATGAACCATCAAATCAGAGATAGCCCAACAAACAATGAAGTGTCAACGGACACTGAACAGGAGTAACAACACCCCAACTGTTACACAGCACACTGAACTAGAGTCAACAGGGCTCAAAAGTGAAGGAAGCACCAAGAACCGAAGAAAATCCTAGACAAGCAAGATTGCCTCCAGGATTTTCCTCCCAAAGCTGGCGTCAGCCGATGCCAGCACATCAACACGGTAGTGCTTCGAAAAGGTGTGCACAGATGACCAGGTGGCAGCCTTGCACAACTGATCAGCAGAGGCCTGATTCTTGTAAGCCCAAGAAGCCCCAACAGATCGAGCAGAATGAGCCATGACCCTGAAAGGGACAGGCTTGTTCCTCAGCTCATAAGCCTTACGAATAGCTGATTTGATCCAAGAAGCAATAGTCACCTTGGATGCAGGTCTTCCTGCTCTAGGACCCTCAGGAATGACTAACAGCTTGTCTGATTGCCTGATAGACTCAGTGCGATGTACATAAAACTTGGGACAACGTACCATGTCAAACAAGTGGAGATCCCTCTCCTTGTCAGAGGTGGGGTCAGGGCAGAAAGAGGGCACCATAATCTCCTGATTGATGTGGAACTCCGAAACCTCCTTCGGGAGAAACTCCTGAGAAGTGTGAAGCACCGCCTTCTCCTTGTGAAACACCAAATAGGGTGGTTTACAGGACAGAGCATGCAACTCCGTGACACGACGGACAGACACAATTGCCAGGAGAAAAGCCATTTTCCACATCAACAGGCATAGAGGAATTGTAGCCAAAGACTCAAATGGAGGGCACTGAACGCCCAAAACCAAGATAAGATCACATGGAGTAGCAGGAGTCTTGAAGAAGACAGGACGAGTCTGAGCAACGCCCTGGAAGAAAACCGTGACATCAGGCAGGGTGGCAATGTGCCTGAAAGAAAACAGAGAGAGCAGACGTCTGAACTTTAAGGGAACTCAAACTGAGGCCCTTATCCACACCGTCCTGCAAAAAAGCTAGGACAGTAGGCAGATCAAATTCCTGAGACAGGTCCTTGTCAGCACACCAAGATAGTAAGGTCGACCAGACACGATGGTAGATCTTGGAAGAAACAGGTTTGCGGGCACGCAGCATAGTAGCCACCACACCAGAAGAAAACCCTTTCTTCCTCAATATTGAGGATTCAATTTCCAAGCCGTCAAGGCTAGACGATGAACGTCCTCCTTCCACAGGTAACCCTGTAGAAGAAGATCCGGATGGCAAGGAAGCCGGAATGGCTCCGCCACTGACAGATCCAGAAGCTCCGGAAACCAAGCTTGGCAAGGCCAGTATGGAGTAATCAGAATGACTGGACAACGCTCCAGTTGTAATTTCCGTAACACCCTGTGCAACACTGGGAGGGGACGAAAGATGTAGGCCAGAGGGAATAACCAAGGAATGGACATTGCATCCAGAGCTAGAGGGTCCTTCCATCAAGAGAAGAACCTCAGAACCATCCTGTTGTGTCTTGTCACCATCAGGTAGATGTAAAGAAGACCCCACTTCTGAACAATGAGGGTGAACACCTCTGGGTGCAGTTCCCACTCTCCGCTGTCGACTGTGTGTCGACTGAGGAAGTCCGCCATGACGTTGTCTGCTCCAGGAACGTGCACTGCAGATATGGCAGGAACCTATTCTTCTGCCCAGGGCAAAATAGCCTTGACCTCTAACCAACTGGTGAGACTTCTTGTTCCACCCTACTTGTTGATGTAAGCCACGGCCGTGGCATTGTTGGACTCTACCCGGACTGGGCATTCTTTCAGCTGGGGAGTCCCAATGATGAAGGGCATGGAATATCGGTCAGAGCTCCAACATGTTTATGGGAAGGAGAGATTCTTCCGGAGACCACCGACCTTGTGCACTCAGGCGACCCAGGCCCGCTCCCCATCCGGAGAGGCTGGCATCCATCGTCACCGTGGTCCAGAAGGAAACTAGGAAGGACTTGCCCTTCAGCAGATTGGAGAGGTCAGGCCACCAGGACAAACTCAGTTCCACATGAAGAGGAAGTGACACCGACATCTTCAGAAGGTCCGGCTGACCCCTGCACACCTGGATCACAAACCGCTGGAGTTCCCTGGTGTGCGCCAGGGCAAATGGCTTCTATGGTGGAAATGAGAGGACAGCTTCTTGGCTGGAACTGGATCTTGAGCTAGAATCGCAGACACCCTGTGGGCGATCTGGTGAGCCACCTCATCCATGAGAAACACCATGTTCTTCTGGGTATCGAAGAGGAGGCCCAGGAAGACCAGATGCTGGGATGGGACAAGATCTGATTTGTCCAAGTTGATGATCCACCCGTGATGGGTGAGAGCATGAATGCATTGCTGAACCTGCTGATGAAGAAGTTCCGCAGAAGGGGCTTTTAGAAGCAGGTCGTCCATGTATGGAGTAACTCTGATGCCGTCTCAGTGGAGGATGGACACTAAGGCTCCCAGGACACGGCTGAAGACTTGAGGAGCTGTCGTCAGACCAAATGGAAGAGCTGAAAACTGAAAATGTCCCCAGTCATAGGCAAATTGGAGGTACTGCCAGCTCTCTGGATGAATGGCAATGTGTAAGGACGCGTCCTAAAGATTCAGAGATGCAAGGAAATCCCCCGGGGACATGGCAGCAATCACCGTTCATAGAGACTCCTGGGGATAATGAGTCCGGATCACAAAGGAATTGAGATCTTTTAAATCCAAAATGGGACAACAACTGCCATTCTTCTTGGAGACCACAAAGAGGTTTGAGTAAAAACCCATACCTCTGTCCTGAACTGGAATCGGCTCTAGAATGTCCTTGTCCAGAAGAGCCTGAACAGCGCCAAACAGACGGCATTTCTCTGTGCCCTGAGGCATATGAGAAGGAAGGAAGCGAAAAGGAGGAAGAGAGACGAAAGGGATCCTGTACCCTTCCGTCACCACCTGTAAAACCCATGGGTCCTTCATTGAATCCTCCCAAATGCTGCGTTAGTGACGCAGATGACCACCCACAGCAGAGTGCGGACCCGGGTTCGGTAAGTCATGCTGAAGAAGGCTTGGAAGCCTTGGGCTAGACCTTGGGCTTCCATTGCTGTTTGGGTTTGAAGGAGGTACGAGGAGCTGAGGGAACCGTCTGGGTCGCCGGATGTGTCTCATTCTGAAAGGAACAAAAAATACCAGTTACGCTTAAGCGGTGTTTTCTTCCTAGGAACTAAGGGTAGAAGTGTACTCTTACCCCCTGTAGCCTCACTGATCAGATCCTTAAGATCTGGCTCAAACAAGTAAGTGCCTTGAAAAGGCAAGGAGAGCAATACTTTCTTAGAAAAAGTAACAGCAGACCAGATCTTCAAAGAGCCCGTCTGGCAACCACAGACATGGTGGAAACCCTAGCCACCAAACGGATGGCATCAAATAAGGCAGCAAAAACAATGCTGCGCATCAAATGCTGGCAAAAGGCGCAACTTATCCGAAGTAGGAGCACCCTGACGGACAGCAAGAGTGAGCGGTTCAGTCCAAACCGCAATGGCCCAGTTCACCCATGCTGCTGTGAATGTTGGACGCATGGCAGAACCAGCAGTGGCAAAGATGGACTTGAGGGAGACCTCAAGTTTCTTGTCAGTCCAGTCCTTTAGAGCAGACACTGGCAATGCAGTACACTTGGAGAGCCTGGAGATAGAAGCATCCACTTTAGGAGGATGAACCCACTGAGCAAGTGCAGCCTCAGAAAAGGGATAAAGCTTGGCAAATTTCTTGGAGACAGAAGGTTTCCTGTCCGGAGACTTCCACTCTTCAGACACAAGGCGTTCAAGAGTGGGGTTAGGTGGAAAGCAAGTAAGGGGCTTTTTAGGCTCCTGAAAGACATCAGAAGGAACTTCCTGCACTAAGGAAATGTTTAGGGTAGTTAAAACAGCCCTGATCAGGCCCTCAGCCGAGGGCTCAATATCAGCCCCAAAAGGGTCCCCAAAAACAGAGGAGTCCACCGCAGAACATTCCTCAACATCTGAATCCACCAACAGTTCCTCCTCAGAGGAATCTGACACATCAGGTACACCCTGAGGCTTTGGCAGGGAAGACTTGATGAAAGAGGGGGTCTGCCAAGAATGAAAGACCCCCCCTGTAACTGGGATGGAAAGAGTTGCAAAGTGGACCTAAGGTCCCTAGTAGCAGCCTTGAACTCTTGCACCCATAATGGCTCTAATGCATGGCTGGAGGTCCCTGGGAGACTCTCAGGGACATCAGAACATACTGGGCATAAAGGACCTGAGAATTCTCTAGGAAACCCTGAATGACAGGAAGAGCAATGCGCAACAGGGGATACAGAGACCCCAGCACCCTTAGTCTGGACCAAGCTCCAACGGTATAGACATTGTCACAGTGTCAATAACCTTACTGTATAAGAAATCTCAATTACAGTGTGTAGGATTAAAGTTTCACCCCAGAAATCGCTAAAACAGACTTATCTGGCAGGCGAAGGGTTAATAAGCAGAGGAGAGTCCAAGCCCTGCGTAGGATACTTGTTCTGGAAATAGCACAAAATGGCTGCCGAGGCGGGAGCCAATCAGAAACGAGTGCGTGAATCAAGCGCCCATGGGAAATATAGTTTTGCCAGAAAAGTACGCCAAACAGTGCCCAAAGCCCCCTAAGCCCCCCCAACACACTAGAAACATGTACCGGATGATACAGCAAGGGCAGACAAGTAAAATGAGCCATCTCTGAAGTCGCTAGGTTAAACGGTTGCAGAGATATGTCCCAAACTGTACAGTCCCATAGGAGTGACTGGAGCAATGATGCCAATGCGGTAAAGCGCGCTTTAAAGGTGCGAAACTCAAATTTTACAAAATTTAAAGTGTAAAACTAAAAGACATGAAACATCAGTAGAACATGTTAGAATACCCAAAAAACACTGACCCAGTAGGAAAAGTGTTAGAAAAACCTCAAATGAATGCAAAACCAGCAGCTAAAGGGTTAAATACCACATAAACCTGCTCCAAATACCTAACAGACACACAGATAGACCCAATAAGTGCAAGAGTGTGCAATAGGAATTCCAAAGGTAAAACCCCTGTGCGGAGGGGCACTGTGCGACGTGTGGAAATGCAACACTCAACGGGTTGCTCACCTTTCCTGCAGATCTTCTGTCTTCAGATTACCATGTTTAAAGAAGACGCCTCGGTGGGCAACTCTTGAGGAAAGAACTTGTAGCCAAGATTTTTCCCCCAGGGCTTAAGGTCCAGAAAAAGCACCTGGTCACTGAGCTAGTCACACCTAAGGGCATTGTTAGTTATGGTAATCCTCCTAATGGTGGTATTCAATATCTAACAGAAAAATAAAAAAACTTCTAAAGCTACAGCAGAACTGTTCTCTTGCCTGTGATATCTTCTCCAAGGAACAAATCTTTCTGGGAGCTGGTTGGCTAGCTGCAGCCAAGGAGGGAAGGTAGGCTCCACCCCCTGCATACAATTCTAGAATTGTTCCTGCCTACAATTAAAGGGGCGGATCACCTACACCAAAGTTACCAGTAACCTGTATTGGATGACAGAGAACTCTACATTGTGGGGAACTATGTGGGTTAATAAAAGTTCCCAGATATGTATACAAGGGATCATGTCCTCTAATATTTTCTTACTCCATTAAGATAATCCATACACCCTGAGACCAAGTATAACTGATCCCTTATCCAGAGTGGGTTTTGCTGCAATCTTATGATGTACATGTCAGGTGGAGTCATACACTCCCTCCACTACCAGGACCAGCTGTATTCATGTGTCTAACTATTAAGAAAATCTATACTGTAAATCATAACTGGGTGTTCATATACGGAGTTAACCAAAATTTGATTAAACCCTTAGGATACAGGAATCATGTGGATTTAGACACTCGGGTCCACTACCCAGTTGTATTTAAGTGATTACATCTAATACAGTCATCAGTTAATTTTTTTTCCAGAGGTGTGTATACATTCTTAAAGGGATAGTAACACTAAATATGCAAATAATATAATATATGTTGTAGAGTGTATCCTTCTGAGTAAAACAAGTGTGCTCTCACTGTTGAAAATGCTTTATTCAAAAGATATTGCGGCTCATGCTTGATTTTTGTTTTCGGTGTAATATCTCAAAGGCCTGAAACTGGACACTGGTGCTGTTGCTACACTAGCCTATGGAGGTTTATGGTCAACTGACCTGTCCATAGGATTGTGTACCAACAGCACAACTGTAAAAATTCAGGCCATTGAGAAACTGCACAAAAATAAATAAATAAATTTAAAAAAAAAAATTAAGTTTGAACGGCAATATCTTTTGAATAATACATCTCTCAGCAATGGCAGTACAGTTGTTTCACTCAGGGGGATAAAAGCTACAATAGTATTATATATAGACACACACATAAGTGTCCCTTTAAGTTAACTTATTAAAAACAGGAATTGATCATCTTGGGGTCGATCTATTGATAACAATTCACAGTAATATGATGACTAGATGTGACGGTGGATCGGTATACTTAATTCCCATGCTTGATCTATTTCTAGAGAGGCTACACATCAATGAGATGTACCCCTCATTACTGGAGGCTCAATATCAGATGACAGAAGATTTTGTGAGATAAGTATGAAGTCACAGACTGGATATACTAGGTTTATAGCAGACCCACATCCATACAGATCATGCACAGGAACCTCATACATAACCTCGTGAAAATTATAAAGAAGTTCTTATTGGATACATTATAATTCTGGATTGCATAAAAATAAAATGATGAGCAATGCCAATACTGACATTGTCTGTCTGGAAGCCTATGATTAGCACACGCATCATGCTCAGGAACATTACTTTTCCTATTTTTTACTTCTGACCCATGAGGACTTAGAAAACAAACAATTTTGGAACTCAGCTGTTACAAATTTGGCACCGACAATTTATGTTAAATATCTACTGATACTTTTGTTAACCCATCGAGTGCCAGAAAAGTATCCAATGTGTAGCAATGCATTATATCCCTCTCTGGTACTCCAAGGGTTAAACTGCTGCTGTAGTTTATCACTTTTTTGTCAGTGGGTTAAGTGTGTAACTGATGGCTGCCTGTCCTCTGTGTTGTATGGCAAATGATGACAGTGAAGAAATAATTCAGCAATGAGGACCTACCTTAACCCTTTGAGTGCCATTTTGTTCCCCTTGCGCTGCAGCTTCCCTTCAGTGGCTGTACTACAGGTCCTGCTGAAGCCACTGGGAGTCAGCTTGAGTGACTGTGTGTGTGCGTGCGTGTAGTGTATGTGTCTGTGGTGTAGGATCAAGTGGCAGCCATTTTGTTTTTTTTTGGTAGGTTGTATAGTTGTGGGCGGGTTGGATAGTGGGGGCAGGCCAATTCCCTGCATGATCACCCAATGGGAGCAGTAACTCCTCCTTACTGCCAACCCTGGATGTGTGTGTCTCCTAATGAGCTCTTCTGGTGTGTGTGTGTGTGTGTGTGTGTGTGTGTGTGTTTATGTGTGTGTGTGTGTGTGTGTGTGTTTATGTGTGTGTGTTTATGTGTGTGTGTTTATGTGTGTGTGTTTATGTGTGTGTGTGTGTGTGTGTGTGTGTGTGTGTGTGTGTGTGTGTGTGTGTGTGTGTGTGTGTGTGTGTGTGTGTGTGTGTGTGTGTGTGTGTGTGTGTGTGTGTGTGTGTGTGTGTGTGTGTCTTCTGAGGACAGAAATTATGTTCTGTGTCCTGAGGAAACAAATTTTGCAATGAGGCTCTCTCTCTCTATATTATATATATATATATATATATATATATATATATATATATATATATATATATATATATATAGATAGATAGATAGAGAGAGAGAGAGATTAGAATGTCTATTGTCACTTTATATGTCAGAGTGATTTATAAGAATAAATACTCTATGGTTTGTGCTTATCCTTGGCGACTGCTGGATGCTGGGGTTTCTCTCTCCCTTGTTGGGGATATTTATAGGCTTAGAATTGTATCTGCCCTGTGAAAATTGACAGGAATTCTGGACCATTTTAGGGCATAGCAGATTTAGTGTGCCACATATTGCTTTGCATCCAGCCCTCAGAATATTCATAAAAAATGTGTCTGTCCACTACAGTGCAGCTGGCTTAAATCAGAACTGCTCCAATTACAGGTAGCCTTTAGAAGGCCTAAATAGCTTTTAAAACCAATGACATTTACCTTCAATCCAGCAGCATATCCAACCGGTTGAGGGGCAATATTAGACTGTCCGTCCTCCCCTGTTATTAATGCCATGCCAAAAACCTCCTGGAAGGCATCCCGCACAGCAGCAACCTTCACTTCTTTATTGGACGTTACCACAATATCCAGCTCGCCTCCAGACCCTAGGGACATGTAAGATGCATAGAAGCACAAAATAAATCATGTGACCTCTTCACCCATTGACTTCAATGCATTATACTCACCAATGAGCACTAGGCGGGCTCACATGGAGATGCATACAGTAATCCTGACCCGACCAGGATTAAGACATATAGGGGCATATACACGAAGAAAAGAGCAGCAATTCAGATTTCCAAAATGTTTTAGTTACATTAGACCTAACCCTTTGAGTGCCAGAGAGGTATCCAACACATTGCACTCAAGGGGTTAAAACATTGAATGCTATCAAGGGCTCCAAGATATTGGTTTGTATTTTAACCCAATTAAAAAGGGTTAATTTGATCTATCACCTATAGTGCAGGAAAAAGTCATTTTCCATGTACCAAGGACAATAGGTACCATATGAAAATTGTAAATTCTGGGGCAAACCAACTCCACTACAGGGAACTAATTAGAATTTCCATAAATGTAAAATGTGTTAAAATTAGGTTTTTAACCCCTTGAGTGCTTAAGTGGTCTTTGACGCATTCCCTCCCTGGCACTCAAGGGGTTACAAGTATTTTTTTTAAATCAACAGGAATTTTCTCCCCGTATGATACAATTGGTTTGTCCCAGAATAGCTCCTTGTTTCTTCAGGCGCCCTATGTAGTAAAGGAGAGCAGGGTTATATTAAAGTACAATAAAAACAAATCATTCACAAAAGGGTTCAAGTAGAGTGCTGGGGCCAGGTACAGAGTAAAACCTACATACATACATGACACAGCCTTGAACTGTAATACAGTCCCAATCCCTTCATCTGAAAATACCAGACAGCTTTCCTTTCTGAAGGTAAAGGGTGGTATAGTGTTAGCAGAGGAAAAAGCAGAAGACTAGTAGAATAAAAATGATACCTTTATTGTAGATCCAAGAGTTGTGTGAGGAAAGACGTCTGTTGGTTTTTACATACTGGTGACTACCACTCCAAGTAAGTAGGCTTTTGGCTACCCTAAACCCAGACTTTACTGTCTGAAGTGTATTGTGTACACACAAGGGTCACTCTCTTTGTTTGTTTTTTCTTTACATAACCAGGGGGCGTTACTTAAAGCAGAACTATCATCCAACACAATCTTTAGCTTCGCCAAGTCCCCATCTGGTGACTAGCTGCTTAGTAGCGCTAGTCGCCAGAATAATTACCTTATTTAATAGATTTCTGCTCTCTTCCCCGGCTGACAGGCAGGACGGAGCGCGGACATCTTGCCATAGTGACGTCTGCACTGTCAGTGACAGTGCAGGCGCGTGGACGTCACAATGGCAAGATGTCCGCGCTCCGTCCTGCCTGTCACCCATAGAAGAGAGCAGAAATCTATTAAATAAGGTAATTATTCTGGCGACTAGCGCTACTAAGCAGCTAGTTGCAAGCTGGGGACTTAGTGAAGCTAAAGATTGTGTCGGGTGGTAGTTCCGCTTTAATACATATTAATACATATTCTCTTCAGGAGAAGTAATCCGTGCCAAAAGGTCCGGCACGTATTGCCACACTACTAACTTTCTAACTTTCACATTTTGCCTGTGTATGCATCTTCTATTCTGCAAACCATTCATGTCCTAGTATGGTTTCCACAACTTAATAGATACCATTACTGCAGTGTTTCTAAGGGATCTTTCAAATAATGGAACCCTTTACTTTCAAATTAACGTCCACTGCAGTTCTAACAATCGAACACTAACACAGTGTTCTGCAACAAGAGGGCCTGTTCAGGACTACAATTCCCATCATCCCCAGCCATCCTGAACAGCTGTAGGCCCTTGCTTTTTACAACCTTGCATTTACACATATCACAAAAGGGGTTAACAGTATCTATAATCAGACATATCTGAAAACGAATCAGTATGAAAAACGTAAAACTATTAGGCAATAATTATTTTTTCTTAGAGGGGACTAGACAGCAATAAATTTAATACACCGCATTCCCCCTTGGTATTCACAGAACCACATACACACCAATGGCCACCCCAGCCTTGTTTCATTGCCCGCAATCTTAATATGTTTTCTGTGTCACCCCTTGTGATTCTTCATGGAACCCAGGAGTTCAGCAAATTTGATAAATACACTTTTCCTTTATTTGAAGGTGTTTTTGAACAAATGCAGCTCTGGATGCTAGATATTTCCTCATTATATCGTGTCACAATGCTCTGGAGACTTATCTAGTATTTAATAGGTTAAGTTGGACCTTCCACTTTAATAACAGTTCTGCCTATTAATTGTAAAAAAATGAAAATTTACTTTATATATTATGTTTTTATTTTTTTTTTACTTTTTCTAAGCTGCATGGTTTTCTTTAATTTTGTAAAAGAGGTCCTATCACCATTCCACACCCTATTCTCAGTGGTAGCTTCCACCTTGAAAATATTTATATGATTATTATTAATTTATTCCACTCCACTACTGGAAACAGAGAGGTTTAAGCAGCCTAATAAAGTAGATTTGTGGACACGCAAGTAGTTAATTAACCCTCTGAGTGCTAGAAAGGTATTCAATGCATTGCACTGGATACCCGTCACTCAAAGGGTTAAGCAGCTTTATCCAACAAAGTCAGAGAACAAAATACTGCTGACATTATATTCCCCAGCTGTTAAATCAAAACACTAAACATTTTGCTTACATTTTCCTGTCAGGATTTGCATACCATTAATTCATTACAAAAAATACCCCTAAATATATTCATTTGCTTTTCCTGAATATAAAAGTACCCCATATGCCTAGTATTTCAATCCCTTTCTCACATTTACAAGTTAAATATTATAAGATGAACGCCATTATTTCCAACAATTGGCATGTGAGCATCACAGCTTAGTTGACGGTGCCAGAACCAAAAATGTTCCACAAAGGTATATGTTTCTGAAAACTAGACAACATAAGGTAAATAATCAGGAGAATTTTGGAGTTTTCTATGCATCTATTTTTCCAGAAATATTTTTAAAAATTGTGGTAATATTTTGGGGGTTTTTTTTTGCAGCTTTTGCACTTAAATTTCAATATTACGGTTGATATCAAGCACGGGATAGTTGAAAATATTTAAAAAATGCATTGATTAGTGTTCAGCTCCTTCTTCTGAGTACGGCAATATCCCATATGCATAGGTTTCTCAAGGTTTGTGGAAGCTACGGGGCCCAAACTGGAACATGTGCGTTTCCAGTTTCACACTTTGAATTTTCACAGCTTGCTTCACTGGTGTCATGTCTCATTCGAGGCTGTGTACCAGTGCTCCACTTCCCCCCAAAAGTGTATATTTTTGGAAAGTAGACACCCCAGGCTTTCATTTTATGTATGATTTCAAAATTTTACGCAGCCATTTTACCACCAATCCCTCGTAAAACTTGACGTAAGTAAAAAATTCTGTGGTTTTTACACATATTTCAGTGTTGATGTGGATTTCAAGCACGGGATAGGTGAAGATTTTAGAAACTGAATTTATTGGTGTTCAGTTCCTTTTTCTGAGCATGGCAATACCCCATATGCATAGGTTTCTCAATGTTTGGGGGAGCTACAGGACCCAATTTTGAACAAATATTGAATTTTCAAATCTTGCTTAACTGGTGCCATGTCTCAACTGGGGCTGTGTAACAGTTGTCCACTTTAACATTTCCCCCCAAAAGTGTATATTTTTGGAAAGTAGATACCCCAGGCTTTCATTTTAGGTTTGTTTTCAAATTTTGTACACAACCATTTTACCACCAATCCCCCGTAAAACTTGACGTAAGTTTAAAAAAACAAAAACAAAAAAAAAACACAGCGTTTTTCACACTTAGACTTCAGTGTTGATGTGAATTTCAACACAGAATATATATAATCTGCATTGATTAGTGTTTGGCTCGTTCTTCTAAGTACGACAATAGGTTTATCAGGGTCTGGGGGAGCTACTGGGCCCAGTTGGAACATGTTAGTTTCCTTTTACAGACATGCCATTTTTTACAAATGGTGCCTTGTCTCATTTCGGACTTTTTAGCAATACTGCAATTAATTTTACCCCCAAAAGTATATGTTGTAGAAGAGTAGACAACCCTGGTTTCATTCTATTTGCATTTTATCGATTTTTTTCGCTGCCACTCTGTCACCAACCCCTCCCAAAACTGCAGTAAGGCAGAGAAACACCATGTTTTCACACTTATATTTTAGTGTTGCTCTGGATTTCAATCAGATGATACCTGCAGATTTTTTAAGTGCTTTACATTAGTGGTGAGTATGGCAATGCCCCATATGCATAGGTTTGTCAGGGTTTGGGGGAGCTACTGGGCCCAATAGGGAACATGTGTGTTTCCATTATCAGAGATGGAAAAAACTTAGGTTGCTTTGCTTCTCATTATATTTTGATAGTGTTAGATCTAAGGAGGGATGTGTTTTGAAAAATAAAAAAATAGGATATTTCAGGGGGAAAAAGTGGCCAAATAATAAAATAAACTTTACAGCACTACTGCATTGTGCCTGCATGGTATTGCTTGAAGCAGTCACCCATGCAGAGGCCAGGTTTGGAAGGGCAATCAGGACAGTAAGTTGGGGTTTCTCTCCATATTCCCTTGCTGTAGCAAACCCTGCAGCGCTTTTGTGGGTTTTTCTTTTAAGGGGCTGGGGGGATTTTATAAATAAAGTGTACTACTCCGGCTTTTTGTGGAGTTATTTCTGTTGCCCCTTGAAACAAAAATTGTGAAATAAGTTGGAGATGATACTGCAGAAAACTAAATTTTAGAGTGGGGTTTGCCAATTTGAAAATTAAAAGAAAATTGTATACTGCAGTCTGCATCATGTAAATGGCAACCTTTTTGTACCATGCCCTACACTTTCTCATGGTGAGGTATGGCTGAATGAGTTGATCACACAGATCAACTCCCCCCATGTGCTTATTGTAGTCTTTGATGCAGACTGGCTTTTTTAGTACCCCCTTCTGCCACGAACAGAGACTGCCACAGTTTTGTCCTCATTCATGGTGGAAAGCATGTATTTTTCTTTTTTGTCTTTAAACTTAACTGCCAGCAGCTCTTCTTGGTACAAAGCTGAGGACGTCCCGGTTTTCAGTTTTTTTGCTACCAGTTCTTTGGGCATCTCCCTGCAATTGCACCTGACAGTGCCACAGGCCATGGTGTCAAAATAAAAAAGTGACTTAAATAAAAGGGGGCTAGTGCAGTAGTTGTCAACATATAAATGACATCCTTTATTTAATAAGGGTTAAATTAGATCCCAAACTGGGGGTGTTGTTTTGGGAGGCACAGGGTATTATCACTAAAGTGCATAAAGTGCAAAATCATTTTGTATCTAGTTCTGGTCATTGTTTTGGCCAATATAGGGTTTTTTACTCCAGTATGATCTAATACTTGGATTTTTAACTATTCCCATTGTCATTGTAAGGGCCCTGAATTTCTTAAATTCTAAAAGGTTTGTGGATTTCCATATTTCTTCCTTGGAATGAACGCTGATGGGTTGGCGGCAATATATTGGGCTGCGTATAAATTTGTTAGAGACACGATTTCCCCCAAAAATAAATAAATAAAACTGAACATGGGTAAAACCTGACACATCCACTTTAATTCATGGGTTGCCTGTGAATTCATATGTGGGCATAAATTGGCTGATACCCATTCATCAGCAGGAGTGGCAGGTCTTGGGGCATTTCTTAGGGCAGCTCTTGGGGCAGTTGCTGGGGCAGCTCGTCTTTTTTCGACAGAAGGCCCTGCGTTATCACTAGAGCTGCTCTCACTCTCAGAAAACTGAGTGATGTCGAAGTCTGATGCAGTGTCTGTGGCTTCTGAGTCAGGCGCCAAAAAGGAATACGCCTCTTCTAAAGTGTACCTGCACTGCACGGTACACTCCTACTCTAAACTCTAAACTCTCACCCCAAAAAGTTACTATTTCTATGATACAAAAAAAAAAATGTATTTTTTCCCCCATGCTACTCCTAAACCTATCCCTAAGCCTTACCCTAACACATGTATTCCTTGAACCTACCCAACCACCTATCTAAACTAGCTTATAATATAAAATACATTTTTAATTTTTTTTTTTTGAGGGGTTCCTATGCTACTCGTAAACCTAAATCTAACCCTAAGCCTTACCCTAACACACATTCCTTGAACCTACCGAGCCCGACTACCTATCTAAACTAGCTTATAATATGAAATACATTTTTAAATAAAATAAACTTTTTTTTGTTTTTTCCTACGCTATTCCTAAACCTAAATCTAACCCTAAACTTTACCCTAACCACGTATACCCTGAACCTACCTAGCCCAAGTCAACTACCTATCTAAACTATAATTATTATATTTTTTTGTGTTTGGTTTTTTTCCCTACCCTACCCTAAACCTTTCCCAAACACACATAGACTAAACCTACCCAGCTACCTACCTAAAATTCACTAAATAATCAGATTTTATATAAAAAAAAAAAAAAAAATTAAAGAGTAAAACAATACAAGGGGGATGGGGGATGTACCACAGCAAAAGCTGATCTGCAGCAAACTGATCACTACTAGAGTGATCAGAGGGGGGAAATTTATTGATCACTGCAACGCCAATGATCAATGGGTTAATTGTGATTTTAAACTGGGTTTTTTTGTAACAGGAAAAGCTGGAACAGGCTCTGGAACACAGCAGCAAGATGTCTCTCTACACCTCAGAAGTGTCTAAGATGGAGGGAGGCAGACAGATGTGACAGGGACAGTATTTGTCAATACTGACCCTGTCATTCTGCTTCTGCAACATGTGATTCGCTAATCTAGCAAATCACATGTTGCAACAATATTGCTACTGGCTGTAACTAAGTGCCCAGGTATCAGAGCACTTAGTTACAGCCAGCCCGCGCTGTCCCATTGCTCTGTGCGGCTGCGATGGGATAGTTTAACCCATGACGGTCCAGGACCGGTTAAAATATTATGTATTCTTAGACAGATTTCTTCTCTTTGGTGAAATAGTTTAAAAATAAACAGTGGCCCATTTTATTCAGCTGGTTACAATGATCAATAAAACAATAAAAAGCTGCAATTTTTTTGAAACAAGAATCCACGCACTTCATTGAAAAGCTTACCTCGTATACTATTTGTTTACCTAAATCATACTATACATCATCCTTCTCACTTGTATAAACAAACAGATGGCAGAGCACAGTCAGTCAATGCACGTTTATAATCGATTTTTAGGGTGTTGCACCCAAGAAATAATACAGTATATAATATATAACCCTTTACGTGATGGATGGGTGCGCAACTTAACCCACTGGCATTCAAAGGGTTAAACGGCTATGACCCCTATTCAGTTTAGTAGATAATGTCCATTTAAATGTTTTTATGGTTTATTCTTTTTGTATGGTCTCTAGGGGGAGCTTCTTTCCAGCTTATTCTCTTCTCTGGGGACTTTTTGTTGCTATTTATACACAAAAACATTCTACAGTATGGTACTTGTAGTCTAGCAACAGCTGGAGAGCCTCGTATTGCTCACCTCTGCTCTGTTTTGTTAGCTCTGACACAGAATAAGGAGGCATTAATGCTATTCTGTTTTATGCCTGTGAGGAAAAACTGCTGCAGTTGGAACCATCAGCTTGTAAAAGGCTCAGTACTAAACACCTTTTGACTGGAATTCACGTTAGAGATCTTCAAGTATACTAGGTATGCAGCTTGCAATAAAATAGCATTTACAGCTGTACTTTTACCCTCTGTCATCAAAGGAAGAGTTATTGCGCCTAAAAATGCTACTTCATAATAGAGATAGGACTAAATGGAGGATTGAAGTGAATATGTCACCTTGAATTTTTTTATACTTGAAATCTTTGCTCTTAACTGCCCATGTGTCATGTAAACCAAAAATTCCAGCTGATGTATAGTTTAGGAAATGTGCACACTTTTTTCTGTTAAAAGTGAAAGTGAAATTATCCTGGTGCAGCACAGTGCTTCATTAGCATATGAAAGGTCACTGAAAACCTTGATTAGCATATTAAACACAACTGAAATGGCTTCATTAGTATATGAAATGCAACTGAATGGCTTAATTAGCATATGAAACATCATTGGTATGGCAAGTAGCACACATTAGCTTACTGTACCAAGTATGAATAGCTCCTTAATCCTTTGAGTGCCAGAGGGATACTCCCCCCTGGAACTCAAAAGGTTAACTGTATGTCTGCTGGTATTTTAGAGAACATGATACTGATGCTGGTTTTAATGAAGTCTCAAACAGGCAAACTTGAATAAAAGTGACAGGTCCACTTTAAGCAGAAAAGCTATGCCTACAGGATCCCATGCAGAGGGAAAATAGGCAATTCAGCAGCTAACTAAATTCCCATATATTTAAATGGGGCTATTAACCCCTTGAATGTTTGGGATCTCAAACTCATAGCTTCATCATGTAGTGGAGACTTTTCTAACTGTTAAAGGTGTTAAACCCCCCCCCCCCAAAAAAAATGACTTTAACTTGTTCCCTACAGTGCATTTTTTGCCCCAAATTATTCCACTTTGCCTATATGCATAAAGTCCTAAGAGGCATTTATTTCTGTAAGGTCTCCTTGAAGATGAACGTCATTTTTTTCAGGTCTACACATTTCGAATCATTGGTTGCCAACTGATGCCTTAACCCTGTGTGTGCCAGAGTGGTGTGCAATACCACACCCACGTCTGCAATTGAAAATTGAAGGGAAAAATGTAATTTTGGAAGAGAGGAGTGTTCAGTGCATTGCTCTGCACACCCCTCTGGTCCATAAAAGGTTAACAAACAAAAGGTTCCAAAAGGTTATGTTAACTTACGGATATAGGGAGCCATGCCAGGGTCCAGGGTGGTAATCACTGTCTCCACAGAGTGCTTGGTTTTATCAAGCACAGACTTCACCATGGGGTTACCAGCTACCCCCTGTTAATTAGAAAAGCACAGTTTCAGCACTAGTCTTGTGACTTCATTTATGTAAGTAAAGATCAGAATTGGAGAAAACATCTATTCACAGGCAAGGCAATGTACACGGTGCTAATTCGGACACAACGGAACAGTTTTTGAGTGCTGTGTTTGACTAATGCACCAACAACATTGCCACTCTGCACTGCTCTCACCAAGGGAAGGGCAGCTCAAAGGGGTTGGTGTGCACAGGAAACTGGAGCTGAACTCTCTTATGCATGTTGTAGGGATGGCATCCAGGCTTGCTCGTGTTAGTGGCTTTCACTGACAGAGTTGTATGCACTAGCGTACACTAAAGGTGTCTTAACATAAGCATAGGAACAGTCATTAGACATTCACGTATTAAATCTCTGTATCTTCAGCCTAAAGAAGCTGAACAGCAATACATAACACACACTAGTAAACACAGATAAGGGCACAAAACAAACATTGCTACAGCTCACTGAACAGGACATACACCATTCTAACAGTCAAAAACACCAAACATAGGCAAATAATGACTAAATACAGGTGAAGGACCCTCTCCAGACGCCCATGGATGGACCAAGGGCTGGAGATAGAAACAGGCTAACAGACACACCTGGAAGTCTGAGAAAGACAGGATCTGGAAACAATGCAACATGGACCTAACTGAGGATGAGACTCACTTCCTCATGCATTGTCCAAAATATTAACATACTAGGAGACATTACGAGAGAGAGAGAGAGAGAGAGAGAGAGAGAGAGAGAGAGAGAGAGAGAGAGAGAGAATATATGAACAAAGGTTCTGAAAGGGAACCGAAACATTGCTATATTAAATCTTTAATGTCTTATAAATCCGTGAGTGCATATTATCTCATATATATATATATATATACACACACACACATACATACATACATACATACATATAATGTATGTGTTTCAAGGTCTAGATTCTATTGCAGGTGTTTTATCAACTATTTCCCTTTTGAAGTCTATGTGAAAAACTGGAGATAAAAGCAATGATAAAATTAGCACCTGCAACAGAATCTAGCCCCAAATCTGCAGTGCTGGGATATATAATAAGAATTGGAGCATCTGCACCATGGAGGAACAAATAATGATTCCCATTAATCTAAATAAAGCTTTTAAACCCGTGAATACTAGAAAAGTCTCCAACACAACACGCATTTTTACATATACGATATGGTGCAGCTGGCCTGCTCCAGAATTGCTCCAATTCTTATTACATAGGATGGTAAACATGAGAGCAGTGTCATTTTCTAAGAGTCCTCACAGACCCAAACACTCAGGAACACAGGCTAAAAAAAAAAAAGGCACTGCTTTACCTTGATGAATCCCCAGATGCCTCCAGCTGGTCCTTCATTGGGCAATGCATGTACCCTGGGGGATCTTCTGGCTCCTCTGGGAAGGTAATAGAAGACCCAATGCCAGCTCCAGAAGGAACTGACTGAATAACAGGATTTGGCATAACTGAAAAGAGAGGGATGGGAAAATTAGCCTCAATTCAAGTCAAACACATTCATCTGACACCTCTGAGAGGTCACTTGGTTACTTGAGCCCCGGGTGCCATAGAACAATGGTTCTCCAACTTTGTGTTTGGTGGAATCCTAAAATGAAATGATCATGGATTCCTAACAACTGAACCTTTTAACCCCTTGGATGCAAGCCATGCATTGGAAACCTCTCCAGCACCTAAGAGGTTAAAGTTACATCAACATCAAATCTAATATGATAGTCGTTACTAGAAATGCAATACTATTTCATTAGGATAAATATATTGTATAACCAGAACAAAGTAATTGTACCTGATAATATTGGACTCCAAAAGGCGGATAGATTCTAGTGCTTGTTATAAATTTAATAGGACAGGAAAAAGAGAATTGCACTTCAGGAAAAGTTCCTATCTTCCACTATTACTAAAAGAAACACATACACCGATGGTCATCCTAGCCTTGTTCTACGCCCCTCCCTCCATTACTCAAGATTTATCCCAAGAAACAAGATGTGGAATTTAACCCTTTGAGTGCCAGAGGGGTATGTAACGCATTGCAAAGCAATGCGTTGCGTACAACTCTGGCACTCAAAGGGTTAAGGAAACATGGGAGTACCACGGAACCCAGTTTTAGAACCTCTGTCATAGAGCAATGCAATGCATTGTTAAGAAATACATCTGAATATTCACTGGTGCTCAAACAGGCTAAACTTTGTGGCAGCTTCAGAGAACTATAGATAAAGCAGTATATATTTATTGTGGGAACTGTATGTAAAGTAAAAAAAAAAAAAAAAAATAAAAAAAAAAAATCAAAGCAAAAAAGGTTTTGCATATTACAACATTTATTGAAAGGGAACACCTCATAATGACTTTTGCGATTTGAAAGGGCTTTCAAAATCATCTATATTTACATTAGCCATTATTTACTTAAAATCATTCCTTTTTAAGATATTTTGTTTTATTTTTGTCAATTTGTGCAAATTACCTAGCCATTCCTCATACGAAGTGGCAGTTGGGAGACGAGTGGAATTTTAGTATGTGACAACAGGTTGAGCCAGCCAGTACTATCTAATCTGAACAGACTGACAAATGAATCCATATCTCAAACCACTGATTCTCAACCAGGATGTCATGGCAACTTGGTGTGCACTGAGAACCAGATTAGAGTGCAACTTAATTTCTATGAAGATTTTGACAAAAAATTTAAAATTAGGTTTCAAATGTATATTTATGTAAAGTTATTATAATTTATTATTTTGCCATTCTGAATGTGAATCCTAAGAATAACACATGTATTTATTTGTCCTTTCAATAAACCAGAAGAAGTTAAGGGGTGTCCCGAAAATTCCATATAATGCAATACAGATGTCTTGCAAAAAACACCGAATCTTCGTGGTTTCATTTTTTGAGTGCCGGGGCGGGTGCAATAAATTCCAAGCCAATGTGATGCGCACTCTATTACTCAAAGGGTTAATGCTGTTTTTTAATTTCTGAATTCAGAAACATAATTATTTAAATAAATGGGCATAATTTCTATGAAAAAATATTTTAAAAAAATTTGTTTGGAAGAAAAAAAAAAAAAAAAAAAGTAAATTCACAGTTTTTAAAGGGACATACCACCCGGGTGAAGAGGGAAATGTAACTAAACAAGCAAGTATACGTCGTTCCTAAGCAATCTGCACAGTAAAATCAAATATTCTTAACCCTTTGAGTGCCAGAGAGGTAGCCAATGCATTGCAATGCACCAAATTCCTCTCTGGCGCTCAAAGGGTTAAATACTATTGACATTCTAGAGGTCACATACTATGGTCCTTATCTAGGAAGGCAAAGGAGGAGCAATTCTGGAGCAACCCTACCACCCTATACTGGACAAATGAGAATTTCCACCAACATAAACAGGACTTTTAACCCCTTAAAATGCTAGAGAGGCCTGTAATACATTTCATAGTAATGCTTTGGACACCTTGCTAGCATTCAAGGGGTTAAAGGTCATGTTAGATGAAATCAATAGGCATTTGGAAAATGTGCATTTGTCTCCTATGAGACAGCTGGTTTGATCCAGCATCACTATCCTTTCGCTTCCTATTGGCCTTATGTATTAAGGCAAAGGACAGCAATTCTGGGCAAACCATTGACTGCAGGAGATTAATGAACCATTTCCAAAATTCCCACTGATTTAAATTGTGCTTTTAAACTCTTGAATGCTACACAGACCTTCAAAGAATTGCTTTGCAATGTACCTGGAGACCTCTCAATGCTTTCTGATGTGTCGGAGACCTCTCTGGCATTCAAAGGATTAAAATTCCCATTCAAATCAGTGGAAATTGTTATTTGTCCCCTACAGTGCAGTTGTTTACCTTTATACACAAGGCACAACATCCCAATCCAGTAACTTAGCAGATATTCAATGCAACCAGAGTCCATACATCTGCATTATTTTTATCTTATCAAATTACCATGATGTCACACTCTTTGAAAGACAGGTTCCATAGAATGTGTTATGTTGCCGACTGCAAGATGCGGGCTAATATGGCCATGTGTTGTATGGCCCAACCAATAACTTGCTTTTTAAAAGGGAAAACATCCAATGAATAAGGCGGTCAAATATAAACAATGCGTTGAATACCCCGTTGGCACTCAGAGGGTTAACACAGTGGTTCTCAAGCAGGATGCCATGGTACTTTGGTGTGTCTTGAGAACCATCTTAAGTTTCCACTTATTTTCTATGAATATTTTGACAGAAGTGTGAATGTTAGGTATAAAATTATGGAAACTGTATATTATTATTATATATATTTTTTTTCTGGTCATTCTGATGCCTAAGAATAGCTACATATATATTTGCCCTTCATTACTTTTTTGACAAATAACACATAAGATGTTAGGGGGTGCACTGACAACTCCATACAACCTATTAGTGGTACCTGGAGCAAAACAAAAACGTGGACTTACCATATTTGTCTATCTGGTTAAAGCGGAACTTTCAGATAATAGCCAGTCGCCATGCATTCATTAAATGCATGGCGATTGCTTGAAAATAGATGTCTTACCGTAAAAAAAAAAAAAAATACATGTGTCTAAAGGAATCCGTCCTGTTTCGGAACTGACAGGTTAGTGCGGTCTCTGAGCCTGCGCCGTCAGTCCCTTCCGGCGACCATATGGTGCAAAGCAGTCTACTCTATGGAGACCGGGACTGACGGCGCATGCACACAGACAAGATGTCTGCACTCTAGCCTCAATTCCGGTCTCCACACATATTTTTTTTATGGCAAAACATCTATTTTCAAGCTAGTCGCCATGCATTTAATGAATGCATGGCAACTTGCTATTATCTGAAAGTTCCACTTTAACAGGGGACGGGAGAGTTTTTTCCATAACTCAGGGCACCCCCCCAAATACCAGATACTTTAGCGAAATGTAACAAAACTCTAACGTTGAGGATCTTGCTTTTTAAGGTCAGAAGTGACAGTCATTGTGAGGTTTTCTAACAATGGGGGTTAATGGCACCCTCTACTGTTGAGAACTAATATAATGACAACTGAAGCTGTAGCTCGGAAGTAGGTCACCACTGGCTGGCTATGACAGGAGTTTTAGTCTCCAAAAGCTGGAGAGTCAATGGTTGTCTACTCCTGCTCTAGCTCATTAGTGCACAAATATGTCCTCAGCCCCCCCCCCCTTCAACAAGGCATGTTTTCAGAATCTCCTTAACTTAACAAATGTGAATGTAATTAAAGGTGACCTAACACCTCCCATTAATAACCCCACTTACCTTGCTGTAGCCAACAAATTCTATGGGCCCTAATGAATTTTGCCACTGAGCCTCTGTACATGGTAACATCTCAGTCAGTCCTGGATGACATGTCCATGGAGCTGGATATAACAGTTGCTAACAGGACCTCAAACCACAAAGTCTACACATGGTAATCTTAAGCATTCACATCTCTCTGGCTCTCAAAGCATTGCTTTGGTACTCTGGCACTCCAAGGGTTAAATGAATAAGTAGGCTCATGCACTCAGCCTGATTCAGTCTGAAAAACTGCCATCAACTGTCATGTCTGACTCCATGGACAGGATATCAAGGACTGGTTGTAGATATTACCTCCTGAACAAAGGAAAGAGAGGAGGGGAGAAGAAAAAAAAAAATCCATATTGGCTGTTTGGATTTGGCCATAGTAAGGTAATCCAGGTACTTCATTATGACTGAACCGTGGACTGTTCCACCTGTGATCAGGACAGGAAGTCACCTGTGATCAGGACAGGAAGTCACCTGTGATCAGGACAGGAAGTCCTGTACTGTAGGTGGGACACCATATGATAAATCTGAGCAGCTATGATTTAGCTTGGGTACAAATTCATTAATGTTAATGCACAGTCAGCCCACCCTGTGACTGACTGACACAGACCGAAGCATAATGAGGCCCACATGTACAAAACAAACAGGAGCAATTCTGGGGCAAACTAACTCAACTACAGGTAAGAATTCTAAATTCCCATTCTTGGACTTTTTACCACTTGGATCCTACAGAGGTTTTAACACACAGCTTCATAATGTACTGCAGATCTCTCTGGTATTCAGGAAGTTAAAAGGCATAGTAATACTTTGTTATAAAACTGTATATATTAATAGTAGAATTAGAATAAGCTATTCCCATGTCTCAAAACTTCATAGTTTTTGTGTTCATAGCATTTAACCTTCCCCCTCCCTCCCCTTTCTCACATGTCGGCCCTCTAGCTGACAGCTGCAGAATCTGTTCATTTGACCAGACGAGGCTCTTCAGCAGAGCTGAATTTGCGACGTTTATGAAGAAATACTTCATTGTAACAGTCTAGAAAGTGTACCTGGTTTGAAAGCATACTTTGTAGACCATTCCTGCAAAGTAGTTTTTCATAAATGTCACGATTTCGGCTCTGCTGAAGAGCCTCCCTCTGGTCAAATGACTGGATTCTGCAGCGGTCAGAGCGCTGACATATGAGAAAGGGGAGGAGGGAGTTTAAATACTACGAACAAAAAAGCTATGAAGTTTTGAGACATGGGAATAGCTTATTCTAATTCTATTATTAATATCTAAAATTTTAGAAAACAAAGTATTACTATCGCTTTAAGTCTCTTAAATCAATAGCAATTTTTATTTGCCCACAGCAGTGCAGCAGTTTTGCCGAAGTATTGCTCCTCCTCTCCTTTATACATGCGTACCAGTGCACAGCAATGTTCCTTTAGCTTTTATAGATCACTTTGTAAACAGAGAAACAGAAGATACACCATAGAGTACAACCTGTGACAGGGGGTGCAGAGAATGAAGGCATCAGGGGTGTCTGTGGTGCCCGCCCCGCGTGACCTTTAGTGATATCATAAGTGGAAGCCATGGAAAATCCGGTGACTGGAGGACCTGTGGGTGGTGCAGAGACAGCAGGACCAGGAGTAGAGCTGAGAGGAGGAGGAGGGGGGAATGAAGCTGGGGAGGAAAACGCAGGCAATGGGCTGCTAAAGGCTGCAGGGACAGAGGTGTTAAGAGGAGGACTTAGCACTCCAGAGACAGGAAGAGGAGAGGCAAATGTAGGAGGGGCAGACATTCTCATTGGAGAAGCTAAAGAAGGAGGTAGTGGGGAAGAGAAGCTGGGAGCTGGGAAAGATGGAACAGGTGAGAAGGCAGAAGCAGTGAGAGGACTAGATAAAACTGGAAAACAAAACAGAAAACAAAGAGGTTATTCTGAGAATGTGCTTTCTACCATCCACTCTGGAAAGTAAACGGAATATTTAAAAGTACACTAAACATGAGTGTCAGAGGGCTGAACCATGCAATGCTCACACCCTCTGTATATAAAAGGGATAACTTAACCCTTTAAGTGCCAGTGGGGTACCCAAACACAAAGCCATGGCACTCAAATGGCTAAGAGAAGTTTTTTTTAAACAAAACATTTGTGTTCTGTTGAATTTTAATTTTGTTTTAAAGGGAAATTGTACCCTTGAAATAAGTGGCTATTAAATTTAATAGAATGACTGTTGTATGAAAGGCAAATCCCTAAGCAAATCAGGTGTATCTACTGTTTGCATTTTGAGTCTGTTGTAGTCCGTAACTGAACAGGGACGTACTAACTAAAGAAGGGAGTCACGTCTCATAAGAATCATGGGTGGGGGCTCTCTATGGTGATATCATTCAGAGGATAAGAATTGAGCTTCCCCTTCACAATATACAGACCTAAACAGGTGCACAACAATGAAGGCTGATACTATGCAAAAACACATACATAGATATACATAGATACAAGACAGTAACGTTTAGATATGAAGGCAACGTCTATTCTGCAACACACTTTTTATAACAAAGTGTACCATTCTAACACCATAAAATTGTCATCTTTGTTTTATTTTATATTAAAAAGTGTCCCCCTCAGGTAGCTTAACCGGGCAGATTGCAACAAAGGACAATCTTCTACCAGTAGAGACAAAACTCTTCCCCACCATGACGAAGGAGGGCAGTTTTTCCTTATGCTGAAAGAAGATTGTGCCTCATCACACTCCATCCAGACCGACTTGCTGCTCTGAGGGGGGCATTGTGACGTATGGAAAAGGGGAGGGTGGGGGACACCAATATAAAATAAAATGACAATACAATTATAAAATAAAAGAAATTTCCACATATCTTAATTTGGGAAGAAAAAGCTTCATGGACATATGGAACGGTTCCCCTAAATGCTTAATTAGCATTACTGGATACTAAGTAGTAGGATATGATTATTTTAGTTGAAGGACTCCACGACCCCAAACTACTCCAACTGTTGATTCTTAAAGGGATAGTAATACTTAATTATTTCTAATCCCTATATTATAGTCATAATAAAAATAAATGTATTGCCCTCAGTGTCATCTCTCAAACCTTTATGGTTCAAGAGATAATCGCTACTAAAGTCACCCTCCCCCTTCCCAGTAGTCAGTGTTCTAGCTGACTGCAGGGAAGCCTGTCGTACGACTTTCAGGCGGCTCTGCAGCACAGCCAAGGTCACGTTGATAAAAAAGAAATCTTTCACTGAAATGGTCTTCTACGTGTGCTTTGTTTGCAAGCACACGTACAAGACCGTTTTAGTGAAATACATATATATTTTTTTTATTAATGCGATCGCGGCTCTGCTGCGGAGCCGCCTGATGATCATAAGACCGAATTTCCCTTCAGTCATCTACAACACCGACTTCAGGGAAGGGGGAGGGAGAGTGCAACTTTAGGAGAGATTATCTCTCAAACCATAAAAGTTTGAGAGATGAAACTGGGGGTAATACATTTATTTTGAATATGACTTTAATATAGGGATTACCAAATAATTAAGTATTACTATCCCTTTAAGTTTAACTTACTAATAATAGATTATAATTTTGGGGAGAAAAGAATTCAGGCAAAATGAAAAAATTTAGAAGCTGATTTAATAAGAACTGGAATAATTCTGGGGCAAATCAACTACAACATTGAGACAAAAACATTCCCCCAAATTTCCACTGATGTAAATTGAGATTTTAACCTCTTGAATGCTACAGAGGTCTCCAACACATTGTGCTGAAGAGCTCTCTGGCAGTCAAGAAGTTAAAAACCCCATTTACCTCAGTGGAAATTTGGAGAATGCTTGTGTCCTATGGTGTAGGTGGTTTGCTCCAGAATTACTTCAGTTCTTCTAATTCTTTGAGTGACAGAGGGGTGTGCAGTGCACTGCAGACCTAGATTACACTGCAGTTGATCAGTGTTAACTACCTTTACCTAACTGATTCACATCGAAGTATATGGAGAAATTTGTAGATAAAACTACCAACTACAATGTAATACAGTCTAAATCAGCCTCTTAAAGTGTTAGTAATATCCCAAAAAAAGCTAAATGCCACAAATCTTATCTCTTCTCCTTCTGCCACAGCTGACAGAAGATGTGTGTCAGCCGATACAAGGAGGCTCTTCATCAGAGCCACAATAGCGCGATTTAAAAATAATTATTTCTTTGGAATGGTTTAAAAAGTGTGCTTGCAAACCAAGCACACTTTGTAGACCTTTCCAAAGAAGTATTTCTTTTTAAATCTCGCTATTGCGGCTCTGATGAAGAGCCACTTGTCAATCCCCAGACTGGGAACTCCTGCTGATAGCTTACAGAAGGAGAAGATAAGGGAGAAGGGAACTTTAGCAGATGATATCTCTCAAACCGCTATGGCTTGAGAGATAAGATTTGTAGCATTTAGCTTATTCTTTTAAGCTCTACAAATCTATTAAAACATTTTTTTGGACATTACTAACACTTTAATATTCAATATTGTGCAATTCTGGGGCAAACCAAATGCATCATAAGGAAGAAATGAACATTCCAATGAAAACTGTAACTTCTTGAATAAGATGGAGAACCCCATAACACTCAAGGGGTGAAAAAAATATTTAAATCAATGTTTTTCCCACTATGGTAGAATTGTTTTGCTTCAGAACTTTTAGTGTCCATTAATACTTTCAGTCTATTGCAATCACCACACTGGCACCCAAAGGGTTAAAGTTCGTGGGAAGTTTAGTACTAGGTGTTAGTACCCCTTTAGTAGGACTAGAATGACATATTGTGACTCGTAAGGGTTTTCAATCACATTCACACAGGTTTCACCAAACAACATTGTTTTGACAGTCAGAGACAGTGAACAAACAAAAAAAACAAAAAAAAAACCCTAGCTTGAATATGGTTGATAGGGTTAATACTTTGGATGACCAGGGTGAGCAAAGTGGTGTGAAAGACACTTCAATCTTCTGACATTCAAAGTGTTACGTGATCTATAGTACATGCTCTCAAGTAGAGACCTCTGCACACTTTATTAGGGTGACCAGACATCACCTTTATCTGGGGACACATGAAATATGCATACTGCTGGGTTGCTTTAATTTCAGTGCAGTCCTGAAATATGCCTATTTCCTCTGTGTCCCCGGTTAAAGGTGAGATCTGGTCAGCCTACTCTTTATAATTGTTCTGAATGTCAGTTTTTATGTGAATTACTCCAAAATTGTAGTGTTCTATGGAATACGTTGGTGCTTTATGAAAAAAACACAATATGGGGAAAAAGCTATTTATTTATTTTTAATTAAAATCAATACTAAATATTTCATGAAGATGAGCCTGTAAAGAAAGGTATGATCAGACCCCTACCTGGTGGTATTGGGGTGGCGATAGCCACGGCAGCTGCAGGAGTTGATGCACCCGCAGTGCTTGGAGGAGGGGTGCTGGGAGGAGTTGTCTCAATGCCACTCTCTTCCATCATTTTCTGTGATAGGACACTGGAAAAGGGAATCATAAAATTAGGAACAGCATTGTGGCAAAAGGGGAGTGTAAATGGCATTCGCTGGGTTAATCCTTTAGATGCAAGAAACATATGTAACATGCCGTACTGGAAACATATCAGCATGCAAAAGGTTAAATGAACCACGATTCAAAGCTACACATGTTGTAAAGGTCAGGGATACTTGTAAAAAATCCCTTGGAGTGACAAAACTTAAAGGGGCAGTAAAAATGTAGTAGGAAGGGTCCTTGTAACTAAAGGTGCTTGTCTAAAAGCTACATGAACAGAGTTCCCATAACTTAAAAGTTTTTCATTTCACTCACTGACTGGGTGACATCAGCACCTTACTCAGCATATTTGGGACATTTCTGTTCTCTCCATATAAACACCCAATGGTGAATTCATGACACAGGGATTCAGTGGAGAGGATAAGAGATGTTTTTAGATTTAACATATGCACCAAGTGAGGTACTGCCATCACCCAGCCCAGCAGATCACGGCGATAAGCAGGGCAACCAGTGAGTGCCCTTTTAAAATGAGTAGTAAATAGTAAAGCACGGGAATGACGATTGTATTGTTTAAAACACAATACTTACAAAAGTTGCTCAACCAATCCATTAAAGAATTCTAAAGGGTCGAGGAGTGAAGCCTCCTTTCTCCCTGGTCTTCACCCGACTTCAGAATTTGGAGAGGAATCAGTTAAGAGACTTGTTTGGTATTGCATTTTAAAACTTTACAATCAGCATCTCTTAACCAGGGAACTGTTCTGAAATCAGAGCTCTTTTGTTTCAGTTTACAGAAATCTTTATTCTATTTGTTCACCACAATCATGCCAGGACTGGAAATTTCCCAGAATTGCAGACTAGTTGAAAAAATTAAAAAAAAAAAACAAAAAAAAACAAAGATGAGTAAGAAATGATGTTGTTCTTTAGGTTTAACATTGGATGGACTAGTGATGTTTTTATTCTGACTGGTGGTGTACTGCATGGATATTTTCCAGCCCTGTACATTGTGCTTATCACTTACTGGGAGCTTGTGTAACAAAAAGGGGGTCAAGTGATCATGAACAGATGTCTACATATAAATATTTTAGGGCAGAATATGTTTTGAAAATACATGACCTTTAACTGGGTATATATAGACCATATTCATTTTTAGATTATACTGTCCCTTTAATTGTACAACTTCTCAGTAAATTGTACCTTTGCACTTAGCTTTCTGATCTATTGCACAGTCCACCCATGTAGCTGTGAGTGTTATGGAATGCAACAAAAGTGTGATTGACCCCTTGTGGACCAGAGTGGTGTACAGGTCAATGCGTTGCACACCTCTAGTCAATGAGGGGTTAAGATTCTCAATACTACAAAATTATTGATTAATTAATAGGTCACAGCTGCTCAAAAGTATGTAAGAATATACATTTTCTGGTCCAGTCTAAACAAAGTAAAAAGGAGAGCAGTTATAAAATTAACCTCTTGTTTGCTATAAAGATCTACTCTCTAACATACATGGGGTTCAAATAAATGAAAATGTGTTTTTGTTAAATATAGTGCAGTTTTGTGTCAGAATTGCCTTAGTTGTCTTTACACATTCTCAAATCTGACCTCATGATCCACCAACAGTGCAAATAAACAAGACAGACTCACATCCACAGAAGTATCTCTTTAAACCTTTGAGTGCCAGAGGGATACGCAACGCATTGAAAAGCAACGCGTTGCGTACCCCTCTGGCACTCAAAGAGTTAACCCATTAGAGGCTAGGGAGGTTCACAATGCACTGGATACCTCTCTAGCATCAAATGTGTTAAATGACAGGCCCACTGATCCATCAACCTGAACTTAAGAGTATATTACAAAGATCTGCAATATTGGAGACTCCAAATGACAGACTTTGAAGCTTAAGGAATAGCATGTCACCACTTTACATGTCCAATAAGCATTTAACTCTTTCATATAGAAGGAGCCTTTAATATTCCCTGGCATCCAAACAGTGAGGAAGAGTGTCTGTACAGAAACTACAGTGCCATGTGGAAAACAAGGAAACGCACAGGATTAAAATAAATGGTGTGCTTACACCATTTATTTACTGTTGTTTGCTAGGACACCTTCAGAAGCTTACAGTATGATCATGTTTAAAGCCACATCCCAGTAAGTGACAAAGCATTTGTGCTTCTTTTGACCTTATGAAATTCACTTGCTCACTGTGCATTAGGCATTGAAACTCAGATTGCAAGCTCTATGGGGCAGGGACTCGGTGTGCCTGAAAACGTTTGTGTACAGCAGTGCATGAAAATTGTTACTACTGTAAAAGTATATTATTATAATTACTATTCTTATTGAGATTTCAGCTTTTACATCTTAGGAAGGTTAGTGAGTCTTAACATAGAATATTTAAAGCACAGAGAATGATAACGTGGATATCTGGCTCCTCTTAAGTAAATACAATGAGACCTGTAGTCCAAGAACAACTTGCTAGCACTGGTTGACAACCATGACATTAGAATAGGAAAACGACTAAATTTCCCATCATGATCACACAACAAAAGATGCCACGTCAATGGCTCCTCCCACAAACATTAATAACAACCTTGTACCATTCTACTATAGCAGCTAACCCTGTCATCACATTTATTATTGGACTAAAATCGACCAAATGCATAAATGAAATAGGGTTTAGCCCTATGTATAGAAATACGTGATTCTGAAGCAGTATTTGGATTCACTAATTTCTTTAGATCATAATTGTGAAACCTGTGCTTCTGAAGCTGTGGCTGGACTACTCCCATCACTTTAATGAGTTAGAAGAGAACAGCAGTTGGACAGCCACATGTTGCCACACCTGCTCTAAGGATACCATTATTATATCAGACACTGTATAATTTATGTATTATCGTTTCCCGAAAGACCAGATAGGGATGTGCAACGCATTAATTTACAATGCATTGCACACCCCTCTGGTCCTCAAGAGGGTAAAAAGGAACTGGATCCAAATGATTTGTGATCGTAAACTATTTCATATGTGAGAGAAAGCCATCATGAAATAACTCAAGCAGAGATTAAACCGTTCAGGCCAGGGTAACATATACAAAGGTATCAAAGCCAATCAGTAAAATACATAGATAATTCCAATTGAGTCGCAACATAAGCTTGATGGACAGAAAACCCACGTATTGCTCACACACCCCTCATGGGCCCGTTGTGGGGTTCGCTCGACAGCGGTAAAGGAGATTCCTGACTTTGTCTGGACAGCCCATGGCTCTCGGTTACTAAACTACGATTCCCATTTTCCTTAGCCATGGCCCACTGAGGATGATGGGAGTTGAAGTTCAACTAGATCTGGACACAGATTTCCCACAGCTGCTCTTGCTTCATTACTGGCGCTTGCTTCACCCAATCTTAGTACAGTGGGTTCCCCCGAAACACAACCCCACAGCTCTGTCAGGTACCCGATTCGTTCCATGTGTTTTCCTCTCACTCACCTGTGAGAGTACTGCTAGTTCTGGTAATCCTATAGTCGGGCTGTGCTACGAGAAAGGTGTCGGTTACTCCAGATTTACGCCGGGAGTAGCGGCCCGCCGCAAGTTACAGATCACTGACTCCAGGCCAATATGTAATATGTCCGCCACTCGGCTGCTGACTAGAGCGCTGCCACGTAACCCGGGTTGTGGGCGTACTCTGAACACTGAGTGACGGACCAACACCGTGTGGGTGTGGCCACACGTTGGCTGGTTACTATGGTTACCATTAGGCGTGCTCAAAGATGGATGGTCTTATTATTAGGTACTCGGAATGGGAAGAATCTGTGTAGGACCCAAAGAGAATTAGTATTTATTATGCACCATATCTAATAGCCTTTTAGAATTAATGCATTCTTCAGTAATCATCGGAAAGTCCATTTTCATAGTCTGCTACACTTCTGGCTCTTTTTTGCAAGAGTTTTATTGTCATTTTACCTAGGTTTCCCATTTAGGAAGAGAAAATCTCTCTCTTTGAAGGCTTGATACTATGAACACCAGTAAAAAAAAAAGCAGTAATGGTAGATTTAAGTTGCAGTCTGGAGTTTAGGCAGGTATATTACCTATGTAGTGACATATACAGAGAAGAAGTCAGAGATGCTCAACTTGGCTCATGAGCTTGCAAGGGTATGCACAAAGCTCACTGGGACTGTGTCCTCTTGCCCAGGATGCAATCTCTTTTCTCTGTCCTCCAATGCAGGTTACTGGTAACTTTGGGGAGGCGATCCGCCCCTTTGATTGTAGACAGGAACAATTCTAGAGTTGTATGCAGGGGGTAGAGCCTACCTTTCCTCTTTGGCTGCAGCTAACCAACCAGCCCCAGAAAGATTTGTTCCTTGGTGAAGGTAACAGGCAAGAGAACAGTTCTGCTATAGCTTTATAAGTTTTTTTATTTTTCTGTTAGAAATGGAATACCACCGTTAGGCGGATTACAATAACTGACAATGCCTTTAGATGAAGTGATGCTATCTATATAATTACCTATAAATTGGTTAAGTACTATATTGGCTCAGTTTAACTTCATAATATATTTGGCAGAGTAATAGAGAGCACACTTGTAATAACGAATAGCTAAACTTTAGACTTTATGTTCTGAATGTCTATTATTAAGAGTTACTTCATTACGTTCCACTCTTACTTATCAGCTGTAAGATTCTTATCCGCAATAATCTTTATTACAAGTGACATCAGTAAAATATCAAGAGTTAAGAGTCACTTTAGTACACTTTGCTCTTATTAAATGGCTGTATGATATTCATCCGCAATGATATTTATCAAAAGTGACATCGGAAAAATAGTTTTGTATATAAGAACATGATACTATTTGTTATAACTATACATAATAGTCCAAGAATATTATTGTCAGCAACTAGTGCACTTTGATTGGATTTTATTGGCGTTATAATTACTTTGTGCTCATATATACCTCTGTTATAGAGTACTGTAAAATGTGGTCCGCAATGGACAAATTATACTTGTGTGGGAGCTGCACTTACCGACAATGTATCTATGTTTGTATCAGGTACCGATCTTTATTAGGTTAATAAGTGGTTAATAGAAAGATCTTCCATTTTACAATTGCTTTCCCGATCTATGTAATCGAGAATTGGTTGATCATGTTCAAGAAGGGTTAAATTACACTCTAATTAGTAAGTACTCCTGATTGGAAGGGGGGAAGGGCAAAAGAGCATAAATATGGTGCTGTCGTGCAGGCTCTTTACCCTTTGAAAAAGCTGAAAGGCAAAACGTTCGTTAGGGTTCTGAGCGCAAACTTTGTGTCTCAGTTATTTGTGCTATCCTAGTTTATCATAAATCAAAGTAATACTAATACTTTTTTTTCTTCTTATTTTTTGGCCTATATGGATCACTTGCCCAGCGGGTTCATTACCCAATGATTTTTGCGGACTTAACCGCTGGGGTTCTTGGAAGCGTGAAGCTTCAATTTTTAAGTGGTTAACGTTTGCGGCCGTTTCTTCTCTCTTCTTTTCTTTCTGTCCTTTTGAACTGTAGCTGTTTGTAGGCAGGTAGACTTGGACATAGATATTATATAAATCGGATTGACTATTGGAGATAATTGGAACACAGGATTTGGATTTTCACTTTGTGTTTCTCACTCCGATTTGCATTGTTACAATAACATCTAGCAAAAGGTTCATTTACTGAATGGCATACACCTGCCTATTGGCTAATAGAGACAGAATTACTCATAGAGGCTTAGTATTGAGAGATATATTATTCTACTACTAGTCTGATAGTGTCTGATTATAGTATATTAAGTAAATTATACTAGGGTAGCTTTTGATTTTAATTCACTCATTTTAGAAGGGTAGGAAAGGTTAAATTTTAATCATTTTATTTCTGTTTTTTCTTCCCTGCTTATACACTCACACCATAATCATTCACTATGCTGAATATATACGAGTGGGACTGTTGCTATTTAAGAGATCTATGTCTTTATTCTTTCTATCTATATGTATAAATAATCTCTAGCACATTCCCCTTATTCTGTGGAATAACCTATTAACACTCAATCAGGAGTGCCTCTATTATCTTTCAAAACCTCAGGGAGTACCTGACGTATCAGATTCCTCTGAGGAGGAACTGCTGGTGGATTCAGATGTTGAGGAATGTTCTGCTGTGGGCCCTTCTCAGTTTTTTGGGGATCCTTTTGAGGCTGATCCTGAGCCCTCAGCTGAGGGCCTGATCAGGGCTGTTTTGCATACCCTTAACATTCCCTTAGTTCAGGAAGTTCCTTCTTATCCCTCTGATGTGTTTCAGGAGCCTAAAAAGCCCCTTACTTGCTTTCCACCTAACCCCACTCTTGACCTCCTTGTGTATGAAGTGTGGAAATCTCCGGATAAGAAACCTTCTGTGTCCAAGAAATTTGCCAAGTTTTATCCCTTCTCTGGGGCAGCGCTTGCTCAGTGGGTTCATCCTCCCAAAGTGGACGCTTCTATCTCCAGGCTAAGTCTACTGCCTTGCCAGTTTCTGATGTGTCTGCTCTGACAAGAAACTTGAGGTCTCCCTCAAGTTAATTTTTGCCACTGCTGGTACTGCCATGCGTCCAGCATTCGCTGCAGCATGGGTGAACCGGGCCATTGCGGTCTGGACTGAACAACTCACCCTGGCTGTCTGTCAGGGTGCTCATACTTCTGATATGTTGCACTTTCTTGCCAACATCTCTGAAGCACAGCGCTATGTTTCTGCTGCCTTATTTGATGCCATCCATTTAGTGGCTAGGGTTTCCACCATGTCTGTGGTTGCCAGACGGGCTCTTTGGCTCAAGATCTGGTCTGCTGACACTGCTTCCAAGAAAGCATTGCTCTCCTTACCTTTTCAAGGTACTTCTTTGTTTGTGCCAGATCTTAAAGATCTGATCAGTGAGGCCACAGGGGGTAAGAGTACACTTCTACCCTTAGTCCTCAGGAACAAAACGCCGCTTAAGCATAATCGGTATTTTCGTTCCTTTCAAACTGAGACACGTCCGGCGAACCAGACGGTTCCCTCAGCTCTGCGTTTCTCCTCCAAGCCCAAACAGGAATGGAAGCCCAAGGTCTCCTCCAAGCCCAAGGCTTCCAAACCCTCTTCGGCATGACTCACCGAACCCAGATCCCCACTCTGCTCTGGGTGGTCGTCTGCGTCACTACCACAGCATCTGGCAGGATTAGTTGGCGGACCTGTGGGTTTTACAGGTGGTGACGGAAGGGTACAGGATCCCTTTTGTCTCTCTTCCTCCCTTTCGCTTCTTTCCTTCTCATACGCCTCAGGGCACGGAGAAACGCCGGCTGTTCAACAGCACTATACAGGCTCTTCTGGACACGGATGTTTTAGAGCCGGTTCCAGTTCAGGACAGAGGTATGGGTTTTTACTCAAACCTCTTTGCAGACTCCAAAAAGGACGGCGGTTGTCACCCCATTATGGATTTGAAGGATCTCAATTCCTTTGTGATCCAGATCCATTATCACCAGGAGTCTCTATGGATGGTGATTGCTTCTATGTCCCCAGGAGAATTCCTTGCATCTCTGGATCTTCAGGACACATATTTACACATCTTCATTCATCCAGAGAGCTGGCAGTGTCTCAGATTTGCCTGCGACCGAGGGCGTTTTCAGTTTTAGCTCTTCCCTTTGGTCTGACTACAGCTCCTCAAGTTTTCAACCATGTCCTGGGAGTCTTAGTGTCTGTCCTCCACTGGGACAGCATCAGAGTTATTCCATACATGGATGACCTGCTTCTGAAAGACCCTTCTGCGGAACTTCTTCATCAGCAGGTTCAGCAATGCATTCACGCTCTCACCCATCACGGGTGGATCATCAACATGGACAAGTCATATCTTGTTCCATCCCAGCGTCTGGTCTTCCTGGACCTTCTCTTTTACACTCAGAAGAGCATGGTGTTTCTCACGAACGAGGTAGCTCACCAGATCGCCCGCAGGGTTTCTGCTGTTCTGGCTCAAGATCCAGTTCCAGCCAGCAAGCTGTCCTCTCTAGTGGGGAAATTCATCTCCACCATAGAAGCGGTCCTGTTTGCCATGGCACACACCATGGAACTCCAGAGGTTTGTGATCCAGGTGTGCAGGGGTCAGCCAGACATTCTGAAGATGTCAGTGTCCCTCCCTCTTCATGTGGAACTGAGTTTGTCATGATGGCTTGACCTCTCCAATCTTCTGAAAGGCAAGTCCTTCTCCGGCTGGGGAGCGGTCCTGGGTCGCCTGAATTCTCAGGGTTGGTGGTCTCTGGAGGAATCTCTCCTTCCCATCAACGTGTTGTTGCTTTGGGCGATATTTCATGCCCTTTGACATTGGACATCTCAGCTTCTTCAGTCGACACACAGTGGACAGAGGAGAGTGGGAGTTGCACCCAGAGGTGTTCACCCTCATTATTCAGAAATGGGGTCTTCCTTACATTGACCTGATGGCGATAAGACACAACAGGAAGGTTCAGAGGTTCTGCTTTCGGTGGAGGGACCCTCTAGCCCTGGCGTTGGATGCAATGTCCATTCCTTGGTTATTTCCTCTGGCATACATCTTTCCTCCCCTCCCAATATTGCACAGGGTGTTACGGAAAATTGTGACTGGAAGGTTGTTCAGTCATTCTGATTGCTCCGTACTAGCCTCGCCAAGCTTGGTTTCCGGAGCTTCTGGATCTGTCAGTGGCGGAGCCATTCCGGCTCCATTGCCATCTGCATCTTCTTCTACAGGGTTACCTGTGGAAGGCGGATGTTCATCAGCTAGCTTTGACGGCTTGGAAGTTGAATCCTCAATATTGAAGAAGAAAAGTTTTTCTTATGGGGTGGTGGCTACTATGCTCAGTGCCCACAAACCTGTTTCTTCCAAGATCTACCACTGTGTCTGGTCGACCTTTCTATCTTGGTGTGCTGACAAGGACCTGTCTCAGGAATTTGATCTGCCTACAGCCCTGGCCTTTTTGCAGGATGGTGTGGATAAGGGCCTCAGTTTGAGTTCCCTTAAGGTTCAGACTTCTGCTCTCTCTGTTTTCTTTCAGAGGCGCATTGCCATCCTTCTTGATGTCAAGGATTTCTTCCAGGGTGTTGCTCATACTCGTCCAGCCTTCAAGAATCCCGCTCCTCCATGGGATCTTAACTTGGTTTTGGGTGTTCTTCAGCACCCTCCATTTGAGTCTTTGGCTACTATTCCTCTATGCCTGTTGACATGGAAAATGGCCTTTCTCCTGGCAATCGTGTCCGTTCGCCGTTTTGCGAAGTTACATGCTCTGTCCTGTAAGCCACCCTATTTGGTGTTTCACAAGGACAAGGCGGTGCTTCGCCCTTCTCAGGAGTTTCGCCCGAAGGTGGTTTTGGAGTTCCACATCAATCAGGAGATTGAGGTGCCTTCTTTCTGCCCTGACCCCACCTCTGACAAGGAGAGGGATCTCCACTTGTTACATTTGGTGCACTGCCTCAAGTTTTATGTACATCGCACTGAGTCTATCAGGCAATCTGATGCGCTGTTCATCATTCCTGAAGGTCCCAGGGCAGGAAGACCTGCATCCAAAGTGACTATTGCTTCTTGGATCAAGTCCACTATGCGTAAGGCTTACAAGCTGAGGAAGAAGCCTGTCCCCTTTTGGGTCATGGCTCTTTCTACGAGATCTACTGGGGCTTCTTTGGCTTACAAGAATCAGGCTTCCGCTGATCAGTTGTGCAAGGCTGCCACCTGGTCATCTGTGCACACCTTTTCGAAGCACTTCCGTGTTGATGTGCTGGCATCAGCTGATGCCAGCTTTGGGAGGAAAATCCTGGAGGCAGTCTTGCCTGTCTAGGATCTTCTTTGGTTCTTAGTGCTTCCTCCACTTTTGAGCCCTGTTGGCTCTAGTTCAGTATGCTGTGTAACAGTTTGGGGTGTTGTTACCCCTGTTTCATGTCCGTTGATACTTCATTGCTTTGTTGGGCTATCTCTGATCTGATGGTTCATATCTGCTCTGGTGACTTTGGGGGCCTTGCGCCTGGTCCTCTTCTTACTTCCCGCCTCTGGTAAACTCAATGGTTGGACATCCCAAAGTTACCAGTAACCTGAATTGGACGACAGCGAAAAGAGGATTTTAGTCTTACCTGTTAAATCCTTTTTTCTTAGTCCATACAGGTTACTGGTCTCCCACCCTGTCAAGGGACCATGCTTGGCTCTCCTGTGGCAGACCGTGGGGGTCTTTCGGGGTCATGCTCACAGGAATCTTCTTTCCCTTTCACTATCTAGTCAATAGTTAGTGTCTCAAATCTTTCTGGAGCTGGTTGGCTAGCTGCAGCCAAGGAGGGAAGGTAGGCGCCACCCCTGCATACAATTCTAGAATTGTTCCTGCCTACAATTAAAGGGGTTGATCGCCTACCCAAAGTTACCAGTAACCTGTATGGACTAAGAGAAAAGGATTTAACAGGTAAGACTAAAATTCTCTTTTAGCTCACAAATCCTACACACAATGAAGACATATTCTGAAGCATATCATACAGGTCATGCCAAAATGACAGTCCAGCCACAAAATGCCAGACAATTATTCTCTGAACAAGTGAAACAGCTAACCCCAGACATACGTTTCAGCCTTATTGGTCTTTGTCAGTGAGGTGCAGCTGATCCCTTTAGGCACTTGTAAGCAAGGGGGTCCACGTCTGGACTCCCCCATTACCCTTAGAGTGACAAACCCTAATTGCATGTACAGAAAAGAAGTCAGAGATGCTTAACTCGGCTCATGAGCTTGCAAGGATGTGCAAAAAAGCTCAGAGGGACTGTGTACTCACGCCCAGGGTGCAATCTCTTTTAGCGCACAAATGCCATACACAGAGAAGAAATATTTTGAAGAATATCATACGGGTCCTGCCAAAATGATATTACCTGTGCAGTGGCAAACTACAGACAGTTAAAAATGCACAACGGGAGCAAAATATGCTCCCGTTGTAAACAAAATATGCACCTATTGTAAACAGGGAAAAAGTAGATGAAATTGTTATTCTGTTACATGTGGTGGCTTGTTTATGGTGACCACATTTACTTTCTGCCATTCAGGGACACATTTTATGAAACAGTCACAGCAAAAGCAGGCTCCATACAAGGGAGTTTACGGATATAATACCTCTATAAAATAAGAGATAAAATCTTGTGTCTCTCTAGCACTTAAATATAACTCAGTGTATCTTATGTAATATTGCCCATTGTTGCTGAAATTATACCACTGTGTGTAATGAGCTATTGGGTCTAACTGATACATTATTTCCTTGAAATGTATAAGTACCAACATTAGAAGGAAATAATGAATCATTAAGAAGCAATAGCCCATTGTGCACTGTGGTATAGTTCAGCAATATTACATGAGACACCGCACTATGTGACTGGGAAACATGTCAGTTAGAATTGTAATGCCTTTACCTGTTGGCTGGGGGATGCTGAGTGTTTTACATAGTTTCTGGGCGGTCCCAGTCAGTGAAGACTAAGTCCCTGAGTGCCAGGGGGGTATGTTACACATTGTGAAGCAATACGTTGCATACTCCTCTGGCACTGGGGGCCCTGGTACACAAAGTGTTATCTCTACTGGTTTTGAGATTGTTTTTTATACTTATCTGAACTAAAGCTGGTCAAAAGTATATGCATATTATTATTATATTAGTGTATTTGTATACTTAGTAGCACTGAGTGCCAGAGGGGATATATATCCAATGGGATTCCAATTTATCCCTATTCCCCCTCCTTAGATTTTTCTTCATTTGATAAATCCCCATAAACAATAAACCCCTCAGAGACCCACTGTGTTTGTTTTAAAAATGCTTGGCTATCTCCCACATGTTCAAGAGTTCTCACCCTTAACCGTCTCAGAGTCTTACCTATGTATATCAAGTCACATGGGCATATGATTTGATATACTACTTTTTCAGATCTGCAATTCAAAAACTGTTCTATTGTATATCATTTAGTTCCATTATAATCGTAAAAATGTCTAACAGTCTTCACATAGCTACAAGCTTTGCAAGACCCACATTTATACATTCCAGATGCTTGTGTCCTACTCAACCAGCTAACCGGTGGTGATGTAATAAATTCAGATCTAACTAACTGATCTTTAAGGTGAGACAATCTCCTTGCCACCATGGAGGGATTGTCACCCACAATTTCCTTTAAATTGGAACTCGCACGTTAAGTGAAGTCACCCTGCAATACTTAGGCAGGAGTAGACTAGCTTAATAATAGTTATTTTACCTCTCAATAGTAGCCGCTTGTAACGTAATCCTTAAGCTTCCGAGACCAAAAGCCAGGCATCAGCATAGATATCTTGTCTGCGCACCTGCGCTGTCAGTCCCGGTCTCCCTTCAGAAGCATAGCACTGGCCCAAACGGCACCAGAAGGGACTAACAGTGCAGGCTGGCCATCAGTCTCGGAAGATTAATGATAACTTTACAAGCAGCTACTTTTGAGAGGTATAATAACTATTATTAAGCTAGTCGCCACCTACCTAAGTATTGCAGGGCGACTTTACCTAACGTGGTAGTTCCACTTTAATGCCAGGTTATTCGTCAAAATATACCATTGTTTATTTACTGTTGTTCAAAGAGATTGCCAATCATTATGAAATGTAGCTATGAATCCGATACAATCATCCTTCTTTTGTGGTACTTTCCTCTTCTTATTATTATCTTGAAATATTAATGTCTCTCTATTACATTTTACATCTCATTAAATGTTTCCCCTAGGATATCCTCTTTCCACAAAAGCATTTGAGTAGCTCTTGCGCCTGCCTGTACTCTAAAATCATCAGCATTTGAACAGTTGCGTCTTAACTGTAAAAACTGACCCCAAGTGATCCCTTTTTTTTGAGAATGCAAATGGCTACTCTCATAATGAAGAAGCGTATTACATGCAGTTTCCTTCCCAAAGGTTTTAGTCTTAATTATGCCATGTTCCTTAAAAATACGTAAGCGATGAAGTTCAGCCTCAGAATAATCCACATGTTTTGTTAGTCTGACATTGAGGGAGTTCTGATTTAACCTTGTGACAGGTTTTTTTTTAACCATTCCTTTGCTTTTTCAGGTTGGATGAGAACTATACGGGGGGAGATGGGGGGTGGATCTTTAAGCACTGTATTACTGCTTGTCCACAGGAAGTACACATATATATGTTTTAAAAGAATACTTTTCATATTTTTGGGATATGATGTATCTGTTTATTATTTAGGAAGGGGTTTTGGAGGAGTGGAGTGCTTTTTTGATCTATTCTTTGTCTACTTTTTTCAGCTAAGAATCCTCTTCACTGATAACACTCCCTCATCATGATTTGCTGTGTACAGGGCTGACCCCTGGTGACAGGAGGAATCCTGTGGTATCCCTCCAATACCCGTGGACCATCTCCATGATGGTGTAAGAGGGTATCAGATAGACTTCAAAGACCCTTCTCCACACCAGTTCTTTATGTCAAGGATTACCTGAAACACTTCAGGGTTCGGTAATTTCTGCCATGTATCCAGGGGAATTAGTGACTGCTCTGGACATAAAGTATGCGTATCTTCCCACTTACACGAAGCATCACTGGTTTCAAGATCTCCAATTCTAGTTTATGTCACTTCCATTTCATCTGGCATCTGCACCACAGGTTTTCACCAAACTTATGGAGGCCTTGTCTGGCCATATACAAGCACAGGGATCTGACGTATGCTCTATGTGGATGATCGTCTACTGAAAATCTTTTCTTCCAATGTCTCTGTCTGCATCTTCAGATGTGTATGTCTATTCTGGAACACCACAGTTGAGTACTAATGGAAACTTTCCTGGTCCCTTCACAATCTCTTGTCTTCAACACTTTACAGGAAAGGGTCTTTCTGCCAGAGGACAAGGTCCAGACTTTGTCCATGCATGTCTCTCAGGCCTTCATCCATCTGTTGCTGTGGGAATTGATGAAGTAACTCAAACAATGGTTTCAGTGCTTGAGGCAGTGCCTTAAGCTCAGTTTGACAGGACTGTCCTACAGCTAGACATTCTGTGGAAATGGTCCAGAAAACATGGCTTATTATTTTGCAGTGCATTGGAGACCTCTCTAAAATTCAAGAGGTTACAAGCACCTTTATATATATATATATGGGAATTTGAGACATTTTGTATTGGGAATTTAAGAATGTTTTTATTGTCCCCTATTGTATGTTTGTTTTTCCCAGAATGACTCCAGTTTGCTTATTTACATAGAGTCCTTAGTTCGATATTGTTTCCTCCCTTTTCTCTCTCCCCCTCTATTTTTTTTCTCACACTATTCTCTTCACAAATCACCAGTTACCTCTTCTCCAGTTCAGCCCTTTCCAGTTTTCTTCCTCTGTTCCTTGGTTTTCAGGCTTTCATAGATTTCCTTTCTCCTTCTCAGTTCTCTTATCTCCCATTCTTCCCTTCCACTCAGTTTATTCTCTAACCATACCAAACCTTACAATTCCCAATTATGCCTTCACCCCTCCCAGAGGATCTATCAACTTTCCAAGTTCTCCCCTCAGTGGAAGCATCCATCTTAAAAGAATTTGCATGATTATTCCTCCCATTGAATAAATATGTCTATTTATATAGCGCGACAAGTGTATGCAGCACTTTACAATTTAAAAGTTTAGACAATATAGGGTTTGAAGTGCTTTGCAAAAGTGAAACACTGGAAGTAGGGTCTCTGCTTAAAGGCTTACAATCTAAGCTTTTTTTTCACCCCTCTGGTAGTTTTTAGCAGCCTAAGAATGCGGAGAGAAGGTGGAGAGGGGTGATTAATTAATGATGCAGGCTTCTTTTCTGACCAAATCAGAGAACAAAGCACTGCTGAAATTATATTAACTACTTAATCAAATCTCTTTAAAACTATTAACATGTTTACAAAACAAAAATCATCACAGTTGATGATGCTGAAAAAAGACGTTCAACAAGTTCACCCCTACTGATCCAGAGGAAGGCAAAACAATTAATTCAAGCTATTTCCAATTCAACTCCAGTGAAAGAAAATCCTTCCTATCTGCTTTAAATCAACTGTAATACATCTCAATATTGTTGTGAGGTATAAAAATATATATTACATTTTTTAAATCAGCTACAGTATTTGTAAGCACAGTATCCCAAGGCAAATAATTCCATAACCTTGCTGTACTTTCTGTAAAAAAAAACCTCCCTTTTTTAGTTGAAAGCACCTTTACGCTAGTCTGAATCGATGACCTCTTGTGTTTTGCTCAGCTCTTTGAGAAAATACTTCCTTAGAGAGTTGTTTGCATTAACCTTGAATATATTTGTAAATGGTAATCACATCACCCCTGAGATCTCTCTTCTATAATGTAAACAAACCCAGTTTGACTAGTCTCTCTTTATAACTCAGATCCTCCAATCCATTTTTCAGTGTTGTTGCAAGTCTCTGCACTTTTCCAGTTGAATAATGTATTTTTTTAATTACTGGTGCCCAAAACTGTCTCCATATTCTAAATAAGGCTTTGCCAAGGATTCATATAGAGGTAGAATGATATTCACACCCTGCGCATCTAAACCCCTTTTTATACAGGACAGTACCATATTGGCTCTTCCAGTGGCTGTAACACTGCACATGGCTATAGTCTATTATCTATCAGTACTCCTAAATCATTTTACCAGTTCTCTATCCATGTACAGATATCACCTCCCAAACAGATCCCTTTTAATTTATGCAGTAACCTGTTCTGAGGCATAATATCAAAGACTTTGGCAAAATCCAAGTATACTACATCCAAATCAATACCTTTGTCCAAATTACTACTTTCCTTTTTGTAGAATGCATGTAACTTAGTTTGACATCAGCTATTCTTCATAAAACAAAGTGGTTCCTACTAATAATGTTATTGGTTGTCACATAGTCCTGAATACTATCAGTTATTAACCCTCTAATATCTTACCCACTATGTAAGTCGAGTTCACTGGCCTATAATTTCCTGGTTTCGAATGTACCCGCTTTTTGAAAAAATGGTACTACCACTGCTTTCCTCCAATCACAGGACACTATGCATGATGATTGTGAATCCATAAATAAGTATACGGGTCTTGCTATACTGAACTATGTTCCTTAAGTACCCTTGGGTATATGCCATGTGGTCCAGGTGTTTTATTCAACTTAACCTTTTCCAGACTCTTTTGGACTTTGTCCACAGTAAGCCATGTTTATGACAGGGCTCAAAATTTCCACTAGCCAATGGCGAGTGAAAATTTAGCCCTGGCGAGCAGAAATTCAGCCCTGGTGGGTATGTTATGGCTTGCAGTGGCGAGTAACTTTTCAGGTCTGGCTAGTAGCAAATGATTTCAAATTTTAAGCCCTGTTTATGATGTAGAAATTTATGTGATTTTCTCTGTTTGCCCATTGCCTTCCATTGTTGGTTCCATCCCTATATGCACAAGAAAATAATATGTTTGGGGTGGCAAACATATCCTCACCCTCACTGTCACTGTTTTACGAAGATCAATATCAACCTTAATCTTTTTTGCCATTTATATACCGTACTTGTAGAAGTGTTTTGGGTTTTTTTGCTGTCTTACTTTTCTCACTTTCTATTTTAGCCAGCCTTATTGTTTGCTGGTTCTATTACATTCTTTATGTTTTTAAATTATGCATCTAGCACTTCTGACTTAAACAGTTTAAAAGTCTGCTTATTATATCTCATTTCCCTGCAAACCTCTTTATTGTAACATTCATTTTTATTTTCTCCTTTTATCTTTATTTACCAATAGTATATATTAACACATACAGTAAGCTAAGAGCATTTTAACCAAATTCCATCTTACTTGTGCATTTTTTATCTTTGAAGATTACATTCCATTGAATGTGCTTTAATATTGCTATTAGCATTGTAAAATCATCCTATTTAAAGTTGAGTGTTTTGTTTAAACCCTTGTTAATGGGTTTCTCATAAAAAAATTCAAAGGATATCATATTGTGGTCACTACTGCCTAAATTTTCCCTTACCTGTACATTGTTTACCATTTCAGAATTGTACGAGACCACTAGGTCCAGCAAGGCCTTATTTCTAGTTGCCTCCTCTACTAGTTAAGACATGAAATTGGCATTAACCATATTTATAAAATTATTTTCCTTTGTTGTGCTTGAAGTAATTTCGCCAGTCAATGTCAGGGTAGTTGAAATATCCCATTATAACTGCGTTTCTTGACTGAGAAGCCTTTCCATTTGCAGGAACAGTTGGGTTCTTCAAACTCCCCATTATTAAGTGTCTTGTAGCTAATTCCCATTAACATCTTTTTATTACGTATAACCCTAGTATTTCAACCTACAAGGCCTCCTGGCACCTCCCTCTTAGATGAACTAGCCCATCCCCTTACTACTCCCATGTCTCTTCTTTAAACTCATTTCCTAACTTATACTGTCAGCCCCATCCTCGGTTGTATCTCCCTCCCCAGCTCTCCTAGTTTAAAGTCTCCTCCAACCCTCTAAACATCCTAACCCCTAGCACAGTAGTAATCCATCTCTACTACAACAATTATCCCTAAGGGAAAAAGACAGCCCAGTGCTCTAGAAGCCCAAACCCCTACCGCTTACTCTAAGTCTTTAGTCGCACATTTAACTCCCTAATCTCCCGTTGCCCTTCTGGTATAGAGCATGGCACTGGTAGTATTTCAGAAAATACTAGCTCAGAGGACCTTTGCTTTAGCTTATAGGCTATCTTTGTGATATGCATACCACAATTAACATATTACTACTATATGTTCTAACTTTTACAGTTTTCCTCTTATCCCCACAATCATGCTCCTCACTTGCACCATAACATATTAATCCACCATGGACTTTTTAAACATGTGCACTACCCTCTGAGTGCTGGTAGAGATTATTAAAAACAATCAGTACTTATAACAACAAATGCACCCTTTCACTATATACTCACCGCAAACAACTGACTCAATTTTTACGCATTTTATTACTTGCCTTGGCAAAAGATATAGAAACCAAACTTGGCCCTCAAACAGCAATAAATGACAACTTCACTTTTAAAAAAGGTCTCTTTTTGTGCACTGCAACATATGCAAAATACTCCCAAAAATAGATTAACTAAAAGTGTGGTATTATGTGAACAAGCAGAAAATCCTCATACTCACTGAATCCTGGCTAAGCCCCAAAATACCTGAAACTGCTGTTGCTATTGAAGGACACTTATGCTTTAGGAAGGACCGAGAAAATCATGGATGATGTGTAATCATATAAACACAAGAATCTTTAAACTTTACACCTTTAAATTACACTTATAACTCTGATTCTTATGAATACATTGCTGGCAAAATTCTTCTTGCCTTCTCAAAATAAATCAGAATTGTTGGCATCTACCGGCTGCCAAATACGACAGCACAGTCCCTTTCGGACAAAACCCACCACCTCAATGAGATTGCCACTAAAAATAAGAAAAGTGAGCTATTGGTTCTTGGAGACTTTAATATTAATTCGCTGGATTGCAGGAATTAAAGATTACGTTAATTGTTTAACACATTGAATTTATCAAACCTAATATCCTCCCGTACTCGCATAAATCTTAAAACATCCAATCATACTCTGCTAGATTGGATCCTTTCATTCTGCCCAAGCAGAATGCAAGAGTCAGGCGTACTAGCAAATGTGCTTAGAGATCATAGTCTACTGTGTTCGCAAAATAAAACCAATCAAATCATATCCCAAAGTCCTATTTACTAGATGATTTAGAAAATGTAATCTCCAGTCTTTCCTAAACGATTTAAGAAATTGCCATGGTCTAGAGTTTACATAATACCTGATCTAGACTCAGCAATTGACTTTTTAACTCAGAATTCTTACAGGTCTGTAATACGCATGCCCCACTAAGGAAGATCAGGGTAAGGGGGGCCCATCTATCCTGGATCTTGGCTGACCTGCTTGAGTTATATAGTTTCAGAGATATCTTATGGACAATTAAACAAACTGGCTCATCTTATAATCACACTTTATACAGGAAATTGTGGAATGCTTGCACAAAGCAAACAAAACTAGCAAAAGCTCAATATTTTACTGACAACTTGAACAATAACATATCAAAACCGGCCAACTTTTGGAAGGTTATTAAAAGCATCAACAGCCCACCTAACCATTCTCACCCATCAACTAACAATAGACAATGAAATGGTACAGTGCCCCATAGCAAAAGCGATGTGCCATCACCCTGATTACATAAAACAAAGGAAATTCTGAAGTAGATACGTGCACATCTTTGTCACCTGCTACCTGGTCCAATGATGCTAATGAATTCAATTTCATGCCAATAAATGATACTGAAATATATGTTCATCTCCTTAACCCAAAAATTAAATTGCAATCTGGCCCTAGCCGGCTACCAGCAATGCTATTAAAACTCAGTGCCTCGCTCACTGCCCATCCTATTGCATCCTTAATTAATGTCTCCCTGTCATCTGGGTATATGCCCAAAGCCTGCATAATGACTAGAGTTGTGCTTATCCACAAAAGTGGGAATAAAAATATAGTATCAACTTACAGACCAATATCCCTACTCCCCACTGTAGCTAAAATCTTAGAGAAATTAGTCCATGAGCAACTATATAAATATTACCGGCTGACCAGTTTTTTCACCCAGCTTCAATCAAGCTTTAGTTCAAATCACTGAACTGTCACTGCCCCCCTAAAAGTATCCAGTGATATCCAGACTGGTATGGAAAATGGTGAACTCACTGGAGCTATTTTCATAGATTTTGCAAAGGCCTTTCATACAGTTGACCATAGTATTCTGATAAGTAAACTCCACAGTTCTGGATTTGGTAATCATTCTCTAAACTGGTTCCAATTCCACTTATCAGACAGAATGCAATATGTGTCTGTTGCTGGGATTCCCCAAGGAGCCATTCTTCTTGCCCCTCTTCTGTTTTCTTTATTTATAAATGGTCTACCCATGGTTTTCAAAGCATCTTCTGTGTACATTTATGTGAACGACACCATAAGCTACGCAAAAAAACCCAGATTTATCTCAACTAGAAGCCATGTTACAACATGAAATCTCTGAAGTTGAAAGATGGGCAGCAAAGAACAAATTGTTCTTAAAGGGATAGTAATGTTTCATAATAAAAGCAGCTCTAATTAATCATCATAATAACACTGCTCAGCCAGAGCAGAAGGGAGGTGCCCAGGTAGACTGCAGAGAGGGACAATCTTCAATTAAGATAAGGGAAAAAGCCGAAAAGCTTGTCAAGGGGGGCAGGGCTTTCATTATTCTGATAGGAAGAATATTGTCCCTTGCTGTTATCTGTCTGGTCTATGGACTGCATTCCACATCTGAGAAGAGATGGTTTACACTAGGTAAAAGGGGCGGGAAGGGGAAACTTTGCTTGTGAATATCTCTCAAACCATAAAGGTTTGAGAGATATGACTCATATCGTTCTTAATGTTTTTTTAATGCCTACAAAATAAAATAAAGATAAAACGAAGTATTACTATCCCTTTAAACACTGACAAAATGGTCACAATGGTATTTGGTGCAAAGCACAAACTGCATAATCTCTGCAATACCCGCCAATCTATTGTAACAGAGTCTAATCGTAAATTGGCCCCTGTGGACTCCTACAAATATCTTGGAATGTGGCTTGACCCCAACCTGTCACAGCTTATCTTGGTTTCAGCGACCGTTCATGCTACACGGATGATACAGGAAGATGGCAGCAGTTGGACGCATCTGCAGGCGCGAGGTTTCAGAGTGTAGCAGGCCTCTGTTTTATGCCATTCTTCCTCCTACCTACTTCCTTCCTCTGAGCCTGCTCCTCCTACCTACTTCCTGAGGAGAGGTTTAAAGGGCAGTCTGAGTCCTGACTCAGTTGTGCTTGCGTTGTTGTATAAGACAGTTCTGTTTCCCTTGAGCTCTGTGTATGACCTGGCTAGTTTGACCATCCATTCTGGTGCTGACCTGTGGCTCTGTCTCACTACCCTTTTGCCTGCTCCCATTGTGTAGTGGACACCCAATCTGGTGCAGACCTGTGGCTCTGGCTGAGTACCTGAACTGTGTATGACCCAGCCTGTCTGTCCATCCATTCTGGTGTTGACCTGTAGCTCTGTCTGACCATTCTCCTTGTGTGTTCCAATTTGGCTTAGACATCCTTTCTGGTGCAAACCTGTGGCTCTGGCTGACTACCCGCTCCATGTATGACTTGGTTTGTCTGACTACCCACTCTGGTGTTGACCTGGAGCTCTGTCCACTGCACATCCAGCATACCAAGGCTTCAGTGGATATCCTATCTGGTGCAAACCTGTGGCTCTGGCTGACTATCCTTTCTGGTGCTGACTAGGGGCCTTTGTCTGTTTCCTCCTTGTGTTGGTCCCCGCTCCACAGACACCCATCCTAGTGCGGACCTGGGGCTCTATCAGACTCCTAGCTTACTGACTGCAGGTGTGAGTCAGTAGTCTCCTTGGTTGCATAGATATTGGAGACTTTTCTCCTAAACTGACTGCAGTGCTAGTCCTTTGGGCGTTCCAAATTAACTCGAGGCTCAAGTGGGATAAGGCCTAGTCGTGGACAGTGTGGTGGATCTTTTGGTGGACTGCTATTTCTGATACAGTGCTTGCCTCTTTGATCACCCTCTGTGTGTTATCTGTTTTCGTGCATTACTGTGATTATTTTAATAAAAGATTGTTTTACTTTACCGTAATGACTCCTGGTTTATTCCTGGGAACCATGACACAACCTCACTTTTAGTCTTCATATTGGTAAAGTAACATCTAAACTTTATCCCAAAATAGGTGCTCTGTTCAGAAACAAACCTTATTTAAGTCCACTGGTAAGAAAACGTATTGTACAACGGATGTTAATGTCAGTCATATGCTATCGGGACCTAGTATAACTTTCCGTGCACATATCTTGCTAAACTTGACACTCTGTAAAAGACATTATACCGCTTTATCCTCCAATATTATTTCTCAACCCATTATTGTGATATGTATGATTAACTTGTTGGCTGACACTCAAATCTCAAAGTTCCCTTCACCTTTATTGTCTGATTTATAACCTCTTCCCTACAAAGCACCCAGCCTACCTGAGCATTTTGCTCACTCCAGCTGTCCATAGTAACTATAACCCTTTGCTCGACTGCTAAAAACTCACCGAGTACACTGCAAGAAAGAAGCTGGTCGATCTGCCTTGTCCTTCAGAGCTCCAAAAGTATGGAATAATCTGCCCCAAGAAAATCAGATCTTCTCCCAGTCTAAAATCCTTAAAAATAACTGCTTCTTTATATCTAAAAACAATTTGTAATTGTTTATACATTTTTGTATGTGTGTTTATGTGTATGTATATATCGAATGTTTCTCTGTTTGTGTGAATATTCAACTCTTTGCTGTAAACACTCCAGGACATACTTGAAAACGAGAGAAATCTCAATGTATTCTTCCTCGTAACACATTTTTCTAAATAAAATCCCTGAAATTCTTTTTAAAGGACCTCCATTTATTCCTGATTTTGTCATTGGTATTTAAAACCAAAAAGCTGTGCAAATAATAGTTCCACCTTAATTTCACCTATTGTTATTCCTTCTAAAACTTTTCTTCTGCCCCTCTCTAGACTTGTGAGTAGGGGTGCTGAGGTGCATTAAAGTGAGATAATATCAGAAGTCACTCTGGGAACCTCTCCATCAAGGTGACTATGTGTCCCTGATTGCCCAGGACAGTTCCATATTTAAAATGTGTGTCCCTCCCATGTCCCAGGCCACCCTTGTCTGGAAAACTACATAGTCTTGGAATGAAAATGCTGGGGTGCAGATTACTGAACACTAGAAGGGAACTGCCCATTGACTGCTGTAATAGAAAGTGATACATGTACTGGGCGTCAAGATTAATGTCCTTCACACAGAGTTCTTGACACTAGAGAGAAAACTGAGCCTTAGTTCTTGATGCCAAGCAGGAGCTGCAGCTCTAATTTCTTGTAACTTAAGGCTACGCAAAGGCTTGGGGCTTGGCATCCATTTTCTTGTAGCCCAGCAGTGTCATAGCAGACAGTGGACAGTCCCCCTGTCTAGTTTTTAGAACCCAGTGGTGCTCTGGAGAAAGATCAGTTTGTGCACGGTTGTTCAGTTATGTGATCCTTTCCCTCATGATCCTTGAACTAGAGTTGAGGAAAAACTGGCAGATAATTTTTCCTCAGTTCTAGTGCAAGGATCATGAGGGAAAGGATCACAAGAGATAACTGGACAACACTGCACATACTGCTTGCTCTTCAGAGCACCGCTGGGTTCTAAAAACTACACAGGGGGACTGTCCACTGTCTGCTATGACGCTGCTAGGCTATAAGAAAATGTAGGTGTCCCTGAACAGCAGAAATAAAATGTGCTCATCCTACTCTCCAGTTCTTATGCTATTATACGGAGCCTATGTAGAGACAGACAATTTCTGGCCCTCCAGCTGTTGAAGATGACAACTCCCATCATCCCCAGCCAGGCTTTGGTTGGCTGGACATGATGGGAGTTGTAGTTCTCAATAGCTACAAGGCATCAGGTTGCCCCAACAGGAACTAAGGTTTCTCCATCTTGAAAAGAAGGCTCCATAGAATAAGATAGGGACGGGAGAGTTTATCTCACCATAATGTATACCCTGCCCATCAATATCACTCTTGTCCCAAGTCTTCATTCTTTTCTTATTTTGTTTCCCTCCAGTTCTCTCTCTTACTGCCTCTCAGTGCTCCCTTTATCTGTCTCTCCAAGCTATATCTCCTAATTTCCCACCAAGACAAAAAATACTTTATCACAGAAGCAGGCAGTGAACATTATCAAGGGGCTTTTGCAAGCAACTTGTGGCTTACTAGCAACAGCTTGATAACCCATGATCTAATACCTTACATCTTAAAGAAGAATATTAGTCTTGCTTGCAGAGAGAGAGAGTAGGTCATATGGACATTACTTTAATGGAGAAATTCTTGGGCAAATTAAAAGGTTATATTTCCCATTTACATCAGTGGAAATTTTAGACATGGGTGTCCACAGAAAATTTTCTAAGGGAACAAGTCACAATATGCTCCCCAGCCCAGCACAACCATCCCATATCTTTATCCAGGGAGGGCAAGTGCAGGGGTGCAAGCGGCCCCTCTTGCCCACCCCCGCACCATCCTTCAGGTGCCCATGATTTTAATTACCTTTTGTTCACTAGGTGCTATGGGCATGCACTTAAATTGCTTCACTTGTACATATGATCAGGTTCGGCAAAGAGAAAGAGTAGGGAAAAGCAGGTGTATCAAATGTTGTTCTAATGTCCATCAAGGAAAGGCAGTGTACAGATCAGACATAGCTCTCCAGTTGTTGATGCTCTACCACTCCCATCATCCCCAGATAGCCAGTGTCCTGCTGAGGATGCTGAGAACTGTAATCCACACAACAAATGAAGAGGCACAGACTGCAAATCTCTGAGTTAGATCAACAACAGTTGGAACACTGACTCACATTATCATCTTAGATGCATCATCTAATCTTAGTTAAAGCTACCAATTACAATGATTGTTCCCTAAGGCTTTGAGCAATTTACTTTCATTGGCTTGTTTCTTACATGTATATTAATGAGCTCAGGTGGTGCCCGGAGTCTGTTTGTTCATGGTGGCTTTTTCCTGTTAACTCTCTGAGTGTCATAGTGCATTGGACACACCTCAGACACTCAAAGTATTAAAACAGGGGTTGCCAGCTGTTGGGGACTACACCTCCGATCATCCCCAACCAGCTATTGGCAGTTGATGGGAGTTGTAGTCACCGACAACTGACTACACCTGAGTTAAAACTGAGTTAAAACAGTATTTTATTTGAAGTTCTAAAATCGTATTTTTCGGAATGAGATACAGAATGTCATCTTTCATGGAAGACATGCTGGTGGAGTGTCAGAAGACCAGCCGAATGAGCACTGAAACTACCAAAGTGCCCTTTTGGGACCTTTAGGTCCTAACGCGGCATTTTACCCAATTACAGAGGTCCTCCAAAGACTGAAGAGCAGCTGAGGAAGCTGGTGGCAAATGGAGGCATGCTGCTTGCTGAACGGAGCTCCTAGCTGCCTACTCATGGGATCCTAATGTTTATGGGCAGAAGTAGAGGGAAGGAAATTGGAGGTGCTCCAAAAACATTATTGGTGTGAGGAGAGAGGGAAGGGGAGGCTCAAAATACATTTTTGAGGTGAGAAGGAAGGGGGGCTCAAAATACATTATTGGGGTGGGGAGGGAGGGAAAGGGGTCTCAAAACACATTATTGGGGTGGGAAGGGGGACTTAAAATACATTATTGGGGTGGGGGAAGGAGAGATAAGTGAGAGGGATCAAGGGGAGACCAGTAGTTTAATATTTCTCAAATTCATGTATAATATGCACCCCCTACGTCACATAAAGTGAAATAAGGTGCAAAAGGTTAAATTATAACCAGGATTTTATGGTAGATTTAAAGATTATACTAATTAATATATCCCATTCCCTTTGCCTTACTTTACTTCCCCTGCTTGGCACTTAACCCTTTCATGGGCGATACATCTCTGAGAAATGTCATTGAGTGGGGGAGACATAACGTAGGATTAAGACTGAAAGTACCTGCATGGCATGCCATAATTATCATAATCTAGTTTTCTAAAAAAAAAAAAAAAAAAACACTGTTAAAACAACATATAGTTGATTTTGAATGCTCTTTCAAAATCATCCGTTATTTTTGATGAAAGAGAACCTTTATAGAACAGAGGAATACTGAACTCATTGAGAAACAATGTGGTGTACACCCCCTGTTCCTTAAAGGGTTAATGTGAACAAGTCCAAACTCCAGGAAAGAAGAATATTTTTACTCCATTGTACTCTGTGCCTTATTAATACTTAGTGAGAAACAAGGTGCAGAAATACCCATGCGTTTCCTCACTTGATGCTAGTGGCATAAAGAGAACAATTTTCAGAGCAATTAGCTTAGGCAGGTGCAGCACACACACAAACACACACACAAAAAAAATGTGTTTCCTGCATCTACTTACATTTTATAAAAGAGTAAGTAGTAATTTGGACAGGGGAATTGCTGTTGATGTAGTAAACTTGGATTTTTCAAAAGCATTTGATACAGTGTCTCACAACAGGTTATTACATAAATTAAAAGGCTTCAGTTGGGCAGTGTTATCTGTACATGGATTGAGAACTGGTTAAATGATAGATGGCAGAGAGTTGTTGTAAATGGAACCTTTTCAAATTTGTCTAAAGTTATAAGTGGGGTGCCGCAGGGTTCAGTCCTGGGCCCAATGCTTTTTTAATATGTTTATTAATGATCTAGAAGTGGGAATTGAAAGTAGCATCTCAATCTTTGCTGATGACACTAAGCTATGTAAGAAAATATGTACAGAGCTGGATGTTTTTTCTCTGCAGAAGAATTTAGATAAACTGAGTGAATGGGCAGAAAGTGGCAGATGACGTTTAAAGGGAACTACCACCTCTTCAAGAACTTAACTTCAATAAATCCCCATCTGGCAACTAGCAGCTTAGTAACGCTAGTTGCCAGAATTATTACCTTATTCCAAAGAAAGGTGCATTGTTCTGAGGCTGACAGCAGGACGGATTGCGGACATCTTGCCATAATGACGTCTGCGCGCCTGTGCTGTCAGTCCCTTCCAGAGCCGGACAGCTCCTAGCAACGCCTCCTAGACCCGGTTGGGACTGGCAGTCCGGGCGTGCGGACGTCATTATGGCAAGATGTTCGCAATCCGTCCTGCTGTCAACCCCAGAATAATGCACATTTCTTTGGAATAAGGTAATAATTCTGGCATCTAGCGCTACTAAGCTGCTAGTCGCCAGATGGGGATTTATTGAAGTTAAATTCTTGAAGAGGTGGTTGTTCCCCTTTAATGCAGATAAATGTAAGGTTATGCATTTGGGCTGTAGAAACAAACTTACTTCATATACTCTAAATGGGGAACAACTTGGGGAATCCTCATTAGAGAAAGATTTAGGGGTGCTGATAGATGATAGACTTCTCAGCAGTGTGCAGAGTCAGTCAGCTGCTACAAGAGCAAATAGGGTACTAGCCTGCATAAAAAGAGGTGTAGATGCAAGTGATGCTAATATTATCCTACCTCTGTACAAATTTAGGCCTCATCTAGAATATGGAGTACAATTTTAGGCGCTAGTTCTTAAAAAAGACATTGTTGAACTGGAAAAGGTGCAGAGACGTGCAACAAAACTGATAAAGGGATTGGAGGATCTGAGTTATAAAGAGAGACTAGCCAGACTGGGTTTGTTTACATTAGAGAAGAGAAATCTAAGGGGTGATATGATTACCATTTACAAATAGATTCAAGGTTAATACGAAGAACTAGCCAATTAATTATTTACGCAAAAAGGTGAGCTAAAAACAAGAGGTCATCCATTAAGACTAGAGGAAAGGAGCTTTAGACTAAAACAAAGACAGGGATTCTTTACAGTAAGGGTGGTAAAGCTATGGAATTCTTTGCTTCAGCATGTTGTACTTGCAGATAATGCTGCTGATTTAAAAAAAGCAATTGATGCCTATCTAGCACAGAACAATATTTAAAGTTATGACAGATGGCTTCAATGCAGATAGTATGTTGATCCAGGGAAATATCTGACTGCCATTTGTAGTCAGGAAAGAATTTTTTTACCTACTTGGGGAAATTGGAAATTGCTCCAGAGGGTTTTTTTTGCCTTCCTCTGGATCAACAAGGGTGTTTTTGGCATGGTCTGGACTTGATGACACGTCTTTTTTCAGCCTCATCAACTATGTTACTATGTTACTGTAGCATTTTTGTATATTCCTCTGCATGTCTATAAGTAACCTATGCAAGAACTACACTTTAGTAAGGTATATGTTTCTGTGCATATTACCACAGCACCTTCTAGTGGCAAGACTGGAATGTTCATTAAAACTGAAGTTACTGAAACATACAAAAACAGGGAAATTTAGGGTTGAAGTTTTGAAAACATTAACTACGGCCTCTTTTGTTGATGAGATCATACGTGACATGAAAATTATTTTCCTTTGCAATCACAGGGGAGTACATAGTTAATGCTGGCAAAACTTTAAACATGAATTCCCCTATTTAGTTCCTTTGAATGAGAAATTTAACATTGGCTTTAATTAATGTTTTTTTCCTTTTAATTTACACAATTGTTTAAAAAAAATGTTGCCTTTTAGCTTCCGGGTCATTTTATGCCACATCTACAAACAACATACATGCCTACTCTTTTTAACTGATTTAATATTCTTTTTATGTATCAGTTAAAACAGTACTTTCAGATCAAATAAAAACACAGGTAATGTCTGTCAATTTAAATGTGCAATTAGAAGTGGACTGGATGTTTGATAGCTACTGAGTGCTACATTTTAATTAAAGCGGAACTACCACCTCCACTAAAGTCAACCTGCAATACTTAGGCAGGTGGCGACTAGCTAATTAATCATTATTTTACCTCTCAAAAGTGCCCACAAATGAAGTTATCCTTAAGCTTCTGAGACTGGAAGCCAGGCATCACCATGGACATCTTGAATGTGTGCCTGCGCTGTCAGTCCTCTTCACCTTTCATAGGCATTGCATTGGCCTGGACGGCTCCGGAAGAGAGTGAAGGCGCAGGCTCACAGGCTGCAATAACCTGGCCGTCAGTCTTGGAACCTTAAGGATAACTTTATTTGTGGGTATTTTTGAGAGGTAAAATAATGATTAGTAAGCTAGCTGCCACCTGCCTAAGTATTGCAGGACAACTTTAGTGGAGGTGTTAGTTCCACTTTAAGTTGAACAGTGATTTACTTTTGATCATTTGAACCACAGGAATCAGCTGAAAAACAAACACACAGCAAGATAAATCAAACACATGATCGATCAAAACACCTAGAGCTATATGGCCCCATGTGTAATGCATATAGAGAATAACAGCAATCATTTACCACAAACTCAATCATACTACATGAGTGAGTGAACATGTGCTCAAACAAAACACCTTAAGCCTTTAAATGCAGGGTGTATGCAATGCATTGCAAAGTGCTGCATACCCACTGACACTCAAAGGGTTAAACCTATGAGTGCCTGAGAGCTGTACTGTGAGCTGTCTAATACCATGCAGTAGTGATGGTGAACAGAAAGCCTCGGGACTGCATCTGACCTTTGGAGGCTTTTCCAGTAACTCCCAGTGAGTTCTTTGGTTAGGTGAGAAGTAGAGATAATATTTCCTTTCCATCATTACGCATTCCATATTTTCAACAACAACAAAATTACATTTCTTTCTTTTGCTTTATAGCAGTGGTTCTCAATCTTTTTTTGTTCGGAGCACCCCTAACGCGTAATATAGAACATTCAGGGCACCCCTAACATATTTAATGTACTTTATCAAGGGCATAATGAAGGTACAATACATAAACATACAGTTATTATTAGGTCTTACACTCATAATAACAAAAGGAAACATAATGTGCATAACAATTTCTATAAATCTTTATTTAAAAGTCCATTTTTGTTTGTCTTCATAGAAAACATGGGGCACCCTAATATGATGTCCGTGGCACACCAAAGTGCCATGGCACCCTGGCTGAGAATCACTGCCTTATAGCATACATCCCGTCACAATCAAAATTCTCTCTTTTAATTATCTGGTTGCTAGAGAGAGGTCTTCACCTAATTGCAAAACAATTTGTTAAAGAGCTGTATAACATCCAATTTATTAATCACATTTTAATTCTCGTTTAGGATTTTAAACCATAATGTATATCCCTTTTGGGGACATAATGCCTACATATATGCCCCTAGGAAAATCTGGTTGCATATCCCTGTTATACACTGTACTGCTCCTTGCGTAATACTACTGGGTGATAAAAGTCCACAGCTTTATTTTAAAACACAGACTCAATGTAATGTAACCTTAAGGAGACAAATGCCCTTGCCAGCAGAAGGGTAATGAGGTAACAACCTCCAGTAGTCCAAGCCTGGACTCTAACACATTATAAATTAACCAAATTTCCCAGTAGTCTATCAGCCGGCTAAACCCAAGCCCAATGGGTACAGCCAAGATAGCACACAGCCAAACCTTCCCCACCAGAATATAAAGTCATGGCCCTCTCCACCCCTCCAATATGTTCAAGATTAAAGTCAAGGCCCAGGTCATTGGGATGCACCCCATCCTGACATACAAACACCTTATGTCTAACTGACAGACTACCTGCAGAAATAACAAACTTAGACACTCTCCTATTTAACTTTATCCTAGCTTTATCAATTGTTCTGTGATCCCAGGCATGTCTCCAGCTGCACCTGGGGAAAATGAGCAGTGTCTCAGGAATGTTCTACTTCATCGTCTCCCCCAGGCTCCCGGTCTGAAACCTGCAAAGGTAATTACCTCTCAAATGTATAGTTGCAATATCAGGACCCTACCCTTCAACTTAACCAGTTGAATAAAGGTAGAGGAGTACCCTAAAACCCAAACCTGCAAATGGAAAACACCTAAATAACACAAACAGGGTAAAGGGTATTAGCCCCCACATTCCCCCTTTTCCCAATGGGGTAACAATAGCATAAGAGAAAATTCTGCCTACAGGTTTAAGCCCAGACTTCCAATCTCCCAATTTTGCAGACCACTTAATCTGAAAGGCCCAAATGAGCAGCCTTAGTAGCCCCCCAATCCTACAAGAGTGGCCCCTGAACTCAGAGGCCCGCAGTCCAAGATGCTTGTTACCTAGCTTAAGGTGTACAGCAAAGAAACAGTACAAAACTCCAAACCCTTAACCTGAAACAGAGTAACCCAGAACCATTTACCATATTTTTAGAACAAGCAATCTTAAATGATAAACAGTCATCTGCCAAGATTACATGTTCCCATAATATCCCCCCAGGTTGGTGCTTGCCCTTACTGATTAGCTCACCTATCTACACGGCCTCAAAAACTGCCAGACTAAAAGCCACTCCAGACAGGGTAACTTTGTAAGTTGAGGAACACTGCAGCAGCACAGTAATTAACTTGAAAAGTAGTTCCAATGACATTGGGTTGCCATTGATCCTGTCTAGACCTGCCCAACCTGATACACTTCAAGGTCATGTGGACCACAAATTTTTTATTAATATCTTCCTAGTTTGGACTAGAAGAATATTCCTGCCATCTTCATACTTAAGACTGAAGGGGACAGCCCTTTGTTACTCCAGGGCCAACCAGAGAATCACTCTACTGCCCTCACTGCCAGTCAAGCCCACCCCACTTAGGGTGTACTTGTAAACGGCTTTGTCGCATTACCTGGCAACGATGACCGTTTCTAATTTGAACTGCTGCTGTACGCCACAAGCCACTGAGGGATGGTGCTGGAGTGCGGAGTTAAATAATGCTGACAGACCACTTCCAATTTGTTCTGTGGCAAAAGGTACTACAATAAGGTTGGGTAGAACAGACCAGTTGAACCAGACTATGCTCAGGATGACTAGGCAGGATCTATAGAAATGGTCAGAAGTGTAGTTCTGGAGTCAATTGTCAGGCAGAGACAAAGCAGGACTCAACAAGATAGTGAAGACTGACTGCAGTACAGGAATTGAACACTATGAGGAGTAGCTGGAGTCAGGCTAGAGAATGGACGCAAGGTGGGTTAGTTGGATACAAGCTGCACTACTTATACAGAACACTGGTGGTAGTGTAGAGAAAACTGGCAAAAGTAACACAGCTGGAGAGCCACTTGAACAGGACTTGCCACAAATGCTTAAAGAGTAAAACTGAAACTGAGAAGCAACGTCAATATTAACGTCTGATCAAGTCTAAGAGTCTAGAACACCAGAACCAATAACCAGGTCATAACTAGCAGGAAGCAGCAAAAGCAAAGTCAGACAGCCAAAGACTAGAACAGGTCTGGTTCAGCAGCCACAGGTAAAACTGCTACAAGCAGTATGAGGCAGAGAAGACCAGATCAGGTTCAGTTCAGTAACTGTAGATCTATACAAGAGCAAGTAGCAAACAATACCAGGAACTGGACTGGTTCATCAACAGCCGATCAATGCAGAAACAACCAGAAAACAAAATAGTGGTTAGGAAAAAAGCCAGTCAGTAAATGGAGAGCAGGAACAAATCTTATACACAGAAAAAGGCCAAATAGGAAGATTTGAGCAAGCACCAGTGCAAAGAAGATAGTTCTGTAAAGGACACCAGGGGGTTATGCACTAAGTCATGATAAAGAGTTGATAAAGAATTGATGAAGTGGTGATAAAGAGGAGATAAAAAAAAGAGGACATGACTTCTCCAGTGTTCTAATCTCTCCAAGTCCTATGTTATTCTGTGGAGCCTATGCAATAAGGCCTCTGCAGTTAGAGATATCTTAGTGCATTAGCTCCATAGAATAACATAGGACTTGGAAATTTTACCACACTGTAGAAGTAATCTCCTCTTTATCACTTATGTATCACCTCTTTATCACACCATAGTGCATTCCCCCCCCCATGTTATAACAAGTGCTGGACTGAACACCAAATCAGGCTAGAAGTAGGGCAACCAGTAATCGCTGGATTGGACTATCACAGGCTTCAAATGTATTATTATTATTATTATTATTTTTGTCTTCCTCTGGATTATCAAAAACAAGGGGGATACAGCAAGGTTAGAATGTAATGGACACAATGTTGTCAACTATGGTAGTAGGAGTGTCAGTGGGAGGAGCTAAAGTCTGTTGAACTATAAAAGCTGACGTCTGCCCTGCGATGCCGAGGGATTAAGAACTAAACAGTATATGTAACCCAATGTATCTCAGAAATAGGGGCTCTGGTTTCACTGTTCAGTGTGTTGGAGAACTCTCTAGCACACAAAGGGCTAAAATCCTCATTTAAATCAAGAGGAATATTAAAAATGTATGTGTGTAACTACATTGCAGCTGATTTGTGCCACTTATCTTTATACATAAGGCCTATTGAGGCTAATGTACTAAGGAAAATTAGCACAATTCCAGGACAAACATGTGATTTGCAAGGAAGATGAAAACCATGAAACAACCATGCCCAGTCCCTTAAATAATAGACATATACAACTAGAATGGTGGTAAAGGCCACAGCTGAATTTATTAAATATATTAACTCATCAGTTAATTTACCATAACATCAATTACATATCTTCAAACTTAGTTCTTATCCCTGATAGCCTAAGAACCACCATTTTTTATTACTTTACAGAGAAAACCAACAGACCAAGAATTGTTCCACCCTAATAGCCAGGAGCAATTGCACAAAACCTCCATGGCCAAACTGCCCATCCCTAGGCAGGCATGGCCCAACCTCCACCTCTAAGTATCATCTCTTTTGTATTCTGCAACCCTATATTAAATATGTCAACATCTATGTTGGATTAATGCACCCAATCAGTATGGTAAAGGCCTTCACCTCCATTTTCCAGACCCATGTGTCTATAGGAGAAACCACCAGTCTCAACAAACCATTTAGCCAAATATTTTTTTTCCTGACTCTTTCAAGAGGTTTCATGTGCCTATTTGCCAACCAGCAATACCTAGGTATTATTTCAGAAAAAAAACAATTTAACATTAGGAAACTTTTTTAACAATGAACTCAGTATTTCTTTAAATTTAAGTATAATATACACAGACTTCTCATGACCAATATCATTACCACCAATATGAAGGATTATGGCCTCAGGGGGAGTAAAATTAGCTAAATACCAAATTATTTCATTCTTCAATTTTTTTAAGTTAAGTCCTTTTATTCCATGCCACCAAATTTGACACTGCAAAGCATTCAATCCCAGATTCTCACCTTAACTTCTAGTCAGAGACCTTTTCCAGGCCCAATAGACAAAAGAGTGCCCCAATATCCAGATAGCATTGCTGAGAGGACCTGTAAAAAAGATGTGGGGGGGGAGAGATTAATAATGTTATTACAAACTGCCAGTTAGAACAAATGAGGAAGAATGTATAACTGGAATCTGTTAGACTGCCATCTGCCCAATTTTTTGATAACACCTCCCTGCAATCCTAGCTGCACTGCCCCGTTGCCGCCCCAATGCGAAAGGAGTGAGAAGAAATGTTTTTTGAGTCCACATCCAAAGTCTTCTTTAAGATACTGCAAAACTGAAATTTGGTTAAGGGAGAATTGTTTGCATGAACCAAAAATGATTTTGAACCAACTGGTCTTATCACCTTGTAGTTACTCACTGCAGACACAGGACATAAAACACTGTCCCGTATTCTATGTAACAAAATCCAACAACCCTTATCTAACTGATCTGTTTTTGATCGTGTGATATTAATAAAGACTTCTTCACCTTTCTCTTTTATGTCATCCAAACCCAAACCTCCTTCCTTAAATTTGCTAGGGGCAACTAATTCACTTAATCTCAAGGCTCCAAAAAAGGCTAAAATAAAAGCAGTTTGAAATAGCCTTGTTTCAAATTCAGAAAAACAGACTCATTTTAAAGCCTCTATCATTCTAAGGAGCAAATCAATTGAAATAGGACGTCTGGCATTTGGGGCACTCTTTTTTCTATCATGGCCTTTTAAAACTTGAGGCACTATAAAATAACTGTTTATTGGCTGATGACCAAGGAGCCGTAAGAAAAAGGAGATACCACAAAGCCTCCCTCTAATCACCGAGACAGATATTCCCATTTCTATACTACACATTATGTAACATAAGTATGAGTTTACATTCCCAACAGACGGGTCAAAACCCATTGAGTTGCAAAATTGCTCTCAATCTGTGCACACTGTCACGTAAGAGGACCAGGTACTAGGTCCCAGGGACTTCTTAATACGTTCAAAAAACATTTTCATATCAAGTCCCAAAGATGTGATGGGCAATCTATTCCCATATCTGACGCTTGAGGTACCAGAATTCAAAACTTCTCCAACTGTTGGCAAGACAGTGCATCTGCTATTATAGCCTCACAACCCGGAATATGAACCAACTTTATCCAAACATTGTAGACTAAACAGGATGACGAAGCAACTTAACAACTTCAGGGGATTTTGCTGACAAGTTATTTACTGCTGACACAACTCTCCCATATTATCTCAGTGTACTACGATTCTCTCGTCTAAAAGCTGTAAACCCCAGATTTCAATGGCCACTATTATGGGGAATAATTCAAGTGTTTGTTAAAATCATTAGTCAACCACCTATTAGACCACTTTTGGGCACTCCAATTGCCGCTCCAAAAAACTCCATAACCTACAGCGCCTGCTGCATCTGTAAAAAGGTTAGCTTCCTCATTAAAGACAAAGTCTTGTTGCCACATTGTTCTACCATTGTAAACAGCTACAAATGATTTCCAAACAGCTAGGTCCTCTTTGAGATCCCTATTTAATCAAATGTGGCAATTAGGATTTTTCAAACCTGACTTAGCTGCTGACAGACTTCTTTAGAATATCCTTCCCATTGACATAACCCGAACTGGAAATGCTAACAACCCCAGAAGAGACTGAAGCTGTTTCAGTCTCAACAGGTTAGCTGATCTGGCAAATTTCAACAGTGAAAATAATTTAGAAATGATTTCCACTGGAAGCCTAAACTCAGTTTTTTCGGTATCAATTGTAATGCTCATGAAAACAATTTCTGTACATGTCACCGTCTTCTCATGCACTAATGGAATTTCAAACTTTTTCATCAACTCACTAAATCTTGTATATAAAGTGTTACACTTTGAAGAATATGCTGGGCCCACAAATAAAAAATCATCCAAATAGTGCTAAATCCCATCACTACCTGTGATTTTCTTAACAACCCATTCCAAAAAGTGTCAAAGGATTCAAAATAAACACAGGATAATGCACAGCCCATGGGTAAACAAGTATCATAAAACAAATAGCTTAAAAATTGAAAACCAACTGATCCAAAACACAACGTATGTAGTGGCATGATCCTGAAGGCTGATTTAATATCAGCCTTCGCTAATAAAGCCCCTTTTCCTAAACCTCTCAATAACCTTAAAGCCACTTCAAAGGAAGTGTATGACACTGAACATAACTCTTTATCAATTTCATCGTTCAATGACGCTCCTTCAGGGAATGACAAATGATGTATTAGTCTAAACTCCCCTTTTTCCTTTTTGGGAACTAAGCCTAGAGGAGATAGTTGAAAATTAGGAAAAGGTGAATGTATAAATGGGCCTCTTACTCTACCCAATTCAATTTCTCTATATATCTGAGACCATGCAGGCTGCGGCCTCTCAATAACTGATTTCAGGTTGTTTACCCAAATAACATTTTTTAGTTGACATATTGGGAGCTGAAAGCCTTGTTGAAAGCTTTGCTTAATCCGTTGTGCTCTCTGCTTGTTTGGATAAATTTCTAATCAAGGCAGCAGTTCACGCAACTTTACTGGAGTCACTGCCTTTCTGAGCTCCGTCTTTGAGTTGAGCAAGGTTGTTGGGTTGCTGTCTAAAACACCGAAATCCCGGGTGACCCCCAGTAAAGAAGGTGCACTTGTGTTTGTATTTACGATTTGTTGATAATTCGTTGAATGCCCAACATATTAATTTTTTTCCCAGGTTGACCTGGAGGAAATGATTGTCTGTGTTGAAATCCCAATTTTTTTGGGCATCATCAGTAAGACCCAAAGCCTCATGTCCTTCATCCCCCATATAACATGTGGGTGAACAGCTAACCTTTGACAGAACTGTTCGTCATAACTGAACCAAGTAGGCATGAAGCCAATTATTAAATGTCTGCCCTTTTCCTGTCATCCTTTTCTGACTTTCTCTCAGTTTTCACCAGAAATTCTTTAGAAGCTATCAATAGTGATAGTATGTCTACAAAATCACCTTTCCAGATTTTTTCTTTCACATTCACTGATAAGTGAAAGCCTAACGGGGACGCTTTGTATGCCATAGCTTCTTTATAACAAGATTCATCTACACCTTTCACATTTTCTTGTACAGATATATTACTCTGAATCGACTCTTTATCTTGTACCTCACTATTCAGTAGTGTTTTATGTAAAGGCATCATGTCATTACTTACCTAAGCAGCTGTTACCCCCTCACCCTTATCCCCGACCAAGGATTTAAGGAGCTCAGACAATGTATTTACAATATTCTGAACATTAAGATTCTTATTAGTAATGAACTTACCAGCCTCTTGGATAGGCTGACTGACTCCAGGTTTTTGCTGTTTAGCTGTCAAGCCTGCTTCTTCTGCATGGCTTGTGGATGGTTAAGATGATGTGTCTTTAATGGGAGAAGATACTCTGGTTGACCTCTTTCTTTTCTTCAATGGTGCACTCCCAGGATCTTCTCTTGTGCAGATCGACAGTCTTTCTTGAGAGGAGGAATGTTTTTCTTTTTTGAAGCAGTTCTATTTCCTTGCCAGCATTGACTGACATCATTTCTCTGCAGCTGACAGCTTGGCAAGCAACTCCTTCTGACAACAGAGATATAGGCCACTACTTATCCTCTGTGGTAATGACCGCAACCGCTTGTTCCAATTCCTCCATGATGGTTGCTGTAGATGCGGATGGGGCAGCCTGATTCAATAGCCAGGTAATGTCTTGCTCAGATAAAGCTCTCGCCCGAATCCGCTGAAACAGATATTCCATTGTAGTTGCAGGGGTAGATGTGGCTGCAAAGCTGGATAGCGCAGCGGTGTCTCAGATTTTACCTCACGTCCCGCCTCAATATACCAAGCGGTGTGCACTGGCACCGACCAATCTGGAGCTAGCCATAAGCCTGCTGAAAGCAAAAAACTTCCCCAAGCCTAACAATCCCTACTCTTCCCGCAGTCACATGATGGTCCTATTCTGTATGCCTAGGGGCCATTCAAACTGCAGTATGAGTGACACGTAGAAGTTCCCAGAGATTTAATGGAGCTGTAAACTTTTTTAATGATAACTATATATGAAGCTTTTTCAGTTGAGTAAAACAAGGAAACTCCTACTGCTGTGAGATTTTGAATTCAGCACTTTTTACAGCATAACCTATTTTTGAATGCCTGAGGGATAAGCAATGCAATGAAAAATAATGAGTTGCCCATTGCTTTGGCACTCAAAGAGTTAATCTGTTAACAGACATTGTTTTTTGTAATGCACTGTATGGGAAAGTTTGTCATAGACTATGACTCTCCATAGTAATACATACAGCACCATCTAATGTGCACTAGAAAAATTGTACTTTAATGTAAAGAAAAAAATAAACAACTTTTAATTATGTTTTAAATTACAAATCTTCAGAAGTGGAAGTATTTTTGTTTTTTTTTCAGGATGAATTTGTTGCTTCTTTAACCCCTTAAGAACCACCCCCTTTGATTCATAAGGGGCTAAATAAGGATTATAACCCAGGGAATTTTAGAAAGGTCTCCATTGTGATGCTTTGCTCTGCGTTTGAGACCATATTGGCATTCAAGGGGTTAAAATTTCCTTTAAAACCAAAGGGACATTTTGGTAATAGTTTTTTATTTGACCCCTATGGTGCAGCTGGTTTGGTCCAGAATTACCCCCATTATTTTGTGCATATGGCCTGAAATATGCAGAATGCAGAGGAAACTACATGGATATATACAGTGTGAGCAGAGATAGGGGAAGGTCGCTGGGGGGCTCTAGGTTTTTGGGAGGCTTAAGCAAAAAATTCACAAGTTGGTGTTTCTAATAAGACATTGCCATGTGATTTTGTGTACATGCATCAGCACCTTATTATCATAGCTGGGAACTCTCCGGTTTGCCCCAGAGACCCCGGATTTGCCCCTGTATTACCGGGTCTGTGGGGCAGAGACTGATTCTCCGGATGTGGGAAGTTTCTTCTGAAACTCTACCCACATCTGCTTCTTCCCTTCTCTCCCATTTCTTCTCCTTCCCCAGCGTATTCCTTGCAGGTCTGTGAAGCCCCTCCCCCACTCATAATTAAGCCCCACACACTTTTTGAACTGAATCGCGTCATACATCTCCCACAGCAGTGCCAAAGGAGTCCCCCTCCGGGGAGATCAAAATGAAAAGTTCCCAGGTATGCTTATAAGTGCTGTGTAGCGCCACCACTGGCCAGGCTTTTAGGGACTTTCAACAACCTAAAGAGGAGCAAATCTGAAGCAAACCAGCTGCACTGTAAAAGGGAAATACGAACTCACAAAATGTCCATTGATTTCATTGATTTTAACCCCCTGAATGTCAGAACTTTGCAGTGCATTGCTTCACAATACATTGGAGACCCTTGCAGCATTCAGTGGATTAAAAACCTAATTTAAATTACTGTCTGTCTCTATCTATGTATCTATCTGTGTATCTATCTATCTATCTATCTATCTATCTATCTATCTATCTATCCATGTCCATCTGTCTATCCCACACCTCCCAACATTTCAAATGAACACTTTTGCTCTAGGTGGTGTTTTGGGGGCGGGACATGAGGGCGGGGCTTATAGAGAATGTTTGGGTTATTCCATGACTCATTGGCAGTTGGCACCTCTTTATGTAATGGAATACATGATTTGGAGTAAGACCAAAGTCTTTTTTTTTCACACAGACTAATTTATAAACACATATAATGAAGTTTAAACAAATAATAATAATTTGAGTTTCATTGACGTGGAGTAATGTGATACACTTATATACATACCACACAGTCTAAAAAAAGGGAGACCAGTATAGGAAAAAGGGACATAGGGATTTGGGTCTTAAAGAGGGGCACTTGGGAGATATGCTGTGTTTGTATAGTAATCTGTTTATTTTCACTATGGTGTCAAACACAGAGTTAATGGAGAGTTTCAGCAGTGTGACAGATGTGAAATATTCACTACTGTGATACCTTGCTTAATCACTAGAATGCCACATTGTCTCCAGTGCATTGAGAAGCAATAGACTGGAGCTATCACTAGCATCCAGTGGTTTAAAGGGATAGTAAGGTTTCTATTAAAGTTCAGCTCCAAGTCTTCTTTATGTTTTTTACCATGTTGCGCTATAGTTAATTGCTTACAGTGTTGTAGTCTAAAAGCTATTTAAACCGAAAGGATCCCCCTCCCACCCCTTCTGGCCGCCTCCACTTAGATCTTGAACCTGGTCGTGGTACCGGATGGATAGGGACAATCTTCATTCAGTAAGCGTAAGGAAAACCCTGCCCCCTTGACGTACGGGGCCAGGATTTTCCTTACTGAAGATTGTCCCTCGCTGCGCTCCATCCAGACCACGCTTAGAGGCAGAGTAACACAGATAAAGGGGCGGGAGGGGGATCATTTCAGCTTGACAAGCATTTGAACTACAAAACTGTAAGCAATTAAATATAGCTATACATGTTAAAAAAATATAAAGAAGACTCGGAGCTGCACTTTATCAGAAACATTACTATCCCTTTTAAGAATTCTACCCTTGCTCCTGGGGAACAGAACTTCTATTCTGGTATGGGGCAGAGGCTACCGCACAGATCAGCTCTGCTGCATCTTCACCGCGTGCTGCAGGGATTTGTCCTTAGGGAGAGGGTATGATCCACCTAAAATAACCACAAACACATAGCTTGGGAACGACTAGCCACAGCTTTATTTAAAATAATTCCCTTAACATTATCTTTTAACCATAATAATTTAATTAATTATTAAAACAGTCATTGCCAATATAGAACTTGAACCAGGCATGGCCAAATTGCCTGAGCTCATGCTAGAATCCCAGCATTCGTCAACATATTATAACTGACTCCAAAAGAATTACCCCATTGGTCATTCACCTTAGCTTCAATGGGTAACTTTACACCTGTGACCAAAATCCAGGGCATACCTTCCACAGGGCTTCATCCCAAGGATAAACCAATGAAAATGATCCCGTAGAAAACAATATCTATTTTGTGATACTATTTGTTGCAGCAGTCACCCACAGTGGAGTACCTACAGGGGGTGCAGCTATACCCGCCCAGCATCCCACAGGGGCCCAGAACTGAATTGCAGAATGCCCTCGCATCACATTTATTATTGTCCATTCAGCTTGTTTTCTTACCCTTTCAGTGCCAACAGAGTATGCAACACACTGCGCACCCCTGTGGCACTCAAAGGATTATGCTTTTACCTATAAGCAAAACGGGAAGTGCTACGGTGAATGGAGGGAGGGGTGATACACAGTTACAGTTACCAGCAGAGGAGAGATCGAACGTTATTTCTTCTGTGTCCGCTCCATGTCACTAGAGTGGGTATTGTCTCTGCCCCCCAGCTGTTTGGACCAACAAATCGCTTAAGTGTCCCCCCTGCGGACTGAATCGTCAGTTATTTGTTGGTCCTACAAGCTGGAGGATGGATGTATCTTCCTCCCAACTCGCTCAGACCCATATGTAGCATCGGTGCCTACCCTGCTTTCTTGCTCCTTCATCTGCTTCCGAGCTGCTCCAAGAACAGGTATCTTCCCCTTCACGTATCCTTTGCATATCTCCCAACACTACCAATTGCGGTAGCGGAGCTTGGGAAGGTAATTGCCAGCCGTAGCCAATTCCTCTTCTGAGCCGCATCGTGCTCCGCCGGCATATCCATGCAGAATTTTTATGACCTCAGTTTCTAGAGGAGCTAGAGGATGATGTCCCTTATTTGTTCCATGGTTGGAACGCACGCTATCTACAGCCATAGCATATAAGGTCGCCAAGGGGAAGACGTCTGAAGCAGGTCTGTGAGTAATCCTTGATGGATATTTTTATTATTTATTTCAATTGTTTGTTCATTGCTGCATTGCTGTGCTTTATTTTCATTATGTCAAAATCTGGGGGAAAGGATAAAGTTGTTCCATCTCCTGAAAATCAGGGCCAGATTATTAGAAATTGTGCAGGATGTGATTCTCCCCTTTCTCCAGATAGCAGTATCAAGCTTTGCACAGAATGCCTCAGACAAGCAGCAGGTCAGGATATTCCCTCACATTTTAATGAATTTCTTGCATGGATGAAATCCTCCATGATGGAAACATTCTCATCAATCCAACAAGGCTCAACCTCAAGGAAAAGGTCACGGATTGATGACGCAGATGAAGGTCCCTCTGTTCGTTCAGAAACCTTTGAAGATGTTTTTAGTATTCAAGACTCAGATTCTGCCTATTCTTCAGAAGAAGAAGGAGAAGTCTCAGAGGAATCCATCTCTTTTAATGTTGAAAAAGTTGATACTTTAATAAAGTTTATGCATAAAACTTTAGGTCTTAATGACACCCAAAAACAATTAGATACTATGGACATGGCATTCGTTGGTAATAAAAAGGAGTCCCAAGTCTTCCCTGTTCATTCCTCTATTCATTTGTTGGTTAAAGCAGAATGGGATAAAGTTGACAGAAGATTTTCCTTGTCAAAACGTTTTTTGAAAATGTACCCTTTTGACGATTCAGAAGTACTACCTTGGGTATCTGCTCCTAAAATTGACATAGAAGTGGCCCAGTTAGATAGAAAAACTACGTTACCTATGGAAGATGGGTCCTCTCTCAGAGACCCAATGGACAGAAAAATGGAAAACATCCTTAAGAGACAATTTGTCCTTCTGGGCCATAATTTGAAAGCAGCCACAGCTATGGCTTGCCTTTCTAGAACAATAAGGATATGGCTATCAGAATTAGAGGATAAGATTGATTCACCCATGTCTAGGAATAAATTGCTCAAGGAAGTAGCTTTCATTAAGGAAGCTACTAGTTATACTGTTATGCTTCATTGGATATTATTATGTTATTGGCTAAGTCATCTGCTATGTCCATATTCGCCCGCAGGGCATTATGGATTAGGTCCTGGGGTGTGGATACCTCATCTAAAGCTAAACTGGTCACCTTACCTTTTTCAGGCAACTTACTGTTTGGCCCACAACTTGAAGACTTAATCAAGAAGTCATCTGGAGGAAAGAGCTCTTTCTTACCTCAAGAAAGAAGATCTCCAAAAAATTTTAGAAATGTATCCTTTCGTTCCAGGAGGACTTCCTTTCGTGACTCCAGACAGTTCCAGTCCCAGCGCTCTCTGGATCAGCCCAGACAGATCAACTCTCAAAGAGGAGGATACAGAAGGGATTTTGCACACAAAGTCCAGTTTAAGAAGGAATTACAATGAAATTCAGTGGGCCCCATCTCCACAGTTAGTCGGGGGCACGCTAACTCTATTTTCCATGGTCTGGACACATCTATGTCCAGATCAGTGGGTTCTTCAGACGGTGGAAATGGGGTATCCACTGGAATTTTCAACTGTCCCATACAGAAGACTTTTTGTCAGATCAAAGATTCCTTCTGCCAGGCCCAAGGCAACAGCCATGATCAAATCAGTGGAGAATTTGTTAAGTACAAAAGTAATCCAGAAGGTACCTCAGGATCAGATAAGACAAGGGATCTACTCTATCCTATTCTTAGTCCCAAAGTCCTCAGGAGAATACAGTACAATTCTGAATCTAAAATTTATAAACCAATTTATAAAGACCTCATCTTTCAAAATGGAGACTCCTGCCTCAGTAATGAAAGCCATACACAAAGGAAGCTTCCTGACATCCATCGGCCTTCAAGATGCCTACCATCACATCTTAATCAGACCCAGTCACAGGAAGTTCTTAGGATTCGTGATTGGGGAGAATCATTTCCAATTCAGAGACAATATCCTGATTGTAGCTCCTTCTTATTAGGTGGCCCAGAAGCACACCGCTCGAACCTTACAGCATCTTTCCAGACTTGGCTGGATGATAAATCAGAAAAAAAGTCAACTAAGTCCAGAACAACAGATTGTCTTTCTGGGAAATCACTTCAATACTCTCAAAATTAAAGCATTCTTGTCAGGCAACAGAATCAAGAAGATATTAATTCATGTCAACTCCTTCAGACATATAAAGAATCCCAATGCTCGGGATTTCTTGATTCTAATAGAAAAAATGACTTTGACTATTCAGATCCTGCCCTGGTCTCGTTTTCATCTAAGGGCCATACAGCAGAATTTCCTGACCTTTTGGGACAAAGATCATTAAAACAAACTTCAGAAGATACCAGTTTTACCCGCAACAAGGAGGGAGCACTTGTGGTGGTCCAACAAGAAGAATTTAAAGCAGGGATGCCCATTACTGGAACCGAAATGGCAAATTCTGACCACAGATGCCAGTCTCACCAGTTGGGGTGCAGTTTGGGGCTCTATATCAATCCAAGGGACATGGTCTTCAGCAGAACGGAAGCTTCACATCAATCTCCTGGAAATGAGAGCAGTGAGAAGAGCGCTAATTCAGTTAAAGCATCATCTACAGGGGAAAGCAGTTTTCGTAAGGTCAGACATTCAGGCCACTGTAATATACTTAAAGAATCAAGGGGGCACAAGGAGCAGAAGCCTGATGCAAGAAGCAGCAAAAACCCTGTCTTGGGCAGAGCGGAATCTGCTATGCATATCAGCATCCTACTTATCAGGACACCTGAATATAGAGGCAGATTACTTCAGCAGGATATTCATAGATCAGAGGGAATGGTCCATGAAACCCTCAATATTTCGGGAGATAACAGAAAAGTGGGGCTCTCCAGAAATAGATCTCATGGCCTCAGAAATCAACGTAAAATGCAACCAGTACTTCTCACAGTGGAAAGATACGAAAGCCCTGGGTTAGGATGCCCTAAAAAAGAAATGCGAGTACAGGCTGACCTACATATTTCCTCCGATTCCGGTCATCCCTGATGTTCTCAGAAAAATAAGAATAGAGAAGGTAGAAGTAATAATGATAACTCCAGATTGGCCAAGAAGAGTCTGGTACTCTGACTTCATTCAAATGCCGATAGCCCCTCCATGGCCAGTTCCGCCAGTGCACGATCTCTTATCACAATGGCCAGTTCTACACCCCAATCCAGCATTCTGGAAATTGATGGCCTGGCAGCTGAGCGGCAGTCATTACATTTAAAAGGTCTTTCTAATGAAGTTATTAATACTATCCTAAAAGGGAGAAAAGCTTCTACATCTAAAATTTACTATCGCACCTAGAAAACCTTTAGACGCTGGTGTTTGTAAAATACTATCACAAGAAGAGATATTTTTACCACTGTAATATTGGATTTCCTTCAGAGAGGTTTTGACCTAGGATTAAAACCTTCCTCATTGAAAGTCCAATTATCTGCCTTATCAGCTATTCTAGCAACTCAGTTCTGTGATGATCATATTGTCAGAAGGTTCATTACGGCCTTGACTAAAGCTAGACCTACTATAAGAGAAGTGACTCCACCTTGGAATTTGAACCTTGTCCTAGAACAACTGTCAGAATCAAGATCTTTTGAACCAATTCATGAGATTCCTATCAAGAACCTTTCAATCAAGACAGCTTTTCTCACCACCATCACTTCAGCAAGTAGAGTGGGGGAATTACAAGCTTTATCCTGTAAGTCGATATCAGGATATCGTCTTCATACATTATCTTTCATCAAGACAAGGTAGTTCTCAGAACTCGTCCTTCGTTTAGATCTAAAGTGGTGTCGGATTTTCACATCAATCAAGAAATAGTTTTGCCTTCATTTTGTCCTAACCCTGCTTCAGAAAAGGAGAAGAAGTTTCACAACCTAGACCTAATGAGATGTCTATCTGTCTACCTGGTCAGAACTCAGGAATTCAGAACCTCAGATTCGCTTTTCAGACATTATTTTGGAGAATTCAAGGGGAAAGCGGCTTCAAAAAGTTCCATCAGCAGATGGATTAGAGAATGCATTAAGATAGCATATCAGGATGCAGGAGTTCAGCCACCTATAAAAATTAAAGCCCACTCCACGAGAGCCATGTCAGCCTCATGGGCAAGCAAGGCAGATGCATCCTATCAAGATATTTGTAAGGCTGCCACATGGGCTTCAATTTCCACATTTATTAAGCATTATAAACTAGATGTCCAGGCTTCCACCGATGCCAAATATGGGAGGAAAGTCTTACAGGCAATTGTTCCATTGTAACGGTAGTATTTTTAATATTTTATTGCACTATGGTGTTTTTTCACTTGGGTATATGCTTTATCTATCCTTGTGGGTTTCCCCTCCCTTCTGTGTGCTGCTTGGGTATGTCCCACTCTAGTGACGTGGAGCGGACACAGAAGAAAAGGGGAAATTTACTCACCGATATTTCTGTTTCTGTTTCTGCCCTGGCCTTTCCACACTGTTTTAGCTGCTCAGACTTCTCTGGTAAATCTGGCCCTGAAATCTTCAGAGTCTATCCTCCACCAGTATTTCTATGTTAAAGCTTTGAGTGCCACATGGGGGTTCCAGTGCAATATCCCTGTGGCACTAAGAGTTAATCCAGTTCAACCATTGCTAGATTGTTGGACACCCCTTTGGTATAAATAAGAGCTACTTCTATAAGGGGTGTTCATCCTGTGGCTTTCCAACTACTGCTGGACTACAATTCCCATACTTCTGAGGGTGATGCTGGTGGTAATCCATCAGAAGCTGGAGAGCAACAGGTTTAGCACCCTGTGTATGCAGAAGTAACTGTTTAAATGTCAAAGACATGCCCAAACCTCCAGCTCTCAAATAGTCACAACGGATTAAACCTTTGAATGTCAAATGGGTGTCCAAGACATTTGTGTTAAATACCCATAGGATTAGTACACTTTAACCCTTCCTATGACAGAGGATTTGCACATTCTTTTGGCTCTCAAAGGGTTATTGATGTGCATAATGGGTGTTCAAACTGTGGCTGAATTCCAGCTTCCATAAATTTCAGTGTGCTAGGGCTTAAAATACTTGCCACTGCCATTAGATATCACTATGGCTCCTTGACCCTTAATTGGGGGGTTGGGGTCTGCCTCAACATTGCCCTAGGACCCAGTAGCTTCTTGTTACACCCTTGGGCTAGTACCCATATAAACTAGCCCTGCGAGCGAATTAGACTTAAATAAACACTATTTTGCTAATGATCATTAGTGGAATTTGTTTGGATATTGGAGACAACTGGCAATAACATTTTCTAAAATGCTGATAATTCTCTCTGCAAGTCAGAAATCACAGACACTTGGATATGCTACTGTGTAGTTTTAATGGAAATCTGTAGAGGGAGCTCAAGGCACATTATAAGTATCTATAAATTCACAGACGATTTATTAGTCAACCATATTTCAAGCACTGCCAAAAAAAATTTGTAGAACTGCATTCATTCAATGAAACTTGATTCAGTGATGTTTATCTCATCTGAATCAATCTGGACAGTATGTTTCTATTCTAATGACAAATCTGATAAAACTGAGTTGAATCTATAGTAAAGGAACACTAACACCCGAACTAGGGTTATATACAATGAAATACTCTGTACGTCATGCTAGCATCTGTAAAAATTATCTATTTGTTTTGTGAGGCTTACAATATTGTCTTACATATGGCCTGAGGGAGCAGCCATTCTTGCGTTTTTACGGGGCTACTAGACTCCCATTCACTATCCAAGATTATCTTTGAATTTTATTTATTTTATGTGTATATATATATATATATATATATATATATATATATATATATATATATATATATACATATAGATAGATATAGCTAGATGGATAGATAGATAGATAGATAGATAGATAGATAGATAGATAGATAGATAGATATTGTTACTGTATTTGTGTAAATATGTAACTCTTTACTGTAAAAACTGTCCAAGACAGGAACAATATATTGAGAATTCTCTCATTTTCAAGTATGTCTTGGATTAGCTAAGGAAAGATAACATCTATCTGAACATAAGAGCACTGAGCACTAATTAACGGACTTTAGATCATATTTCTCAATAGAAACAGAAAAAAACAACATTAAATAAATGCTTAACCCTTTGAGTGCTAGAGAAGTAGCCAACGCATTGCTCAGTGATGTGTTGGATACATCTATAGCATTCTAAGGGTTAAATGTGTTGAATATGTATTATAACAATGTTTTCATTCACTTGTTTAAAAAAGATAGGGTTTTATCACATAGTTGGTCAAAATATGTTTAATCTTGCTTATCTTGCCATGATACCCCATTTTAACCGATTCATTTATTATGCATATTGGAAAGGTGGATTATACAGGCTCCATGCAGTGTATAGTAGTGTATGACACAGACGTCTATATCATTAGAATGGGAGGAATGTTCCAGTTCTTGAGGTTACTGCAAGTGATGCCTGTTTGAAAGCAGGTCACTTTAGCCATGAGGGCATTAGATAGATTTAACCCGTTGAGTGCCAGAACGGGTAGACAAACCAATGCTTTGCAAGGAGTTTTGTACCCGTTCGGAAGTTAAAGCGTTAATATGAAGCATTTTCATAAGCTGTATAGATGCAATATGTATTAGATAGGACTCACTTAAAATGGGAAACCTAGGCAATGTATTTTGGCCAGAACTATGCAACAAAACCCTCATCGGTATAATATATGCATTCTCATTTAAGTAATTTATATGAAGCAGATCAGGATTGCCTTCTGACTCAGGTCTGTTTTTAATTTGGGGACTATGGACGGTCCCCTCATTCCTTCATGTGCTTCATATTTTATTTGCTTGTGTTCTTTCTTTTTGTATATACATATATATATATATATATATATATATATATATATATATATATATATATATGTATGTTATAATGATGTAGCCACGTTTCACATTCACTTTTTCCATTTAAATAAATGCTTTCTGAAGGCGCACAGGCATTAAAAAGCAAATTTGGGACTATATTTTTAGGGCTGAAACATGATTAATTAATTTTTACATATGCTAGTGGTAAGTATGTGATATTTAAGGTTATATTGGCTTAATACTTTTTATGATGTTGGTGTTCCTTTAAACTATTTTGCCCACAGTAGACACTGAGGTACAACTGCTAGCTGAAATATAAAACACAATTTTAATAGTTGTTGTATAAGAAAACAACATTGTATGCTCATAATAAATATAACTGACATGAAACATAGGGCATTATCATATTTTTGGTAGTGTTGCTGGGGTATTAATTATATATAACCAACCCAAAGTGTTTAGTTTACACAGGATAATTTATAAACACACATACTGAAGTTTAAACAAACTTTAATGTGAGATTTATTGCTGTGGAGAAATGTGATACACTTATATACATACCACACAGTCCGGGCTCCTAAAAGGGGGCATCAGAGTAGGACAGTGAGACGGAGGGGTCTGGGTCTCACAGAGAGACTGTCCCTCATAAAAACGGGCATTTGGGAGGAATGCATAAGGTATAAAAAGTAATTCTGGGGATGGGGCTGTCATCAGATATCTTGGGGCTCCATACTTCCCAAGTGTCCCTCTTTCGGAGGGATAGTCCCTCTTTTAGACCCAAATCCCTCTGTCCCTCTTTCCCACCCTGATGTCCCTCTTTTTAGGGGATCAGACTGGTGAGGTGTATATATAATTGTATCATACTGCTCTACAGCAATAAAACATTATTGTTTGTTTAAACATCAGTATATGTGTTTATAAATTAGTATGTGTAAATAAAATACTTTGGTCTTGTAAATAATTTATTAGGTCACACAAGGAGGTATCAATAGGTCATGAAATAGCCTAAAAATTCTCGGTAGTGCCCCGCCTACCAGCCACTCTCCCGACAACACCCTCTAAAACACAAGTGTACCTCTTTGGCAATTTGAAATATTGAGAGGTATGGGGCTCTGTAACAACATAACGCCAGGGCCTCACAATACATATCACCCAAGTGTCCCTATTTAGGAGGGACAGTCCCTCTTGGAGACCTAAATCCCTCTGTCCCTCTTTCCTACCACTTGTCCCTCCTTTTAGGAGATCAGACTGTGTAATGAGTATATAAGTGTTCCACAGTATTAACAGTAATATAAATATTTGTTATACTTGAGTATATCTATTTATAAATAAATCTGTGTAAATGAAATATGTTGGTTTTGTTCTAAATAACTTTTTCAGTTATATAAAGAACTGTCAGTAGGTCATGAAGTAACCTAAAAAAGCTTGGTAATGCCCTGCCAGCCAGGTATGCGAAGAGCAACACCATCTAAAACTGAAGTGTCCCTCTTTTGGTTGTAAAATGTTGGGAGGTATACAATAGGGTGACCACATTTCCATTATGCTATTCAGGGCCGCTACAGAGAGGAGAACAGAAGAGTACTCAGCTCTAGTGCAGTTATGCAGGAGGAGTCACTATACATCATTGGACATCAGTGCACAACCTGCTCGTTCTCTGGTGCACCACAAAGTTCTAAACACTGGAGGGAGAACTGCCCTTCGACAGCTGTGCCACAAAGTGGTACCTGTGGTGGGATACTAGAAAATGCCTTAAACAAGCATTACACTACAAAAATGGCACTGCAGCTCCTGTTCGTTGTCAGGAATAAAGCTAATTTCTCTCTGTCATGTTTACAGTTCTGTCTAGAAGCCATTTTTGTAGCCTGGCACAGGCATCACTTTCTTGTACAGTAGGCAATGGGCAGTTCTCCTAGTGTTTAGAACTTTGTACTCTGGACTCTTCATTCTGATGCTTTGTATTGTCCCAGAAGAGGGTTGTCTGGTACAGGGGACATACATTTAAAATCAGGAACTGTCCTGGGCAATCCGGAACATATGGTCACCATAACCCCCCCTACCCCAACCCGTGCATTTTACACCCAGTGATCTACCACTGCCCTGCCCTCTGCCCCACCCATCACACACTGTGCATCACCCCAGCTTTGTTTCACTGTCCCCTGGTAGTCAAGGATCCAACCTACACTCCCTGACATCCATCAGTGCCTCCTGGAAGTATTAGGTAAGAGGAAGGAGGTCGTGGACCTGCTCCACCATAGTGATGCATGAAATGGAGTGAAGGACTGCATAGCTGTGGTGGACTCCTCCATAAAGTATAGTGGAGTCGGATTGCCTTGGGGCCCCGCTCCCTGCATTGTGTGGGCCTCTGTTATGCTCCTACACTGTGGTGAGAAGGGCCCTCTGTTTGGCCAGGCCCCATACAAGTGTACCTCCTTGATGGCAGCCCCGTCAGAGGCAAACCAACTGTACTAGAGGGGACAAACAAATATTCCAACTGTTCCTGATGATTTAACCCTTTGTGTGCCAGAGAGTATGCAGTGCCTTGCTTCGCAAGGCATTGAATACCCCTCTGGCACTCAAAAGGTTAAGAGGGGCATTTGAACCCTTTGAGAGCTAGAGAGGTCTACAAAGTATCAGGAAGCAATGCGTGGAGACCTCTCTCTAGCATTCAATCAGTTACAAACCACATTTTATTGAATGGGGATGTTTATTTGTCTCCTGATACAGTCGGTTTTTACTTTGCTTTTATACATAAGGCCCATAATAACACAATACCATTAAACTGCTGTAAGGTTTGTCTCATTCTTTTCCATCCTATCTAACTGCTCATAGTGATTTACATTCCTGTCAGACCATAGAATTAATTCATAGGGCATAGAGGGCTGGATTTACATCTGAGGAACCTGCAGGCACAGACATCTGACGCCCCCCCCCCCCGATTTGCCATTTCCACTGGACACCTTCACAATGCTCATAAGCTCCATATTGCCCCATCATCTCCATATTACCCTCACATTGCCCCCATCAGCTCCATATTTCCCCTCACATTGCCCCCCATCAGCTCCAACTTGCCCCCCATCATCTCCATATCCCCTCACATTGCCCCCATCATCTCAATATCGCCCCTCACATGTCACATTGCCCCCATCATCTCAGTATTGCCCCCCCCTTTTCCTACCTCGCTGGAGAGGAGAGGTATGTGCCTCCTTTGGCACAGAGCTGTAGCTTCTGCCTGCTGGAGCTCCTGCGCGGTCTGTAATTCAGAGCGCTGGGAGATGATGTAATCTCCCAGCACTCTGCATTATTACCAAAGAGCCGATGGTGACAAGGGAGCTCAGCAGCTCTACATGTCTGTGCTGAAGAAGGCACAGACCTCTTCTCTGAGATCTATCCATGTTGTTGCGGGCGCCAAGCGGAGATCAGTGGTGACTGGTGAGGCTAATAAAAAACTAAAAAAAAACAAGGAAAAAAAAAACGATCCCAGCAATGACAGGCGCCTTTCTGTGGGATGCGCCTGTAGGCAGGTGCCTACTCTACCTTATTACAAATCCGGCCCTGAGGGCATATGTATAAAACAAAAGTGGTTCAATCAAACAGAAAATTTTAATTGTTTTCATTGGTTGCTTCCGTAACAATTGGCCACCCCTCTGGTCCTTCAAGGGTTAAGATTAAAAATAAAAACACAGAATCCACTCTCATTTTTGAACGTTATTTTTATATATCTTCATAAATCTACTCATCCAATTGTTAGCTTTTTATTTGATTCTAGTTTTCCACATGAAAAATCTACTTTGTGTCACTGTGGTAACGTATCACTTGCACATCTTGGCAGAAACACATTCCAGATGGACTCGTGCCATTTCTTTTTGTTTAGTGTTTTCAGAAATTCTATACCTTACTGAACAAATGGATCACTCTAGACGACATTTGCCAGTATGTGTCTATCAACACGGGCAGTCTCACAGTGATAAAGCCATTTTTCATTTGCTCTCATGTTACATCTTTTTAATTAGTGTAATAAGATTTAGTCACCTAACTGAAGTACCAGTTGTTAATATAGTTATATTTTTACCATGATAAGTGCAAGAATCTGTTAACAATAAAGAAGACAGACATTATATTTGAATGTTGTGTCAACAACATTTGCCTAATGTTTTCAGGTTGTTATTTAAACCAGGGCCATTGAGTGCTTGGGTAGTTTTGTTTATATATGGTATTTTTTTATTATCCTTCATTTATATACTTCTAACTTATTGCACAGCGCTGTACAATAAGGAATAGACCTACATAGACAATAAAGGAGCAGTAAAGGGGTGGTAATTTGCTGAAGAAACATGGGTTTATCAGATTGTCTGTTGATGTTGTGCTACACAGAACTGTGGGCAGTTAGTGACACTCTTTATTGTGAGTGCACAGGGGAAATATGTCACTGAAAGTTGTTTTAATGTTGATAGGTATTGTAAGTCCATATGCAATAATAAATATTTGTTACATCTCACTAACTGCAGGTAGGTGATAATGGAATATGGGATCATGCATCTAGTGGTTTAAATTTATATTGGTGATTGTATAAAGTTGTAGAAATCATTAACATACCTGGGAACTTCATCCTCTTGAGCCCCCAGAGAGGTAAATTGTAAATGAATCTATTTCCATCATAAAGGGGTGGGGCTTAATAGGGTGCATGGGGGTTGTCATAATTTTGTTAGAAAGTGGGAGGGAAGTAGTTGCGAAATGAGCAGAACAGGGTGGGAAGGAGGAGAAGCGGGTGGAGAAGTGGGAGGAACAGGGTGGGAAGGAGGAGAAGCGGGTGGAGAAGTGGGAGGAACAGGGTGGGAAGGAAGAGAAGCGGGTGGAGAAGTGGGAGGAACAGGGTGGGAAGGAAGAGAAGTGGCCAGTGTTTCACAGGAAACTCACAAGCACCAGAGAATCAACCTCTGTCTCCGGGGACCCAGTAATTACCCCAAGAAACCGGAGTCTCTGGGTCAGATCCGAAGAGTTCCCAGGGATGATAAATAGGGTACATTTTTTACACTATATATATCATGGATTTCATTGATTTCTATGGAATTCATTCAAGTCCAATTAATGTCAAGAAAGAGTTATGTAATAACTGGTTTTAATACAGAAAAATATACACTATAGGCCTAATAGCAAACTGGAGAAATTCTGGGGCAAAACAATTGTGTCGTAGGAGAGAGTCAAAATATATCCAAATTCACATTGATTTAAAGGGGCTTTTAACCGAATGAATAATTGAGGGGCAAAGCAATGCATTGGGGATCACGCTATCATTCAAGGGGTTAAAAGTCTCATTTAATTTAACAGGAAGTGCCGTATGTTCAAAAGAAAAGTTAATCAGTTTGGGGTAAGCCAACTGTACCATGGGGGACAAATACAAATTCCCCAAATTCCCATTACTTAAATGGAGTTTTTAAGCCATTGAATGTTAAAGGGTTCTCCAGCGCATTTCCATACCAGAGAATTCTCTGCATCCACCCTGGAGACTGTGGTTCAGATTAAATTACCAGGTCTCTGGAGTCAGTGATTGATCCTCCATCTTGGTGACTTCAGCTACAGCCTGTCACATTCCTATCTCTGTGTCTCTCCCCTTTTTTCCTGTTTTTCTCTTGGGCCATCCTCTTTCAGCCTATTGGCTGCTGACACCCTTTTAGGGTCTGGAGTTCCTTCCTGCTTTGCCTGATTATTTTTTCTGGTGCCTGAATTGTTGCTGCATCGCTCTGGATTTTGACTTTAGCTGCCTGACTTTGATTTTGTCTCTTCCCTTTGATTATCCTTTGTACTTGTTATTACTCTGACTCGTTATTGATCCTGGCCTGATTGATTCGTTTTTTCCTAAACCTTCGTTTGCTGGTTTGCTAATGTGTTTTGCTCTATCTCTGGCAGCTTTCTACTAGCGGCTACTGCACCCGCTATGTGTTAGGCTTCTTGCCATTCGTTACATTTAGTTTTGCATCCCTCCTTAAGTTAGCGGTCGTATCCCACTGTTGTTGCTGGCTCTCAGTTTGTTGCGGTCCCACTCTGCTGACCTCCAGGTCTGAGCACATTCCTTGAAAAGCATTCCAGTCCCATTTGAGGCCCAGGCTCTTGTAGCGGTTCCTTTCCGCTGACCTCCGGGTCAGGGTGCATTACCTGCAGAGTATTCCCAGCCGTTCTATTATCCTGACCTCTGGCTCTTAGCGGTCCCATTCTGATGACCTCTGGGTCAAGGTTATTCCCTGCTGAGAGAATCATCCATTCTATTGCCTAAGCTTGGATCTTTTAGCGGTCTTATCCTGCTGTTGGGTGATAGCCGGTTTACCCCGCTATAGTATCACCATCCTGTAGAACTATTCCAGCTGCTCTATTAAAGTTTCCTATACTATTAGCGGTTTCATCCCACTGTTGGGAGCAAGCCTAGTAGTGCTATTGAGCCTGGTCAGCTCTAGTCAGTCTTATCCCACTATCGTTATTGCCTATCTGTGCTATTCCAGCCACTTTTGCTAGTCTCAGCTCTAGTCAGTGGCCTAATTCGCTGTTGATATCAGCCAGAAAGAGCTATTCCTACTGCTGTTTACAGTTCTTGCACTGTTTAAGCGGTTCTATCATTTACTATCCTGGCTTCTGGGCAGCCTTTCCATATGGCAGGTATCCATTCTAGCTGCCTTAACCTTCTTGTTAATTGCATGGTCTTCACCGCTCAATTCCAACTACCGCTGTGTGCTACTCCACAGCTGTTAAGGTAGCACTCAGCAGATCTGGTGTCTGCTTTTTCTCTCTCTCTATACATATATACACACATATATTTCCAGCTACTGCTATGTACTACTCCACAGCTGTTAGGGTAACCTTCCGCAAGTCCAGTGTTGATCTGTTTTACAGTGTATTTATATATACTATTATATCAGGACTCCAGTCCTCGGTGGCTTCAATCAACTCTGTAAAGGGTATCATCCCCTTTTTGAGCCTAGACTCTGGCTGATCGTTCGACCTGTTTAGTGATCTTACCCACTTCTATTCTGATTATAGTTTGGCGGTCTAGATCCGCTTTTGGGTGTCTTGTATTACTTCAGATATCCTACTGCTGATTCTGCATTTGGGTTATCAATCACTCCTGAGTCTGGTGTCTCATCCAGTCTATCAGTATTCTTATCCTGGTCTGGGCCCTGGCTCAACTGGGGTTGAACATCTGGCTTCACGGCCAGCAGCTTTATGTTCTGGCTTTGGCCGCAACAAGGAACTAGTGGCTGGATTCATTGTCTAACCATATTCCCCAGTGTCGCTCGCTAGGTACTAAGATTCAGATGAAGATCAGGAGTTCCGTTACACAACCCAATCCACTTTCCAGTCCATTCAGTCTAATGCCACCCCATTCCACTCACTTTCCCACCCATTTCATGGCAATCTCCCCCTTTTAAACACCCACCATGCCCACCTGTTTAAGCCCCACCTTTGTGATACAAATCACATAATTTGGACACTCCCACAGTCCCATCCTCAGCTGTACAGTGTTCCTCCGGGGACTTGGGAACAAGCAGGTTTACAGTTATTTCCATTATCCATTCTGAATGAGATCATTTGTCCCATACGCACTTCTCCCCAGTGAGTATATACTTACCAGTCTATCATAAAGTGTGAGTATTGGAACCATCTCAAGTACTGACACACTAGGGTTGATGTACTAAGAAAAGTGGTGCAATTCATTGACAAACCAACTTTGGGAACAAATGAAAATCTCAAAACTCCTACATATACAAATTTGAGCTTCAACTGCTTGAATGCTAGAGAGGTATTCAATGCACTGTGCTGATACAGAGGGATTGTCCCAGAATTGCTCTATTTTTACTTTTTGCGTATGGTCCTTTGTGTAGGTACAGGGGAAGTAAAGCTTAATAATAATAACCCCCACTTACCTCAGTATGGCTAGAAAATCCTAATGACCTCTATAAATATTGACCTTGTGCCTGTATTCAATAGATAAACTCTTCAGACAGTTCTAGATGTTGTGTCCATGCAGGCAGACATGACAGTTGCTGGCAGAGTGCATGAGCCTACTTAACCCTTTAAGGCCCAGCGAGAATGAGCAACACAATAAGTTGCACACTTCTCTGGCCCTTAAAGGGTTAAGATTACAACATGCAGTGGACAAAGTTCGTGTTCTGTGGTCCTCCAAGCAACTGTCATGTCCACCTCCGTGCACATAAACATCCAGGACTGATTGTCAAGGTTATCTCTTGAATAGAGGAGTAAACAAAGTCAGTGGGGCCATTAAGATTTTTCTGGCCATAGCAAAGTATGTGGCTGTTATCATTTTGAGGTGTTACTTCCCCTTTAACTCCTTGGATACTAGGCGGGTGAAATGCGTTTGAGACACTAGCATCTATAACGTTCATAAATGCAAAACCAGTGAGACATTTATTAACCCTTGAAGGGTAGAAGATTGTACAGTACATTGCTTTTCTTTGGGTTGTACAAACCCCTGGTCCTTAAAAGGTTAAATTTCTTATGTAACCCTTTGAGTGCCAGGGGTTACACAATGCATTGCAGAGCAATGTGTTGTGTACCCCTCTGGCACTCGAGGGGTTAATCCTCTTGTATGGAAGAGATACACATTGTGAAGCAGAGCAATGGGGAACTCGCTAACACCCGAAGGCTTCATATTTCCATAATTAGTGTGAAATATTTTGTGTCAGCACCTTAGAGAATGAAAGCAAGTGTTCAATGAAAATCTTAGTGCAATATTCCAGAAATGCTGCCTTTTGCATGAATGTGTCAGGCTATATGTTACATATGTGCTTTATCTAACTGTCAGCTTCATAACAGTCAGAAAAGAGAATAGTTGTGTGTTGGAGTTAAGATATGATTCTATGTGTGCCATAGCCTGGAACTAGCAAGCCGTGGGAAAAAATGCTCACATTTCTATGTCGTGCTATCATGCTGCGTTATTACATGGAGAGTCATAGAAGTTATTGGACTCTATTCAAGTGCCTATGCTATCTGCCACATTATGATTCCCTGACACTTTTGATGCAATACAGTATTTAGTTCTGGGAAAGGTGCTTGAAAACTTGCCTAATATTTACGATTAAGTTTCTTTTTTCTACTTACATTTTTATTGAGAATTTTGTCTGAGGATTGGTGGGTTACAAAAGGGAAATAGGTACGGGAAAGGGGAATACATCAAGAAACAAATGCAAGTATCTGTAGCACTGATAAAGGCAATAACCTACAAGAAGAATCACAATCAATGTATTATCATAATGGCCACACCTGACCCCAGAAAAGCTCCCATATAGAGATAAAATACAGTGTATTGGTAAGCTATACTGGTACATAGATAAATGCAGGAGAGCCAGGGAATACAGGCTAAGAGCTGTATGGCTAAATCCCGGGTAATGTAGGTATAGCAAAATCTATATTGAGCTGAAGAGGTGGGGGCCTGTCCAGGGGACTAAAAGTTTTTATACGTGAATCTGGTGTGTGATTCTACACACCTAAATCAGTAAAGTTACATTTTAATAAATAAATGCAAAACCAAAAAAAATTGTACATATACTTCAGGTGAGAGATGCACTATAGGGTGATGTCATGGCAATATGTGTGTCTGGGGGATGTGGCAAGCACATTGTCTTGGATATAGAGGTACACATCATCTTGCGCACTAAGAATTAAAAGGATAGTATTGTCAAATTTGTACAAACATGAGTCTTGTAGTCATTAAAAAACTAAATAATCCAAGTCCCATCTCTCAAACCTTTATGGTTTGAGAGATATTTGGCACTGAAGTTCCCCTCTCCCTGACGTTAGCGCTGTAGCTGACTGCAGGGGAATCCGGTCCCGGGACCGGAGGAGGCTCTTCAGCAGAGCCGAGATAGCAATATTGAAAAAGAGATCCTTCACTGTAACGGTCTACAAAGTGTGCTCGCATACCAAGAACACTTTGTAGACTGTTCCAATTACGTAGTTCTTTTTATATCTCACTATCTCGGCCCTGTTGAAGAGCCTCCGCCGGTCCCGGATTCCTCTGCAGTCAGCTAGAGCACTGACATCAGGGAAAGGGGAGAGAGAAGGGAACTTCAGTGCCGAATATCTCTCAAACCATAAAGGTTTGAGAGATGGGACTGGGGTCATTTAATTTAATTTTTTAATGGCTACAAGATTCATGTTTGTACAAATTTGACAATACTATTCCTTAATGTATGCAAGGGGACAAATACAAGTTATTACAAATCCAAGAAGTCTCACAGTACATGTATACTAAGGAGAAACTATTTTGACCCCATGCAACCAAATTGATTTTAAAAGAAGAATTAAAGGTTTTTTTTCATTAATATTACATTTTAACTACTAAAACTTAATCATGCCACACACTGACTACAAGACTAAAGCTCTGAACTGATTTATAGTAGGGTCAGGTGAAGCAATAAAGAAATATACTGGTACATTTAGGTACTGGCATTTTCTCTCTTCAAGTATATAGTATCCCTAAATCTATAGCACAATAACAGACTCATTTACCTATAACTAGTTCCACCAAGTATTTTTGTTAAGCATGGCAAACCTGACTATGCCCCAGCATCAATACACATAGGATACAGACACCATATATAGTTTTGCACTGATATAGAATTAACTAATAAAGATTTTTTTTTTAAATTAGCTGTTTTTTATGAAGCTAATAAAAGTTACATTTTAAGAATGTTATCTTTCCTTACTTTTCCCAGAAGCCTCAGAGGGAACAGTGGGGTGACATTTTTACTTGTTATCACTACAGGGACACCTTTGTTTAGTGCTTGCTTGTGACTGGTCCAGCTCTGCTCAGTGTCTGAGTGTTTACTCAAGTCAGCTGTTTGCCAGTTGAAGGAACTGCACTGAGACCCACTGTGTATCCTATAACCCTGCAAAGGAGACTATAGGAAAACCCCAACTTTGCCAACCTCAGTTTAGTGATGTAGGGACTGTGAACTCAAACAGCATAGGCAGATATAGGAGCTTAGTACATGTGGTGCTGTGCCACATTAACATATAAACATACCCACATGAATACGACAAAGGTTCATTAAACTGCATTTTAATATGCAAATGAGTAGCTATTGAAGTAGTCAGTGCAAAACTGTAAACTTGTCGAAGACATGGTGGATTCATGGCGATGTCTGTATTTGTGGCACATTCACAGGGATATGATGGCAAAAACATCTTAGTGCATACTGTAGATAAGCCATTGACACAAATATAACACAAGATCGCTAAGCTGACCCTTATCAAACTTTAGTGCTTCTCCTCAGTGGAAGTCCTGCTGCCGGCACAGCTATGTGAAGGTGATATCTTGTGTCTGGACACTTCTCCTTGTTCTCAACCAGATGGCCAGAGCTGTAAGAATTACTAATTGTAACTGTGGTATGCTGTAGCCTGTGATTGGCTAGGGATTTTACAAAAAATGTGATTGTCTGACTATCAGCCAATCATATTTTTGGTTACTAAGTAGCATGACATAATGACAGAAAGGTAAGTATTCACTGGTGCTGTCATTTTAATTCAGTGTGCACTGTTCATCCAAACAGAGCATCTGGATGTATTCTTTTGGCAGTACATTTTATTTTTCATGCATTGGAGTTGGGGAGCATTTAATTTTAGATGCCCTCTTTGTTTTTTTGGGTGAAAATAAGAACAATGGCTTTGATGATAATCACTGGACTTCATATGAATTGGACTTCCCTCTGACACTTGGAGACAGAGTCAGATTTACATGACAGGTTCCCCTAGGTAAGGTACATTTCGTATCTCTAACATAATGTGACCAAACTACCATTTTATTGCGGGACACAAATGAAAGTCGGACACTGTAGGATTGCCTGTCTGTTGCTTGTTACAGAAAAGTCCTTTATCTTTTTCCATACAAACGAAAGAAAGTCTTAATTTAACTGGTAACTTTAGTGGTGTATAAACAGACGAAACCTGGAATACATCAATTCAGCGCGTTTTGTAGATTCTAACTTCAATCACCATAAACCAAGAGTGTATGTTTTTAAAGGGGCACAGGTTTAATGCTTGCCACACCTATAAAAATCACAGTGGGCATGGCCAGCAAGGTTATGACATCCTTCGCAATTCAGGATCCTAAATGGTTGCCTTCTCTGACTAAGGAAAAATCCAGTGGGTTAATTGCTGTAGGCAAACAAAATAAGAGGCAAGTGTATACACAAAAAGACACACTAGTACAATAACATTTTATTTCCACATTTACTGTACAATAAGATGACATGTATGGCTTCTCTGTATTATCATGTTGAAAGGAAACTGCTGTATAAACAAATCTGCATAGTCTTAAGACTCATCTGAGTAAGAGGTCACCCATCCCTTTCTCTTACTGCTATTGGACACGTGTCCTTTCTATTGGACACGTGTCCTTTCTATGTGCATGGCACAGCTAAGACTGTGATAGAAAAGATTCGATGAGCAAGATATTGGGGTGAATGTACAGAAACAATTGTTCACTAAATCAGGTGCTTGAAATGATTTTCAGAACTTCTGAATGCTTAATGCCAATCTTCTATGGGTCTTATGTCAGAATTCCTCCCATTAACACCACTTGCTCTAAAGGAAGGACAATTGGGAATAACATGTACTTATTGGGTTGTTCCTCTTTTAAACAAGGCATAGATGAAGTGGCATGATTTACAAGATTCCCTTTCTCATACTATGAGCCTTGCTAGCCTCAAAGTCCAAACTCTGATGGGCATTGTCCACCGGTATATACTCAAGTGATCATATGCTCTGATGTATACCCCAGAGTGCAGTCACTGGCTTTAAAGTGGAGCAGTGCAGGTGAATTCCGACCCACTGAAGCTGATGTGCTAAAAAGAACTCAAGGAAATCTGGGGCAAATCAGCTACATATGACAAATGGGAAATTTAACTTTTAGAATGCATTGGAGACCTCTCTAGCATTCGAAAGGTTAAAAGCCCCATGTAAGCCACGGGCAAGTTTTATCTGTCCCCTATGGTGCAGATTTGAACCCCTCAAACCCTAAGTACATCAGCACCAGGTACTTTTGGAGAAATGCTCTACTTTCCAGTAAGCTGCCCTTCTCATAATAAATGAAATTCATGTTCTTTTTAAATTAGAAAACAGTCGATCAAAGCTTTTTATTTTACAAAATATGTCATCTCACCTACAGAAGATTACAATTTTCAGTGGGAAAGCTAATACAGCTGCCTGTCACCACCTATTACATTTTGGCACGCAGTTCAGAAATCACATAAAATGAACCATAATTACAGGGCTGGGATGATAATCATAGCTATTAGATCAGCCTTCATTTTGTCTGGTTTCCTTTCCTACTAAAATGCATGATGGAGTATTTACAAACAAGACTAACAGGACAGATACAGAGTCTTTAAATGAAGGTACATTGTACTAAAAAAATAGTGGTATAGATAATAACATTATTAACGCTATGCAAAAGACCCGCTTAAGCATTTAAGCCTCTACATTGACTATAAAAAAAATAAAAATAAAAAAAGGTGCCTTTCGTTACCGTATTCCCTCTAAGGTGAGCAACTCAACACTGAAGGAGTAATTATCCCTCTGATTTCCAGAGGATTGCACAACACATTGCTTTGTAATGCACTGCATACCCCTCTGGCATTCAAATGGTTATTAAAGGAGCACTAACACCCCTAGTAATAACCCCCACTTACCTTACTATTGTCAGAAAATCCTAATGGCCTTTATGAATTTTGCCCTTGTGCCAAATGAATCCTGTATGCCAGAGTCATGGAGGCAGACATGGCAGTTTTTAGACCGAAGTAAGCAGAGTGCTTGCGTCTGCTACTGTGACTATTACTACTGCTGCTGAGACTACCGCAAAGCACTGCTTTGTGCACCACTCTTGTCTTTACAGGCAACAGTTATGTCCTCCTCCATGGATCTGACATCCAGGACTGAATGATGATGTTTTCTTTTGAACCAAGAAGCAAAAGAATAAGTCACAGAGGCCATTAGGATTTACTAGCCCTATTAAGGAAAGTAGGAGGGTTATTATTAGAAGGTGTTAGTTTACCTTTAAACTTATAAGAAACAGGTGGATATGCAACACATTGCTTAGCAATGCACTGCATACCCCTCTGGTCATTAAAGGGTTAAGACCAGGCAAGGCTGGATGGTTCTTCAATTATTACAATGCAGCCGTAAATAAATAGTCCTCATTAATGTGGACTTGTCACCTTAAGATAAGTTTCATTTGTCTAACAAAATCAAAAACCTTCCAATGTGTAATACTATTTTACCATTTTTTTCTGTAAAATAATTAATTTTTGAGAAATTAATATTTGTATTTTGGTGGCAACTGTGTCACTTTATGTTAATTCCCTACACAGTATGCTAATTTATTGTGTTTGAGGTAAAACACAATCTGTGTATGCTGTGTAGTGTGTGTATGTCCTGTGCGTGTGTATACGTGTGTATGTGTATTCTGTGTATGTATCATGTGTAGTGTGTGTGGTGGGTGTGTCCTGTGCATGTGTATACGTGTGTGCATGTGTATGCATTTTTGTGGGCTTGCCTAGATTCATACATATGGCAGTATGTGTGGTAATATCGGTCCACCAGTGAAACTAATTAGCATAAAGTACCACACTGTGCCACCCACAAAAAGTAACTTTCTCAGAAAAGTATTTCTATTATGTACAAATGGTTATCTCACATTTAATCATTTTTAAAATTAACTGAACTTATTTTAGAGTGATGGGTCCACTTTAACTCTTTCACTGTTGGGTTGCTCACCTTAAAGGAAACTGCTTTCTTAGCAAGTATGCACAGAGATTCTTCAGTTGTTCTAGAACCCAAAATATTCAGCATATGGCACTTTGGGTCATATACATAATTCAATAGAGGAACAATTTTGGAGCAAACCACCTGCACCGTATATGACAAATGAAAATTCCCAAAGAATAACATTGGGCTTTGACTGCTAATACGGTGAGAGATCTCTCTAGCATTCAAGGGGTTAAAAGCGCAATTTCAACCAATGGAAATTATAGAAATTTGATTTGTTCTCTGTTGAGTAGTTGGCTTTCTCCCGAATGGCTCCTTATTCATTTGTGCATACAACCCTATTTGTTCTATATATATTACAATACATATTATAAAACTCAGATCAACACTGCTAATATACAACACTCACCACTATCTCCTCTCAGAACACACCCACTCAAGCACAGATGTCAAAAATACCCAGAATTTATAATAAGACAGATCTGCTGATATGCACCCAGTGTTGTAAATGACATGAGGGATGGAGGAAGGGCTAAACTGCTCCAGTAAAAATGGTGTTGGGGGAGTTTGCTCGTTCATAATTTATTGTAACAACTCAAAGTTTCACTCATCTTTTAACCCCTTGAGTGCCAAAGGAGTGTTTGATGCACTATAAGCAATATTCTGGACACCACAGTGGCACTCAAAGGGTTAAATACTTCTAGAAGCTCCTTTTCGCTATCCCCTGCATAAACTATACAAAATTGTATTCTGTAGAGGCTTTTCCCGTTGAGTGTAACTAGATCTTTAGTCAGTAATAAAAACAATGCCGCCATTAATGGCAACAACGAAACAAACAAACGCTAAACAAAACAAAATATGCAAATTCATTTCCTAATGATTTTTGAATGAAGCATATCCTGGCAGTATGAGTATCCATATTTTACTCAGCAGGAAAAGCCCCACATTTTACCATTTCACTCTTGTGGGTGCTACGGGGTATATAATACAATGCATCGGTGATCTATCTAGGGCCCAGTAAACATCAACACAGTTTTTGAGAAAAAATAAAGATAATTAAAAATAAAATAATATTGAAGAATAAAATGAAGAACTTCTTGGATGCAAGTTTTAATCCATTTGACACACAAATGGACATATATGCAAAGAACAAAATGGAGCAATTCTCGGGCCAACTGAAGCTCTATCACAGGAAACTAATTCATCTCCCATGGAGTCAAAGGGGGCTTTTACACAATTTTGTAGCACACGAACTGTACAGCAGGGGACAAATAAAGCGTTTAGTCGATTTCAGTGGATGGTTTAACCCCTTGAAGGCTAACGAGATGCGTCGGAGACCTCGCTAGCCTTCAAGATGTTAAAAAGCCCCATTTAAAGCAATAGCGTTCTTTTAGTGTTTTCCTAACTACATGCAGTTGTTTTGATACAGAACTGCTCCATGTATGTCTTGATACATATATCCCATTGACTTCTCTACTGTGACTTGCCTTAGCGATCTCACTAGTAATCCTATGTCAGTATACTTGTGCTGCCAATCTCTGTGTCTCCTGTAGTACCTCACAATCACTACTATTGTACTTAAAAATAATCCATGTAATCTCTTAATGGACAAAATAAATCATAATCTTCTTCTTATTAAAAAGTTCTACAGACATGGTTACTACTGAAATTAAACTACATCACTAAATCATAGAAAATCATTTGAGAGTAGGCTTTTAACACACTGTATAAAAATGAATTTACCATTGGCGTATACAGGCATGATAATGGTTAATTGCAGGGATAGTCAACCATTGGACCTCCTGCTGGTAGAGACTAAAATGTCCATCATCCAAGACCCACCCTTTTGGAGATCCAACAATCGACTTACTTCCTGTTTATTGCTTTAACTTGGTTCCCTGTTTTAGTTGTCTCTTGTATATGGCATAGTACAATGCTTTATGTCATTCATACCCCAACATATTACTAAGCCCATTCCAGTTCATATAAAAAGTCACTGACTTTTATTTAACACCTTAGATGCTAGAGATGTCAAAGACAAATTGCAGCTTATATACTAAGAAATATAGCAATTCTGGGGCAAGCCAGCTGTACCATAGCATGCAAATAAAAATGTCCTTTTCTTTAAATGGGGATTTTAACCCCCCAATGTACTCTCTCACAATCAAGGGTTTAAAATCCCCATTTAAATCAGTGGGATTTTGCAGAATACCTGCATATCGTCTATGGTTAAGTTGGTGTGCACCAGAATTTCTGCACTTCTCTTTAGCACACCAGCGTCAATGTGTTAGATCAGTGGTTCTCAACCCATTCCCTCAGGGCTTACTAACTGGCCAGGACTTGTGAAGTCTCCTGCTAGAACACAGGGGTGTTGATCAGAGGTTCAGTTGATTTTATTAACTCATCTGGGCTGTAACAAGGAAATCCTAAATTCATGGCCTGTTAGTTGGTCCTGAGGACATGGGTTGAGAACCATTGTGTTAGAGACATCCCTAGAATCACCCTCACATCAGTGCAAAGAAGATATTTAAAAATGAAGTCCCATTTTCTCATATAAATTGAGAAATGGGATAATAACGAGCACCCAAAAATTGGAATACTTACAGATTGCACCTGCAAATTACTGTTATTCTATTATAGTTGGGATTACTGAAAATGTTAAGTATAGCCATGAACAGAGAGGTGAGCTTCATGAACTGCCTTTGTGTCTTAACTGGTCAAAGAACATTATCCATTTCTTCTCATTAAGAAGTCCGTGTATGTTCTTTACTGTTAGGCAAATCTCCAAACTCTCTTGCAAAAGTCATTCAATACAGAAAACAGTAGTTGCATTGGGCATCAGTCTAAAGATTTGAAGCATATAGTTCTGTAGAAAATCAGCTGCAGTATACTGCTGTTTGATCGATTGCCCCAGTCATTCAGTGCTGGTCTCTTCCACAGTGGATGAAAGGCTCTCTCGAACTGGTAGCAAGTCATAATGACACGGAATGTGACTGTTCTTTGGAAGGTCATAGAGATCTTGGCTGGCTTTACTATTATTATTGAAGGCTCCTTGGACAACGCTCACAGTAGGTTCTGCAAAAAAACACAAGTACTGCAATTAACAACCATGTATAGCTAAGGTATATTCTCTTACCTCTTTTAACTGTCTACCCCACATTGTTGTACCATGCAATTTGCTGCCTGGCCCCACCTATCATGGAGTTATTTTAATTACAAATGGATTGTGTCACAAAACCAAGTATAGTCTGGGCGACAGGGTATTTCTCTTCACAGCATGCAAAAAGTACAATGACTGCTTAAGTAATTACAGAGCATATCTATCCGTGTCTCTTAATATGTGCATATTTAATTATAACATGCAGGCTTAACCTAAGCTTCTGATATGCAGAACACGGATATGTAAAGGTTCTTCAGTCATGAAAAGTCTGATAGCTGCATGTACAAAGCAAACAAGGTACAATTGTACAGGGAACCAACTGCACCATAGTGGATAAATATAGGTTCCCAAAGTCCCCATTAATAGAAATGGGTCTATTAACCCTTTGTTGGGAGCCCTCTCTAGCATTCAGTTAAAAATCCTCATTTATATCACTGGGAATTTTTATTTGTTCCTTATTTTGCAGTGTGTAGCCACCCAAATTGCTTCTTACTTGCACTTTCTAAGTAGACCAGCAGATGCACAGTTTAGGAGATATTGTGAGTTTTATTTCTGAAAATCCATTGAGCATACTAACACTGTATGCTAAAGGAGGTCTCAATGCAGCAGTGATTTATTAACATACTAGTTGAAAAGCCCGTTACATGGGCCACAGTGCCACTGCCACCCGGTCGCGGGGCAGTCACGTGCAGTAGAGACGGCATACGCCACGGCTGATACAGAGCTGGAAGCTCCGCATGACTGCAGCACGCACAGCAGTGTCTACTGCGCATGTTGCGGCGTTACACACGATTTAGCAAATTATTATATAGGATGGTGCTGTCCTGGAAGCAAAAAATAAATGTATCAATATTATCTTAACTGTGTATCTGCTGGTCTTTTATGTAACATGATGCACTGGTTAATTTTGATTAACTGGTGTTTTTAAGTTCACAAACATAATTTAAGTTGATAGATCCACTCATATCTTCCAATGTTAATGTCAGCTTTTGATACGTTATGCACTATGCCTATTTACCTAATGGTAATGTTGTAGTTAGGCTGCGAGACACAATATTAATGCACTAGGTGAGCCGAAGCCCCAGGACTTGTGAGAACCTAACAACAGCCCTGTCCAGCAGCCTGTCCTGGACCAGACTAAATATACAGGTGTACGAGGGAAGGACAAGTAATATGAACTAGATGGAGATGGCTTCAGTTTAAGTAAGGGCAAACAGCCCTTTGACCAAGGATAAAGAGATGACTGAGGACATTTTTACCATTTATTATTTCATGCAATTTACTAAATTTGAATCTTGCGGGGCAGAGATACATTATCGATTATCAATTCAATCTGAGATCACATGATAAAACAATGTCAATCAATGTGAGCAGGGCTCACTGACATGGCTTCTCTGAGCGTGATGTGCATGGAGACTTCCTTTCCATATGTAGCGCCACAGACACAGACAGACCCATGTATTCTTCTCTGCATTGATAGACATGTTTTAGTGAATAAGATTTTCTTGCTGCCAATCTGGCATGCAGAACCCACAGAAACAGCAACAATGTTTTCAACTCAGTGAGGATGAAGTACTAAGACAGTAATTCTGGAGCAAACCACTTACTCCAAAGGGGACAAATAAAAGTTCCACAAATTCACAATGATTTAAATTGGCATTTTAACACCATGAAGGTTTAAGAGCAGGGCAGGACTGGCCTACCGGGATACCGGGAAAATTCCCGGTATGCCACCTGCACTGGGCTTCCCTGGGGGGCCGGACGGGGATGCTTAAATAAACATACATACTGCCAATTCAATTTATCTGCGGCTGCAAGGTGACAGGGTCTAGTGAGTGGAGGCAGGCCGGGTCTAGACCCAGTGATGTCAGACACAGCATGAAGAGCACTGCGTCTGTGCACCGGGTAGGCCGGCCGCACATAACTTAAGCACTGTGTCTGCTGCAGAGACAAGAGAGAGAGCTGAGTGGGAGGCCAGGAGCAGAGACAGAGTCAGCAGATGCCAGACATGGTCACAGGCAAGAGGGGGAATTGGGAAACAGGCAAAAGGGAAGATCAAGATGGGGAGAAAGGCAAAAGGGGGATCAAGAGGGGTAGGTAAAGAGAGGTAAGTGGGAGAGAAAGACAGGAGGAGGATCAAGAGAGGCAAAAGGGGGCATCAAGAGTGGGTAAAAGAGGCAGAGGGGGGTCAAGAGGGAGAAATAGATGCAAAAGAGAAAAAAAAGAGGGGAAGAGAGAGGCAAAAGGAGGGATCAGGAGTGAATGAGGGGGAGAAAGCGGCAAAGGGGAGATCAAGAGTGGGGAAAATGGGGAAGGGGAGAAAAAGGCAAAAGTAGGGGGATCAAGAAAGAGGCATAAGGGGGGAATCAGGAAGGGGAGAGAGGCAAGAGGGGGAGAAAGAGGCAAAAGGGGGGATCAAGACAAGAGTCAAGGGTGGATTAAGGCAAGAGGGGGAAAGAGGCAAAGAGGGGGAGAGAGGCAAAATGAGGGATCAAGAAGGGGAGAATGACAAAAGGGGAGAAAGAGGCAACAGGGGGATGAAAAGACAACAGGGAAAAAGGCAAACTGGGGGATCAAGAGGGGGTGAATGGCAAAAGGAAGATCAAGAGAGGTAAAAAGAGGCAACTTGGCAAGAGGGGGAATCAAGAGCGGGAAGAGGCAGAGGAGGGTCAAGAGGGGAAAAAAGAGGCAAATGGAGGGGGGGTCATGAGGCAAAAGGAGGGGTAGATCAAGAGGCAAAAGGAGGGAGGGACCAAGAAGCAAAAGGAGGGGGGATCAGGAGGGGGAGAAAGGCAGAAGGGTGGGATGAAGAGTCAAGGAGGGGGAGAATGGGGGATCAAGAGGGAGAGAAAAAGGCAAAAGGAGAGGGCTCAAGAGTCAAGAGGGGAAGAACGAAACTAAAGGTGGAAATCAAGAGGGGGAAAAGGAGGCAAAAGGGGAGAATCAAGATGTGGTATATATATATATATATATATATATATATATATATATATATATATATATATAGTTTGCAATAAATCCGCACTCACGGGTCTTTTTCACGTTCAAAACAGCTTTATTGTGATCAATGTTTCGATCCCCGTCTGGGATCTTTATCAAGACGGGGATCGAAACGTCGATTACAATAAAGCTGTTTTGAACGTGAAAAAGACCCGTGAGTGCGGATTTATTGCAAACTATTGAAGGAGATTGATCATGCACCAGGGCATTTATTCTTAAAGACGTGAGTGCTTCCTTTCATCTACATATTATATATATATATATATATATATATATATATATACACACATATATATATATATATATTTTTTTTTTTATTTATATATATATATATATATATATATATATAAAATATATATATATAAATATGTATATATATTTATAAATATAAAACTCTTTATTGCTCTGGTGGTGGCATATAACTTTATTACTTTGGTGGAGGCATTTAAATGTGTTTTAAAATGCATGGTTTCCCCTTTTATGAAGAAGAAGAAAATGCAATTATGCTATGGGGCTGGTATAATGACGTAATGCTATGGGGCTGGTATAATGACGCAATGCTATGGGGCTGGTATACTGACGCAATGCTATGGGGCTGGTATAATGACGTAATGCTATGGGGCTGGTATAATGACGCAGTGCTATGGGGCTGGTATACTGACGCAATGCTATGGGGCTGGTATAATGACGCAGTGCTATGGGGCTGGTATACTGACGCAATGCTATGGGGCTGGTATACTGACGCAATGCTATGGGGCTGGTATAATGACGCAGTGCTATGGGGCTGGTATACTGATGCAATGCTATGGGGCTGATAAGCAAATTTTTCCAGGGCTGGTTTTTATTCCCAGTCTGGCCCTGCTTAATAGGTCTCCAGTGCATTAAAACAATGAGAATTTTCATCTGTCCCCTATAATGCAGTTGGTTTGTTCCAGAATCATTCCAGTTCATCTTCGTCCATCATCCTCCAGTTCATCTTCGTCCATCTCTAATAACAGAACCTACAACAAATAGCACAAACAAGCAAACTGATCTCTTCCAACCTGAGTAAATGGCTACAATTCAGTGAACTTTGGTAATGTTTTACTTAACTCCTTGAATGCTGGAGACACTTCTAGATCCAAGGGGTTAAAAAGTGCTCCTTAACCTGGGAGCTGGTGTAAACAAGAGCACCTACAGAAGCGATACATCTTCCAAAAGAGAGGCTGACTTACTAAGAAAGGAAGTGCAATTTTAGGACACATGAGCTGCACCACAGAGGAGAAATACAAATTCCCATTGATTTAAGGGAGCACAAGAGAGGTGTCCATGTAGCACTCAAGGGGCTACAATCCATCATTTTTATCAATAGGAACATTGAGAATATGTATTTATTCCCTTGGCTTGCTCTTGAATTTCCCCCACTTTCTTAGTACATCAGCCTTTCTGTTTTTTATTCTATTTTAGCCCAATTTTTTGAGACAGTATTTTACCAGGAAGAATACATTTGAGATTGTCTCTCATTTTCAGTTAGGGTGAAAGGCTGAGCTGACCTTACCAAGACTAGAACCTGCGACCTTGTGGTCTGAACAGATTTTACAGCTGGTGTATTAACCAACTGAGCCAAAGAGCTTATGTACAGGGTACATTTAGCATATCATTTCATGGCAAGAGCAGTGGTGGGGATTAGAGAGATTAAAAAACCATTAGGTGAGAGGACTGCATTATTTTTTTCACAATAACAATGGTGAAATGTAGCCTGATCACTACTCAAAAATATGGATTTTTTTCAGTAATACAAATTCGATACAAAACAAAATTGTAGTGAACTTTGTTCATATGAAGGTGCACAGTTATAGGCCTAATGCTCAATATCGATCTAGTCGTTAATCCTTTGAGTGCACGAGGGGTATGGAACTATTTGAGAAACAATGTGTTCCGTACCCCTTGTTCACTCAAAGATATAAGAAAACTGACAGCTATTCTTGGACTGTACAAAAGCAGCAGGTCTGTGGCCAGGTTTTACTGGCCCACTGGTTCATGACTGCTACCTGATTAGACACCATAAATAACAAAAATTGATTAAAAAAAACTCAGGTGTGTCATATTTGGACCACAGGCCAAACAGTGGGGAAGCCCATGGTTTACTTCATCAGATGTGCCATAAAGATTGAATTAATGGCATAGATTAATAAATATAAAATGAGGTGTGAATTAAAGGTCCAGATTTACTAATTAGCAGATCACTGATTTCAGTATGACCAAAAGTGTTGATGTTATTCTCTCTCTAAAAAGTGTTGGCACTCCATCTCCCGAAGGAAGGCAGGTGCACTGGGCGCTGGTCACTACTGTTTTACCCATAGGAAGGGGCCATTTGTAGCCATTGTACAGAGAAGAGATCAGTGATTCACAACTTCCCACATGTAACCACTTTCTGAGGTAAATTATTACCACACAATGACACTGTAAAGCATGAGGTGAAAAGCATCTCTGAAACACACTGAAAAATATTATCCAAAAATGTCTTACCATTTGAGGGAAACCCTTGGAAAAATTACATGCTGAAATAAAAGCAATACAGAACATGACTCTCTAAAATGATATCCATTACCCAGTAAGTACCTTTTGATTATGCTAATATACAGACTAGCACATTCCATTTGGTTAATACATAACACCCTCATCTTTAGAGTGGTTCACCTCACTTCTCCCAGTAAATTCCTTTACCTGCACCATATCAAGCTTAAACCCAAACACATACTGAGTGGGTGAAGCAATATTTACAGTGCCACCATCATGCAATAACTGCCCTCTCAGCAGGTCTGCTAGCACTCTGCGGTCCTGATAGAATCTGCCATTTTAACTTCTATAGACTTGATATCAAGGACAAATTGATGGTGTTATCTCTTGGACAAAGGGAACAATTTTAGGGGCCATTGGATTTTGCAGCCACAATAAGTGGTTATTATTAGGAAATGTTACTTATCCTTTAAAGAACCAACCACTTGGTTAGTGGTTTCCTTTTCTCTGTAAATCAACTGTTAAATCAGCTATAGCCAACATTACAAACACATGTCAATTATTTAGATAGAATTTTAATACAATTCGGGAAGAATCATTTTTCAGAATAAGAGGATACTAGAACAGAAACAAATGGCTTAAACTTGGAGGGTGGAAAATAACAGGTTAACCCCCCCCCAAAAAAAAAACAAACAAAAAAAAAACAGCTTTTAAACAGAATTGTCTCCTAATGGAATTAGTAGGGACTGATAAATGTAAACACTCTTGCAAATGATATATATTTATTTCAACTAACAGTTTTTTAAACAAACAGGGAAACAGCCTTGATACGTCAACTGGCTCCTATCAGATGACAGATTCTATGTTTTTTTATATAATATTGATATCTGGTATTGCTCCTACCATTAGTTTTAGTTGTCCAGTCTCTTATTTTGAAATGTGCATAATAAAGGAATCTAAGCAACAAAATCACTTACCAACTTCATAAACATTCTTGTTGGCCTGGCTTGTATTACTGATCTCGGCATAGGCAGAGTCTCTGCGCACAGGCGACTTCATTTCCACATAGCCGCATTCAGTGTTTTTTGGGAGAAGAATCGGTGGATCTTTGATAGTGGCGTAGGGGTTTTCTGTGCTACTCAGAGAACAGCTGCTTATGCTGTAGGCTGAATTTTTCAGCAGACCTGAAAGCAAGAAAAGGTATGAATCACATACAGCTGAGAGAGACCTTTATCTTCAACTGTAAAATAGGTACCGAGTTAGCTGTAGAAAAATCAGGAGACTGGTAGAGTAAAAGTGATGCCTTTATTGGCTAAGACATTATGGCCCATATTTATAAAAAACAAAGTGGATTTATTCTACAGTAAACCAACTGCACCATAGGGGACAAATAAACATTCTTTTAATTCTTATGCACTTGAATACATCTTATTAATCCCTTGAATGCTAGAGAGGTCTCCAGTGCATTGCTTAGCAATGCATTGTAGACCTCTCACGCATTCAAGGGGTTAAAAGCCCAATTTGATTTAATGTGAATTTTTATTTGTCCCCTTGGATTATGCCAGGATAACTCCAGTTTTCTTTTATAAATATGTGTCATTGTCCCTTCACTCTTATATCTGAAGAAGAGACCTATGGCGAGTGTAAAAATCACTAGTGAATACAATTGCACATTATGTTGTTGAATTAGTGAACAGCTGCGCATATTTTTGTGTGTATGGACAGGATTAACAAATATGTCTGAGTAGAATAGCGTATGCGCCTACTGCAGGAAGTTCTATTGCGCGCAATTTTAAAAGTCTGGTAATGCTGTTGTAGAAGCTAATTATTCATGTGGAATTCAAGAAGCTTCCCGTATACAGCTTCCTGGATTAGAACATGCACTATATCTATTTGCACAGGGAAAATGCCTTTAGCGTGTGTTTCTTGCATACCCTACTACTCACTTGAAAGCTGGTGCCCTAGAGCCACTCAGCCAATAAAGGAATCACTTTTACCCTACCAGTCTCATGATATTATCTTCAGAAACATATGTATGCTGTCTGTGGGTTGGATCTTACTGAAAGTGAATTTATCACGTATAAATAACTTTTTACTTTAAATTAACAATAAGAACTTTTCATATTGCTTTTTCTAATTTTCACTGTTTTTCCTTGAACTTTTTAAAACTTATCTGTATAAGACTTGTCCGCTCAGTTTGGTGAAACACTCTCAGCAGAGTTTCAAAATAACATTTATTGTAAAAATAAAAAAGAAACATTTGACTATATGTAAACGTTTATTTTGTAACACGACAGACAGAGTGTGCGGGGGGTCCGACATGCTAGACTAAGCAGAGAGTTTACACAAAGTAATCATTTTTAAAGTACTAAAAGAAAACTGTGCATCTCAGAATAAAGAAACATGAGTAGATATTGTTTTATTGTTATTTAATAGTCAAAGTTTTTAATAATTGACAGGTCTGCTTTAATAAAAGGAAAAGAGAAAGACTGGGATGTCCTTTACAGGCATCATTCATGTCATCTGAGGAAGGCACATTCACCATGATGTTTGGGGAATGCAAGAGCTTGGGTAAGCAAGTGCTTTAGACCAGAGGTTCTCAACCCATGCCCTCAGTGGCCACTGACAGGCCAGGACTTAGGAATTTCCCTGCTAGAACACAAGTGTATTGATCAGAGGTTCATTCATATTGATTAACTCACCTGTGCTCTTAAAAGGAAATTCTCAAATCCTGGCCTGTTAGTAGCCACTGAGGGCACGGGCTGAGAACCACTGCTTTAGACTATGTGTGTGGAGGGTTTAGTTAATTCTTCCCATTGTTTTTTTCCTAACTGATGGCGGACTTAACCCCTTGATAACCAAATGGTTGTGAACCACATTGCAAAACAATGCATTCCACACGCCTCTGGTTCGCAAGGGTTTGGCGGGGGGGGATGTCTGGGAGACTCTTAACCCTTTGGAGGCCAGAGGGGTATACAATGCACATTGCATACCCTTCTGGCAGTCAAAGAGTTAAGCAGAACAAGGGGCATGAGAGTGAAAAGGAGCAAACCCATAGCAATCACAATGATGACCACACAGACCCACTTCTCCAGCCTCTTGGTTTTTATGAGATTGGTAACCAAAAGGTTATTGCCTACAGAAGATTCATTTTAATATATACCCACCCCGAACATTCAATATAACATATCATTAACGTCTACTGGTTTGGAAACATGTCAGCGAATTGTTAACCCTTTGAATGCCAGACAGTGATATCTCTCTGGAACCCAAAGAGTTGAATAAGCTTTTCCCAAGAAGAATACATTTTGTTTAGTAATCCCTTGGATGTTAGAAACATCTTGAGCACTTTGATAAGCAATGCACTGGGAAAGTCTCCAGAATCCAAAATTCTAAGTATTAAAGTTCCTTATAGTTGGATTGCACTACAAAAAAAAAGAATATAAAGTCTTCATTACCATTCTCATTCAGAAATCCTCCTTGTTTCCAGTCTGCCGGCAGAGTGCCCGTATAGTCTATAGTGTGAGATCGCTTTCCTGGATCTAAGCTTTTCAGATTCACAAACATCTGGCTGCTTTTTGACTAAATAAAGAAAGGGAGAAAATGTATATATATAACACACATAAAATCCCAGTTACAATTGTGTAGTAGCACGGCAATATGTCATGTCAACTCCACTTTCTGATAAACCACAATGGAGCAAATGTACAACAGCAATTCCACTCTAAATCAGGCTCTGCAATCTGTATTAAAGGGATAGCAATACTTAAAATGTAAAAAAAAAAATATGTTGTAGGGTTTATCCCTCTGAGTAAAACAAGGCTACTCCCACTGCTGAAAGGTGTTTTATTCAAAAATTATTACAGCTCAAATTTGAAATTTTTAGATGCAATATCACAGTGGCCTGAAAATGTACAGTGGTGCTGTTGCTGCACCATCCTATGGACAGCTCTGGTGTAGCAACAGCGCCACTGTGCAATTTCACACCACTGTGATATTGCACCTAAAAATTCAATTTTGAGTGGTATTAACTTTTGAATAAAACACCTTTCACCAGTGAGAGTACCCTTTTTTTACTCAAGGGGATAAACACTCGATATATATTTTTTTACATATTAAGTATTACTATCCCTTTAAGTCCCTACTTTTGCACAACACCAATGTACTAATCTACATATGAGGCAATGTGTGGGTGCTTCGGGGCATTTCTTTAGTCAATACCAAGATCTGTTCCATGTATTTACATGGCATAGACAACTGTTAGTTTCCCTGTACATGCTATGGGGCAGGCACGAAGGCTTGCTGGCAATAAAGTCCTATGTCCTGTGTCCACAGGTATGTACTACAGTGATTATACCCTGTAGTGCATACCAGTCAGAGAAGCCACTGACATTACAGGTTAAGACCATGCAGCTACACTGGAGCATTAGTACATACCCTCCCAATATGCCTTATGTATAAAAGCAAAGTACAAAATCTAGGCAAAACCAAACTGAATCATTGGGAACAAATAAATCTCCTGATTGGCTTAAATAGGAGTTTAAACCCTTGAATGCTAGAAAGGCATCCAGTGAATTGCTTAAATGGTTAAAATGTCCCATTGCAAGCAATGTGACTGTTGTACATTTATATTTGTCTCTTATAGTGCAATCAGTCTGACCTGGAATGTCCACTTTTCTCTACACATAAGGCTGAATAATCCAGTATTTTCCTGACTATAACGACTTGTCTCCTGATGTTCCGAGTATTATAGTCCAAACTAATACTTATATTCTTACTTACCACCTTTAAAATCAAATTGTTTCTTATAGTCACCCAAAGGGTTAATCACACAGAGATTGTGCACCACTCTAGCCCTCAAAAGGTTAGACATCACTGTAGCACAGAAATCAATTGGTCTTAAACAAGTGCCCTCTGATACTCAAGGGGTTAAAATATAAGCAGCAAAGTCTTGTTTCTTAAGAAATATTATTATAATGTCCCATAATTTCTAGGTCAGATGTAGTCAGCTGTTGGAAACAACTTCCATCACCACAGACTGGAGATGATCAAAGTTGCAGCTCAAAGTCCAACAGTTGACTACCCTATACTAGTCAATTGTCCTCTTATAAAATACATTACATGGGGCAGTCCTTAATGAAGAGAAATGGGCAATATCAGGATTAACCCCATTGGATGCAAGAGACATCTCCAATGCACTGCTTCACAATACTTTGGCGATATATCCAGCATGCAAGCAATTAGTAGCCAAATGCATAATATGTTAATTAAGTTCTAGGTTATTCTTTACCTTGGAAACTATCACTCTGTCCATACTGTTGACATGAGGTCCAGTTGTGCATTGGCTCAGAGTGTGGTAGCTTGGGTTAGAAAAGTACTGGCTGTTGGGATTTCCACCATTGCTGTGAGGGAGAGTATCTGGAAAACAGAAGCAGTTTAGTATGTTATCATGTGTTATCATGTCCTGTAATTCTGATATAGCTCAGGGGACCACTACTCCCCACCTCAAGGATGCCAACTGATCAGGGATTATGGATTTCATGATGTCACCATACTTTGGACTCTCTGGATTTACCCAATAGATTCACTCTGTCTCTGTTCCACACATACCTCTGGGTTGGACATGGAAGGAGTAAGGCATGTGATGGCATAGTCAACATGGACCTGTTCCCATCTAGGTTATACTGAGGAGGTGATTTTAGCAGCACTCTTCTGGCCACATCACAGTAGGACTCTGCTGCTTCCCGTGGATTACCATGGTGAAGCAGTGATCTGTACTACAGCAGGAAAAACTGGCCCTTCAGTTGTAGTGCCATAAGAGCTAGAGAGCTACAGGTCCCTCCCCAGCACCTCATAAGTCTTTGTCAGTCAGGAACTCTATGGTGCTCCCCAATGTACACCATATTCCAGTGGTTCTCAGCCAGAATGCCACTGCAATTTTGTGTGCCAGAAGCACCAGCTTAAAGTGCCACTGTATTTTTTCTGTAGGCGTTGTCCAAAAAAAAATATGGCTGCATGTTCAAAAGAAAATTGGAGTAGCTGTGAGGTAAAACATTTGCACTATGGGAGAACTGAAAATTCCCACTGATTTAAATGGGGATTTAACCCCTTGAATGTTAGAGATATCTACAACACATTACGAAGCAATGCACTGGAGACCTCTTTAGCATTCAAGGGGTTCAAATCCCATTTAAATCAGTGGGACTTTTTGAAATGTTTAGTTTTCCCCTTTAGTAAAAATGATATGCCCCAGAACTCCTCCACTTCTCTTTTGAACATACGGCACATAGTATTTCAAATGTATATTTATGGAAATTGCTTTTGCACAACATGATTGTTCCTATACCATGGCTGAGCAACCTGTGACTCTCCAGCTGCTGTTGGAGTGCAATTCATATCATTCTCAACAGCTGAACCATACTGAGGTGGACCAACACACACGCAGTGGTCAACAGCACAGTTATATGGACACCAGTCAATATCTATTGTCTTGAGTAAGGCTGGACCGATCCTCTAACACAATAATGTATCGCTAGGACCCATTAGTGCTCCAGTGTGCTGCAATATGTACAATTTCATAGTGAATGGTGTTTATTATATCGTTCTCTCTTTATCAAACAAAAACATACATATATATATATACAGACACATATATAAAACATATTTCTTACCTGCAATGGTGTAGTCTGTGCTCAGGACACGTACTGCAGGCGCATAGGATACAGCTGGCATGGATGAATCTTTGCCCTTTTGCTTCTGCCTATAGATGATGAAGAGCGCCAGTAGGAAAAGGACAACCAGGACAAGGATAATGATTCCAGCTATTGCGCCAATCTGGTACGAATCAGCAGGGATGGCAGCACTTGTACGACTCAGGCTGTTCAGATTTCCTACTACTATCATTACAGCTGCAAGGAAAGAGTGAGATGGTTGGATTGACTGAGCTGCAGAGGACACTATCTGGAAGGCTCTTTGATTTATCACACTGCAGACACAAATGGACACTTCACAACATGACTATCTCACATCAGGGAAAATGAAGTTGTGTAAGTATATTACAGCTGATGTGGCTACACTATTAATTATACTCTGACAGCCAATGAATGTATTGTAATGTATCTGTTCACTTTAATCGTTTAACACTTGCCCTCAATGGGTTAAGGACCACAGGAGTGCAAATCATCCTACTGGGTTATGGCTCTACCAATTTTAAGAATGATTCTCTTATACTAAAAAGTCTACATTATTATTTGTATTTCTCTGTTTTTTTGTTCTGATACTGACAGCAGATCATACCTGTAAGAAACAGAACCACATTACTACTGCAATGGACAGAGTCTCAGTTGCCTTTAGCTATCCCACCTATGGTCACACCTCCATCCCTCACATGATCCCACCTCCACCTTCAGCCCCTGAAAACATCCATATGTTCAAAAGAAAAGTGGAAGAGTTTAGGGCAAATCATTTGCACTATAGAGGAGAACTAAAAATTCCAAAAATTCCTGTTAAAATCCCCATTTAAATCAACGGGAATATTTAGTTCTCCCCTAAAGTGCAAATGGTTTGCCCCAGAACGACTTCACTTTTCTTTTGAACATACGGCCCTTTTAATTAGATAATAATATACAAAAACAAAGAAGATTCTAAATAAAATGGTGAGCACAGGGGCATAAATAAAATGGAAAATAAATCAGCCCCCATAAAACAATGGTGACTGAGGCAGGGTCACTACATCAATATAAAACTGGAAAATACATCAGCCCCCATAAATGATTGTTGTCTGATGCAGGGGAACTGGCAACAACACAACAGTGGGTGAAGCGCCACTCACAATTAGGCACCAAAGGCAGTTACTACCCACTCTGCCTAATGGGAAATCCAGCCCTAGTAATGCAGCAACTTGACTAGCATTACAATTCAGCTCTTAAATTCATATAAACTGATTTTTAATGTTAAAATGTTTTAAAAATTGCAAGTGTCAATGAATTGCATTGGATTTCGTGACTTAATAACAGTGTCCTTACATTCTGGCCTGTACGGTGCCCTGAACAATAGACTAAATTTTAACCCTTTGAGTGCTAGTGCAGTGTCCAACACATTGCTTTGCAATGCGTTGGATACCGTACTGCCACTCAAAGGGTTAAGCCTCAGATAAGCACATAATTTCTGCAGATGCTAGCATGTAGTAAAGAAGATTTAAGTGTATATTAACCCTGATATGTATATTAACCCTGAACATTTTTAGATGTTAAAGAATTTGTAACCATGCACTTCAGCCATTACAATTCATAAAACTGACAATGTAAAAAACATCTCTAGCAACCAATGGGTTAATTGCACAACCATATAGTACTCAAGGTGTTAAAATGTAGCAACCCCAGTCAGTAGTTCTTTAGAGCAGAGGTTCTCAACAGGCCACTAACAGGCCAGGACTTAGGAATTTCCCTGCTAGAACACAAGTGTGTTGATCAGAGGTTCAGTCATATTGATTAACTCACCTGTGCTCTAACAAGGAAATTCCCAAATCCTAGCCTGTTAGTAGCCACTGAGGGCATGGGTTGAGAACCACTGCTTTAGAGTATAACATTCTGTTAATCACATGCATCTGTTTCACATCACATTAGTCCTCTAAAGATCAGAGCTGTGTGCAGTGTGTTTATACTCCTCTGGTCCTTAAAGTGTTAAAAAAAGAATTTGCTGAAATGGACAGGCTGACATCTAAGCTAAATGACAACCTCAGATCCCTTGGCAAACACTGGGCACCTTGAATTCTTCACTCCACATTGGCAACTTCCTAGAGCTTCAAAGTTTGAGGGGCATGTCAGCTCTGCTGGCCACACCCACATTCTAAATTGTGGGTGTGGTAAAAGCAATCTCAGTGTCCTGGTACCAGTTTTATCTACTGGCTATTATTTAACCCTTCATATGCCAGGGGGTACTTAATGCATTACTTTGCAATGCATTGCGTACCCCTATGGCACTCAAAGGGTTAACACCTGGATGCTAGCAAGATCTCTACAGCATTGAGGAACAATGTTTTGGAGATCTTTCTAGCAACCAGTGGGTTAACGCTTGTTTAGTTCTTACTTGTTATAGGCCACAGGTTTTTTTCTGTGCCAGGAAACAGTGGATGGGACAGGGGGCGGGGTCATGTGAGGAGTGGGGGTGTGACAAAGGGAGTAGCTAAGGGTGTCTTAAGTGGGCCTGCAATCTAAATACAGTCCTGCACAGAGCACATTCATGGACTTTGTGGCTTCTAAACAATGTAAACCTCTCTCTATATTTTTTACAATATTATTTTATATGATCTTTCATACAGTCTTATTGTACTGCATTATATTTTTACACTACTTAAGTATTACTTACCCTCACCTTCCCTTCTTCACTTATGTCTCCCTCTCTTACTATTTACTAACATTAAGGTGCGGTCCTAGGTCTGTGGGAGCCCTAAGCCAAAAATTCACATGGGGCCCCCCTTTTCTGAAATGTCTGTATTTCTAATAAGACATTGCCATCTGATTTTGTTTACATGTGGTGGTGGAACTGTATAAGCGCTACGTGGCCCCCTGACCAAGTGGGGGCCCTAAACAGCAGCTTATTCTGCTAATATGGTAGCGTCACCACTGACTAATATTAATAAAGTTCAGTTGGAAAACATTTTTTTTTATTTTTATCTGCCTTTTGCTAAGAAAATGTAAACTACTGCACATAACCAGTTATTGCACTTTTTCAATATGAATCCCAAACTGCACGGAATGCAACACTGGTGATCTGGAAGTGGAGAGGGGTTTTCTCCCCTCACCACATACAAGACAAGCTGTACCTTGGTCACACCGTGGTCCCTTCCAGCCTGGGCTGCAGTAACAAGTTCCTGTGATGTGGTCGCATGTGGAATTGTTCAGACAGTCACAAACCTGGCGGCAGCCATATCCATAAGATGCAGGAGGACATTCTGGGAACAAAGAAATGCATAGATAACAGTTCATTATGTGACAAGTATAGCTCCAGTTCTGCAACTTTTAGTTAGCTATTTGATGCATAAGGGAGATATTTTATTAACCCTTTAAATGCCAGATGGGTATCCAACGCATTGTAAAGCAATGTGTTGGATACCCATTTGGCATTCAAAGGGTTAAAGAAGTTGATTTATGAACCTGAGTGTGGTATTCATCAATGAGTACAAAGGTACACCAGTCCTGGCATGAGATCTCATTGATTTCAATGTCATAGCAAGTATGTGCATATACATACTATCTGTAGGTATGTGTAAGTAGGACTTACCCTTTTGTACTAATTAATGGGATAGTAATGTTTCACAAAAACAGCAGCTCAAATTAATCTTCATAGTATTTGGGGCATGGAGATTATTATTTCAATACTGTCAGAGTTGTAGTTCAAGAGAAATTGAATGATAAAGTATCCCCTCCCGCCCCTTTTACTGAGGTAACACTGCTCACCTCAGAGCGGCAAGAATGTCTGGATGTATCACAGAGAGGGACAATCTTCAGTGAGAATAAGGAAAAACCTGCCGGGGGGGGGGGGGGGGGAGAAGGGTTTTCCTTATGTTCACAGTAAGAGGGTTGTCCCTTCCTTCAACCTGTCTGGTCAAGAGACCATATTCCACACCTGAGGGGAGGCAGCTTACACTAGGTAAAAGGGGCGGACGGGGGATATTTTATCATTGAATGATTCTTGAACTACAACTCTAACAGTACTGAAATAACACTCCCCATGGTCCAAATACTATGAAGATTAATCAGAGCTGCTTTTTTGTGAAACATTACTATAACTTTAAAGGAATAGTAACCCTTTATTATTACTTTAAATATTCCTCATGTACATAATATTTACAGTAAAATTGTCTATTTTGCAGTATCATATATAATAGACTTGGGTCTATAAAAGCGGGTATTTTATATCTTACGTATTTACTAAATTTAAGTTGAGTGGAGCAAAGAATAGTAGCAGGTTTTGGTAAGTCTAGTTATATAAACAGGGAAGATGTACTATTTAACCCCTTGAGGGCATTAAAAATAGATAAAGATTGAATTCCTTATTACAGAATAATGTATAATACAGCCCTTGGACGATACATTATTATTATTATTATTATTATATTACGTATTAGGTGTTAGTTCTCCTTAAAACCTTTGTGTGTAGAGAGGTATCTAATGCATTGCAGCACAATGCGTTAGATAACTTTCTGTCATGTAAAGGGTTAAGACTAACCACCAATCTGCAAGTATAAGTGGATACTTGATTGGATACTAACTTTGCTCGCAGTTTTTTCCCATGAATCCAGTGCGACAGGTACATTGGCCAGTTATATGATCGCAGTCAGCACCATTCTGACACTGGCATGCCAGGGTACATTCCTTTCCAAAATAACCTAAAGGGCATCCTGGGGAGACACAGAAGAAAATACCAGTGTTTACCAAAAAATAAAAATCTGTACAAAAAGACCTAAAATACAATGGGAGGTTTTAATCCTTTGCGTTGCGTACCCCTCTGGCACTCAAAGGGTTAATTAAAGGGAAAGTAAAACATTCTAATACCAACCCCACACTTACCTTTCTATGGTTAGAAAATCCTAATGCTCCTACGAATTGTGCCTTTCAGCAAGAGATAACACCTTCACTCAGTCCCAGGTGTCATGTCCACAGAGATTAATATGTGCAGTGGCCAGAGTTTGGGTCCTGTCATCCTGCTAGTAACTGTCCTGTCTACCTCTGTGGACTTAACAACCAGAACTGAATGATGATGTTAGCTATTGAATTGAGGAAAATAAAAAAATCATAAGGGCCATTAGTATTTTGTGGCCATATTAAGGTAAAATAATGGTTATTATTAGGAATTGTTACCTCCTGTTCAAAGTGTAAAAATAACACAACCCTATCATACAGCAGTCTCCAATATAAACACTTTTTTACTAACATTATAGTCAACGAGCAGTGTCAACTAGTGTCCAGTAGGCAAAGTTATTTTTTATAATGCCTGGGGGGGGGGTGATATGGTTATCACCTCTTTATCACACCTTAGCTCATATCCCCCCCCACACACACACACACACTTTGAGTCATAGACAGTGGCTCTCCATAGTAAGTGATGGGAGCAAAACACAATACAAAATGGAAGTTAACTGTATAAGACACCTTGAGCTATAATAATAGTCAAGTGAAAAATCTCCCAGCAGTGTGAGTACCCACTCTTTTAATGTATGTATGTTTTCCACTAAACAGGGATAGCCAACCCTCATCCACAAGAGCTACTAACAGTGCATGAGTTCAGGATATCCCAGCTGCAGAACAGGTGTTCAGATTAGTGGCTCAGTCACTTTAACTGGTTTACCTGTGTTCATGCAGGCATATCCTGAAGCCATGCACTGTTGGTAGTTCTTGAGGACCACTTGCACTAAAGGGACGTGTTTCTCCCCCCTTTTTTTTAATCCATAAACCGTGCATGTTTTGCCATTGCTCAGCTACATCATCACAATGAAAAGAACAGATGGAGGTCTTGGAAAAAAGATGCTAACAGTGGGGCAAAATTCCAAGAGCTGGCTGTGCAGCGCATGCAGGAAATATTTTTTCATGCTATGTCATTAATTCCTATAGTTGTCAGCCCTGCACTCACTAGTAGTGCTTGTTTGTAAATGCATTAAGGCTGCACTGGATGGAATTCTCAGCTGAATCATTTTCACCAATTACAAATGGAAAGGGGCAATGGGGATGGACAGCTAATAGAATGCTGTCAAGAGTGATTATTTTGCATTTTAAAGGAGCAGTTAACCTTTTGGAAAAAAAAAACATATATTTGTGCTTTTCCTCCCTAGCAAGGCAAGGGTACTCCCACTACTGAGTGATATGCGTTTCTGGAGTTATTAGAGTTTTATGTTTTTATATTAACACCCCCCTCTACTCGCTAGTTTTTAAACATCTATGTTGTCGCGTTCTGTGGGAGAGGGGGGTCACTGACAACAGCTCTCCATAAAATGTGAAAGAAACTACTGCGCCACTTCCTGTCAGTTTGAACTTTCAGGAAGTAAACTCCCTGGATATTTGTTTCCAGAGAGAAAAACAGGTGAACTGTTACAACATTTGAATTAAATGTAAGGTGAACAGTGGGAGTACCCTTGTTTTACTTAATGAGAAAATGCCTATAACATTTAGGTTTTCATAAAAAAGTTTATTGCCCTCGAAAGAAACACGGATGAATTTTGGATGAAACCAGCAGCACCCTAAGGCAGAAATACAAATTCTCAACCTTTCCAATGATTTAAATGGTCCATTCAAGGTATTAAAAGCTCAATCAATTGAATCAATTTAAGTCAAGAAAAAGACAAGATGGGGTGCTGTTCAACTGGCAAATGTATACACATAAAAAATAGCTTCTCATTTTTATTCACATAATAATGAATTCCAGTCTTACTGGGAACCCGCAAGCATGCAGGGGAATGAGTCCACCCTGCTCAGGAAGACGCCAAAGGTATTTCCTACTGGGTCCAACAGAATAGATTATAAGGCATATAAAACTTTATTAACTAATTTGGATTCAACTGAAAGCATTCAGTATCATTTGGTTTGCTTCCCGAGACATGAAACCTTTACAGAATTTAAGATTATATGATTTTGCGTGTGCTTTTTTGTTAGCAGGTTGCAGATGTAAATTTTCCTCTGAACACTTTACTTTCTAATCAATTGCTTTGCTCTTCTACATGGGCTCTCAATGCCTTAGATAACTGACACTGACATTCAAATGGTTAAAAGGACATGTTCAGGATGCCCCTGCCTCAGTACACATGAGTTAAACAATATAATAATTATGTTGATTAACCTGTATTCAGCCAGGGAAATCCTGAACACATGGCTTATTAAAGGCTCCCAAGGACAGGTTTGAAGGCCCATGCAAAAGAGAAAACCAAACTGACTAAGAAGTAAGGAGTTCAGAGAAAAATTTCCAACTGCAAGCCTGCTAACAAGAAGCACATGCAATATCACATATCTTAAATTCTATCAATGGCTCATTTCTGGAGAAGATCTACATTGAATCCAAATCAGTTCATAAAGTTTTACTATGCCATCTGATCTGTGTAATTGGGCCCAGTAGTAAGTACCTTTGGTGTCTACTCAACCAAGGCAGGCTCATTCACTTGCATGAGACCTTTCATGTTTCCAGTGAGTCCGAGACCAGCGTTCATTATTATGTGAGGTCAAATAAGAAGATCATTTTAATATGTGCACACATTTGCCAGTTGCAAAGCACTCCCTGTTGTCTCTTTCCAGTGTGGGGGAAGCAGCAATTACAGGTGTATATGTATGGGGCAGTAAAATATTTCCCGCAGAACCTTGGTGGCCTTCAAAAAAAAAAAAAAAAAGTGCAGTAAAAGAAAAACTCCCTTGACACCAGGTGGTGCTGTTGCTAACAGTTTAATTTAAAAAAAGTTGACCTGTTATAACTTTTGACTGAAGTATTTCCAATAAAAAATAATTGGTCCTTTAAAAGAAGGACTTACCTATAGCAGTTCTCCATACAATATTGGTTTATGTTTTTTTGCATTTCATTTCTACCTCCTCTTAAAATATAAAAAGCATCCAATTTAAACAACCCTAGAAAAAAATGTTCCACCCCCATTCTACATAAACACATAAGCATGTTCTGAATTATCACTGCCCAGCTACAGACTTTTAAATAAGTTCCAATGCAGCAAAGTATAGCTACATCTAAGTGTTACATGAAACAGACATGTAAGTCATTCTGTTACGTATATATATATTTAAATAACTGTTATATGAAAGACATGTCAATCTTTTAAACAAAATTAAAGCCACTTACAGTTATAAGCATAATTTCCTTTAAAACGAAAAGAGGTATATGTAGATTGTTGCTTCACAATGCTTTGCGCCCCTCTGGTCCTTAATGTGCATAGCTGGGAACTCTACAGATTTGCCCCGAAGACTCCGGTTTTCGCTTCTAATTGCCAGGTCAGAGGCTGACTCTCTAGATGTGGGAAGTTTCTAATGAAACTCTGCCCACTTCTGCTATTTCCATGCGTATTCCACCAACTCCCCACCCTCTTCTCCTCCTTTCCCAGCCTATTAATTATACTTTTTCTTTATTTTCTAAGCTCCTCCCCTGCTTACAATTAAGCCCCGACCCTTTTTTATGCAAACAGCATCATTTTTCTCCCCCAGCGTTACCTCCGTACTCCCCTCTCTGGGTAGTCCACATCAGGTACATTAATGTGTTGTGAGCAGCGTTTACTTGAGATGGTCATTAAAGCTTCCATAAAAACTTACTCTGAGTACAGTACAGTCCTGTCCAGCCAGGAGAACACTTGCACTCTCCATCATATGCACTGCAGTAGGCCCCATTATGGCAGTTACAGGTGTGAATACAGTTGGGGCCCCAGTGACCAGGAGGGCATGCTAAAATAAAGTGAATATTATCAATTAGTATGGTAACTTGAAGCTGCAGTCATAGTTCACACTTCATAATATAAAATGCCAATACTAAAACAGTAAAGTCCAACAAGAAATTATTTTTAAATAGTTAGCAAATGTTTTGCCTCAAAATTGCTTCACTTTTGCGTGCCAGAGGGGTACACAACACATTACAGAGCAATGCATTGTGTACCTCTCTGGCACTCCAGGGGTTAACCACTGAGTGCCAGATGGGTGCCTACTTCTCTGGCACAGTTAATACATATGTTCCAATATACATATATTGTAGCTTAGCTAAAAAAAGGTAGGGATCATAATTGGAATTGTCTGTAAAGAGCTTTGTTGATAATTAACCCTTCAGGGAAACTTAAAAGGTTAAGTCCCAGTTCATATTGCCTACGTGAGCCAATATGCAATGTCAACAAGTGTCTAACTGCTTTGTGGCCTAATTTCGCATTCCTCTGCTAATTGCTCCCAATTCATTTCTGAAGTGGGTGGTTTGCAGGATTGTTTCCACTTTTGGGGAACATTATTTTAATGATGTTTCTTGCCATCACCAGGGAAACACAGCTGGGCAGTGATCTGTATTTTCTTGGCAAGATAATTTTGCAGTCATAAGAACAGGACATAAAATACATGGTGGCTGATGTATTTAAAGTGGTCCTGTCACAAATTTAGTTTGTTTTATGTAGAATTAAAATCTGCCTGTATGTTGTACCAGCTATTTTTTGTAACATAAATCATTTTTGAAAAAAATTACCTTTATATTTTAATGGGGCAGCTTAGCATTTTATGCTGATTCCATGCACAGTTTGCTAATTATTTATACTTGAGGTCAGTGCTATTAGAAATATCCACAGTCTATGTGCTCTGTCTAGATTCATTCATAGCACAGTATGGGCCGTAGGTTCAGAGGGATAATGACAAAAAATTGTCGTATGAACGACAAAAAACTAGTAATGTCCGTTGTGTATGACACAACTCCAAAATTGCTGGGAAAAGGGGCATGGCTAAACTATTCTCCAGTGTCGTATAGAGGAAAAGAAAATTTGTCATAATGAACGACAAAAAAATGTCTTACAAAAGACAAAATTTGTATGTTAAGAAAAAAGTGGAGGTAATGTGTTCTGAATGCGAGAATTTTTGTCTTTAGTTAAGACATTTTTGTCGTTAGTCAAGACATTTTTTAAGACATTTTTGTCGTTAGTTAAGACATTTTTTGTCTTTACATAAGACAATTTAAGTTAGGACAAACGACATATTTCCAATCATAACCAACACTCTCTGAAAATATTAATGACCCCAATGACACTGTACTTTGAAAAGTCGTTATAAATGGCAAAAGCAATTTCGCTATTTCTTTGAACATATGGCCCTATGTGGTAATACTGATCCAGCACAGAAACTAAAGAGCATAAAGTGCCACACTGTGTCGCAGACAAATAAAGTTTAATTTCTTAAAAAGTAAAGCTTAGAACAACATACAGGCCTCTCTAAAATGGCATAACGTCCAAGTATCCCTCTTTAGGTACAGTTCCTCCTTGAGACCCAAATCCCTCTGTCCCTCTTTCCCACCCTGGTTTTCCTCTTTTTAGGAGATTAGATGGTGTGATGTGTATATAAGTATATTAGTTTGCTCCACGGCCATAAAAATCACACTAATGTTTGTTTAAAATTCAGTATATGTGTTTATAAATTATTCTGTGTAAATAAAATACTTTGGTTTTACTATAAATCATTTATTCATTTACACAATAACAATAGGTGTCAATAGGTCACGAAATAACTTAAACATTCTCGGTAATGTCATGCCCAGCAGCCACTCCCCCAGGAACACCAACTTAAACACGTGTCCCTCTTTGACCATTTGTAATGTTAGGAGGTATGTAATTAACTACACTTATCTTAAGATGACAGGTCCAATTTAATAATTGGAGCAGTTCTGGAGCACTCCTACTGCCTCAAAGAGGTCAGATAAACATTCCCCAAATTCTCATTGATTTAAATGGAGTAATTAACCCCTTGAATAATACAGAGGTCTGCAATTCATTGCAAAGCAATGTGTTAACAGACTCTCTAGTATTCAAAGGATTAAAAGAATTGTAACCCTATACTTTACAAGCCTGTGTAGTCCAACTGCCTATACTTTTTATTAATTTTTTCACAGTTGTCCCCTAAGAATAAGCATTAGTGTTCACGGAGATTGAAATGAACTTACATTGGGAGCAATCACTGCCAATCCATCCTGGGTAGCACTGACAAGAGCCATCTATGGGGTTACAGGTGCCATTGTTGGTACATCTGCATACTCCAGCACAATTCTTTCCAAAACGGCCACTGGGACAAACTAATTAATAAAACAGCAGTGCAATTAATTTTGACAAGTATAGACTTTTTTCTTTCTTTCTTAGCCATGTAAATGCTAGCAAGGTTTCCAGTGCACTGTGACGTGCTTAAGAACTCTCTAGCCTCAAAGACATTATCTATTAAAAAAGCAAAGTATAAACAGTACACAAAATATTAATTGACTAGTGTAAAAGCCAGTGTACACGGGGCAAGGTCCAGGTGATGTTAACCCTTTGAGCGCCAGAGGGGTATGCAACGCCGGTCCTGCTTTGCGCCCTGCCGCCGACACAGTCATGCACTGTAGAGACTGGCCGAAAGCACAGAATGCTCCCAGCACAGAACTACCAGCATTCCTACACCTCCCAGCATTCTGCGCTCCCAGCATTTCTACTCCTCCCAGCATTCAGTGCACCCAGCATTTAGTGCACCCAGCATTCTGTGCTCCCACCATTCCATAATCCAAGCATTCTATGTGTTCGGGCAGTCTCTACTGTGCATGACGGCTTCTGACAAACATCCTAGCAAATTATTATATAGGATGTTTTCTTTGGACAAACAGTCTGTTTTTAACAAAGGTGTTATAATTACGTTTACTTGATTACCATTGACTTTTAATTTAAAAGGACAGGAATAACCAGTCTCAAGCAGTAGTTTTTGTGGCAGTTTGCAGAAAATAATTTTGCACTCAATATAAACATTTTGGATTCTAAACCCCCGTGGCTTCGCAATGCATTGGAGACATCTCTAGCACCTATGGGGTTAATCAGTGTACCAGAGGGCACAACTAAGATTACACCCTTACTTAACGGAACATCAAATCTTTTTATAAACAATTAAAGATGTATTATAGTAATGTTCCTATTGTGTAAAACAGGGATGAGCCCACTGCTGGGAAATTTTTCATTTAGTCTATTACAGCGCAAACTTTTTTTTTTTGTATTAACATTAAACTGCAATCTTCTATAGAAGTCACCTGATGGTGCTACTTCTTTCATTTACCAAGGACAGCTGAAGTCAGAGACTCAAGATCTCTCACATATTATTACATATTATATATATTATTAAAAATACCCTTTGGATAATGATTAATAATAATAATAATAATAATAATAATATGTTTGAATTGTAATAAAATTGCTACCAGCAGTGGGTGAGTCCCAAAGCCTATATTCTCATGAAAATGTTTACTGTTCCTTTAAAATCACACTTTCATAACAATCATTTAGTTGACAGTGCTATCAGTCAATAGTCCAGTTTACAGCTAGTTACTGGTGTCACTGATGCTAGTCAAATACTGTATGTGCCTACCAAGCCCTGTCATGCCTGCTTGACTATATCCACTGACTACAATATATACTGTAGCTCTCTTAACCCCTTGAGTGCTGAAGAGGTATCACAACGCTTTGAATACCTCTCTGGCACTCAAAGGGTTAAAAGTGCCATAAGATTTAGCCAGGTAAAGTGAGGAATAATTTCTACAAATACATTAGAAACTCAATTTTAACATTTTTGTCAAAGTGCTATGGTACATTGGCAGAGAACCAGTGTCTTACCTTCATTGCACAGAGAACCCATGAAGCCAGCTAAGCAGTCACACTGCCCAGTTACATGATGGCATGGCCCGTTGCTGTGAACACACTGAGGACAGGCCTGGCTACAGCGATGTCCATAGAACCCTGGAGAACAAACTGCAAGCACAAGGACAATGCACTTTTACTATAAAAACTACACAGAAACCAACTTTAGATGAAGACATATAATTTCCTGCACTTGGATAAATATGTACAGCAACAGTTACTTTATGGAAACAACAGAACACACAGTAAATAAGTATTAATCTTGGAGCACCAGAGGGGTGTGCAATGCTTGGGGAATTACTGGTCAGATTTGAAACAATCTGCGTATTTGTTTGCAATTATATTTGAGGGGGAAACAAAGCTTGATATTCTTCCCAAAACTTCCCATAACTATTCTTCCCAAAACCTGAGAAAATAACTAGAAAAAATCTCATAAAATTAGAGGAAAGGAAGTTTCAGCTGCAGCAGAGGAAGTGGTTCTTTACAGCAAAGGCTGTTAAAGTGAGGAATTCACTACCTAGGGATGTGATGATGGCAGATATAATAGACACATTTAAGAGGGGATTAATTGGATTTGCAACAAAAGAACATGTAGGGTTACATTATGGGGCATATCTATCAAGCTGTCGATAAATCGTTGCCAAATTTTATAGGAAATTGTCTTTTAGCGTTAAGGATAAAGCATACATATAAAAGCAGATTTGTTAGCATGATAAATAAGTGCCATTAGTGAAACATCCCTTATTCATACAACAAACTGCACTAGCATTCGCTCATCATATTTTTACCATTATTTGCTTTTAGAAACACACTGATATATTTGGCCTATATGTCAAGAGATTAAATAGGAGGTTGTGCTGGTAAATAGCCCAATCTTGGAGCTGGAAAGTGTTATTTAGTTAGTTAATTTGCAAACAGCAAAGTACAGTAATATATTTGTTTCCACTTCAGCAGAGCTGTTAAACTGTGAAATTCACCATCTGGAGATGTAATAATGACAGATACAACATAAAAATTGAAGAGACGATTAACTGCATTTCTAGCAGAAGAGGGCATACAGAGTTTCATTATGGGGCATATGTTTCAATGTGTCATTATATCATTGCCAAATTTTAAGAGGAAATTGTCTTTATTGGCATTTACCAACAAGGCACACATATCAAAGCAGATTTAGCATGATGAAAAGACACAAGTAGTGAAACAACCATTATTCTTACAACAAACTGCACTCACTAATCATGTCTCTACTATAATTCACTAATAACACAGTGATGCATATGGACCTATATGTCAATAGATTAATCCTCTGAGTGCCAGAGGGGTATGCAATACATTGCAATGGGTTAAACAGGACGTTTATCTGGTAAACAGTCAAATTTTGACCCAGAAAAAGGAAATATTATTTAGTTACATTACCAGCAACAAGGTACAACAATACATGGGTTATAGAAATCAGTATAATTTAAAGGGATAGTAATACTTCGTTTTATCTTTATTATTTTGTAGGCATTAAAAAAACATTAAGAACGATATAAGTCTTATCTCTCAAACCTTTATGGTTTAAGAGATATTCACAAGCAAAGTTTCCCCTCCCACCCCTTTTTCCTAGTATAAGCCATCTCTTCTTAGATGTCAATCTGGTTGTAAGACCAGACAGATAACAGAAGGGGACATTCTTCTTTGTATGAGAACAATGAAAGCCCTGCCCCTCTTGACAAGTTTTTCAGCATTATCCCTTATCTTAATTGAAGATTGTCCCTCTCTGCAGTCTACCTGGGCACCTCCCTTCTGATCTGGCTGAACGGGGGGGGGGGGGATACTTTGTTTGTGAATATCTCTTAAACCATAAAGGTTTGAGAGATAAGACTTACATCGTTCTTCATGTTTTTTTAATGCCTACAAAATGAAATAAAGATAAAACGAAGTATTACTATCCCTTTAAAGGAACAGCATGTACTTACTTCTTTGACATGTGGTCCCTCTGTATCCAGGTGCACATTCACAGATACCATCATCTGGGGAACAAGAGGCTCCATTTTTACAGTTGCAAGAGAGAGAGCAATTTGGCCCCCAGTGCCCTCCAGCACACACACTGTCACAATGCATGCCTATTAAAGATAGATACAGAAAAAAATACATGCATCAAACATATAATAACCCAATACTTGATGTCCACTTTTACAGCACACAGAGAAATCTACCTTTATTGCTTTATTGTTAGCTGAATGTCACCTCCCAAGTGTCCCACTTTAGGAGGGACATAAATCTTTGAGACCAAAATCCCTCTGTCCCACTTTCCCACCTGGTGTCCCTCTTTTTAGATCAGACTGTGTGGTGTGAATATAAACGTATCAAACTTCTCCAAATCAATAAAAATCATAAAACATCAGTATATGTGTTTATAAATTAGTCTGTGCAAATAAACTACTTTAGCCTTGCTCTAAATCATTTATTGAGTTACAAAAAGAGGTGTCAGTAGGTCTAAAATTCTCAATTATGCTCCACCCACCAGCCATGCCCCCAGTAACGCACTGGCCATTTGAAATTTTGGGGTACATGCAATTACTTGACCTAGATTGCATAGTATAACACAACTGCCTAAAATCTGCAATTCTTCGGAGTGGAAAACTCCATATTTTAGTGACATCACACAGTACTTTAATATCCAGGGGACTGTGTACCATTATTATGGTACAGGTCAAAAGGATACAGAAAGCTTTAATGTGCTGCCATAGGGCAAAGAGGCAATGATGTTACGAATGGGAAGGAGGGAATAATAACACAGAATCATAAAAACAAAACAAAACGTTATTCTGAAATTACTATTGGGTGGTTGGAAACTGAACCAAGTAATGATATTAATGTTACTTTTAAAGCATAAAACAATTCTAATTGTATTACATGCTCTACAATTGGTTTAGATACACATGCGCTTGGCTTTCAGTATTGCAACCAACAAGTCAAGCAAACCTCAAATACAATGAGACATATAAAAAATATGCAAAATAAAAGATTAAGCACACTCTCATTATCCTAACCCGACATGTTCTTCGTAATATTGCAATGTTGTTAAACACAGAGGGGGTAAATTGCAGAGGATCTGTCATAAGATCAAGGCAATGAGCAGGAACATTACAGGGAAATTTTAGCTCCAAAATGTTTAGTTAAACTAAATAGTTATAAAGATATATATGTATGCCATTGCATTCTTTTGACTTTTATCAACAATTGCGCTAAATGGTATTGCATAGGTAGCCTGAAGAAGGCTTTAGATTGATTTAATTTGTTTATTTAATCTGTTTATTAATACATTAAGCAGCTATCCTTAGTTAAATTCAAGTTCAAAGAAAAAAAACCATAAACCAACAACTATAAAAAAAGAGAAGCTAATTTATTACTCACTTTAGAAAAATCGAAATGTTATTGATCATGGATTATTTCTTTGTTAATTACATGATGCATACATAGAAGACCACTCAACCATTTATATTTTCAAGTATGAAACTTAATATGTTTTAACATAGATTTATGTAGTGTAGTCACACTACAATCTGAATGATATTAGTGATCGTACATCGTTATTATGTAGCAGTTGTCATGTGTGTGTATATTATTTACAATAACATTTGTGTTAAAAAAATGTGTTAAATGTATTAATGTCTGTGTGTATAATAATTAAAATCATACCAACTTCTCTTCCACTTAATCTATGACTTATTTTATTCCTACACAAATACACAGAAAACAGGACAAGAGAGTCCCAACAAAGGAATCTCTTTAAATCAGGCACTCCATCCAGAATGTATATTCATGTATAGATATACTAGTTGAGAGCCCATTACATGGGCCACAGTGCCACTGCCAGCCGGTCGCGGGGCAGTCATGCTCAGTAGAGACTGCCCGTGCTGCGGCTGATACAGTGCCAACTGGTCACGGTGCAGTCATGCTAAGTAGAGACTGCCCGTGCTGCGGCTGATACAGTGCCAGCTGGCCACAGTGCAGTCATGCTCAGTAGAGACTGCCCATGCTGCGGCTGATACAGTGCCAGCCGGTCGCGGTGCAGTCATGCTCAGTAGAGACTGTCCGTGCCATGGCTAATACAGTGCCAGCCGGTCGCGGTGCAGTCATGCTCAGTAGAGACTGTCCGTGCCATGGCTGATACAGTGCCAGCCGGTTGCGGTGCAGTCATGCTCAGTAGAGACTGTCCGTGCCATGGCTGATACAGTGCCAGCCGGTCGTGGTGCAGTCATGCTCAGTAGAAACTGCCCGTGCTGCGGCTGATACAGTGCCAGCTGGCCACAGTGCAGTCATGCTCAGTAGAGACTGCCCGTGCTGCGGCTGATACAGAGATGGACTCTCCTTCGGAGCACCCCGCTCTTAGTCATGGGCAGTCTCTACTGAGCATGACTGAACCACACGCAGCGGTCTCTACTGCGCATGACTGCGGAGTTACACACGTTTTAGCAAATTATTATATAGGATTCTTTATGCTATATCCTAGTTATATCTTTATAGTTAACCCTTTAAGGACCAGATAGGTGAGAAGCACATTGCTACACAATGCACTTCATACTCCTCTGGCTCTTATGGTTAAAATAGATGCATTTTGTTAGTATAAGATTTTTATTTTCTTAATGTTAACTTGTTGATTGTTAGAAAGAATGCCAATGCAGGACTTTTCTAGCATGCAAAGAGTTACATTTGTTAAAGAGTTAATTTGTATTTGTCCTCAGTGATTACATTATTTTGTTAAGTCTTTAAACATAATGTAAAGATGCAATATTAGCATTAATTCATTTGTGTTCAGTAGTTATATGCTGAAATAAATAAAGTGTTTTGAGGTCAGATGAATGCTGGTATGTAACAGAAAGCTGTTATGTAAGCCTGACATACCAGATTTTCTACTTATTACAAGATTCTTACATATGTCCTCTTGGCAAGGGGTTAATTTCTAATTAGTGCTGTTCGGATTACTATTAATCCTACAACAAATGAAGAAATGCAGCCTGCACAAAAGACTTGAAAATCACATAATTTGTTCATTACAGAATCCCCCAGAAAAGCTCATTCACAGACACATGTTTTTGTTCAACTTTGTCTTGTGTTATAAAACCGCACAGGAGAAAACCCCTGACCGAGCCAATCTCCAATCAGGAACAAACTATAGCATGAACTCTTAATTATAGACTCCAACTTGCTTTCCATATTAGAATTGCAATAGATGTTACTTTCTAGCACTAGGGAGGAGCAGTGAAGAAAATGGAGATTGGTAGGAGGGGGTAATACATTCTACTATTAACAGTCTGCCTGCACATTGCATGCCAGCAAGCATCCCAAATCTTATTGTGTCTGTCCTGCATTTACAATCAAAGCTCCCTGAGAGCTGAATAGATCATTTGTTCCTTTGTATGAACAGCAAAAAAAGCAAAGTTGACAGTTCCTCAACTTCGGTACATTATAGAAGGCTGCCAAAACCATGAGCTGTTTGTATACTCAGATTATTTCCCACATATGGATAACAAGACCTCATACACACTGTTAAGTGTTTAGTTATTAGCTACGTATAGGTCCTTCATTGAAAAGTAGAGTAATTGTGGGGGAAGCTAACTGCACTATAGGGGTGTAAAAAGCTTCCCTTTGGCTTAAAGGAGCAGTAAACTTTTTTATGAAAACATTTATGTTATAGAGCTTTTTCTGCTGAGTAAAACAAGGGTACCACAACTACTGTCAGTTGTTTTATTCAACATTTAGAACGGTTCAAATAATCAGGAAGTGAATTTACTATTTGTTTACTTCCTGGAAGTTCTAACAGGAAGTGACTCAGCAGTTCACATTCTATAGAGAAATGTAAGTCACTGCCTTTCCTCTTCATTAGAATCTAACAGAATAACTAATTGGAATTTGACCACTAGAGGGTATTGTGAATGTAAAAAAACACGGGTTTAAACTGTAATAGCTCTGGAAATATGAATCTCTTAACAGTGGGCGTATAAGGAAAAGCCTTATAATATATATTTTTTCATAAAAAAGTTTACTGCTCCTTTAAATGGCGATTTTAATTCCTTGAATGCTTTGCAATGCGTTGAAGACATCCCTAGCATTCAAGAGTTAAAAACACCATTTAACCCCTTAAAGACCAGCGGTCCTGGGGCGTGCTGTCACTTAAGGACCACATAGGAAACTTTGACGTGTCGTCCCACGTGACTGATCACGTGGGGCAGCACGTCAAACGGGGCACTGGAAGAGATCGCTCCTGTCTTGGAGCGATCAACTTCAGTGCCCGGTATTACTCATCGCGCTCCTACAGGAGCGTGGTGAGTAAAAGTACGTGACGTGCCAGGACCGTCACTGGTCCTTAAGTGCTGGACCAGCGTGACGGTCCTGCCACGTCAATGGTCCTTAAGGGGTTAAATCAGTGATAATTCTGGGAATTTTTATTTTTACCCTATGAACTATTGGTTTGCTCTACAATTCCTCCATTTTTCTTCTGAACATACAGTTCTAAGTCACCACTTTGCTGTGCCACCAAAATACACAGAGGTTGTCCCTCTTTTTTGGTAAAGCTCTGACAAAAATGTGAATATGGAGTTTCTGTTGTAAATTTATGGAAATTTTTATGCACAATGAGCTTGTTTTTGTCATTCCGATTGAGAGATCTAAAATAATCTATTTATGTATTTGTACCTTTTATTACTCCTTGACAACTGATCTGTTAGATGTTAGGCTTGCCTTGGAAATTACCGACTGCCTATTAGGGGAGCTTTGAACAAAAAATATTGAGTACCACTGCTAAGTTATTTGGGAAATAACAGCTCAACTATTTTAGGAGGAAAAATTGACAGATTCTGGTCTGTTTTGATGTTGATAAGGAGATTTGTGGAGGAATGTTTTTGCCAAGGCCCAAGACAAAGAGCTCTTTGATGGCCCGCTCAAGTTGCTAGGCAATTACTGAAGGCTCATGATAAAACTTCACTGAACAGCTCAGAAGAAATACTCATGTCTTTAATGCCGGCTGCATTATTCTGGTGGACTTCTGCAATCAACATTTCTTCTCAGACAAAAGCAAAAGGAATAAGATGTAAAAAATGTTTTACTTTTCATCACCCCTCTTCTCTAAAGGTCCCTTCAATAAATATATCCCAGTTAATTTATGGAAATAATTATGGTTAGTGAAAGTACTTTAGCATTACTGCCTTTCTCTGGCATAATGCAAAGCCTTTTCTCATACTGCAAAATGTTTTAGGACATATGTGATGTGACCGTACATCAATACGTTGAGATGAAAAAAACAAACAAACACATAAACTGTACTAGACGATTCATACCAAGTAGAGCATATCCACGTATGTTGTAGTATGTACTGGCACAATTTTGGTGCATATCACCTGTAAAATACCTAAATTTACACCAGTCTAAATGGTACTTTTAATCCCTTTAATGTTAGAGAGGTCTCCAGTGTTCTGCTCCTCAGTGCATTTGAGATCTCACTAATATTTAATAGGATAAAAAGGGAAAGCAATACCTCTCCCACTACATCTAGAACTATCCATCTTTAAATCTACATTGAAATCCCATCTTTTGGATCACTAGCATCATTTACAGCTTACTGTCACAATCAGCACTGTAATTCACTGCACTTGGCACCCTCATATCTGTCTGTCTCCTATTACCCATTTAGACTGTAAGCTTCTTGATGCAGTTACCACTTTCCTATTGTTTCTATGACTGTGACACTTAAAGGGATAGTAATGCCTGAATATAAACGCATCTCTGATGACTCCTCACATGTTTTTGCATATGTACCCCTATATTTCAATATACACCACAGAGTACTTCCAAGAAATGCAATTTTAAAGAATCCCCCTCCCTCCCTTTTAACACTTTCAGTGCCAGAGGGTTAACTATGTCACACTGCTCTCCAAGACTGTCCAGACAGCGCGCAGCAAGGGACAACCTTCTGAGAGCATAAGGAAAATCCTGCCCTCCTTCGTCAAGGGGGCAGGGTTTTCCTTATGCTCACAGTGAGAAGATTGTCCCTTGCTGTGAGCTGTCTGGTCAAGCGACCGGATTCCACATCTGAGGGGAGGTGGCTTACACTAGGTAAAAGGGGCAGGAGGGGGATTCTTTATAACTGCATTTCTGTTGAACTACATGTCAGAGGATGTTGAAATATAGCAGTACATGTGTAAAAACATGAGGAGTCATCGGAGATGCGTTTATATTCATGCAATGCTATCCCTTTAATTTAAACCTGATTATTGTATTTATTGTAACTCCTAATTTATTTAGTTTCTTTGCACGATAGTAATGTATGAAACCCTCCCCTAACCCCAAATGAGTTTGTTATCGCTAGATGTTTTATGCAAACAAAGAGGAACAATTCTGGGGCAAATTAACTGAACTATAAGAGACAATGAATATTTTCCAATAAATAAAGGGGGTATGAACTACTAGAGAGGATTCTATCCCATTCAGAGGCGTAACTAGAAGCCTCCAGGCCCTGGTGCAAAAAGTGCCATGGGCCCCCCCACCCGACCACATTGGCCCCCCTCAATCACATTGGCTCCCTCCACATTTCCCCCCAATCTCCACAATGCCCCCATCTCCTACCTCCCTGGTGGTCCAGTGGTGTGGCAGGAGAGACCTCTATGCAGGTTGAGCTCCCGTGTGGTCCTCTTCAGTAATGCAGAGCGCTGGGAGATGATGTCATCTCCCTGCGCTCTGAATTACTAGAGTGCTGGAGGGAGATTGCAGGTGCCAGGTGGAGGGGTCACAGGGGGCGGCTGGGCCTCTGGAGTGACGGGCCTGCGACTACTATAGTTACGCCACTGATCCCACTGCAAAGCAATTTGTTGAAGACCTCTCTAGTATTCAAGGGGTTAATGGCCCAATTTAAATCAGTGTGATTTAGGGACAATTTTATTTCTCCCCTATGGTGTAGCTGGTTTGCTCTATAATTGTTCCTCTTTTCTTTTGTGCCTAAGGCTCATTGTGTGATATGGAGCTGATTACAGGGGTGACTGTTGCAGACTGTGTAGATAGCAGAAGCAACAGGCTGCACGTTTCCACTGACAGTGTATGAAAGGAACACTAACACTAAAAAATGAAATCGGTTGATATAACTTTAAATATGTACTTGTGGCTAGCGTATGTAAAAGTTAATTATTTATATGTTATATTTCTAAAATATAATCCTAAATGTGCTCACATTTGCAGAGTATACCAATCAGAGAGAATTTATTTAATGTTGTCTCTGCTGTTTGTATTGATATATAAGAACTATCATCAGTTAATTGAATCTGATTTGTGCTCATTGCGCTTTTATTCAGAAAGGCTGTTATATTATCTTAACATATCCTCTGAAAAACACAGGAATGGCTGCTCCCTTAGAGCATATATAAGATTAATCTGTAGGTCTGTAGGTCTCTGAAAACAAATATTATTTTTATAGATACTAGCAGGAGGGACAGGGTAGTTAAGTGTATATATCCTCAGTTCATCTCAATTGCTAGTATACGTTTAACATACCTACACATTTGTAACAGTGGCTTCAATGAAATCACAATGGAACTGCACAAGTCCTTCCGCCCAGTTCTGCTTTCTCTGGGGATGTCAGCTGGTAAAATCTCAGCAACCCCTTTCAGCTCATTCTTCTCATTAAGTGTGTTTAAAGGGGATCCCTCACCCCTAAAAAAAGTTAAGCTTATTAGATACAGTATTTAGTGATAGCAATGAAATCGTTATTAATTTAAATAAAAAACATTATTATTGATTACATAGTGCCCTGCTCCCTACTTCCGCATACACTTGTCCTGCCGCTCTGCCTCTGCTTCCTTCCCACTACCCAGCCTCCTCCGATGACGGAGGCTTCGGTCTGTAAGCTGGAGCAATCTCATTGGCAGAGATTGATATGTAGCTAACAAGACCCCTTCAGCTTACAGACAGAAAGCCACCGTCATCGGAGGAGGCTGGGTAGTGGGAAGGAGCAGAGGCAGTGCGGCAAGACCAGTGTATGCGGAAGTGGTGTACAGGGCACTATGTAATCAATAATTTTAGTCCAAATAGCTTTTTTTTTTCTTTTTTAAATAAATAACGTTTTCATCGCTATCGCTATATACTTTACCTAATAAGCCTAACTTTTATAGGGGTGAGAGATCCCCTTTAACAATGAAAATGGGAGAAGGAGGATAAGACCATGAGGTTGGTTTTACTAGCTTGCTATTGACGCTTGGTGATCTTGTGGAGCACAAACTGAAAAGGTAATGGAAATGTGAGATTTCTGTGGGAAAAGCAAGTCTAATGGCTTGACTGGTGTGTCAAATTTTTGTTTAACATTGTATCTACCACCCACCAAATTCAGGTGGAAGGGGTTTTCATTCACTTTTTTCCCCACCATAACCTTTTCAGTTTATATATATATATATATATATGAGGCGCTGCCCCTGTAATTCAGTATCCTTTTATTTGAAATGAGGATATGATGCACATCTCACCCACAGTGCCAAGCTTACCTGACCAGCCTGCCAGGCACCGGCAGTAACCAGTAGCTGGATGGCAGCCGTCTGCATGGCTGCAGTCACATCGTTCGGTGCAACCCATTCCATAGGAGCCATCCTGCCCAGAGACATAGCAGAAATATTTTGATCAGACATGTGAGTGGCTAATTCCTGTGTGTTTCCATTCAAATATTTTTCAAGGGGTGGGCAACCGTTGGTACTCCAGCTGTTGGAGAATACAACTCCCACCTTTTCCAACCAGCTGTTGGCTGGTGGCACATGATGGTAGTTGTAGACACCCAAAAGCTGGAATGCCAGAGGTTGCCCAGCCTTGAGCTATCTGGTGTACTATCTTTTTATTTGGTGATAATCAGGTTTTTGCAGAACTGAGCTATATTGCACTGGATTGGTGTTTTAAAAAGAAAGGTACCGGGTCGCTGTACTGCCCTGCTGGTGGCATGTAGTGGTGCATTTCACTGCTGGCAACACCATGTAGAAAAGGTATCAGGCCATGAACCTGGCATGGCCTGGCAGAAAATCAGCCTTGCGCTGTACTGTTTTGGAGCAGACAGGTGAGATGGGATAAATATAGATGTTCGTAAACATAACACTTTGGGCTATTACTACTCATAAACAATAAACTTCAGACTGAAAATATTTAAATTAGCACTCTGGCACCCAAAGGGTTAAATATTAATTACAATCTATCTATTTAATTGCTATGTGATCAAATGTGGAGAGATTCTGGGACAAATCAACTATTATAGGGGAGAATTAAAATTTCCATTGGTTTAAATGAGAAATTAAACCTCTTGAATGCTAGAGAGATCTTCAATGCATTGTTTTACAATGTGCTGGAGACCTCTCAAGCATTCAATGTGTTAAAATCTGAACTCAAAGCAATGGAATTGTGTTCCCCCATGGTGCAATTGTTATGAACATTTGCTGTTACAAGACATCCCAGTGTGAGGAATAGGGTGCAGTAATCATACATGAAATAACAACTGTGATACCTTTAGCATTACAGCTCTTCTGCAGGACAAAGTAACAGTTAAACAAACAACATTCAACTTGGAAAATGGCCAAGCCTTTTATTACAGCAGCTGCACTAGACTTTACACAAGAGTACAGCTAGGATGGGCAACTGGTGTCTCTCCAGCTCTTGCTGGACTACAACTTCCATCCTCAGATGACCAATAGCTGAAGCACCACTTGTTGTTCACCTAGCTAACTTTGGTTGAAATAGTGAAGGTATATAGATATAGATGCTGATATTACACATACCATGTGGGGACTGATTTACATATATAACTGTATATGTTTACCTGACATGGAAGCTCACACTTCATGCCTCTCCAGCCTGGAGCACAGGTACAAGTTCCATTCAAAGCGTTGCAGGCTCCTCCATTAAGACACTGGCAGGTAAGGTTGCACCCAAGACCCCAAGAACCTCTAGGACAGTTGATGGAGCAATCTACCCCATGCCATCCTAATAAAGAGAAACATAACAGGGAAAATCCATTGTTATTTTGTGAATATGGTATTTAAAGGCGAACTAGCACCTCTAAATATAAAATACATCCTTATCTTGATATATCCTGACACCCTTCAAGGTCTCTTTGATTTTCTCACTCATATCATGTCCTTGAAGATATACATGACTTCTCTTTTACGGATTCATGGACCCCACATTCCCTCCACCCAACAAAACTGGTTCTCACCTCCGTATTTTTCATTCCGGTTCACCTCTTCAAATAAGAAGGTGAGAACCAGTATTGGAGGGCAGGAGGAGCATGGAGATGTAAACTGCAGCCAGACCTCAGCCAGCAAGGCACTTTCGTAGTTCTGATGAATTGCTGTTATCAAACACAGCTCTCCTACTATGAGTACCTCTATTTTAGCAGGGATCAGCTTCAGCACTCTAGGAGCTGCAAGACATTCATGTATCATATATATTTGATAATTTAGGCCATGTTGTCTTACAATGTCAACCACTAGCAGCATATACATTGCAAACAGCATGGGTAAAATGGATTCTTGTGGCAGTCCACATGCGTTTGGTGTACTTCTTTGGAAACTGTCTGGTATCTACCACTGAGAAAGGACTTGAACCAGCTATGGACCACTCCATCCAATCCGCATAAACTCTTCAGACAATCATATAAAGTAACATGGTCACAGGTTGTTGAATGCCACCGAGAGATCAAGGAGGATTAATATCAAACAATCACCTCTCTTGCCATCAGCGTGTCATTCAGTACAAGAACAAATGCTATCTATGTACTATGATTTCACCTAAATCCTGACTGGAAAGGGTGATAGCTGTTTTTGACTGAGAGCTAGGATTCCAGTTGGGCTGCAAGAAAATGTTCAATTACCTTCCCTATGGATAAATGGTTTGTTGTTGTTTTTTTCCCTACAGTTCAGTATATGATATTCACAAAATATAAGCCACCCAGTTCTTGGGTTTGGGTATTCACGATTAGTAAAGGGCAAATGTTGCTAAGATAACACCCCATATACAGATCTGCTCCCCTGGGAGCAGACCTGCTGATAAAGCTGTGGCTGCATTGTGGACCAAATATAGAGCATAATGGGGGTCTGAAAAAAGTCCCTGGTGCACCGCTATTGGTCACAAGGGAAGATGCTGAACTGCAAGACTATAGTCTGTCCTGTAAAGTGTAGGTCCCCATAGGAGCAGACTTAGTAAAATGTTATAATTTTTCTTTAAAATCATTGCCTAGTTCAGTGGTTCGCAACCTTTTTTTGGTCAAGGCACCCCTAAAATGCAGTCTGGATGTTTCGGGGCACACCTAACATTTTATAGATCATTTGACCAACAAGTAATGGAGGATACAGATGCATAAATATACAGTTTTTTAGGTCTCACAAAATAACAGAAACAAACATATTACGCAGAAAAATATCCAACTGAAACTCACTAATCACATTTTATTAAAATCTTTATAGAAAGATGGGGCACACTAAGTAGATGCCTGTGGCACACCAAAGTGCCACGGCACCCTGGTTGAGAATCACTGGCCTAGTTTATTTCAAGTTCAAAATTCTGGAAGTTGGTGACCTCAATTCCTCAGTAAGAAAATGACCACACTGAAAAAGAGGTGAAATTAACCCCTAGAATGCAAGAGACAATTAAAATGAAGTGTTGAATTTCAGAAGCCTATTGTCACGATTGCATAAAAGAATAGTAACTTTTTATTTTCGTTTTATATATACTGCATAGCATGTAAAGTAAAATTGTGTAGAGTTTTTATTATCTTTTTTTCGTCTTTACCCATTATCTAGTTTTTTAATTTTCTTACACTTTTATCATCCTGACACTGAGGTCATTGAGTTTCTGAATTTTCTGTTTTTGACAGAGGGAATAGGGATATTTATATATTGTGTTGCAATCTCCCTGCAGTACTGAGTGATCTGTATGCTGTAGAGGCAGGCTTTGCTACATTGTTTCCCTGGTTTTTTACATTGTATCTCTTTTACTGCGTTGCACTCTGTCTGCTTTCAAAGCCATACACAGAATGCTTTCTGAAAAAAAGCTCAGATAGCTCTTTATCAGGGACATAAAAATATAAAAAATAAACAAATATGAAAAAAATAATAAATTAAGTACAGGCAATAAGAAATGTACATATATACACTTAAAATATATTAAGTCAAAATAAAAGGTTACGCTTCCTTTAAGTAAGAAAAAGAACCCATTATTACAGACCAAAAAGGGAACTTATCCCCCTGTATTCCAGATATCCTCATTGCAGTGCTCCATATAGTGTTGGAGATGTCTCTGGCATAAAATGGGTTAAAAAGATGTCAGAATCTTACCTGCTTTGCAGGTACAAGAGCCATCTACAGAGGAGCAAACAGCATTGTTCTTGCAGTTGCACGCAGAAGAGCAGTTCCGTCCATATGTGCCCAATGGGCAAGGTGTTGAACAGTCCACACCCTAACAAGATCAAGGTTTATGAATTAACAAACATGATACCATTTACACAACAGGGGAGAACTAAACATTCTAAAAAATCCCATTGATTTAAGCAGGGATTTTAACCCCTTCAATGTTAGAGGAGTCTGAGAAAAATGGAATGCCAACAGCTGGCATGAAAAGTTTTCCATTTCCATGGTGACACAAGAAGCTTGCTACACTCTTTTTCAGACATATTTGAATAAGATACTTGAGTACAAAAATAAAAACACATATTTTTTTTATTGTCTTCCCTTAAAATACAACTGTACACTGACACTGTACCTATAATTAAAGGGATACTAACCCTATACAAACAAAGTGTCCCTATTACCTTTATATAATTTAGAGATGGATCCTGGAGCTGCTGCAGCTAACCTCTTTATTAGAGATGATGCGGCCATTTGAAAGGCGGCCATTCTCCCTTCTGAAATAAAAAATAGAGTGCTACCACACTTACAGCTACTTCTAGGGGCACTTCCATATACTTGAACAAGCTACCCAGAATCCTTATATGTGTCATCATGCTGATGGGAAGCCCAAGAGCCATCAAACAAGGGCCATGACTGCTGATCTGGGGTCCCAGTGAGGAGGCCCCATCTGGTGCACAGAGACCCCAGAACACTATTAGTGACTCCAGGATGGGTCTCTACATGTAGTAATATAATAGGGGCACCATTGTGTACAGGTGTTAGTGTCTCTTCAAAATAATTATAAAAATTGTCCTCAGATAAATTAAATCAATGTAGCCATTGCCAGAACAGCAGTTCTAAAACTAAGATCTCATGTATTTGACTGTATTATACTAAATAATAGGATGTTTAAAGGTTTATTGTGGTGATTCTTTGTTTCAAAAGTTGACACAATACTTAATAATTCACATTCCAAAAAAGTAATTATTTTTTCCTAAAAACACTGACGATCTATTGCAAATAACCCTTTGAGTGCAAGAGAGGTAGGAAACGCCTTGCGTTGCATACCTCTCTGGCACTCAAAGGGTTAATGGCATAAGGCTGGTAAAGATTCGAAAGACAGCGTTTCTTAATTTGTTTTTTTTTTCAGCATTCCCCCAGTTGCTTAGGATCCTTTGCGCAAACCAATGCATCCCAGTTTGTTATTATATGTCTCTCTATCTATTCCCTGTTATCCTCACAAGTTTGCTTTGAGAATATGTACTATTACTAAACACAAGGGGAAGAAATATTAGAGCTTAAGGTCTGATTTACCGTAAAACCAGGGGCACAGATGCATTTCCCAGTCACGCTATCACAGTCTGCACCATTCTGGCAGCTGCAGATCTGCTGACAGGATTCTCCATAGAAGCCAGGGGAACAAGTCTCATTGCAGTAGAGTCCAGACCAGCCAGGCTTACAAGAACATTCTCCAGACATGGGATGACAGCTGAAAGAACCGGATGAAAGAGGCGGATGAACAAATGATTCAAACACTATAAACATGACACCGATGTCAACATTTATGTCACTTTCCGTGTTCCCAACTTTAACCCATTGGATGAGTTAATGGATTTAATGATTTAACGCTTTGAATCCAAGGGTTTAACTCACATTTAACCCTTTGGACGCCAGACGGCAGTCCATGGCACGGCTTCACAATACCCAAGAACCAAAAGGGTTACAATAACTTCCATTACCAAGGGAATAAAGAGCAGCTCATGTAAGTAACATGGACAACTGGACCATGTCAGCATTGCTGCTGAATTCTAATAGCCGGGTGAGGATGATGGGAGTTGTAGTAAAACAGTTGACTACCTATGACTTACATTGTGGTGCATCAGTAACTATAATGGCACATGGTTGTCTACTAATTTATCCCCTTAAGGATAAGTGGGATGTGAAACATATTAAACTAACCCTCTGATACTTAAGGAGTTAGAGTAAAATGTCTAAATATGCAAGAAAAAAGTTTATTTGCATGTATTTCCATACATATTAACCATAAGAAGTTTATATCTTTTATATATTAGACATTCATCCATTTATCAGTATGTGAATGGCATTATATATGAGAAAGTACATGGACTCATGCTGTTAACCATTACTGAGTTCTGGCCGGTGTATCTTATGTTACTCTGTATCTAAATACACATGTGCAGGACTCACTTTATATGGTAATGGTGTATTGCCTTGATGGTAGTATGTAATGGTTTATTGCTCTGCTGGTCTCAAATAATTCCAGATTTTAAACAAGTACCGGGTCTTCAATCTGGCATGACCTGGCTAAAATCAACCATGTACATGCACGTTATGAATATGCTGATGTGCTACATGAATTACTATTTAGGCCTATCACACTGGCGATTTGAACTGAGTTGCAACTCTCCCAATTTACTTACCTATGTTGTTGCGTTCCCCTGATGATCCCATCACAAAGGGGGTGTGGGAGAGGTGTGAGATCGGCAGTCAACATAGGCATCAGCCAAATATCACTGGCTGATGCCTACATGGGTTGCCCATTCTGTGGGCATTGCAATGTGCATCTCAGTGTCCATATCCCTAGTGTGAACAGATCGAACTATGGCCCATAGGCTGTTGCACAGATCAGCTCTGCTGAACTTTCCTGAATTCAGTGCATGGATGCAGCAAAACTGCATCAAAACTCTGTTAGGCTCCATTATAAGTAGTGATGGCCACCACATTGGGGCCAATGTGTTTGATTCACAGTGTTACAAAATGCTACACTATAATAATCAATATGAACAAGTACTTTCATGATTACTTAGTGAGGTTTAAGTACTAAGAAAAGCTCAGAAGCAAACTAAATACACCCCAGGGAACAAAAATGCATTGCCATTGGAGCAATGACTTGGAGACCTCTCTAGCATTCAAGGGGTTAAAACCCCATTTAAATCAGTGAACATGTTGGGATTTTACTTGTCCGCTATGGTCCAGATTGTTTGCTGTAGAATCAGATCACTGCCTAGCATACGCTTGTTAGAGGATGTATCACTGGTTGTATTTGTCATTGATAGCAGTGTTGGATATCAGGATATGTTGCTTTATAAATGGACAGAAACCCAGTTAAGTTTTGGGTTAATCCCTTGAGTACTACAGAGGTTACCACTGCATAGCAAGAGGTTAACACTAATATGATACAGAGACCATACAGGGGTAAAGAAGAAAAGCAACCACAGCCTGCTCCCTGTTGTGGCAGAATGTATAATAAAGATTGCCTTTCAGTGTAAGCAGTAGTACACCCTTATTAAATTAGTGCCCTTTCCTAAGTACCGTAGGGGAATGTTTTGTTTTTTTAACCATTCGCCCAGCTAATGACTTCTGCTTCTGCTGAGCACATGGAAAGCAAAGTGACTATTAAGACACTGACCTTAACATAAAAAGGCCAAAGCCTTCCATCCCCATACCTGGCTATGGCACCATCTGTTCCTACCTGAAACAGCAGCTCAATTGACTCTGCAGTCAGAGCAGCTGCTGCAACATAACAAACTGACATGCTCAGCTGTGCTAAAAGTAACACGCCAAAGAGGCTGAAACAATAGGACACTTGTCCCACTTTCTCTGGCAGAATCTTCCCTCACACTACAAGGCAAGTTTTAAGAACCAAATCAAATGTTCTGTCAATGGGAAGGCTGTTTTATGAGTATCTTCTGTCAGACTCAGTAGTAAAGTCTCCTCTGGGCGTCCTTGGAATTAACATTCTGAATAGGAAGAATATTATAGAAGTCAGAACTCCATGAATGATTTGACCCTGGAGGGGCAATACATTACACTGTGATGTGTTGTACACCCCTCTGGTCTTCAAGGTGTTAAAAAAAGTTAACTTTTTAAACTTTGAGTGCCAGAGTGCTACGCTGAGTACCCCCTGGCACTCAAAGGGTAAATGTTCTCTGCACACGATGAACTATACACTGTATAAAAATGTAGTGCTCAGAGAGCTGGGCATCTAAATTCTACACCATACTAGGGATCTCTCAGGATTTTAACCCAAGTCTCAGGGTGAGATAGTCTAGTGTTACATACTATGTAGTCTGCACCAATTAACTGCTTCTTTAGTCTCCAGCCTGGTATCACTTATACCAGAAAGCAGACAGTGACACCCTGCTTGTCTTGTATGTTTAGGCAGGGAGATATCCAAGTTGTACCATATAAAAATATCATTGAGGACTGATTGGAGTACCTCTAGGTTAGCGCAAACAACACCTACAACGTATGTTCTTGGGCACTTTATGGGTTAACATTTTGCAGATTTCAGGGTGAGCTCATATTGAAAGTTCCCAGGTAGGGTGCTACACTATCTGTTATTGTCTCACAGCTCCAGCTAAAATCACACAGTTTGTATTAATATTAACCCTTTGAGTCAACTGTGTCTCATTCTCCAGCTGGTCACGCAACACGCATTCCTCAGTTGTCTGTCACATTGCACCATCTCTTCACGCAGGCTGATAATTTCAGCAAGAAACTCTTCAATGTGCTGTGGCTGCAGGGAGATAGAAACCCACAACAGGAAGGATGATATCTTCCTCGGAGACTGCCAGATGAGTAAGGATGATGGGAACCGTAGTGCAATACTTTGTTCATTCTGCTTTCAGCTAAACTAATGACTTTTCTTTCCCTCTCATACAATGATGGCGACGTTTCATACCGCGACATGAGAATTTCGCGCTTTCCTGCAGTGCGAGATTCTTGTGTCACCCTTTTAATCATAGTGACATGCTGAATGCGCCAGGTAGTCGCCAGCTGTTTCCCATGCAACATTTTAAAAGGATACCGAGTGCCAGAGGGATACGCAATGCATTGCATATCCCTCCAGCACTGAAAGGGTTAATATGTACTTATTAACAGACACGGATTCCACAGTGTTGTATAACAGAGTGACAAGACACAATTTAACCCTCTGAGTGCCAGAAGGCTGCCCAGAGCATTGCTTTGCAAAGGGTTAATATAATTGTTCTATATAAACATATCACTAATACCTCCCCTAACAAAAAATAAGCATCATTCCTAAATGTGGTTATTCTGTAGTACTTGAACTGATTATTTTCTGCAATTCCTACAGCATCTAAATGGCAGAACATCCTAATGTATACTCATCTGTTGTTACCCTTATGATTGCCTTATAAGCACTTAATCTCCACACTTATTGTTCCTCTTCTATATCAAATGTAAACTGTAAAGTGCCAGGTACACTGGTTGGCTCTATATAAATAAAATATACAATACAAATACAATATAACATCCAACAGTAAAATGCAGACTCCACCTTCATCTCCTGCGCTCTACAAGGAGACATACTGGTGGACTTTCAAAATGAGCTGACCCTGACTACTCTGAAGTATTAACCTGTAACCCATCTAATGCCAGAGGGGGTATACAATGCATTGGTCAACAATGCGTTGCATACCCCTCTGGCACTGAAAGGGTTACATTTTGCCATAATGTAGTTTGTAAAGGTTGTTGTTCAGTAGGCCATTGGAAAAATTGCATTGTTGGAAAAATAGAGGTAAATTAATCAATAAATATACTGCTTGAAAGACCTGTAGTTCTTGTTCTTCTTGCAATGCCAGCAAATTAATAATCCGTCTATTCATCATCCAGAAGAGAAGATTTTTATTACAAAGTCAGCAGTTTCTGAGTGATGCATCATCTAAGCTGTCCTGTCTGTGAACTGTTACTTTTCATATGTAGGACAGTGATAATGGGGAAATGATCATGAAATATAATCACTACTCTATACAAGTGCAACAATTTTAGACACACATTTCTCACTAAAGTATGTGGAGATATAGTTGTCCTTTCAGAGCAACTTCATCTCTCCAAATAATCACTACTTAGTCAGGACAACTGCTAGAAATCTTGGATTGCAAGTGCCGACATGTAAAGCATGACAGCAAGTCTTTACATGTTTCATAATTATGTTTCATAGAGTCTACCCCAGTGCAGTGACCCAATAGATGTATGCACACAAGAGGACTTATGACTTAATTATATAAGACCTACAGATCTACAGTTCACCAGTTTAGCATCAGTTGTACATACCACCTGTCTAGTCATAACTATTACATCAATATAGAAAACGGTCCACAGCGGAGAAAACATTTGCTCCTAACTTATCACTATGGCACAACATCTCTCCTTACACATAACATTACATATGTGTAAGAGGCTGCCCTGTTTTTGTTTTCGCATTTTGCATAAATCCGATATTATATTTTGCTAAGGATGTTTGTCAGAAGCCGTCATGCACAGTACAGACTGCTCACGCCGCGGCTGATACGGAGTGGGGCGCTCCGAATTCACACCGGAGTCCTCTCTGCGCAACTACGGTCTGAATTTGGAGCGCCCCGCTCCGTATCAGCTGAAGCGCGGGCACTCAGTACTGAGCATAACTGCAGAGCCACCAGTGTTGGCCCGTGTACACGGGCTTTAAAACTAGTATTCAATATACAAGGTAACAACTTGGGGGAGCTACTGGGGGACAAAAAAAAGGAGTACCATAGTTACTGTGTCAGGCTTCTCGTAACAACTCATAATAATAACTGCCTACTTACCTTACTGAAACCATAAAATCCTAATGGCCCTTATGAATTATGTGCCTTTGTTCAAGAGAAAACATCTTCAGTCTGTCCTGGTTGTCTTGTCTATGGAGGCGGACATGAAAGAAGCTGAACCTTTTTTATACTGAAGCAGGCAGAGTGAAGGACAAGAAGATTGTACAAAGTAATGCACTGTATACCCCGTGCTAGGGTAGGGTGGAGTTTGTGTCCTGTGGCCCTGCTAGCTAATGACAATCAGGACTGATTGCAATATTTATCTCTTGAATAAAAGAGCAGAGATACAGTTCAGAGTGGATATTAGGATTTTCTGGCCATAGTAAGTTGAGTGGTATCTAATATTAGGAGCAGTAGGATAGTAATACTTCATTTTTTATCTTTATTTTATTTTGTAGGCATTAAAAAAACATGAAGAACGATATAAGTCTTATCTCTCAAGCCTTTATGGTTTGAGAGATATTCACAAGCAAAGTTTCCCCCTCCCTCCCCTTTTACCTAGTGTAAGCCATCTCTTCTCAGATGTGGAATGCAGTCCATAGACCAGACAGATAACAGAAGGGGACAATCTTCTTCCTATGAGAACAATGAAATCCCTGCCCCCCTTGACAAGCTTTTCAGGTTTTTCCCTTATCTTAATTGAAGAATGTCCCTCTCTGCAGTCTACCTGGGCACCTCCCTTCTGATCTGGCTGAGCAGTGTTACATCAGTAAAAGGGGCTGGAGGGGGATACTTTGTCATTCAATTACTCTTGAACTACAACTCTGACAGAATTGAAATAACACTCTCCAAAGTCCAAAAACTATGATGATTAATTAGAGCTGCTTTTATTATGAAACATTACTATCCCTTTAAGTGGAATGGACAAATCTGCAAATGCAGCTCATCTGCTGCAATTATTTGTAAGTGTACAAATCCTACATCTGCACCTATGCTTATGTATTTGTAAATTATCTTTACAATCTGCACCTACTCCTGTGCCACAGTGCATGCATGGGTATATATCTCCACCACTGTAAAAGGGACATTATCACCTAAAAATAACTCCTAACTGGTGAGAAGATGGCCACTGCACCCCTTTCCCTGGGACTACCCATTCCTGCTCTCAGCAACTCAGTCCATCCTAAACACCAACCTACTCTTCAACCCACCCCACAAACAGGCACCCCGTCTGTGCCAGACACATTTCAGAGGCATACATCCCAAGTGTCCCTCTTTAGGAGAGACAGTCCCTCTTTGAGGCCCAAATCCTTCTGTCCCTCTTTCCCACCCTGGTTTCCCTCTTTATAGTAGATCAGACTGTGTGGTGTGTATATAAGTGTATCACATTGCTCCACAGCAATAAAACTCACATTAATGTTTGTTAAACTTCATTAAATTATAAATTAGTGCGTGTACATAAAATAGTTTGGTCTTACTTTAAATTACTTATTCAGTTACACAAAAAGGTGGTAATAGGTCATGAAATAACTTAATAATTCTCAGTAATGCCCAACCGACCAGCCACTCCCTGGACAACACCACCGAAAACAAAAGTGTCCCTCTTTGATAATTTGAAATGTTGGGAGGTATCAGAGATCACTTGAACAGGAATGTGCAGTGGCTGAACTCAAAGGGGTTTGTCTGTTTGTTTCTAAACACCCCCACACTGCCCTTCTTTCAATATAAATGACATAAACAGAACAGTTTTCATCATAAGTAGTAAGTAGGCATTAGGCAGGAGCAGAACACAAGACAAAATCAGTTCCTCTGCCTTTCTTTAGTGGAGAATCTCATTTATAAATCCCTCAATCGCCATTATCTGTACTCAACATGTGTAGTACCTTGAACCTCCACTCCCTGGATTACCAGTCATTCCATCCAAGCCTTTCCCAAAATGACTGTCCTTGCATCATTCCAATAGTTTCTATACTATTGCTTAGTTTTAGAATAATTAGTGTATTCTCAATCGTAGAAACTCATCCTATGCTGGTATAGCCCTTCTTAACCCTTTAAGGACCAGTGGGGTGTGCAACACATTGTGCTAAGTATTACTGGAGCAATTCCAGGGCAAACCAATTGCAGCACAGGGGATAAAATAAACTTCATATGGATTTAAATTAGGCTTTTAAGCCCTTGAATGCTACAGAGGTCTCCAGCACAATGAAAGCAGTTGTTCTCCTCCAGAATGACTCCATTTTCTTTTGAAAACAAGGCCCAGTGTTTGTTAACCCTTTCAGTGCCAGAGGGGTATGCAATACATTGGCACTGGCACTGAAAGGGTTAAGAAATTAGAAAACTAGCAAGCAGTGATTTCTCAAGGTGATAAAGACATTTGTCACAAAACCAAAAACCTGTAGTCAAAAAATGTATTTTTTATGAGAACATTTTTTATGACAACATCATTCCAGAGTAAATCTAATAAAAAAGACAAACAACTATATAAACCTTTAATCCTTTCCAGAAAAATTGAATTTAACACTTCGTTTAACAGATGTATCAGCCATATGGGCACTCCTTTTGTTTATATAGAAGTAAGAAGAAGCTTTGTGTATTAAACCTTTGATTGCCACAGCGGTGTCCAGTGCCTTGCTTAGCAATACGTTGGACACTCAAACGGTTTAGGCAAATCTGAGCTGTTCTGGGGCAGAACAACATTACCGAAACTCCCATTGATTTAAATTGGTCTTTAAACATATTGGGGGAGATTCACTAATCGGTGATGGAGATGACTTCACCAGTTTATCACTTCTCCAATTCCTATGTTATTCGATGGAGCCTATGCACTAAGATCTCCAAAACTGAAGAAATTTTAGTGCATAGGCTCCATATAATAACATAGGAATTGGAGAAGTGATAAACTGGAGAAGTCATCTCCACTTGATCACCACTTAGGGAATCTCCCCTGTTGAATGTAAAGCAAACGAGCGGTCAATATGGAGCCAAACAGAAGTAGATTCCACTAAACCATGTGGATACAAAACAATTCACATTTTGTCATAATCTTTCCAACTGCTTATTTGTGGTTCATTTCCTTTCCTCTCCTGTAATAAAGAATTATGTACAGCAGATCAAAGGAGAGGTTTCTTTTATATTAGAAAGAGCATTTTCATCTCAGTACAATGTGACTGATGTTGTAAGAAGAACTGATGCAAATTGTGGAGAAAAACAACTGCACCATATGGGACAAATAAAAATACCCCAAATTCCCATTGTTATAAATGGGGATTTTAATCACCTTAAATCCTAAAAAGGCAAAGCATTGGATATCCTGCTAGTGTTCAAGGGTTTGACAGCCCCATATAACCCCTTAATCACTCGTGACATGCCAGGACCGTCACAGAGTTCCATCCTTTGAGGAGGGATGATAATCCTGGCACACCACGGGTAAATGATCATCCTTGCCCTCAGGGCATACTGTGATCTCGCTGGGAAGGCTATTGCTGACTGTTCCAGGACCAGAGCAGTCAGTTTCAGCTGTTCCCCAGTACTGCCGCACATGTGATCACTGCTACAGTGATCACATATTTGCAAGTGGTGCCACATGACAAAGGCAATGTATGTAAACAATGCCTTTGTCACTGTTCTTTGCCTCTCTCCTCCTCACACTGATCATGAGGCAGAGAAAACACATCTCAACAGTTCAAATTAACAAAGAGGGAGTCACAGGACTGGTGGGTACAGCATTAAAAACTGGGGAAAAATAACAATTTTCAATTTGATTTAAATGGCACTTTTAACCCCTTGAATGCTACAGAGGCCTCCAACTCATTACTTCGCAATGTGTTGAGGACATGGTTAAAAAACCTGTTAAAACAATGGGAATGATTGTCTGTCCCCATATTGAAATGGTTTGCTCCAGAATTACTCCAGTTTGTTTTGATACATAAGGCCCACTATTTACTATATTTTGTAATTAAGTCAGGGAAGGGATTGTCATGAACAAGAAGTTGTAGGCTTCTTTTGCATTGCGTTTGTCATATATAATGTATGAACATTCAATCCTATTTTCCATTCAGTTTGTTTCTGACTGGAATGCTTGAGGGTATGAAATTGTAATTAGAGGTCAGAATCACTCAGAGCTGAAACGAACTAGCAGGATTAACTATTGTCCTGATTAATCACTGCAAATAAAGTCAATAACTCAAATGATTTTCCCTTCTGAGAAGAATTTATAGCTGTTTATTCAGACAAATGAAGTACAGGAAATGCTGTCATTATTACACAAAGAATCGGGATTCCAGCTTATTTTCTGAAGGAAAATGTTCCACCCCCACTGTAACTGAACACTTTGCACAGACATCATTTCATCTTTCCAAAGTATCAAACAAAATGACAGTTTCGTAACAAATAAATACATAAAAAAAAAAAATGGAAATAAAAGCCAACTGAAGATTAGGCTCCAGAGTCAAATCTCCTGTTATCACAGATGTTTTCCAACCAAGAAAAATGTCAATGTTTTACTTGAACCAATTGCTGATGAAGCTTCTATCTATGAATATAAATTCCTTTTAGCTTGGAATTGTCATAAGGAACAATGTATCAATATTTTATATAAAGAGATGATAACTGACTATCAGAAATGTAATGATTTGTGACAGTTATTTTTCCATCATAACATCCATGTACTGGCATATTTGGATGTGTTTTGTTCTTTCATGTTATTATTCTGCATTTGGTATTTTACAAAATACAATTAACCCTTTGAGTGCAAGGGAGGTATGCAACGCATTGCAGATCAATGCGTTGCGTACCCCTCTGGCACTCAATGGGTTAAGCAATTGCATCACAATCCTTTAGTTTCATACACACACACTACCAAGAAGGCATAATGATGCATGATCTACTCATAATGGTACAAGGATGCACTACTCCTTATCTCCATTATTGGTTATGGCAACAACTGAGGTGATTTATTGTAGGATAAGGGAAATGGGAATTATATATCTTTAAAATTAAAAAAATGGAGTCACCTATTAAAAATGAAAGGGACAGTATCCCTTCTGAAACAAATATATATTGTAGAACATATTCTACTGACTAAAGATGTAATATGATTCACTCAAAAGTTACTAAAGTGCAAAACTGCATTTTTGGGATACAACATTTATGCTTTGTACAATTAATGGTGGCATTTTTGCAATTGCTGATCATGAAAAGCTATTTTCAGTGCCAAAATGTATCTATGGACAATAGCACCCCATAAAATGCATAGGCCATGAAGGTACTGCACATTAAAAATACAGGACACACTTCTTATAACATTCAAATTCTACACATTTCTTTCCTGCTTAAAGCTGAACTAACATGCATTTTAAAGTACTCCTAAATCATCTCTCACATAGCATTAAACATATCAGTACTTGTATTATCCTTAGTAAGTCTGGCATTATTTAGAAATGTAACTTCTTTGGAGACTCACGTAGAAGAGTCTGGGAGCCTGCACTGTCGGTCCCTTTCTGTATGTACCTTAACCCTTTGAGTGCCAGAGTGGTACGGAATGCATTGCAAAGCAATGCGTTCCGTACCACTCTGGCACTCAGAGGGTTAAGGTGCAATGAAACTCCCCTTTACTTATCACAGAGGAGACAGGGACAAGAAGCACAGTCGCACAAATGCCTCTTCAGTATCTGTGAATCCCTCACATTAGCACACCAGAGTCCAACATACTAAAGTTTTACTGCCTTCACACAGGAATGCGGTAAAGATTCAGCAGGCAGGTCGGCACAGTAGCCTATGGGACCGTTCATACAAGTAACATATGACTGATGCTCTTGTGGGCCAACCCTCAGACAAGCCCATCCTGCATCCCGATCATCAGTGGAATGCAACAGAAAGATGAGTTTAAAACTGAATTGTGGAAGGGGCAGCAAGGGTTTGGTTCCTCATGAGAAAGAGCCCTTACCTAGGTAAATCATTCAGTTAAACACTTATTCCTAGGACATAATTTCATTTAAAGGCTAAATTAATAGGCAGAAGTGTATTGGGTAATAGATTGGGTATCAGAATAACCATATTATTACCTTTAAAAAGGGCTAAACTATAGTGCTTACTACAAGAGAGATCTAACAGAAGTCAAAATTGTTCCCACTGGTAGTCACAGAAACCCACATACGTTGTCTAATAACCCAACCTTGTTCCTGTTTCTTCCATTTCTTGCATTGTTTCTGTTGAAGCCCTTGTACTTCTGCAGGGAACCCTGGCGTTCAGCAGAACACAATCTGAGAACCACTGGCAATGTAGAATAAGCTTGGTGTGTCTCCTGTACCAGAGCTGTTCAAATGGTGACCAGTGGACTAGATTAAGCTATCAAGGGCTTTTAATGTCTTGCACCCTAATTAAGATCTACATAACTTTCACAATAAGACATCACTTTTCAGAGTCTTTTCCACCATAAAAGGATTCAAAATCTATCTGTCCAATGCCATAAAAATCAGCAGACGATCCTGCCCTAAACTATGGGCAGTTCCTCTACATACAGGTTCAATAGCCAGGGCAATAGGCAAAAACAGGAAAGAGGAGCAATTCTGATCAAATGGGAGAAATAACAATCCACAAAAGTTCCCATTGATTTAAATGGGGATTTTAGTCCCTTCGGTACCAAAGAGGCCTCCAGTTAATTGACTCACAGTGCACTGGAGAATTCTCTAGCATTTATTTAGTTAAAAGCCCCATCTAGATCAATGGAAATCTCTGTTTTTCCTCTGTGAAGCAGAAGGTTACGTTTCTTTTTTTGTGAGTGTGGCCCTTAGACAACATTTTAGCAGCAGGTATGTAAAAAAACTGGACTTGGACCCAGTAATAGGAATAATAAGAATAATATAGCAGTAACAGGATGACTGCCATGGTTTTATCCAGAAACGTGGCAACCCATCCACATATCCACAAAGGCATCAGGGTGAAACCACTCACTCTGTCCTTCAGTTTCATACAGTGATACAACTGACAAATTTAACCCTTTGAATGACACAAAGGGTTAAAATAACAGTCCATCTTGTTAATCCATTCCAGATATTTGCTTATCCAGTGGAAAACTTAATTAAAACCATTTCCAATGATATCCCAAGTAAGTAACATGATAATTAGATTTTCTAACCAATTGTTATAAAGAGACAATATTTATCACTGATCTCTCACCTCTGTGTATTCTGTATATGGCAGGGGCACTTCTTGTCACATTTGATCCCATAGGCCCCTTCTGAGCACAGTCTGGTTTCACAACGTTCCCCTGTGTACCCTTGTTCACAGAGACATGCTCCACTGATATGGTAACACTTCCCCCCATTTAAACATTGGCAGGTCTGTGCACACTTCACTCCGTATGAGCCAACGGGACACTCATCCTGACATCTGTAGATAGTCAATTAGAAGTGAAGACACATTTAAAGGATTATGACATGTTACCCCAAAGCTAAATCTGAAATTTCTAGTCACATTTCACTAATCCTGAAAACCTAGAAATCGTGAACCAGATTTCCATGTGGTGCTAAAATGCTTGACAGTGGGTTGGAGACCATTCTAGAAGTTAACCCTTTGCGTACCAGACAGGTATCCAGTGCATTTTGTTGGACACCTCTCTGACACTCAAGGGGTTAAAACTCCATTTTAATTGATGTGAATATTTATATGTTCTGTACTGTGTAATCATTATCCCCCAGAACTGCCCATTATCCATTTTTATTTGTGTATTTGACACATATTACATACTAATGTATAAAGAAATAAACAGTTTCAAACCACATTTAATATAGAAGAAGAATGACACAGCTAGTAGGTGTCAATTACTCATCTGAAAGATATGCTGCACTCACATGGTTTCACATCAATGATGTTATTTTATTACTGCCTTACTATATTAAACTGCTTGCATTTGACTTGGGACTGGCTTTTTCTGCACTAATCTGCTAATCTGGAACTGTAGGTGGTGCATTGTATTTGTCTGAATTATAATCCTACCGGAAAAACCAAGATTTGATCTTGCTACTGAACTGAATTTTGGATTTTGTGCATCCCTGAAGTGTTGCAGAATAAATAAATACAAACTTTCTTTTTGCATTTTGGTGTTCATAATGGGAGGCACGTTTGAGGACTTAGTGCAAACTATTCACCTATATTAGAGAAAGCAAAATGAGTGTGCACAGAGTCCCATAGGCATACAATGGTATACATAGGTTCACAATGCCTCCATGCATATCATTTAGATGCACATCCCCTTTACATCATCCCTGAGGCAGGATTAAAAGAAAAAAAAAAAAGAAAGAAAAAACGAGTTCCTCCACTTCAAGTTTGTATATAGCCTGCACCTGGGTGCAGGAGAACAGCACAGTGACTGCCAATACATTCCCACATTGCCCTTACCTTGGTTACAATGGGCACAGATGTTAAACTTGTTCAGAGCCAGCTGAGTATTTAGAAATTACTCAGTGTTGAAATAGCTGCTACTCTGCATTTTGTACATGTCCCTTAGTGTGTCTGAGCCACTGCCAAACATTCTTGAGTAAATATGTTCAAGAACCTTGTGTGTGGAAGACTAGAAGCACATGGGTAACATTAAAAATGCTACTCTAATTGCCACCAAATGGAACAGCCATTTCGCTATGAGTCTGTTCATAATCATGATTTTGCCAAATATGAACGCATCCTGTGGCAGCATGCTGCAACTTCCCTGTGTTTTTGCTTTAAGCATAGGAAAATTTAGAAGAGGCAATCTCCATGGTAGACTACGGGTGGCAGTAAAGACCGTTCACAGAGGCAAGATTGGCTCATCACAAACTCCAACAAATGGCTCACTCACTTGGGCATCAGGCAATAATTTAATCAGTGATGTAGCCCCCACATTTCTATATATAACTGCCATTGTCTCTCAAGCTCTGCATAGCCACACAAAAATTGCTTGTGAGTTAAATTAAATATTGTTGTTGGTATCCATAGTCTATTCAATCTGAGAGGCGCCCAAGATCGTGTGGCATCCTGTGGCTGATACAAATCCTGCAGAACAGGTTGAAATCTGTGCACCAATGGCAGAACTGAATCCAAGTACCATAATGCACTGCACCTTCAAGAAGCTTCAACAATCTGCTCCTACTTCTGTTTTGTTCAAAGTAGGAGGTTAGGCAGAAGATTTTAACTACAGGAGATGTGAGGGTAGATTGTTAATTTGTATCCTTGCACAACTGTAAACAAAAGAAGTGCTCTGACTATAAAAACCTGTACCTGGGCTGTGTCCTGGTCTCACTGCAAACTGAAAATAATATATTTCTTCACCCATGTGGGTCAGCCATGAGCCTCACCTCCACTATGCCTTTCCTTCCCCAGTGATGGGATCTTTGGGGGGAAGAAGGTCAGTAACAATGGTGATCTGAACTGAGATTAATTCTGTCCTTAATTACTATTAAAGGTACCTTATCACCTAAAACAATTTTGGTGAGTTTGAAAGAGCTTTCACAAAAGTTTGTGTTGTATTGGCCATTCTTTAGTCAGAAACCTGGTTTTTATGTTATTTAGATTGATAGATTACACTAAATAAAGCATGCAGTGCAAGCACTTCCTGTCTTAAAAGTACATTACCCCCCCTCCACACACACACACACACACACACACACACTGATACTTAAACCTTTCAGTGCTCGGTAAGGTGGGCAATACATTGCTGAGCAGTGTCAGTAACTGGAGGAGGTAATGTAGGTCTAAGACAAGAAGTTCCTTCGCAGCATGCCTTAATTAGTATATTCCATTAATCTACATAACTTAAAAACCAGATCTATTTCAACAGATTTTGAAAGCCTTTTCAAAATCACCAATGCTGAGTTTATGTAATAGGGTCCCTATTTTATATAGTATAGTTTTTGGAATGTGTACTGAGGACAGATGTTCACCTGCAACTATATTTGAAAAACTGTTGGGAACATTTCTGTTAACAAAGTGCTTGAAACACAATGGCAGGTTTGTATAAAAATGCATTAGACCATGTTTGTTCTGTGTATTTCAAAGTGTGCTTAACAATGGTTTAACTCCCATGGATATTAGCAAAGTCTCTAAAGCATTGTGAAGCAATGTGTTAGAGACCTCTCTAGCATGCAAGGGGTTAAAAATTTGCAGTATGAGAATGCACATGGATTTTTTCTTACCGCTCTCCGTTGTATCCAGGACTACAATGACATTGACCTGTGGCAGAGTCACAAGTTCCTCCATTGTGGCATTGACACTCCTGAGTACAATTTCTCCCGTAACGACCCTCAGGGCAAGGCTGGCCACAGACTGTGCCCTAAATTGAAACAGATCATAAGCAGGGAAGCTTGGAATGAGAATCAGAATACTGTTACTGCAGCTAATTAAAATTAGCACCTGACCCTGTAAATGAGCAAGCGATTTCCCCTGCAGCTAAAGCACAGTTGTAAGTTGTTCCAACTTACATCAATAATAGAATACATTGCAGTTGTATATTTTCCCAGCATAACAAAGACAATAGCACGAGAAACAGAGAACTTGATCACAGATGACTTATTGACCAGTCCAATCTGCCTATTTTCCTATTTTAAAAGCTCAGACTTTACTCCTTATAACAGACTTATATCTATACAGAGTCCTTAAAGTGATAGTAATACTTGAAAATGTTTAAATTTAATTCAATAGATATTTTAAAAATACATTAATTGTGCCATTTTCGATCTCCCAAACCTTTATGGTTTGGGAGATATAAGTCTAGAAAGTTCCCCCTTCCCTCCCCTTGTGCTGACGTCAGCTTTCAAACTCAGAGACGGAGATCGCAGTCCATAGACTGTCCTGCGGCTCTTCAGCAGAGCTGTGATCTCGGTAGTTACAAAGAAATACTTAATCTGAACAGTCTACAATGTGTGCTTGGGCACATGTTGTAGACCGTTCAAATGAAGTATTTCTTTGTAATTACCGTAAATTCCGTGATCGCGGTAGTTACAAAGAAATATTTATATATTTATATAGAGCCAATTTACTTTTAGTATGGAAGGGGTACAGTGCAGTGATTAAGTGCTGTTATAGACAATCATAATGGGAACACCAGGTGAGTATACATTAGGATAAAAGGCCCCTGTACGTAGAGCTTACAATCTAAGTAAGAATAAAAGAATGTGATGCAATTTGGAGGGAAGGTGGTAAGGGGAGAAGGTGGTGCTGTAGGAGGAGATGATGAGGGAAGAATATAGCGCTGTGGGCGGGTGAATGAGAAAGTGATGCTTTAGGCAATGAAGATGACATGGGTGAAAGTGATGAGGTAAGACAGTGGTGGTATGGGGAATAGAGATCATATGGGGAGTGATGAGGGAAGAATATCATACTGTAGTGCATTTATGTGGCCTTGACAATGGCCATTGTATTTGTTATCATCCTCAGACAAAAAAAAAGTTGGACATGTCTGCTCTACAATATAACATAGGAAAAAGATATATTTGAATCACTGGGGAATATTATCATTGCTGTGTGTATCTCTCATTTACTAGATCATTTTTAACCAGATGAGCACAACCTTTGCTATCAATGTCACATGAATACCATCATAAGCTGATATTAGTAGTCTGATGCTGTCACAAATGGTCTGTGTTTACACAGGTGCGCTCAGACATGTATTACTACTCCTGGGAACCGGATGATAGAATCTGTCAGATTCATGGATACTTACCAGTGTGCGTATTTATATAACTACTTGAACACATCCTTAAGATGTATATTTAGATTCTTTTTAATCATGAATTGTTGTCTTTTTTGCCACATCAAAGAAATTAAAGTTCAAGCTCTTTAACTATTGCAGATATTCATAGTATTTACTATATTGCATCATTTAAAAGTAGTCAGCTTTGGGTCACTAACTATGGGAGGCTACAAAAAGGGTGGTTAGAGTCTATGAGACACCAAGGAGTGATAAAGACGTGATAATGTGGAGATGACTTCTCCAGTGATATCACTTCTCCAGTTCCTATGTTATTCTATAGAGCCTATTCACTAAGATCTCCAAAGTTTGAGAAATCTTAGTGCATTGGCTCCAAAGAATAATATAAGAACTGGAGAGGTCATCTCCACTCTATCACCTCTTTATCATGCTATAGTGCATATCCACGATGTTGTAGATTACCAAACCTTAGCAAAGGATGAAGTGAGATGTAGTTTACAACAACTGGAGGTCCTAAAGATTGATTACTCTTGCTTTGACACCATTGGATACTTGAGACATCGCCAAGTACATGACGCTTCAATTACTATATAAAAAAATAAGTGGCTGCTTAGGACCCCCATTTGGTCGGAGGGCCCATACTGCATGTACAAGACATCTCTAGTTTTGAGAGATTTAACAATATCTGCATCAATTTTGTACAACAAACTCACCAAATAAACCCTTAGCATGTGAATCTGGAAAAATATATGTAGAACCTTCTTTGAATGTAATTATCTCCTCATCTGCCATATTACAATGTTCCCCAGGCTCTTGGGAGGTGAAAGGATTAGGAAAGCACTCTGTTATATTGTGTCACCTAATTAATTAGTATTTTTACAAAAGGTCACTGAGCATGATAGGAGAAAATAGAGTTATTGACTGAATTAGTTAATTATTTTTTATTGATCACCTCATAGTGCCATGTTAGGCAAAACAGGCATGATGAGGGCATGTGACTTACCATCCACCCAGCAGGACAGGAGCATTCCCCAGTAACATGATGACAAACTCCACCATTCTGACAGGGACATCTCTCTTCACACTGAGGTCCATGTTTTCCAGGAGGACAGAGATCCTCACAGCTGGGAGAGAAAGAGAAAATATAAACACTGTGACAATGCATAGTCATAGAGCCATATGTTCCAAAGAAAAGTGGAGGCGTTCTGGGGCAATTCAATTGTATTATAATGGAGAACTATACATTCCCATTGATTTTAGTGGGGATTTTAACCCCTTGGATGCTACAGATGTCTCCAATGAATTACAAAGCAATGCACTGGAGACCTCCCTAGCAACAAGTGGTTAAAATCCCCACTAAAATCAATGGAATTTTTACTTCTCCTTTATAGTGCAGATGGTTTGCTCCAGAACTCCTCCACTTTTCTTTGGAATATATGGCCCATAAAGTGGGGAAAGTACAAACACAAAAGCAGGCAATGGAATCAATTGTATATTCCTATGTCTGTCTAACGCCAATTTACCAGGATATGCGCACCATTCTCCACTTAAAGCGGAACTTTCAGATCATACTAAGTCGCCATGCATTCATTAAAAGCATGGCGACTAGCTTCAGTGATCATACACTCTAGTACTTTCCCTGAAGTACAGACACAGCGCTGGAGTCTAAGACTGTGGGTGTATGCTGGCATGCACTACAGGGATCATATACTCTAGTGCATACCCTGAAGTGCAGCCCCTGGTGGCTAACACTAGGGAGTGTGTGCTGGTATGTACTACAGTGATCATATGCTGCAGTACATACCATGAAGTGCACCTTTAGTTGGAGACTACGGGCTAGATTCTATTGCAGGTGCTAATTTTATCACTGCTTTTATCTCCAGGTTTCCCAAGAGACTTCAATAGGAAAATGTTTGATAAAACGGGTGTTTAGCACCTGCAATAGAATCTAGCCCTACGTTGGGGAAGTGTGTGCGTGGGTTGGCACTACAGTAACCATACTCTCCAGTGTGTACCCTGAGGTGCAATCACTGGCATTGGAAGGTGAAGACAGTGAAGCAGCGCTGGTGTAATCCTACATTCACCCTCTTTAGGAGGGACAGTCCTTCTTTGAAACCCAAATCCCTCTCTCCCTCTTTACCACCCTGATGTCCCTACTATCAGACTGTGTGGTGTGTATATAAGTGTATCGCATTGCTCCATAGCAAATAAAACTTACATTAATGTTTGTGTAAACTTCAGTACATATATTTATAAAATTGTTGGTGTAAATAAAATCATTGTAATAGTTCTAAATCATTTAATCAGTTGCACCAAGAAGCGTCAATAGGTCATGAATAACCTAAAAAATTCTCAGTAATGCCCCATCCATCAGCCACACCCCCAGAAACACCCCCTAAGACAAGTTTCCCTCTCTGGTCATTTGAAATGTTGGGAGGTATGTAAATGAATGGAATTAGTGCAATGTTCCTTTCAACTGTATGGTGCATTGGTTTTGCCCTAGAATTGCACCTATTTAGCTTGATGAACAAGACCCAGTGGATCCATGAAATCTAGGGTTATAATATCCATGTGTAGTGTCAGTGACAGGTTCATTCTATCCTCTCATGTCACAAGGTACCTACAGATACTCACAAGGCACCAGTGTAGCCCGGCGTGCATCTGCATTCTCCAGTCACATGATCACACGTCGCTCCATTTTGGCACTGGCATTTCTGGTGGCAGTCATTCCCATAAGTCCCTTGGTCACAGCGTTCCTCACAGCGCCAGCCCTTAAAGCCTGAACCACAGTGGCAGGCCCCAGTAATGGGGTTGCACAAAGCTCCATTCTTACACTGGCAACGACTACTGCAGTGAGGTCCCCAATGATCAACATCACAAGCTGAGAAGAAAAGAAATGATCAGTCAGCATTTACATACATCTATACATGTGCACGCATCAAAACCCAACACAACCATTACCATTGGAAAAACACTGACCCTTTGAGCTGGCCCTCAGTTTTACGTTACTTGTCTTGGACTGAAATACAATATCACTGGTATGGAGGTGTGCTAGTAGAGGCAGATTATCATTCATTACCTTTAAAACAGAGGGTAGGGAATTATGGCCTACTCAGTGTGTCAGCTGGATCTATTATATCTACATCCGGACTCCGTACTTATATACATATGTATGACATAGATATGTTCACAGACATTATCAGATGACTGTGCTTAACTACAAAAGCAGACTGTTTTTTTATAGCAGTAATGGTAAATATTTGTTCAACTTTTTTAGGTAGAATTGTTATAAATTAAGGTCACTCCAGAAGTCATGACTATTATATATAATAAAGTTTTGCCTAAAAATAAGAGTTTCTGTGTCTTAATTTCTTCATTACTGCCCAATTCAAGCTTCCTTTAGGACTGGGGGTGGGGTGGGGGGTGTAACTGTTTGACGGCCCACTTCAGCATCAGCCACATATGACAGACAGATCCCCATATGGGTCGGCTATTCATTGGAGGATCAAAAACTCCATGGTCATCCGTGTGGATGGTCTGTGGGACAGCCCCATAGGCTGCAATTCAAATCTTCTCTTCTGAAACACCCCCATGTTCTGGATTCAATTCAGGGAAGTAACAGCATACTGCAATAGGCTGTGTTCATGGAAGGTGAGAATCACCTGTGTAAGCAGCCTGTCGGGGCAATTTAGTTTATTTTCGGAACATTAGCACAGCGATAACATTGTTTTGGTAAAGGCAACCGTTTGAACAAGTGCTGAATTTTTTTTAGACTATGGACTTACCATTCCACTTCTCTGCAGCCCAGATTTATCTAAATATAAATACTTGGAAGTAATTTACGGCCAGTGACATAGTTAACACTATTAACCTTAACCCTATGTATTACTATGTGAAAAAACTGTCAAACAGGTGTTACAAAAGAAGTGATGGGGTTATGGTAAGAAAAGCAAAGAAGTAAACAGATTGTCCACTCTTGCTAAGGGTTGTAAAATTAAGGAACATGGTAAACCATTAACACTCATGTTTAACACTTAAGAGGCAAACATCTGATAATATGTCTAACCTTTTACTATACAGTTGATTATGTGTATAAGCACAATGTTCCATCCGTTCTATTATCTCCCAATATAAAGAAGCCATTTGATACACTGAACTTGTTATAATTACATGAGCTGGCCTCAAGCAATTTGGTATAGCACATTCCTTGGTGAATGTGACATTTTATATTATTCAACGTTGGGTAAAATTACTTTTATAGGAGATTTATCTTTCTCCATTACCGTATAAAGTGGGACATGTCCACCCCCTTCCCTAACCCTCTTTTTGCACTACAAATAGGGCTGCTATTGTATCAGGAAAATCTTTAGATTATTTTTTATTTACAAATTACTCAAACAGGGTTCAAAGGCCTGATGTTTTCTACTTAGTTGAAACAGAGTTCTGTTACTCCTGTTTTTCCAGGCAGGAAGTAGATTTGTTGCGATCATCAGGCAAACAGTACATCAGAAAGTAATATAGATCCCTCTCTGATCCAATAACACCTCTCAATTTCATCACAGACAAGATAATGGGGTCTATTCATCTAAGATGTAAGATTAAAAGGATAGTAATGTTTCAAAATAAAAGCAGCTCCAATTAATCTTCATAGTATTTGGGCCATGGAGAGTGTTATTTCAATACTGAGAGAGCTGTAGTTCGAGAGTAACTGAATGATTAATAAAGTATCCCCTTCCAGCTCCTTTTACTGATGTAACACTACTCAATGGTGGTGTCCAGGTGGCTTGCAGAGAGGGACAATCTTCAACTAGCATAAAGGAAAAACCTGTCAAGGGGGCAGGGTTTTCATTGTTTTCACAGTAAGAAGATTGTCGCTTGCTGTGAGCTGTCTGGTCTTAAGACAGATTCCACATCTGAGGGGAGGTGGCTTACACTAGGTAAAAGGGGTGGGAGGGGATTCTTTATCATTCAATTACTCTTGATCTACATCTCTGACAGTATTGAAATAACACTCTCCATGGCCCAAATACTATGAAGATTAATTAGAGCTGCTTTTATTTTGAAACATTACTATTCCTTTAAATTACTGTTCAGCCAGTGGAGCATAAGGGCACTTTCACACTGATTATTAAAATGTAGCAACCTCCCTTCTTATGAATCACTCTTGTTATGAATTTGTCTTCTTCTGCTTTTCCCCTGCAATCCCATCACTGGGGGTTGTGGTCCATGGTCTGACCGTGTGAGCATCAATCAAATATGATTGGCTGATTGTGACATAAGCCTTAAGGGCGCTTTAATTAGGGCAGCAGAACTGTTGCAGACCCCTGCAACAATTCTGTTACCTGTGGAAGTTCCCTCACCACTCTCCTGTGTTCCACCACCAATCAGAATGCATCCTTTCCACCCATATGAACACCAACCAACATTAACCACTGGCATCCACATGGGTAGGCCATTTATTAGAGTTTATGATGCGGATTGCAACATCAAACTCAGCTGGTGGTAAAGGTCTGGGAATTGTTATGTTTCTTATGGTACAGTTGACTTGCCCCAGAATGGCTCCACACTTCATACATATCTCCCAATGTTTCTCAAAAGGTTCACTTCCATGCGAACCTGTGAGCTTGTGTGTCTAATTTTTCCGTGACACATTGATGAATTAAAAAGAAAACCAAAGAAAAAACACATGTGAATAGAGTATGAAGCAACAGGACCAATTTTTGTCATGCTTTTGCGATCTTGATGAACATAGCCATTACATATGAATTACCAATAACTAGAGCAATTCTGGAGCAAATAAACTGCACCATAGGGAACAAGTTGACCCATTAAGGGTCAGAGAGGTGTGAGCGCACACCAACTTCCTTGCAGGGTTAGAAATCCATAAATTCCTATTTATTTGAATTGGATTCTCCAATGCATTGCAAATCAATGTAGATGAGACCTCTATAGCACAAAAAATAAACCATTGTACCCTTACATTTATCTAAAGATGGGAAAATACATGTGCTCTAGGAGGTGCTTTCAGGGTAATGTTAATAGTTATGAAGAGAGAACCAACAGATACCCCTGCTGAAATAGCCCACTCCCAAAACACACACCAGTTCCCACAGACAAAATACTGCTGTGAAAATTAAAACACAACTTTCATTACAAATTCTGTGAAACTTGGTGGAAAGGTGTACAAGAACATATAGGTCTATACCCTCGGTTTGCCAATTCAAAAGTAAGTTAAAGGAGTAACCCACTAGAATCCCCCACTGGTCCTTAAAGGGTTAACACACCATGTGCGCATATGTGTGGAGGAGAGTTTCAGACAGATAAAAGGGGAGAGAGGTATACAAATGGTTAAGTGAAACAGAGATAGAGGAGAGAGACATAGAGAGAACATGATAGAGATAGGGAGGGACGGACAGAGGTAGACAGAGAGACAGACAGAGAGGGGGAGAGAGACAGACAGAGAGGGGGAGACAGAAACAAAGAGAGTGAAGGGGAGCGAGAGTGTGAGAGAGAGAGAAAGAGAGAGGTAGAGAGAGAAGGGAGAGAGAGGAGAGAGGCTCAGCACTCACAGGTCTTCATGAATTTAATGAAGAAATGACAGCAGCGGTCAAAGTGTTTTATATATGTACTAGTTGAAAAGCCCGTTTACACGGGCCACAGTGCCACCGCTGCAGTCATGCACAATAAAGACTGCCCGCGCTGCGGCTCTTACGGAGCAGGGCGCTCCAAATTCAGACCGGAGTCCTCTCTGCGCACCCTACTGGGAAGAGGGTGCACAGAGAGGACACCGGTCTGAATTTGGAGCACCCCGCTCCATATCAGCTGCGGCGTGGGCAGTCTGTACTGCATGAATGCAGCGCACTCAGCTGTCTCTACTGTGCATGACTGCTTCTGACAAACATCCTTAGAGAATTATTATATAGGATAAGCCATGAGAATAAGGGGGTAAGCAACAGTTTGCACATCTCTATGGCCCTCAAAGGGTTAACTTGGGCACAACTTATTACAGCATAAGGGACTTGACCCAATTTTTTTATGAAGCACGCTCACAACAAGCCAATAAGAAATACATCACCCAACTAAGGAAAAAATTACATTCTAAAAAATTAATTGGCACCTAAAAGGACTGGCACATTTCCATAGTTTATGTAGTAAAATGTCAAACTTTAGTTAAAGAATGCATAAACATCCATAATGAAAAATATTTATAGTTATAGAGCTTTTTCCTGCTGAGTAAAATAAGAGCATTCCCACTGCTGTGAGATTTTTCATTCAAATGCTATGACAGCACAAACGTCAGCACCAACTAGCATCCAAAAGTCTATTTTTATTTTAATGCACTCTATGGAAAGCTTGAGTCACTGACTACGGTCACTATCACTAGTAAGTGATAGGAGTTGCAACACCTGGTAACCAGAAAATTGCAGTTCAAGTGAAACACACACATATATATATATATATATCCTACACATGGTGCAGTCTCTGTTAGCTCACTATTGACTTGCACAGAAAGAAAATATTCTAACGCACATCATACTCTTCCTGACAAAATAGCAGTCCAGCCACAAAGTGCCAGGCAATTCCTCTCTGAACAACAGAAACAGCCAACCCCAGATGTACATTTTGGCCTTGTTGGTCCTTACCAGTGATATATAGCTGATCTCTCTATGCACTGTGAGCAAGGGGATTCCCCTGTTACCCTTAGGGTGACCAAACCTAAGGGTAATTTGCATATGAAAACAAACTGGTCATAGACGATCAACTAGGAACAAGCCTGCCATAGAATTCAGCATATGTCTAGTCCGCCTCCATGGACATGACATCCAAGGCTGATTGATGTTATTTTTTGAACAAGGCATAAAGGAAAAATCCATAGGCGTCATTAGAAGTTAATGGTAAGGTAAGTGGTGAGTAATTAGGAAATGTGAGTGTGTTAATATGAGTGATACTGCTGATCATCACTTTGCACTGGGCAGATAGTCTGGTCAAGCTGGATCAAGGTGCAAGAGGTGGGACAGGGGTGTGGTTGCTGGAGAGGGTCAGTTATGTTTGAAACTGAGGTATCTGCCACATCAATGAAGGATGGTAAGATACATGTGTTTTATTTGCTTATTTGTTTAATTATTTAAATATATTTGTTTATTTGTCTGTTTAAATGGTACTTTTATCTCTTTGAATGCTCAAGTAGTCTTCAATGTATTGCAAAGCAACATGCTGGAGACCTTCAATAATCAAAATGTTAAGGGCCACTTTGAAGTCATTGGGATGTTTTATTTCTCACTGATGATTCAGTTGGTTTGTCCCAGAATTGCTCTACTTTTGATTGTGTGCATAAGGACAACAGTGTTTTATATCTGCACCATCAACAAACTAATATCTCACAGTGGCTTCTGTATAAACGTTCCATAAGGTCCTTGTTGTGCAAATAATAAGTATGTTGGGCTTATTTGCGATTGCTCACATATGGATGCAAGAAACCTCTTAACGCCTTGATACTGAATAGCGCATGCTCCTAAATTAACAGCAAAGGTAGCCAGACGTAAAATGTGTGCTAACTGCAAATCCTCTCATAAAACGGCGGACATTTTAGCAATGCCCACTCATTCGCTAAAAAAGTGAGTAAACACTCACTAATTGAGAAAAAAACATGTACAATTCAGTAACATTTTGGTGCTAATCCTTTTGCTGTAAATAGAACATTATAAATAGCGACTGCACAGGTTTCTTGCATTCTGCCCTTTGTCTCTAGAATCTAAATAGTTAACCCCACGAAGATATGTGGAAATGGCACAGCCGGCACTTAAGGACCATGGAGCATTTTTTTTTAATCGTGTAAATGATTCAGGGCTCCCCGAACGACGTACAACCGCGCGGGGAGCCCTGAAATTCATGACGTGCCAGGATCATCATGGATCCTTATCGCACGTTGGACCCATAACGGTCCTGGCACATCATGGTCCCTTAACCCATTGAGTGCCAGAGGGATATGCAACACATTGCAAAACAATGCATTGCATAAACCATCTGGCACTCAAAGGGTTAAGGGGTTAAAGGGTCATCATATTTATTTTGTACTCTATCTACAGTTTAGTTTAGTGCAGATGTGATTTTTTTTTGTAATATTTTAACACAATGAATATGACAACCCTTGGCACTTTAGAGAAGTCGCCACTGCATCACACAGCAATCTGCTGTCTCCAAGGGATTAAATTAAAAGTTTATTTTTGAAAGTAGCTAAACAATTAGTTTTGGAGACGTCTAAGCATTGTGGTTCAGAGGTGCATTTTACTCTGACCCCCTGGGTGGTCAGATAAATCTAATCCAGCCCTACTTCCTACCCATAATCCCATGTCAAGTGACCATTGTCTGGAGTAAATAAGGCATGTGATTGATCTTCACATGATATTACTACAGCCTTAATCCATTCTTCTTGGAATTCGTAGACCATTTTATATTTTTTGAGCATATACTAAACTAATCAACCCCTTGTATGGTAGAGTGATCTCCATAGAATTGTAGTGCAATGCACTGAATACTTCTCTAGCATCCAAGCAGTTAAATAGCTGCATCAGTTCATGCTATTTCCAGCTGCTGCTAATATTCTAGACAGGGCCTATAAGAGTAAACTCTCTCACACCAAACTAACTACAATACTGGCAATGTTCCCCCTGACTACTGCTAACCTGCTCCAGTAGCTCAGGTGATAATACAGAGTTGCATGGATGATCCCATGCTGCTCCCGTAAGACTAGGTAGGAGGAGTCTGTTCTTCTTGTCTGTGATACATATCTGGTGCTATGGGAGCTGGGAATGACATCTCAAGCCCCCATAGAGCCAGTGACCTTGTGCAGAGCCAAAAAGCATTCAGGATTTTGGCTCTGCACAAGCTCACTGGCTCTATGGGGACTTGTGACATCAGTTAGGACTGTTAAGTTGTAGAATTCACTACATAATCATGAGGTGATGGCAGATACAAGAGATACAATTAAAACAGAATTTGAAGCATAACTTATATAAGCTGGGAAATAATCACTGAGGCTCACTGTAAAGTGGTACTTTTATGGGGCAATCCAGCTGCACTATAAGGAACAAACATTGATTTAAAGGGGAACTATCACCCCGCAATAACTTAAGCTTCACTGATTGCTCATCTGGCGACTAGCTGCTTAGTAGCGCTAGTCGCCAGAAATATTACCCGGTTCAGCAGATATCAGCGTTTTACCGATGGTAAAAGCCACCGATGGTAAAAGCCACATTTAAAGGGGAAAGGTAGTTCCCCTTTAAATGTGGCTTTTAAAGTAATAGTAATGTCAGAAAAAAAAGTATTAACTAGATGGTAGATACAATTAAAAAAATAGTACTTCCACTTATTCATATCTCTCAAACCATTATGGTTTAAGAGATATTCACAAGCAAAGTGTCCCCCTCCCGCCCCTTTTACTGATGTAACACTGCTCAGCTAAAGCAGAAGGGAGGTGCCCAGGTAGATTGCAGAGAGGGACAATCTTCAATTAAGATAAGGGAAAAACCTGAAAAGCTTGTCAAGGGGGGCAGGGATTTCATTATTTTCATAGGAATAAGAGTGTCCCCTTCTGTTATCTGTCTGGTCTATAGACTGCATTCCACATCTGAGAAGAGATAGCTTACACTAGGCAAAAGGGGCAGGAGGGGGACATTTTGCTTGTGAATATCTCTTAAACTATAAAGGTTTAAGATATAAGACTTATATCATTCTTCATGTTTTTTTAATGCCTACAAAATAAAATAAAGTTAAAACGAAGTATTACTATTCCTTTAACTCTTTGAATGCTAGAAAGGTTTACAACACATTGCTTTGCAATACACAGAAGACCTCTTTACCATTCAGGGGAGTAAAAGCCCAACTTTAAATCAATGGGAATGTTGAAAATTCGTATATATTCCCTATGGTGCATTGATAGACTCCAAGGACTGGATTCTATTGCAGGTGATAAATGTTAACACTCGTTTTATCAGACATTTTCCTACTGAAGTCTATGGGGAAACCTGAAGATAATAGCAGTGATAAAATTAGCACCTGCAATAGAATCCAGCCCCAGAACAACATGCATTAGAACATAAGCCTTACTCTTTTACCTTAGCAACAGTAAAGATTTTTGGATTCCTCAGGATCAGCTGTAGTAAAGGCTGAACTGATGGTCTTTTTTTCAATATCGCAAACTATGTAATAGTCACATTTATCAGTAATCCCTGTCTCCACTTCTCTCTTCATATTACTTAACCCCTAAAGGACAGGCCGCGAGCTTGCCCGGCCGGCACATAAGGACCACAGACCATGTTTTGAGAGATCTTACTGGCAAAGATTGATATCTAGCCAATGAGATTGGTCCAGCTTACAGAGAGAAAGCCTCCATCATCAGAGGAGGCTGGATAGAGGGAGGGGAGTGTAGGCAGAGTTACAGACTGCAAGTATAGAGCTGTACCCTCAGTCTATCCGGAGGTCGGGTCAGTGCAATATTTATTCCTTCTATTATGCACAAATAACATTTTAAAATACAAAATTACTGCAATACTCAATGCAATTGCTATATAAACTAACATTTAAGAGCAACTTATAGGGGGTGATAGATCCCCTTTAACAGACAAACCTTTGCAGACAAATTCTATTTTTTTAACCCACTGAATGCTAGAGAGGTATCCAACACATGGCAAAGCCATGCATTGGAGACCTCTCTAGCATTCAGTGGGTTAAAAGATAGAATTTGTCCCCATAGGTAACATAGTAATATAGTAAATTAGGCTGAATAAAGACACAAGTCCATCAAGTTCAATCTTCGCCTCACACCCCAGTGACTGAGAAGTTTATAGCTTTCCTGCTACCAAATAAGTTAGTCTTTTAGTCCCTTTTGAAAGAAATATATCTAATCTTCACTTAAATGTATCCATTGTATCTGCCATAACCACCTCTTTGGGCAAGGAATTCCACAATTTAACAGACCTTACTGTAAAAAAATCCCTTCCTCTGCTGAAGTCTAAACCTCCTTTCCTCTAATCTCAAGGGGTGTCCCCTGGTCACCTGATCAGGCCTTGGAATAAATAGCTCACCACAGAGATCCTTGTATTGACCTCTCATATACTTGTACAATGTGATAAGGTCTCCTCTTAGTCATCTTTTCTCTAGAGTAAATAAACCAAGTTTGTCTAGTCGTTCCTCATACATCAAGTCCTCCATTACCTTAATTAATTTTGTGGTTCTACGCTGTACCCTCTCTAGTTCTAGTTTATCTTTTTTCAGAACTGGTGCCCAAAACTGCACTGAATACTCAAGGTGAGATCTTACCAATGATTTGTATAATGGCAAAATAATGTTATCCACTCATGCTTTTACCTCTTTTTATGCAAGACAGGATTTTGTTTGCCTTTGCTACTGCTGTTTGACACTGGTCACTGGTTTCAAGTTTGTAGTTGACAAGGATAGGTGAAGTTGGCTGGAACCAGAGTTGTTCCACTTGTTCAGTCTTCCGCTACTCTAACGTTAGCCTCATAACAACATATTAAGTCCTCCATGACTTCAGCTTGTTCAGTGAAACACCTTACAGTGCTGGATTAGACTGTTAGGGCCATATGCACACAGATATTAGGAGCAATTCTGGAACAATGCAAATGCTCCACAGGACGAAGACAAACATTGATTAACCCCTTAAATGCTAGCGAGGGCTCCAACGCACTGTGACGTTTTATTTATTCTCAACAGTGCAGATCGTTAGCTCCAGAATTGCTCCTCAATAAAATAAAAGGGTGCAATTCTGGTGCAAACCAACTGCAAAACAGGAGACAAATGAAGCTATCCAAAGATTTAAATTAGTCTTTTAACCCTTTACGTGCCAAACAGGTACACAAATACATTGCTCTGCAATGAATTGCGCATGTCTCTGGCACTCAAGGGGTTAATCCCTTACATTGAGGTCTCCAAAACATTTGCCCCTATAATGCCCCTCTTAAGTTTATTGAATACGGCCCTTAGGGCCTATGGACAACATATAAGAGGTGCAATTCTGAGGCAAACTGTACTACAAGGGGGAAATAAACATTTCCACTGATTTGAATTTGTCTTTTAACCACTTGAATTCAGAGCAATGTGCTGGAGACCTCTCTAGCATTTACGGGGTTAAAAGCCCCATTTATGTCAATGGGAATTTGTGCAAGAACTTGATAGTCTTAAACAAGATGGTGGTAAAAGCTTGGATGCTCTCCATTCTAAAATTATTTAATAGGCACATACAAATGCATCCTCTCACTGACAAATGGATCATATTGAAATCAAACAGACAGAGCAGTTAATTTAATCTTCATGCTAAATCAGTTTTGTACAGCTCATAAAAGCCACCCATTGATTGCATTTATATGCAGTTGGTTTTCTAAAGCAGAAATGCATTCCAGTCAGACTTTGTTACAGATACCTTCACACCTCCTGATTAATTCCTATCACAGCCCTCCTAAGCATTGGAGCAAATCTTGGTCACAGACTTAAAGGAGCAGTAAACTTTTTTATGAAAAAATATATATTGTAGGGATTTTCCTGTTGAGTCAAATAAGGGTACTCCCACTGCCGAGAGATTCATATTTCCAGAGTTATTACAGTTTAAACCCATGGTTTTTTTTTACATTAGCAGCGCCCTCTAATGGTCACATTCTAATTAGTTTTTCTGTTAGATTCAAATGGAGAGGAAAGTCAGAGACATACAGTTCTCCATAGAATGTGATAGAAACTGTGAGTCACTTCCTGTCAGTTAGAACTATCAGGAAGTAAAGCACAGTCAATTCACTTCCTGATTATTTGAACTGCTATCAATTTTGAATAAAACATCTGACAGCAGTGAGAGTGACCTTGTTTTATTCAGCAGGAAATGCTCTATCAAATATGTGTTTTCATAAAAAAAAGTTTACTGCTCTTATAAAGATATAGTGAAGCTGATATTAAGAAATGGAGCAATGCTAGAGTAAACCAACTGCATGGCGGACACAAAATATCCCCAAAATCCTCACTGATCTAAACTGAGCTTTTAACCCCTGTAATGCTAGAGAAGGCTCTTTGGGAAGCAATATCTTGAAGACTTCACTAGCATGCAAAGTGTTAAAAGACCCATTTTAAATCAAATGTAAATTAAATTTGTCCCCTATATTGCATATGGTGCTCCCCAGAATGTATCCAGTTCATCTTAGTACCACAGACATAGGAAATAGCTTTATGACCAGCACGGTCTGAGGAACTCAAAATGGAAGCCTAACAGGATAGCTGTTTCAGCTGTTCCAAATAAAATCTCAAAATCTCCTTGGGCAGGAGATGATTCAGTTGTGGCTAAGCTTTCGAGATCTTGAACTGCTGTAGCCATGTGGGTGTGGTATTTACTGGCATTCAAAAACAATTCCTAAGTCTTCAAAACCATTTTCCTGCTACTGATGTTTAAACCACAGTCGCAACCTGAAACAATAATAATCATAACTAAAAACTACAGGAAATGCAAATGTGTCAACATATTTGACAAAAAAAACAATTATATTTGAGATTTTTACGAAGCAAACCTAAAGCTGCAGTGTCAACGTGTGAACTTGACACATTTTTACAATTGTCTTAACCCCTTGGATGCTAGAGACATCACCAATGTCTCTTGCGTAGAAGGGGTTTAACCTCTTCACAGTGCTCTTGAATGTTATTAATGTATGTAATTAACCCCTTAGCAGTGCTCTTGAATTTTATTAATATATGTAGTGATATAGACGCATAGAAGCAAAAGTAAAAATATTCTGCAGTAAATTAAAACAGTACTGGGCCATATGCACAAAAATGTGAAGAAAATCTAGGGTAAAACAACTGCATAGTAGATGACAAAAACATTTTCCCAAAATTCCATTGACTTACTGCTAAAGTGGGCATTTAGCACCTGACTTCTAGCATGGTCAGATCAGTGTGACATTTTTCTTTAATTATGGCACAGTTGTTTTGTCCCTGATTTGCTGCACTTTTGCCTTTAACCCTCAGAGCGCCAGAGAGGTATGCAATGCATTGCAGAGCAATGTGTTGCGTTCCCCTCTGGCACTCAAAGTGTTAAACATATGCCCTATAAAGTACATTAAGTATATCACTCATTAAGTATTTCAGTCAATGCATAGTTTACTAATTCACTACAGCAATACGAGTCAGGTCCTTCATCAGATGGGTTACCATCTGGGACATTAGTGCAGAGCATCAACACAGAAGAAAAGATTTAAAGGCTCCTGAGGAAGTGATCTGACATATCACAAAATGCGTTGGGTGTAGACTCTTGGTTGTTAACTACTGTCCTCGACTACATCTACACCTAAGGGAACCCTTACAGATCATGAAGGGATCTTGACTGGGCATCTAAAGATGGTCTTAAACAGAGACACTTTCTATCTTATGTGTAAAGGCAATTCTAGAGCAAGTCAACTACACTATAAGGGAGAAATAAAAATCCCCACTGATTTAAGTGGAGCCTTTAAAGGAGCAGTAAACTTTTTTTTTAAGAAAAAATATATATTGTAGGGATTTTCCTATTGAGTAAGATAAGGGTACTCCCACTGCTAAGAGATTTATATTTCCAGAGTTATTAAAGTTTAAACCCATGTTTTTTTACATTAGCAGTGCCCTCTAGTGGTCAAATTGTAATTGGTTTTCCTGTTAGATTCTAATGGAGAGGAAAGTCAGTAAAGTCAGAGACATACAGTTCTCCATAGGATGTGATAGAAACTGCCTGTCACTTCCTGTCAGTTAGAAGTGTAAATTCACTTCCTGATTATTTGAACTGTTATAAATTTTGAACAAAACATCTGACAACTGTGAAATGCTCTATAAAATATGTGTTTTCATAAATAAAAGTTTACTGCTCCTTTAGCGTCCCAAATGCTAGAGAAGAATACACTGGAGACCTATCTGACATCCAAGAGTTTAAAGATCCACTTAATAAATAAGGATCTAGCCACGATTACAGACCTATTTTGCTGCTTAAATATATTAAAATCTTTGAAAAAGTATAGCAAATACTCTGACAACTGTACTTTAGTATGTTACACAGCAACCCAGGTGGGATTTATTCTACACAACAAGCATTAGATAACACACACAGATGCCTCAGTTGCCTCTGGTGGACCCACCAGGTAAAGACATCCACCTGTGTTCTCTCTCTCTCTCTCTCTCTCTCTCAGCTAGCACACATGAACTAGTAGGCCAGTAAAGTTTGAGAATAGTTACCTGTCAGCTATTGAAAAGTATGTATTTTCAAGAAGTAATACAAAAGCAGTGAAAAAAAATAGATTCATAAACTTTATTCATGTAAGTGCAGTTATAGGCCTAGTGCTAGTCCCTGATCAAGTCAATGAGAATAGAGGCTTCTTCAGGTAATTGCAGTTACATAGCTTTGTAACTACTCCGGAATTCAAATGTGTAAATACAATGCATTTTAAACCTCTAGAATCCCTATTTGATAGTTTCCTGCATATTAAAGTTTTAATCTCATGTATCTATACAATACACATGGGTGATGAGGACACAACATTTCCATATGTCAGGGTCTGGTAGCTGCACCTGGGCCATTCCCTAATGCCAGAAACCTAGAAGGAGACCTGGGAGTCCATCTCTAAAATTCTGATTAGTGTCTCTCCGCAAGCCAGTGTGATATGTCAGTTAGTTAATGCACCAGCTATAAAATCTGCTCAAGCCTCAGAGTTGCAGGATCTAGTTCCAGCAAGGTCAACTCAGCTATTCACTCTTGTGGGGTAGATAAAACGAGTACCCAGGGCATACTTGAAAACAAGAGGCAATCTCAGTTTATCCTTCCTGGTAAAATACTTTTATCCAAAAAAATAAAAGAACGAGGGTATTAAACTCTATTTCATTGGCATTTCACCCCTTCCAAATTAAGTGTGATGAATGAACATAACTTGTGCTTATGTTGGCTAATATAACTTTGGGTCAGAATTGTTCAACTAGTCTTATATTGTCTAAAGACCTTTAGATTCACAGGTATTTCTAACATTCTGTCCTATTCCTGACCTTACACAGTCTCAAAACACATTCATTACATCTCTAAACCTAGCCACCTGTAGAAACATTTCTGAGGTAAATAAACAACTCACTATACCTTTAATTGAGAGTGTTTTAGTTGAGATATGGTCTTGTTACAAGCTAGATGTATTGACTGCTAGGGTGAAAGGAAACCTCGGTTCATACATAAAAGAGAACCCTGGACTGCCTACACTGTACATTGCCAGGAAGGCAAATGTTTAGTCTTCTCTAATTATCTACTGCTCTGTTAACTAAGTCTCCTGCCTTCTCCCTAACATTTCCATCCTCTTATACTCACTTAATATAATTAGAGTTGAAAAAATTCCTATTTAAACCAATGGAATATGGGGGAATGCATATTTGTCCCCTATGGGTTTGCACCAACATTGATGAATTTTGCCTTTATATATAAAGCCCTAGATATATCCATCTTCAGCCTAAGGAATCTGAATCTCAACGTAATGGACATTCATCTTTTTATTTCTTAAACTAATAGTCTACTCTACACTAATCTAGATGCTAGAACCAGGATACCAAAAAATAAGTACACAACTGTTTTAATGTGAAATAAACTAGGGTTTCTTTTGAAATAAATACATTTAATAACTTTACAAGATAAAGACAAAATCAGGCTTGTTATGGATATTGTCATTTGAGTGCCTGAGGATTGTCCAACATATTGCATATTGAAAATGTAATTAAAAAGCTTGTAATATATATATGGTGTTTAAAATGAATGGTAAATGTTTCAATGCTTCTTGTTGGTAGTAATAATAATGAAAAAGTGATAGAAGAGAAACAGCTGTTTCTCAATTGAATTAAAGTCTGTATTTGTGTTACACATGGTCAGATGGGATGGAATTCAAGCTAATCTGGGAGCATAAGGTCTGTTCAGTAAGTTCAAGGTGACCTTTTTGAACAAATTGTCTCAAGCACTTTAAGTTTATTTTGCAGCTAAAAGCCACATTATGCTAAGTTGATTTAGTTTCTTGGTGACTTAATATTCCCATAGGGCAGTTAATGCTGCCTTCAGCAAATACTACCCTTATATGGACTGGACTGGTTCTACAGGAGAAGAAGATACCTTTATTACAAACATTTGTGTGTGTATTTTTGTAGTAACAAGAACTGTGGAAAAGTATTTCTAAGAATTAAAATAAAGACACGAAGAATTAAAGTAATAAAAGAGCAAACCTTACTTTGTGCAGTCAGAATGGATACAAAAACGATTCCAAAAATACAAAATCCCATTATTACAAAATATGGTGATATTAGGAGCCACTCATTCCTATAAAGTTTCCCTTTAGAGTAAAAATACTAAATTCTAATAAAATGTTACTGTATCTCACAGTGGCCAAACATAAAATTAGAAGGTTAGGGTGAAAGGATATTTGGGGTGCCATAAAACAACAATATTCTCCCTGGAGAGTAACTAGAAACCTTTGAGCCCTGGCACTGATGGGCCACCTTCGATACTGAACACTGTCACAACCGCACCCCATGTAGTTACAACACTGGAATCTCACCTATTATAGAGGTTGGTGAGATAATTCATGTGGACCTCTTAAAAGGGGAACTGTAAATTACCTATAAGTGGTTCTGAATTTATCAGAGTAGACTTGTCTTGCTAGGTGTTCTTCAAGAATCAGTCAGTTTTTTTCTGTTTATTGCTTTTGGATTTAATCTCTGTTATAGTCTACTGCTAGTTGTTTCAGTTAACAGTCTGATAAACACTAGTATCCCTTATTGGTCATACAGGTCTATTGAAGCCTTTTGTTTGCTGTGAAGATGTGTGATATAAAGGCAGAATTCAACAGAGATCACACTATAAAGAAAACTGCAGATATAGCACAAACTATAAAGTAGATGTACCTGACTATTGTTTGAAGGACACTTACTACCCTAAGTCAATGTGTGAAAGAACTTACGATCCACTAATTTATAGAGCATAGCTCCATTAAAAAATAGCAAGTAATTCAGCATGTAAAATCCAATATGTTGCATACTGGTGAAAAACAAAGTTTGTTTTGGACAGCTCAATGATTATGATGATGATGACAAATTTCTTTATTTCTTTACTTCTTTTAAAAAATGGATATTATTTAAAGCTGAGTTAAATAATATAAATTGAACACTTTCCATCCTGGGAAGTGAAGAGTCACACACATAAGACAGTTAAAGCAGAACTATCATCCAACTTATATTTAGCCTCAAATACTAATAATAATAGCTATATGCATCTACATTCTTGTAATTTTAAGCATAATTGTGACATTAGTGAAAAATAGAACTTTTTAGGCAGACAGGCATCGGGCAATAGCACAGACATCTTGCAGAGACGGCATGTCTGAGTCTGCGCTGTCCATCCCATTCTCCTCCACGATTGGGGTGTTCAATGCCTGGTTACCTTAAGGCACTGGTAGGGACTGATGGCGCAGGCAGCGCTTACGGCAAGATCCCTGCCGATGCCTGTCTGCCTAAAAAGGTCTGTTTTTCACTAATGACGCAATTATTCTTGACATTACAAGTACGTAGATGTATATCACTATTATTATGATTTGCGGCTCAATATAAGGTGGTTGATAGTTCCGCTTTAAAGTAGTCCTGCTACTTAAACAGCTATTAGTCTCATTTATGTATGTAACATAACATAGTATCATAGTAATTTAGGTTGAAAAAAGACTTGCGTCCATCTAGTTCAACCCTTTTCCTATTCCTGTTTACCATCGTTGATCCAAAAGAAGGCAAAAAAACCCCCTCAATATAGCAATTTAAAATTCTGCCTTGAATGGGGGGGGATTCCTTCTTGATTCCAAATGGCAATCAGATTTCTCCATGGATCAACAAGCCCTAACTACATATTAATCTAACTAACGTACATAGCCCTCTATATTATGCTCTTTTAAATAAGTATCCAGGCCCCTTTTAAAGGCATCTAATGTATTCGATAGCACCACCTCCTCAGGCTGTGAATTCCATACCTTTATTGTCCTTACTGTAAAGAAACCCTTCCGCTATTGTAGATTAAATCTCCTTTCCTCAAGTCTAAGCGGGTTGCCCCTTGTCCTGTGTACTGGTCTGTTATGTATTTAAACTGCACACACCAGGTGCTGTTTGTTTACCAAAAAAATAGATCAAGACTTTAGTTAGATAAAACTGTGTAATTATTCACCTCTCTCTACCTTCCTAGGCTTCTAAAAGTTTCCATCAAAGGTGTGGAATCCTATAACATAAAGTGGTAGAATGCGTCGCTCACTGTGCATGTGTGGTGTCGCACACAGGGAGCTTTGCTGTGAGCCGTCTGGTGCTCTCCGCTAAGGATCAGCTTGTTTGACGACTCTCTACTGCGCATGACTGTAGTCATGAGCAGTAGAGACTCACTGAACGCGATGCCCCGCTCCGGATGGCTCACGTCCTGTCTCTGCTCCTGGCTCTGGGGCAGCAGGGTGCACTTTAGCCCGTGTATATGGGCTTTCATACTAGTAAATTAATAAAGAGCAATAATAATATCACTGTTTTCAATATGGTGGCTTCCACTAAGAACAGGATTTGGAAAGATGATAGGTCCTCTGCACAAAAATAAAGGAAATGGTGCATCTTTGAAATATATATATATATATATATATATACTGTAAAGCAAAATTAAAATTTTATTTAGCTGGCAAAACTTTTTTTAATTGATAGGTCAACATTAACCACCCTTTCTGCACTGCATGTTCTGAAGCAATGGTGACGTTTTATTCGGTCATAAGGAACATGTACTCCTTGGATCCTGGATCCTAGAGAAGCATCCAATGAATTGTAAAGTAATGCGCTGGAGAACTCTCCAGCACCAAAGGGGTTAAAGCCATATGTTTGAATTGAGGGACTGAGTATTCACACAAAGGTTGAATCGGGTATGAAGTAAAGCAGGATTTGAGCAATACGAGGCCCTCCAGCTGCTACCAGCTCCCATCAATCCAAATTATTGCCCACTGACATTAAGCTGATGTACTGAGAACTGGAGCAATTTTGAACCAATCATGTGCATCATAGGGAATGTATAAAAATCCTCACTGATTTAAATGAAGCTTTTAACACTTTGAGTGCCAGAGTGCTTTGCAATGCGCTGCATACCCCTCTAGCACTCAAAGGGTTAACCCATAATGCTATACAGGTCTCCAGAGTCCTGTTTTACATTCTAGGGGCATTTTTTAGTACATCAGCATCGATGTGTTTTCACTAAAAGAAAAAATCCCATGTATCTACCATAAAAGCCAGGACTTCTTTGTGATGTGGAGTAGCAATAACAAATGTGGATTTCATTTCAAACCCTTTTGTTTCTCAAAGATCCATCTAGTGCACTCAGGGTTTCCCTCGCCTATGGCAATGTCCTATTTGGAAGAAAAGATCCTCTTTCAAGAAACTAGGCTATTCTGTCATTTTGTCAGTGCTTTCTGAGCCATGAAGAGCGCAAACAATGGAAACGTGCAGTGTTTCTCTTTAGTCTGTGAAGATCTTAAGTTATTTTCTTTAGCGTGCTATCCACAAACCCTTTAATGTCAAGAACCACCCTTTTCCTGAGGTTGAACTTATATTCAGCTGCTCGTGTGATGCATTAGATCTGTAACCCTTTGAGAGCCAGAACAGTGCGACTGAAAGGGTTCGAAACATATTGCTTTGTGATCCATTGCTCTCTCCTCAGATGCTCAAGTGTTCATACTTACTAAGTATAGATAATACACACACAAGCAAGAGTTTAATAAAATAAGGTTAAGGCAGTGTATGGGAGTTTTCGGACTTACATTTCCTCTACGGCTTGTATAACACCGGGGTGAGATGCACTAAGGAGTGATAAACAGGTGATAAAATGGAGATGACTTCTCCAGTGATATCACTTCTCCAGTTGCTCTGTTATTCTGTGAAGCTTATGCACTAAGATTTTTCAACAAGGTTCCATTAGGGTTGCCACCCAGCTGGTATTTTACCGACAGGCCGGTAAAAAATTGGCCTCTGTCCAATGTTAAGTCTATGGAGGGAATGCCATGGCCGGTATTTTTTTGAAGAAAAGGTGGCAACCCTAGGTTCCATAGAATAACACATCAGCTGGAGAAGTAATATCACTGGATAAGTCATCTCCATTTTATCACCTCTTTATCACAACTTAGCACACAGTTTCCAGGTGTGGCCTAATTATACTGGTGATTACTTTAACCCTTTAAGGATCAGAGCGGTGTGAAATACCCATATGGTCTTTAAGAGGTTACAATGTAATAAACTCTATCTAAAGGGTATTTTAAATTCTTAGGGCAGTCTGTGCCTTTAGCTGGCATAATGAGTGATTCAACCAAGAACAGAATTCAGTAGCTCTATGCTATTACAAGGTACAGAAAAACCAACTTCTTCATTGTTAACCTATCTAGAATTTCCTGATACTATCTCTGTGCTGTACAAACATCTTCATAGAAGGCAACATGCATGGGAAACATGTAAGCCTCCAGCTGCTGCCAAACTGTAACTACCATCATATCCTACCAGCCGTTGGCTGGTGGGGTATGATGGGAGTTGTAGTCTGGCAGCAGCCGGATGGCCTCATGTTGCCCATTCCTTTGTCTTTCATAAATCAATGGAAAGTTGTTTAATCCCCCTATGGTGCAGCTGGTTTGCTCCAGAATTGCTCCACGTTTCTTTTGTGTATAAGGCCCATAGACTACTCCTATGGCAGTAGACTTTGGACTAGATTCTATTGCAGATGCTAAATGTTAACACCCGTTTTATCAAACATTTTCCTGTGGAAGTCTATGGTGAAAACTGGAGATAAAAGAGATAAAATGAGCACCTGCAATAAAGCCAGCCCTTAGTACATTACCAGGGACTGTGCAACTCATCAGACAATAATAATCAGGTATCAGGGTGATCAAAAGTGAAGATGGATACTGAAGTCACTGACAGTTGTGAAGAACCAACAGTGTTCACTGTTGTCTATGGGCTAGATTCTATTGTGGGTGCTAAATGTTAACACTCATTTTATCAAACATTTTCTTGTTGAAGTCTATGGGGAAAACTGGAGATAAAAGCAGAGATAAAATTAGCACCTGTAATAGAATCCAGTCCTGTGTGAGCTCAGTGCATCCTCGGAAACTGAACCCTTATAATTCCAAGTATGTTCACTGACCCCAGAGACAATCTTGTATCTGTTGTCTGAATGCAAAGGGGTTGGGGATGATGGGAGTTGTAGTCTCCATACACTTTTCTAGCGTTATCATCGCCTGCGCAATGCCTGACACAATATATATTACTAACAGTTTTGTACCAGACCATATAGTGTAAAATTCTGTAAGGCTGAAGGGACACTAGTACATAAACATGATATAGAGACAGGGACGTGCACAGACATTTTGGGGGTCAGGGGATCAAATGAAAAAAAGGACACTTCTCATAATTATTTATTCAAAATATATATTTAAAAAAAGGGCACGAGGGCACTTTGGACAAAAAGGGCAGGTGCTCAAGCCCCCATTGGTGTCTATGTGTGCACGTGCCTGTCTAAAGATATATTCATTTAAAGGAATACTAACACCTAAAAATGAACTAGGATTATTAACACTTTTCCTTATACTGAAGTTTGTCCCTCGCTGCAGCTGTCGAGTTGCATGACCAGATTAGAGATTCTGTGGGAGGTGGCCAGGGGATTTTTATCTCTTAACTTTTGAACTACACAACAGTAAGGTCTTAAACATAGCACAATGTGTTATTATTTACATAAAGAAGACTCAAAGGACAACTTTTAAATAGACATTACTAACCCTTTAAATAACCTGGACTTCATGCTAGTCCCTGTAAAATGACTATGTTTTTTTGTTTGAGGCCTAAAAACTAGTCTTATATAATAGGAATTACCCATTCTTAAGTTTCCTAGGACTCCAAGTACCATGGTAGTCTTGAAGTGCTTGTCCAATATTGTCTGTAAATGGGCTGAAATAAGCTAACAGAATTTCCAAATACAACAGCAGTGAGTAGTAATCACAGTACATAACTGCATTTAGTTCTTATCTCTCATTACAAAAGCGCAAACAAAATTAACCAATTGCACTCTGAAAAGGACAAGGTTACTCAAGTTAAAACGCATGATTAGAATTATATTTTAGGTATTAAACATATGAATAATTATTTTTGCATATGGAATCTGTAAATACATAATATTGAAAGCTATATCAACCACTTTATTTTATAGGGGCTTGTGTTCCTTTAAATATCCTGGACATCATGATAGCATCTGCTTTTCAGGACTCCCTGATACCAATTACCATATCAATTTTAGTAGGTGTCTCTGAAGTTACAGTGTTGTATTTTCTGTAAATAGTGACATAAGGTAACAGTTTTCCTGAACACAACAGCAATGGGAAATAATCATAATAAATAAGTACTTGTCTCTTATTACAAACAGCACAACCAAAATAAATTAAATGGCATATTTAGAGTGGTCTACACATTTATTAAAATATGTAATATGTAAGTAGGGTTAGAGTTTAGGTATTTAACATAAAAGAACACATTTTTTACAGCTGGTAGCTGGAAATATATGACATTTAAAATTATATATCCTAATTTCATTTTTAGGTGATGTTCTTTAAAACATTTAACCCTTTGAGATCCAGAGAGGTATACCACTCTGGCATTCAATGGGTTATGGATGAGAGAGGTGTGCAATGGCGTTGTAAGTCCCTCTGGCTATTAACTCTTTGAGTGCCAGAAGGGTAAACAATGCAATGCGTTGTGTACCCCTCAGGCACTCAAAGGGTTAATCTATGTAGTTCTTCACATTTCCTTCATGTATACCTGGTAAAAATCCCTGCAAGGGAGAATTACCACAAAAAAATACCACTACCCGCTTTGATTGACATATACTAGAAGGTTCAATGTCTCGTGTAAAATCTTGGCTTTCTGCTGTCTTTTTAACAAATACAAAAGGAAAAGCAATGTTTTATTCTCACTATGAATAGTATGTTTCCAAGTGATCCTGATAATTCTTGATGGATGACCTGATTGAGTAGCTGCAAGGGATGAGTTGTACATGTTAGCTCTCTAGTGAGATTACATTGACTGCTCTATTGTGTTTGGTCAATAAATCATTATTAGACTAATTTAGTCCACATGGATGTCATCATGTGTCATCAAGTGTACTGCAATGCTAGCATCTTGTCATGGAAAGCCTTGTTTTGTATCCATGATGCTCGTACACTAAGAAGATCTGATGAAATTCTGTACCAAGTCAACAGCACTCTAGGGAACAGATACAAATGCCCCACATTCCTAGGGTTGCCACCTTTTCTTAAAAAAAATACCAGCCAAGGCATTCCCTCCATAGACTTAACATTGGAAAGAAACCAATCTTTTACCGGCCTGCCGGTAAAATACCGGTTGTGTGGCAACCCTACACATTCCCATTTATGGTAAATATCCCAATTCATTCTAGAGAGGTATGTTATGAATTCAAGGGATTAAAAGCCCCATTTAAATGAATGGGGATCCCCCCATAGAGCCAGTTGGCTTTCTCCCAATGTGTCAGTGATAACATTCTACACAAGGCCCTAATGTACTAATTATGTACTAAGGCAGGGATGGGCCCTCCAGCTGCTGCCACACAGCAGCTCTCATCATTTCCTACCAGATGGGGGTTGTAGCAGCAGGAAGGTCTCATGGTGCCCACCCCTAAACTATGGTCTGGCAAATTTTAGAAGCAAACCAACTGTACCATAGGGGACAAATAAAAATGTTCCAAATTCCCATTAATTTAGTCTTTTAACCCCCTGAAAGCTAGAAAGGTCTCCAAGCAGTCTACATTCAATGTTTTTCAATGATTTGGAAACATATCTAGTATTCAAGGGGTTAAATTTCCCATTTAAGTCAGTGGAAAGTTATATGTGTACCCTGCAGTGCAGTTGATGTGCCCCAGGATTGCTCCAGTTCTTCTCAGTACAAAGGCCTCAGTGCTTTATCAGCATTTTAACCCTTTGAGAGCCAGAGAGGTATAAAAAGCATTGAACTGCACTGCATTGAATACCTCTCTCTGGCGCACAAGGGGTTAATTATTTAAATGCCAGATACTTCTCTGGCACTCAAAGGGTTAAAGAAGTAGTAAACTTTTGGATAAAAAAAAGTCCAAGATAAAATACCCAAAGGAACAGAAAAAAAAATTCGGAGGTCAGGGCTGGCGGCAAACGTTCACAGGCTAGAAGGCAACATCAAAGTCCAGGAGACAAAACCAGATGCAAGAGCACAGGAATAGGCTTGGTTGAAGGCCAGGGCACCACAACAACTGAGCACTGGTTGAAGCTTGCCTGGGGTTCTTATACTCTATCAGGCCCAACTGTACAAGACACATGCATAATGTCACCAGAGCACCTTCTACATCTCTACACATAGGCCTATTGTCCTTGCTAAGTGTCTCCTAGACAACCACTGAATCACATACGTGCATGCACACAATTATCCCATCTTTTAGCAGGAAGACTGTTGCAAATTTGCATTACAAATGGCAACCAAGAAAGCATGCATGACTGCAAGGGAGAAGCCTAACAAAAAAGTTGCCATGTTGGTGACTAATAGTAACAACATGAACTGGTTACCACAAAAGAAAATGTAAAACAAATCAGATGTGGCTAGGAAATGGCTAGTGTGTAGTTAGAAAACACACTGGGGGTTAAGCACTAAGATGTGATACAGAAGTGATAAAGCGAAGATAACCTCTCCATTGATTTCACTTCTCTAGTTCTGTGTTAGTCTTTAGAGCCTATGTACTAAGATTTCCATTGCTGGAGAAAGCTTAGTGCATGGGCTCCAAAGAATAACAGGAACTGGAGAAGTGATATCACTGGACGAGTCATCTCTGCTTTATCACATCTTTATCACGTCTTAGTGCATAACCTCCATTGAGATTTTACTGCTCATTATTCTTTATATTGATATATGTCTAAATTTATTAATAACCTAGTGTAACACACTTATCTAGGACTGCTGATTTCTATATTTTTGAACTGGGAGACATGACTCCCTACTGAGAAGCCAGAGAGGGACCTGCCCACGGAGCCCCCAATACAGTTAAATATAGCATGTGTCAGCCCTTCCAGGTAATTCCTGTGATGTACCAGCCAGGTGAGTGAGGCTTATTGCAGTTGTTATGTTGAATATTGGTTAAACTCCCTTCTCCTTCCTTTTTTTAACCTTTGATTGGCAGAGGGGTATGCAACGCCACTCAAAGGGTTAAAGCTCTAGGAAGTGGCAGTCTGAGCTATAATATATTTTGATTAAAACATTTCCCTGCAGTGGAAGAACCTTTGGTTTACTCAACCTGAAAAGCCCTATAACATACAATATTTTTCATAATTAAAACAAAATAATTGCTCCTCATTTAACCCCTAGAGTACCAAGAGGTATCCGGTGAACTGGAGAGGAAGTATGAATATGATTCCTTTCTATATCAGCTTTGGGAAAGGCTTTCAAGCTCCATGCCTAACTCCAACTTAAAACCACCAAGTACTCCAAAAAATCTCCACTTAATGACCCTTGCATTAATAGGGGGACATTGGAGCAGTCTCTGGGTATTTAGGGATGGTCCTTTGCTGCACACCTTGTTAATGATAGGTACTGAACAAGACAGAAGAAATGGTGTGATTTTACATAATTACCCTGTGCATGCTATGGGGCTTGCTGACACTAAAGTAATTTATTGCTGGCTGAGTGTTCTATTGGTATGTGCACTGGTTTGCACTATAGTGATCACATGCTCTAGTGCATACCCTGAAGTACAGTCAATTGGATTGGGAGCTAATGATGAAGTAGTGTCTTCACTGGTATGCACAACAGTGATTATACATTCTCCTGTGTACCCTGGAGCACAGACACTTGTGTTGGCAGCTAACACCAGTGGAGCCATGTTTCTGTAATTGTACACCCCATTGTGAAGAGATTTTATGGAAAAATCACATCCATGACTTTAAATTGCCATAACTGTCATTTTGGATCAAGGACCACTGTATTTTCTCAGTACTTGCCATTTATCATTTCCGTATTAATATCATATTTCCACTGGCTAGACAATCCCACACAAGAATTAGTATCAAGTTTTATATCCACATTAAGAGGCCCTTTTGTTCATTTGCTAACCATGTTATTTCTGGATACAGTGAAGTATTTTAGAGCAACTGAATATTAAGCAGGGCAACCAAAGCATCTCACTTACACTGTGTCTGGATGACAACTGGACTCCTTCAAAATCTATGTACCAAATTCTGATTCAGCATCAACTGAACACAATGCTTCTTTCCTTCATAATCTTCTACCAAATTGCAAGATGTCATTGTAACACACAGTTTGGAATGCAGACACATTATAAAAGTGCCACAGGATCTCCGGGGAGCTTTATGGGCATCATGAGGACCTCCAGCTGCTGACAGACTACATCTACCATCATTCCCTACCAGTCAACAGGACTTGTAGTTGGAAACAGCCGAAGGGCCTCATATACAGTTTCTCTCCAGCCCTCCAAAACGTGTCGTTTTGGAAGCTAAAATTCTACAATTTGGAGAAAATGAACTGCACCATAAGGAACAAATAAACATTCCCAAATTCAGCTGCTTTAAATGGGGCTCTTAAAGTGGAACTATCACCTACATTCAAACTTTTGTAGTGAGTTTCAATAGTTAACCTTGGATTAGAGCTGGGTGTATTTTTTTTAAAATTGCTTACGAGTCCAGATATTAGCCCATTAAAATCGGGTACACAGAGTTTGCTGTAAAGCTACAGCACAGAAACCCAGCTTCGAAGGGGAGCATGAACACGTTCCCTGGGGCAGCTGGGAAGTGAAGCAGGACATTCAGTCCCGCAGAACGCGGAAGTGCCCGATTTTGATGGGCTAATATCTGGACTCGTAAGCAATTTTTTTTAAAAATACACCCAGCTCTAATCTAAGGTTAACTATTGAAACTCACTACAAAAGTTTGAATGTAGGTGATAGTTCCGCTTTAACACCCTGAAAAAGGGACAGTTGATCAATATGGAAAAAAATATATTGCATGGACATTGAGATTGTTGTAGCTATCCCCACAATTCAGAACATGGGTGTGGCAAGCACAGCTGAGGCTCCCCTTAAAAATGTGGAACTCTAGGCAGTAGCCTTCTCTGCCTATTGGGAAAATCAGCCATGATAATAAGGCTAAGCTTTCAAAGGTGATTTGTTTCATGCATTGAAATCGCATTAAAAATATGTGATTAAAATGCAAATATCATGTGTTTTTCCAATGCAATATGAATCACATGAATTTTTACTTTTCCGCAAAAAATGCTTTTCTACAGATTCAACATCACACATTAATCACTTCAATCTACAAAAGTTGAAGCATGATGTGTTATGTGACATGAGCTGCATTTTTCAGCCATGTGAACAGTCCAATACAACACAATGATACCAACTGCATGCATGTTTTTCATGTGTTTGAATAATTGAGATTCAGTCACCAGTGTGAGCTAGGCATTAGAACAATGGATGAATGTGACAGTTTTGACACCTTGGCAAGAGTTTCTTTATTACAACACACTATAAGTCATTAAAGAGTATGACTGATGTCATTTATACTTTTTTAGCATCATTAGTTTCAGAATTATTTAGCTTCTAAGATTCTTCCTTCCATCTCTTACCCTGATGTAAGCCTAAGAATCATCTGGTCAGCTGACCAGTTGCCATGGCAACTGTACCCAGTGTTCATTCACACTGAGTATACAGGATGCAATAAACAAATGTCTCTATGTGAGTAAATGCTGGACATGACAACTGTTCAGTCACACTGGGCAGGCACAATACTATCAGAAAGTTTGACATCAGGGAAAAGCGAGGGGGATCTTAAAAGCTAACTCTATCACTAGTGGGCAACTAACATTAAAACTGTACATTACACTGTAAAAATAAATGACCAATCACTATATATTTAAACAATATGATAATGCATATGTTGGATTGCTGAAGAAATCTGCCAACTTCCTTCCTGGAGGCAAATATAGTTTTTGATACCTTTTATTGGCTAACTAAGCAGATTTAAATGCAATTTAGTTAGCCAATAAAAGGTATCAAAAACTATATTTGCTTCCTGTATTTCTACGGCTAACACAGTACCAACTCTCATCTGTTAACTTCCTTCCTGTGTTACTGTCTAAAAAAGTGTGTACAAGCATATGTGTTTCCCCTTAGACCAGTGGTTCTCAACCTTTTTTCATTCAAGGCACCCCTGCACACTGTCTGGAATTCCCGGGGCACCCCTAACTTCTCAACAGCCCTTTAACAGTGTGTAATCAGACTCAGAATGACCCTCCAGAAAGGGGTAAGATGGGTGAGTAAGTCTGGGCACTGGATGGGCTCATCTGATGCCCCAATGTATACCTCTGCGGCATTATAGGGGCACTGGGCTACTAATGTGCTATAAATGGGCATCGGTGGTGCACAGGCGGTATTGTTCATTGGCCATTTAGGTGAGGGGGCACAAGGGGCAACTAAATGCCCTTATATAGCACATTAGTAGTCCAGTGCCCCTATAATGCCCCAGAGGTGTACATTGTGGCATCAGATGAGCCCAATGAGCACAAATTTGCTCTCCCATCTTACTCCTTTCTGGAGGGTCAATCTGAGTCTGAGGGGTACATTTGGGCACCACAGTGGCTCATCTGATGCCCCTGTGTAGACCTCTGGAGCATCAGTGGCACATTAGAATCAGTGGGTTACCAATGTGCTATTCAGGAACATCAGAGGGAGCACAGACAGTCCCATATGGTGCACTTATAATTAAGATGGGTGAGTAAATTTAGTCACATCTGATGTCCCAATGTACATCAATGGGGCACAGTTCATATTGTTTGTTGGCCATTTCAGTGAGGGGGGACACAACAGTCCCCTAAAAGATATGGGGAATATTAAGATATAAATATATTCACCCTACCAGTAAGTCTTGAACTGGCTGGCTGTTTTAGTGCAATTTTGTCTTCTTATAATGCAGCTGCTGTTCACACACACAAACAAACACACACACACTTGCTCGCACTGTCCCTCAATGGTGTGTGTCCGTGTGTATATGACAGGCTGGGGCTTACCACCAGTAAAAAAATAGGAGAGATTCAGATAGCCTATCACAGTTGTCCCGTCTCCATCCAACAGGCCAATCAGGATGTGCCTTCAGCACACACACACTGCATTCGGCTTTATCTTCCATGAGTGCCTTGATGAACGCACCAGCCGTGAATAAGAAAGCATTGGTGCTCCATCATAAATAAATGTTATACTGTGGCGCCCTGCTGCATTGGCACTAAACTAGCACAACTGAAGAAATTCTGCGGGACCCCAGAAGGGTGTCCACGGCACACCAAAGTGCCGCAGCACCCCGGTTGAGAAACACTGCCCTAGACTAATAAAAACACTGCAAATAAAATTTCATATAGCTTAACCCCTTAAATCAAAACTACCACCATAGTTAAAGTCATCCTGCAATAATTAGACCGGAAGCCAGGCATCAGCACAGACATCTTGTCTGCGCAACTGCGCTGTCAGTCCCGGTCTCCATTAAGAAGCATTGCACTGTCCTGAAAGGCACCGGAAGGGACTGAAAGCGCAGATGCTCAGACAGCACTAACCTGGCCATCAGTCTCGGAAGATTAAGGCTTTCTTTAGAATCGTGTAGTTCTCAGAGGTAAGATAACTATTATTAAGCTAGTCGCCACCTACCTAATTATTGCAGGGTTACTTTAACGATGGTAGTAGTTCCGCTTTAAGGATCAGTGTATATGCAAAATGCTGGGCACCCCAATGGAACTCAAAGGGATAAAAGAAAGTAACACCTCTTATTTGTAAACAGACATCTCTCTTAAACCCTTAAGGACCGGCCGCTCGTGCACGAGGCCAGCACTTAAGGACCACATATCATTTTTTTTTTTTTTTTTGCTATCCCGTTCAGGGCTCCCTCAATGGTGTGCAGCCATGCAGGGAGCCCTGAAATCCATGACGGTCCTGGCATGTCATGGGTCCTTATGGCACGCCAACCCATGACATGCCAGGACCGTCATGGGTCCTTAAGGAGTTAATCTACACAGAAAGTTGTAATCACCAATCAATACTGTGCACATTGTTTAAAAAAAACACCCAAAAAACCTTCAATTTAATAATTAAATGACATCATTGTGAGAAATTTTTGGTCCTAGAGTTTTGCAAAAAGAATGATGTCTGCCTTCATGCACATGATATCCAGTACTAATTAAAGATTAATTTTGGGGAGCCAGTTTTATACAGATCTGATTTATATTGGCCATTAAGATTTTCTGTCCAGATTAAGATAAGTGGGAGGCTATTAAGATGTGTTAGTGTCCCTTTAAAATATGCAGTCTGCACAGAAGGGGTGCTAGAAGACCATTTCTACATTAATGATTGCAGTTAAAGTGCCAGAATCAAACACAATATTCTGACTCATTCCCAGACAGAAAGGACAAAACAGCAAAACTATTTGCAGACAGGCAACAACAGCTGGAGACTTACCACTGGAGCAGTTGGGTCCTCCCCATCCAGGCTCACACTGACAGGTGTTGGGAGCAATGCAGCGACCATGGACACATTTATCAGCACAGTGAGCTGTCAGAGACAAAAAAGAGGATTCTGGGTAAATAAAATAGAGTGTGAGACAGCTGCCTGACACATTTACCTGCAATTGAACCAGACAAACAGATAATGTAACATCTTGAGTTTGTTTGCAATAATTAATTTAATGATTGATTTATTAAATCTCATTTTAAAATACTAATCATTAATTTAGCAATTCCTGGAAGTGCTTTAACGCTTTTTTCTCGATAATTATTCAGGGGATACACTGAGGCTGATGTACTAAGACAAACTGAAGTAATTCTAGGACAAACCAACTGCACCATAAGGGACAAATTAAAAAGTTCCACTGATTTATAAGGGGCTTTTAATGGATTGATTGCAGAGTGGTCTCCAACACACTGAGGTAATTAAGTAAAAGAAAACTGTGTCTCCGGAGGAGGTCCAGAAAGTTCCTATGTGTTCCTTTAACCCTTTGAGTGCCAGAGTGTGAAGCAATGCATTGGATACCCCTCTAACACTCAAAGGGTTAAAGGTTCATAAACAGGAGGTATGCAGGCTCAACACAAATAAATCTATTCCAGCATTTCTTTTAGCATAGCATCGGATTAGTACATGAACTGGACCAAATCTGGGGCAAACCAACTGCACAATAGGGGATAAAAATTTGAATTCTTCAAATTCCCACTGTTTTAAAAGGGACTTTTAACCCCTTGAATGCTAGACCCTGGTCTAGATCATTTAACCCTTTGAGTGCCAAATGGTTATGCAACACACTGCAATGGTGGTACAAGAGACTAATACAAACAGTGCAAACACATTTGAATTAATGAATATGTTTATTTTTATAGAGCACCATAAGTGCGTACAGTGCTTTACAGTTTTACCGGTTTGGACAATACAGGGTTACAAGTGCTGAGCAAAGATAAACACTGGAAGTGGGGTGCCTGCCCGAAAGCTTACAGTCTAAAGTGGGAAATGGAGATATACAGAGAACATAAGGGAACTGCTTTGCAATGCGTTCCATACCCCACTGGCACTCAAAGGGTTAAGTGCTGAATACAGTGCTAGAGATCTGGTCAGGATAGGGGAACATAAAATAAGTAAATGATAAGAGCCTTGGATGTACGACGTGAGTTCCTTCTAGCTATCTGAAGCCGTGTTGAGGAGGTGTCATTTTAAGCTAGACTTGAAGACAACAGGGGAAGTGCAGTGGAGTAGGCTGGGAGGTAGAGCATTCCACCAATAAGGAGCAACAAGGGAAAATGGCTTGATATGAGAGAGAGCTGTAGACACAAGAGGAGAAGAGACAAGAATGTTGTTGGCTGACTGCAAGTGGCGGGATGGAGTATAATGGGAGATCAGAGTGGAAATGCAGGAAGGGGTAGAGGAGAGAAGGGTGTTGAATGAGAGAAGCAGGATTTTACAAGATATCCAGAGTTTGATAGGAAGCCATTGGAGTGATTGGAGGAGGAGGGGGCAGGGGCAAACACAGGTGATAGTAACTCGTGGGCATCACTGTGTATGGATTGAAGAGTATGGTATTGGGAGGCGGGAAGACCAGAGAGAAGAAGGTTACAGTAGTCCATGTGGGATAGGAAGAATGCTAAGAAGTTTGAAGAACAGAGGAAGGGATGGATTTTTGCAATGTTACACAAGAGAAAGCGGCAAGACTTGACAATAGCATTAATAAGAGGAGAGAATGAGAAAGCAGTGTCAATTATCACCTTTAGGTCCCATGCTTCTGATCCTGTATTTATGGTAGTGCTATTTACTGTCTTTTATTTACTCTCATTCACTATAAAATCCCCCATTCACTAAAAATTTACTATAAAATGTATTTTTATTACAAAATGTAACCCTATATAGTATAATGAAATAAAAAAAACCTAGGCTCTCTTTTTAAAACCTAAACAAAGAGATTATAGTTCTAACAAACCATGAAATGTTGTGTTTGAACAGCTGCTTATACCATAATATTAACAAATGCCACAGTCAAATGGTAGAAACATTTACTACAAATTTCCTCTGAAATTGGATACGAAAATAGTAATCACCATCTAAATGGAGTATTTTGTCCCATCTAGCAATCAAGGGTTAAGCCTGAACCTGTCAATAACTATTACAGTGTCTGATAAAAGAAAAATCTACTAATTCTGGTGCAAACTAACTACTCCACAGTGGTTAAATAGGAATTCATAAAATTTAAAGGAGCAGTAAACTTTTTTAATTAAAAATATATATTCTATGGTCTTCCCTACAGAGTAAACAAGGGTGCTCCCACTGAGGGGAGGAACATTTTTCCATAATATTTAAATCAATGGCAATTCATATTTGTCCCCTTTGTGCAGTTGCTTTGCCCTTGAATTTGCCACTTTACTTTTGAACCTAGGGCTCTGAAGGTTACTGGCAATGCCCTGTTCTGATTCTGTTAATGAGTGCCATGGCTATACCTGGGAACTTTCAAAATGTGCTGACCCTGAGATTTTTTAAATACTAATCATTAAAGTTCTTGAGAAAGTAGATATTGCCCTTGTCTAATCCAGTGGTGTTCAGTCGATCCACAAGGAAGCCTTGACATTCTGCCAATGGATATATTTCTACTTGAACACAAGCAAAACTTCTCCCTCTTAATTTCTGGTACAAATGGCACCAAACTAAACAAGTAGTTAATTGATTCAGTGAACTTTCTCACCCTAAAAATTGGGATGGACTTTTACCCTGAGACTCTGAGATTTGGCATAAAGGGATAGTAATGTTTCATTAAAAAACAGCTCTGATTAATCTTCATCGCATATGGGCCATAGAAAGTGTTATTTCAATACTGTCAGAGTTGTATTTCAAGAGAAATCGAATGATTAAGAATCCCTCTGCCGTAACACTGCTCACCTCAGAGAAATAAGACTGTCCAGATGGATCTCAGAGAGGGACAATCTTCAGTGAGCATAAGGAAAAACCTGAAAAACCTGTCAAGGAGGGCAGGGTTTTCCTTATGCTCACAGTAAGAAGGCTGTCCCTTGCTGCAATCTGTCCGGTCCCAGGACCAGATTCCACGTCTAAGGGGAGGCGGCTTACACTAGGTAAAAGGGGTAGGATGGGGATACTTTATCATTCAATTACTCTTGAACTACAACTCTGACAGTATTGAAATAACACTCTCCATGGCCCAGATACTATGAAGATTAATCGGAGCTGCTTTTTCTGTAAACATTACTATCCCTTTAAAACCCTCAGAGAGTTCTCAGGTATGGCCATTACCCATAGCTATCATACTACATGGGAATTATCATGAATACCCAAGAGTATTTATGACTGGCTGGATGTACGTTGAGGCAAAAATTCTGATCAGTACACCCTTTAATGACCACAGGGGTACGCAAAGCATTGCAAAGTCTCAAAAAGGTCAATAAATAGATCCTAAAATGGTTAGAAAAGAAAATGTTAAATAAAAAAGCTATAACAAAAATGATATGAAAAAAGTTAACGTGGCAGGTAGAGAAGCGTATCAGATATACTGCTCTCTGCCACAATACGCTTTTCCTTATTCACATGAAAAATCATCTTAACCCTTTGAGCGCCAAAGGAGTACGCAACACATTGAAATGTAAAAGCAAGATAAAATTAGACTCTAACCCTTTGAGTGCCAGAATGGTACACGACGCATCGCAAAGCAATGGTTTGCATACCACTCTGACACTCAAAGGCTTAAAACTCTAGAATTACATACCAATTTTTTACAGATGCTAGCTTGATAGACATTTAATTGTATATAACACCATTTCATTGTTACAACAAAATACAGAATTCAGCAAGCACTCGCAGCAAAATGGTGTAGAGAAAAGGTGTTTAATGGTGTCAACGTTTCAATGCATCCATGTGCATTTTCACAGTGGTGTGACTAGAAGCCACAGGGCCCTGGTGCAGAAATTGCCATGGCCCCCCCCCCGACCACATTGTCTTCACATTGCCCCCCCAAAACCATCACATTGCCCTGTGTTCATCTCCTACCTCCATCACCTTCCCCGCTCCCGCACGGTTCTCAGTAATGCAGAGTGCTGGGAGATGATGTCATCTCCCAGCGCTCTGCATTACTAGAGTGCCGGGAGATCAGCTGAGTTGCTGTGGGAGCATGGCGATGGGGTTGCAGGGGGCGGCCGGGCCCCTACAGTAATGGGCCTGGTCGCAGGCACGACCCCTGTGACCCCTACTGTTACGCCACTGTATTTTCATCAGAACCTGGGTGCATTGAAACGTTGACACCATTAAACACCTGTTTTCGACACCATTTTGCTGCGAGTGCTGGTTGAACTCTGTATTTTGTTGTATGAATTGGGCCTGTTCCACTCAACTACAGCACTCAGAGAGACTTTATTAGATGCGAGTGTTTTCCTCCACTATGCCTGTGTTCCCATTTCTTTGTTAGATATGTGTTCCTGTTAACTGTCAACACTGTTCTCTTTAAACGATAAATACAGTTGTATAATAATAATAAAATCCCTCACACTGTATGGCTTTTCCAGCTGAGTACAAAAATACTACTCCCACTGAGGGCAGTTGTATTACTTAAAAGTTATTATAGTTCAAAGTGTAACAAAGTAATGGAGTTATTACTATCACTTTCTATGGACAACTGTCGCTAGTTTATTTAGGGGTTAAAAAACTGTACAGAGAATATTCTGTCCTTTTTAAATATTCTACTGAAGTTTACTGAAGTCTTTCTCTGTACATCTGTTGATGTTCTAAGAATAATAAGAGACAAAAGTGAAAACTCCCTGAGGAAGACACAGTGAGATATAAATCTCATTTTTAGACTGGAAAGTGTATTATATTGCAGCACATCACACATTCCTCTTAAATGGCAGGATGATACGCATCAGCTAACTAAACCATGGTGGCTATCATTGGGAAAAGATCCCATTTCTCTATTTTCCTCTGTAATTCTGTGTTTTACTTCAAAACAGAATCTCTAAGTAAATGTTATCAAAACGTCTGAGTTTATACCATACAAATCTTTATATATTATACATTATCTGTACAAAACTTAGTGCCTAGACTTTGGCAGTAGAGCTCTAGGGGATTAGAGTCTCTAGACATCTGCCCATGCCAATCATTCAGTGCCCTGTTGGTGCCTATAACAATTTCAATATAAATGAGACTTTCTAGAAAGAAATTGTGATGGAAACAAGATCTTATCCAAATGTTTCTGTAACCCATTGGATGCTATAGAGGTCTCAAGCACATTGCTTCACAATCTGTTAGAGGCTTCTCTAGCAACTGAGGGGTTAAATAATGTCATTGTTTTTCCATGGGGATTTCACGTCATACTATCTGGATCAACCACAACACATCTGATTGTTAAGTAAACCACCAGGACAGAAAATATTGCCCACAACCCAAATCTGGACCAGTGCCCTAAGATCTGTTTGTACGTATACAGCAGTGCTTCCGCACAGAGAAAGACCACATCTAGCTTTCTGTGCAGAGGAAGAATGACATGTTTCATCACAAAGTACAATACCGACACAGTGTATCACTCTGGACAACACATAAAGAAGAAAACAATAGTGTTAAAATGTGTTGTTAATGTCCAAATATTTTTTGCCTCTAAAATTACAATTTTCAAACTGATAAATGTTAATGCCATGACAAACAATTCTAAAGAAATAAAACATGGGCATGGTCAATATTAATAACAAAACAAATCATGTTTTTGAAAAAAACAAGTCCAGTTTTAACTCTAAAAATGCATTTAAAAATGCTGATCTTAAACAGTAAAAATGCAATAGTTACATGCAGATATCCTGGATATTTTCTAAAGATCTCTCCATCCATTGTTATGCTTTTAAACAATCCTTCTAAAAAAATTACTATTATCATTTATAGAACCCCATTAGATTCTCCAGTGCTGTACGAGAGCGTTACACTAAAATTTACTTAAACATCCAGTCATAACCCTCTGCTGTGAGTTCCTAATCTGTAGAGCTTACAATCTATGCTTTTGGTGCCTGAAGAACAAGGAGATAAGGGGCGTTATGCACTAAAATATGAAAAAGACGTGATAACAGGGAGATATCATTCTTCCAGTTCCTATGTTATTCAATGGGGCATATTCACTAAGATTTATCCAACTCTGGAGATCTTATTGCATGGGCTCCATAGAATAATATAGGAAATGGAGAAGTGATATCACTGGAGAAGTTATCTCCACGTTATCACCTCTTTATCACACTTTAGTGCATAACCTACAAAATGACTTGCCTAAGGTCTCACAGGGGATTATGCACTAAGGCATGATAAAGAGGTGATAAAATGGAGATGACTTCTCCAGTGATATAACTTCTCCAGTTTCTATGTTATTCTATGGATCCTATGCACTAAGATCCCCAAAGCTGGAGAAATCTTAGCACATTGGCTCTATAGAATAACATAGGAACTGGAGATGTGATATTACTGGAGAAGTTATCTCTGTGTTATCATCTCTTTATCCCACCTTAGTGCATAACCCCCAGTGTGTTGATACTGTGCAAATGGTCTACCCCAGAATGCCTTCACTAAGTAAAGTGTATCAAGTCATTTTTAGCCTAAACCCATACAGAGAGCCATTATTTTCTTCATGGGGACGGGACTGGACAGCAATGCAACAATTAAGTGCTTACAGTTAATCTAAACAAATATTTAAGTCTTATTATTGAATGTAGAGGTTTTAGACATATAACCAGGCCTTTTAGAATAAGGTAGGTGTCTCAGAGTCTTTCTCACTTTGGTTAATCTAAACCAATCACTGGGCTTCTGGCCACTACACAGATGCTGTACCTATGACATTCATGCACTGACACTCCCACCACCTATAGTTACAATCATGACAGTCCAAGGAGCTTGTGTGATGGTCTTCAAACATTTTCCAGCTGACTTTTCAAGGGATTTCTAAGCTAATGGATCTTATATGTAAAGGCAAATTGGGACACTTCTGGAGCATACCAACTGCAATGTAGGGAAAATAAAAAAGCCCTAAATTCTCATTAGAGACCTCTCTAGCATTCAGGGGGTTATATTTTTCATTTAAATCAACGGGCATTTTTATATGTCCCTTTAGTGTAGGTTCACTCCAAAATTGTGTTACCATGTCTTTATACAGAAGGCCCAGTGAGATGCAACTGTTTAGCATTCAGACTCTCAGCAGCTTTGTAAAGACAACAAGGAGACATAGATATTAAAGTGGACCTGTCACATTAAAGTGGAACTGCCACCCCTTACAAACATGGCCCCAAATAATTACCCATCTGGTGACTAACTGCTCAGTAGCGCTAGGCGCCAGGATTATTACCGCATTAATGAGAATTATAAACTGCTCCCGGACTGACAGGCAGGAAACAACACAGCCATCTTTCCATAGTGACGTCTGCGCGCCTGCGCTGTCAGTCCCTTTTGGAGCCGAACGGCTCCTAGCAATGCCTCCTAGAGCCGGCTAGGACTGACAGCGCAGGCAAGCAGACGTCACTATGGAAAGATGGTTGCGCTGTTTCCTGCCTGTCAGTCCAGGAGTAGGGTATAATTTTCATTAACGCGGTAATAATTCTGGCGACTAGTGCTACTGAGCAGCTAGTCGCCAGATGGGTAATTATTTGGGACCATGTTTGTAAGGGGTGGTAGTTCCGCTTTAAGATAAGTAAAGTTCATTTTAAAGAGAATTAAAACTGCCTATATGCCGTACTAGCCGTTTTGTTTATTTGTTGCTGACATAGTCTGACACTGTATGTTGATTAGTATGTGTGCTAGGACAACCTTACTAGACACTGTGGTTTGAATTATCCAGGCAGAGCCTATTAACATAGTAAGAGATAAGTTTGAGCTTTAACAGAACTAATTAGCATACTGTGCAGAAAACTGACATAAAGTGATGAACTGTTTATTTCTCAAAAATGATTTATTGCACAGAATATTGCTAGTATAACAAACAAGCAGGTTTTAATTATCTATACAGCAAAACTGTCTTAGGGTGGCATTCATCTTTAACCACAGCAATTGGGGACAACCTCCTGCTTAACTATGTGGCACACACTAAAATGGTTTAATGGTTAGTAATGACCACAGCTGTATGTAAATGATAAAATTAAAGAGAAGAACTTTCCAAACACTACACCACCATGTCACATACTTCTTACAAAGGGAACCAAAATATACTGTACTACCAGAAGATTTATGTGGGCATATCAAGTGATTTGCATTTCTGTGGCCTCTGTGCCATGTTTTGTTACATGATACATAGACCATCAATAATAAGAGGTTTCTCAAGAGCTTTATAGCTCTATTTATTATCATGGTTCTGGCAGCTAAGTTATGGGGACGTATCACCCCTATACAAGTTAGCCTGGATCATTAGATTATACACAGAATATAAGTAAAAGTGTATTCGCTTTTTTTTTTTTTAAAGCTCCTTTTGGTTTACAATGAAGTTATACACTCTGCCCTGCAGACAGGTTACCTGCTCTGTACCGTAGTTGATGTAAGAAAGCATTACTGACAAGTCTTAACCCCTTGAATGTTAGCTTTTCCACTGAATTGCTAGTTCAAGAGAAGATTTAGCACCTTAAACCTATGACTTGGAATAACTTCTGTTAACCAAAGGGGTGTACAACACAAACCCTCTGGTCATCAAGGGAGTTAAAGGAAATGAGAGTGAAATTGAAAATCTGAACAGAAAAAATACTTACGGACACACATCTCTTTGCTTTCATAAAATCCAGGACAACACTGAGATTTCCGCCTGTACATAGTTTTCTCTCCCCGTCTATATGCGGTACGGTAGCTGATTCTGATGAATAAAAATATGGCATTTCATGAACTGCACAGATTATGTCAGTGCTCAGTAACATTGCACTTCATCTAGTAAAGCTAATAAATATCAAATACACAGCCTACTCAACACACTTCCACTTGCAAGTAACCTTTATAGACAAAGTATCACTTATCAACATATATTAATTTGATAGAATGCGAAGCTCCCTCAGTGCATAACACAAGCGTGCACAGTACAGACTGCCGGAACAATGCAGTCATGTGCAGTAGAGACTGCCGGAACAATGCAGTCATGCGCAGTAAAGACTGCCAGAACGATGCAGTCATGCGCAGTAGAGACTGCCGGAACGATGCAGTCATGTGCAGTAGAGACTGCCGGAACGATGCAGTCATGCACAGTAGAGACTGGCCGAACGCGCTGGCCTCCAGAGTGGCGGCACGGCCGATCCGGAGTGGGGTGTTCCGAACGGCCCACCGCCTGTCTCCGCTCCCGGCTCCAGGGCAGCAGCCGAGGCCACTGGGTGGCACTTTGGCCTTCAATACTAGTGAAAATATATATATTGATGTGCTTTACATGCCAAGTAAAACAATGGTACTACCAATTCTGGGAGATTCTTCATTCGATTACTATTACAGAGAAAAACTGCATTTTTGGGTGCAGTACATCTTAGGCTTGTTCACTTCACTATAGTGCTGCTACTATACAGTGTATAGACAATTACTGTCAGTGACAATATAGACAGTAAGACTAACAGCTCCCCCATAAAGTGGACAGGTCATGGAAGTATTACATCCAAACAAAGGCAGTTTTGCTTTGTAATACCTTTTGACTTAGGACATCTCTCAGTGAGAGAAAGCATGTTTTTTCAGCAGGAAAAGCCAACAGAAATATATATATATATATATATATATTTATATTTCCATTTTAACTCTTTGAGTGCCATGTGGTTATGCAACTCATTGCAAAGCAATGCGTTGCATACCCTTCTGGTACTGAAAGGGTTAAGTGAAGCTTCCCCTTTAATTTTTTTTCTTCAAATTATTTTTTGGAGTCCATGATATTTATGCATGCGACCACTAAAATTGTAATCAACTACTGTTTCTGGGCCTCAAGTCTGTTGTGCAGTAGTGGAGTTGGATTAATCAAGTCTTACCTGTGTCTGGTACATTTGAACCAGTTCAGTATGTCTGTGCAGCTGGTATAATAGACCTGATCAAAAGGATGTGAATAGGATTCCTGAACCGTTACAGAATAGCTGAGAAGAAATACAAAACACACATCATATAAAAGATACTGCAAGAACACTGTACTAACACATTTATATTTGCTAATCATTGGGATATGGCAACCCCTTGGATGGTAAAGACACCTGTAAAGTATTGGATTTGGGGACTAAGGATGATGGGAAAATTTCCTGTCTCGTGTTCTCTGGCTCTTTTCAATCATCTCCACAAAAAAAAAATGTTTTTTGCTTTGTTTTTTTTTTGTAGAGAAAGCACGCTAAGGAGAACAGTCGATATGGGGGCGGATCTGAATTGGAAGCGGTGGGAACTGGCTTATAATGTGTGACCCTTCCTGCGCACACATGCTTTTATTTACTGACCTTTCACACACATTAACTCATGGGAAATCGCAAAACAGATGGAAAGTAAAGGAAGACTTCTGTATAATTCAGTTTGTGTCAAGTTTTGTTTTTTTTTCTTTTGACTATAAAATATATTTTCATTACCCCACTGAATGCCAGCGTGGTGTCCAATGCATTGCTTTGAAATGTGTTGGACACCCCTCTGCCACTCATAGAATTACAGGGATAGTAATGTCTGTTTTAAAGCAATTGTTATTTTGTAGATATTAAAAAATAAATTAACTGAGGTTAGTCTGGTCTCTCAAACCTTTATAGCATGAAAGATATACAATGTTAAAGTTGCCCACTCCCTCCCCTTTCACAGACGTCAGCCTCTAGCTGACATCATGAGATCCTGGTCCCGGGACCAGCTGGCGGCTCTTCAGCAGAGCTGAAATAGCGCTATGCAAATGGTAGCAATGCATTGCATACCCCACTGGCACTCAAAGGGTTAATGTCACCTGTGTGAACAAGCCCTAAACATGAAGCTTGTGTTAGCATTCTCCACTAATACAGTTTTTTAAATGTGCAAATATTATTAAACCCTTTGAATGACAGAGATTTTTTGCAAAGCATTACATTTGAGATGGTGTAGCATTCAAGAGGTTAATGTACAGCAGGTACACACTACCAGAGACAATCACATCATGGGAAGGTTTATTTTTATCAGATGCAGAGAGATGTTCCACAGCAGCATCCAGTCTGCTTGTTAAGCCTTTAAGGTGCACAATACCGTGCAAAACAATGTGCTGCACACCCCTCTGGTTCTGAAAGGGTTTTTTTTTTTGTTTTTTTTTAACCTGTCGGTGTTAGGGTGGTCTCCAATGCTGTTAAAAAAGTAATGTAGATTATTATAAACATAATACAGCAGTGTCATCTGGAACTGGCTTAGCTGTCAATCTACCTACCAAAACACTATTTTCCTTCAGTAAATGACTTTGAGTCTGTAATCTAATCTTAAAGTAAGCATGGGATCGGTAAGGCTTTGGCACACATCCTTGCCTCCCCTACTCATGCAGCTGATCATGTGACTTTTGTTTTGTGATTATTGATAAAAGGAGGAATGATCAACTCTACATACTTTGATGCATAAAGTTATTCAAATATAGACTAGTGATCTCAGAGAACAGGCAGTTTTCTATGGTATGTATCTCTATAAAAGAATGCAATAATAAATAACTGGTTAGAGCTGACCAAAGATGTAAATAGGAAACAAAAAAATACACAATAATCATAGAAACATAGAATCTGACAGCAGATAAGAACCACTTGCCCCATCTAGTCTGCCCATATTCCTACTGTAAAAAACTCAAACCTTTTTTGGTCCTTGGTCTTTTCTTATGTTAAGGACAGCCTTATGCCTATCCCATGCATGCTTAAATTCCGTCACTGTATTAACTTCTACCACTTCTGCTCGTAGGCTATTCCACTTATCTACTACCCTCTCAGTATAGTAAATCTTTCTTACATCTAAACCTGTTTCCCTCTAGTTTTAGACTATGGCCTCTTGTCCTAATATTTTACTCCTTTGAAATGTACTTCCATCCTGCACTTTGTTGAATCACTTCATGTATTTGAATGCTTTTATCATATCCCCTCTCTCTCTTTCCTCCTCCAAGCTATACAAGTTCAGATCCTGTAGTCTATCCTGATATTTATTTTCCTGTAAACCAGTCACCATTTTATTAGCCCTTCTCTGAATTTTCTCTAGAGTATCTATATCCTTCTGAAGATGGTGTCTCCAGTACTGTGCACAATACTCTAGGTGAGGTCTAACTAGAGATCTGTAGAGTGGCATGACCACTTCCCTTTTTCTGCTACTAATGCCCCTAGTTATACAACCCAGCACCCTGCTTGCATTCCCCACTGCTTTATTACTTTGCCTGCCTACCTTTAAAGGGGAACTTTCACCCCGCAATAACTTAATGTTCACTTACTGCTCACCTGGCGACTAGCTGCTTAGTAGCGCTAGTCGCCAGAAATCTTACCCGGTTCTTCAGATATCGGCGTTTTACAGGAGCAGGAAGCACGGACGTCTCTTCACAGTGACGTCCGTGCGCCTGCGCTGTCAGTCCCTTGTGCACCGTACGGTGCACAGGGGACTGACAGCGCAGGCGCACGGACGTCACTGTGAAGAGACGTCCGTGCTTCCTGCTCCTGTAAAACGCCGATATCTGAAGAACCGGGTAAGATTTCTGGCGACTAGAGCTACTAAGCAGCTAGTCGCCAGGTGAGCAGTAAGTGAACATTAAGTTATTGCGGGGTGAAAGTTCCCCTTTAAGTCATTAGACATAATTACTCCCAAATCCCTTTCCTCTGTTGTCTCTGACAGCACTGTACAATATATTTTTCCCTTGGATTTTTATGTCCCAAATGCATTATTTTACATTTATCAACATTAAACTGCAGCTGCCGCACTCTTGTCCATTCTTCTAATTTACCTAAATAATTTGTCATTCCCCCTGGAATGTCTACCCTATTGCAGATCTTGGTATCATCCGCAAAAAGGCATACCTTACCATGAAAACTTTTTGCAATATCACATTACCATATGGGGAATACAGGAAAACAAGAAAATACTGAAATTAAGATACATGGGTTTAAACTATGAGCACCAGAAAGGTATCCAGTGCAATGCAATGTGTTGGTTACCTCTTTGACACTCAAAGGGTTATAATGAATGTAAAAAACTATTGATGTGAATGCTCCTTTCAAATGATTGATGTTTTTCACATATGAAGGCAAAATGGACAGCTAGCCAAAACATGCAGGAAGGTCAAACAACTAGTTAAATAACTGGCTGGCAGCACATACATACATATATGCATGGTCGTGACAAGACAAAGGTAAATTACAGGAATTCTTACCTTTCCCAATGACTGCACACATTTGGATCCTCAAGATTCAGTGACAACGATGTTCCAAACCACTGGCACAAAATCAATGGAAAGAGTCCAATATAGTGTAAAGAATGAGCCATCTTCTCAGATCAAACAACCTGCCAAAAAACAATGGGGAATCTATTATGAGTGGACTACATTCAAGTATTATTCCTAGCAAAGGGCTGGACTGTGTTGCAGGTGATAAATCACTGTTTTATCTCACATATTCCTTTTGAAGTCTATGAGGACATTTGGAAATAAAACCAGTGAAACATGTATAACCTGGAACGGAATCCAACAAAAGCCAGAAACGTTACTTTTGCAACATGAAACATGGAAAAAATATAAATGACCACTAATAATTAAAGACAAGTTGCTCTGATACAAAAGAACATGCTGTACAGTAACATTCACAGATAAATCTGTGCATGCATTTGTGTGTCTATAAAAAAACTCTTTCAACAAACATCTATACAACTATTGTACTTTTTCATAGTAGCTTGAATAAACTTTTTTGATCTGCTCTCTGCAGTTCCTGCTGTGTCACAAACACAGAAGAACATAATCTCTAATGTCCTGAGTGGTTGATGCTCAGCATTTGGAATTCTTCCATATGTGACTGAGGTGTTTACTCATTTATCCTAGAGGTGATTTTCCTGTATCCTAGAGGTGATACTCTTGTATCCTAGAGGTGATACTCCTGTATCCTAGAAGTGATACTCCTGTATCCTAGAGGTAATACTCCTGTATCCTCGAAGTGATACTCGTGTAGCCTAGAGGTGATACTCCTGTATCCTAGAGGTCCTACTCCTGCATCCTAGAAGTGATACTCCTGTATCCTAGAGGTGATACTCCTGTATCCTCAAAGTGATACTCCTGTAGCCTAGAGGTGATACTCCTGTATCCTAGAGGTCCTACTCCTGCATCCTAAAAGTGATACTCCTGTATCCTAGAGGTGATGCTCCTGTATCATATGAAGTGATACTCTTGCGTCCTAGAGATGATACTTATGCATCCCTGTGGCTAATCATGTATCTCAGAGGTGCTACTCCAGTACCCCAGAGGTGCTACTCCAGTATCCCAGAGGTGCTACTCATGTATCCCAGAAGAGGTGCTACTCCTGTATCACAGAGGTGCTATTCGTGTATCACAGAAGTGCTACTCATGTATCACAGAGGTGCTACTCCTGTATCACAGAGGTGCTATTCGTGTATCACACAGGTGCTACTCCTGTATCACAGAGGTGCTATTCATGTATCACAGAGGTGCTGCTACTCATGTATCCCAGAAGAGGTGCTACTCCTGTATCACAGAGGTGCTACTCATGTATCCCAGAGGTGCTGCTACTCATGTATCCCAGAAGAGGTGCTACTCCTGTATCACAGAGGTGCTATTCGTGTATCACAGAAGTGCTACTCATGTATCACAGAGGTGCTACTCCTGTATCACAGAGGTGCTACTCCTGTATCACAGAGGTGCTGCTACTTATGTATCCCAGAAGAGGTGCTACTCATGTATCACAGAGGTTCTGCTACTCATGTATCCCAGAAAAGGAGTTACGCATGTATCACAGAGGTGCTACTCATGTATCCCTCAAGAGGTGCTACTCATGTATCCCTCAAGAGGTGCTACTCATGCATCACAGAGGTAATACTCATATATCACAAAGGTAATACTCATGTATTCCAGAAGAGGTGCTACTCATGTAGGCCTGTCAAATTTCAATTTGATAATCAACTTGAACCAAAAATTATGCTCTGAATGCCACTTCCCAATCTCTAGTGTATTCCCCAGAGTGCAGGCACATGATTTGGAGGCTAATGTCAAAGAAGCTGAGCTGGTTGATTTATACAATCCCCATAGTCAAGGCCAGTTTTGGGCAGGTGTCAAGGATGCAGTGCACCCAGCCCAGTGACACAACCTCTATGGCAGTGTCTGGTTTGGATCACTTCTAATCAGCTGACTGAGGTCTATGCTTCTTTTGGCACATACTGGGGAAGATAGAAGGGAGAAACTGAGGAGAGAGAGAGACAGAGAGAAGGAAAAAACTATGAAACAGAGAGGGGAAAAGTCTGGAGGAGGGACAGGGGGGTCAAATACTGACGTAGAGATGGGAAAATAGAGAGGGGGTGAAAGACTGGGGGAGGAGACTGGAGAATAGGAATATGTGGTTAATTGATTAACAGTGGACAGTGGAGCAAAGGTGGGATTTCAGACAGTGTATGTGTGGGAATACAGACAGCATATGTGGGTCTGTGACTATCAGTGGGCAGTAAAACATGGATGGGATGTCAGTGTATGTGTGGGTCTGTTACTATCAGTGAAGAGCGAAGCATGGCTGGGATGTCAGTGTATGCGTGGGTCTGTGATTACCAGTGAACAGTGGAACATGGCTGAGATGTCAGTGCTATGTGTGGGTCTGTGACTACCAGTGAACAGTGGAACATGGCTGAGATGTCATTGCTATGTGTGGGTCTGTGACTACCAGTGCACAATGGAACACGGATGGGATGTCAGTGTATGTGTGGGTCTGTGATTACCAGTGAACAGTGGAACATGGCTGAGATGTCAGTGCTATGTGTGGGTCTGTGACTACCAGTGCACAATGGAACACGGATGGGATGTCAGTGCTATGTGTAGGTCTGTATGTGAAGGCTATTTTTTCATATGTAAATAATGCAATAACATGCATTGCATATAAAACTCCAATAATTGCCTCAGCAATAACAGAATACATCAATTTGACATGTAAGTGAATGTTAAGGTTACTATTAACCCATTGAATGCTAAAGATGTCTCCACAGTGAAATGAGATCTTTCCAAGAGACTAATATTAGCAAAATGCATTTTAGCTATTATAGACACCTCCTATATAACAGGGCATATGAGGCAATGTAATATTTATATAGATTGAATAATTAGTGACATACTTACTAATAAAATAAGGAGCTGGGTCTTATCAACAAAGACCAAGTGGAGCCATTCTTGGGCAAACCAGCTGCACAACAGAGTACAAATCAATTCCCTGTGGACTTAAATGGTCTCTTTGCAATGACTTGCAGAACTCTCAAATATACAAGGGGTTAACCCTTTGAGTGTCAGAGAGCTATCCAACACATTGCGTTGCAATGCATTGGATACCTCCCTGGCACTCAAAGTTTTAAAAGCCTCATTAAAAATCGATAGGGATTAGGAAATGTTTATTTGTCCCCTATGGCACAGTTGGTTTGAGCCAGAATCGCTCTGCTTTGCTCTTACACACATGGCCCAAGGTTCTCCATGGTGTTTAAATGCAGCATCTGTTATTTGACACTTAACTGTGATTGATCTTGAGGCCTGACAGCCTTAGTCCTAACAAAAGACTCTCTATGGAGAAGAACGCTGACTGATAGGACAAATGTCCTTATAGTAACAGGTTTCCTGGTGCCTTGTATTTAATCCCTAATAACACTAGTTTTTATCTGGTACAACCTCAGTAAAGCAGAATTAAGGCTTTTGATTCCTGCATTTGTACTTTCAGAGCCTGGATGCATCTGGATTTTCATAAACGGGGCACAGATTATTGTCTGACGGAGGAAAAGGTATCAGGTTTAAACTGTCACTAAATCTATTACATGTACTCCTGCCAAAACATCAACACATTCTTCTACCACAGAGCGCCAGGAATCAAAACAATTAGTCCTGTTTACATACAGACAGGATACATGTGCTGAGAAAAAGTGCAGTTTGTTCACAGTACCTGATGTCTATCATGTCATCTTCACAGTCTCTAATGATGTTCTAATGAAACAAATGTATTTCCACTCTAATTTAGGCAGGCAGGCACTAAGGCAGGGGTGAGCAACATGAAGTCCTCCAGCTATTGTAGACTACAACTCCCGTCATGGACATTGGCCAGGGATTATAGTAGTTGTAGTCTTCAACAGCTAGAGATCCTCAGGTTGCTCATCTCTGCACTAAGGATCTATGTTATTCTGCTCCTGCCTAACGACTATGTACAAAACATTTCATGCCACGAAATGTCTGCTTCGTGCCACACCTGACTACTCCTATGTATAAAATGTTTTATGATAAAACATGACTGCTATGTGCCACTTGTGCCAAGCAGTGGGTAAGGTAGGACTTTATCAGCATTCTGATTCTCTGTGCCTTGATTTACACATGTACTAAAAAAAAGTTAGAGGAAATCAGTGCTAAATTCTTCCATTTTCCTGTGCAAGCTTTAGAGCTCGCTTGCTTTCAGGACCAGATTTCACACTAGGCAATGTAGGCATCTTCCTAGAATGCCACGTTTTCCAAGGTGTCTCAGCTGTGCTGGCCACACCCACATTTTGAAATGTGGGGGTGACCAGAGCAATGTCAGTGCCCTGCGCCAGATATCGATTCCTTATCTGTTTGCAATGCAGTTGAGACTTCTCTAGTATCCAAGGGTAACAGGCATTTTGTATTTGTATGTTATAGGATAATGTTTCTTTCTTTGCCAGGCAATGGTTGATTACGCTGTGGGCAAGATCATGTAAGGAGAGAGGGTGTGCCAATTGCAGTGTTAAGGGCACCTAGGGTGCCTTTGCATAGGGGTGTCTGAAATATAAATCTTGCTCTGCTTGTATTAGAGGCTTGCGTTGGAGGAGTAGCATGCAGAGGTACACACTAGAGGCATTTGAACCTAAGCCTAGGGGGAGGCACTGGATTTTGAAGTTTACAAATAAGAGTGGCAAATGGACTGTACTGGCAATATCATACATTCCCCTGAAAGTGTTACCAGTGAAAGTGCACCAGTGAAGTACATTGAGGGCATGACCAGCACATCTACATCCTTCTCAGCTGACAGATATTCACTGAACCTCCTGTTAATGAAATACACACGAGCACCTCTAAAGCTAATTAGAGCTGTTTCAGACTTGCACGGCTCAGCTAAAGAGGCACAAGGTTGATGATGTGAAGAAGACATTACTATGCAAGAAAAAAATCACTATCTCCAGATAAGTAATGTACAGTTGCATTGATTGCTAGGCAAAACCATTTATCATTAGGTTCAGTGTCCTAAACTAAACCTAAACATTCCATTGTCATGTTAACCCTTTAAAGACCAGTGGGGTGTGCTATATATTGAGAGCTTTGCTCACCTTTGTGGTTCTTAAAGGGTTAAAGCAATGGATCCCAACCAGGGTTTGGTGTGCTCTGGGCATCAGTTTAATGTTCCAATTTTTTTCTCCAAAAGACTACAACAAAAATGGGAATTTGTCATTTCAAACCATATTTATGAAAATTGCTAAGCATTTATTTCTGTCATTCTGATTGTGAAACATAAGAAAAACTATGTATTTGCATACCTGTCTCCCTCATTTCCTTGACAAATGACCTGTAAAATGTTATGGGGGGCCCTCAAAATTACTAACTACATGTTCCTTGAGCAAAAAAAAAAAAAAAAAGAAAAACAAGAAAAAAAAAGAGAACCAATGGGTTAAAGGAACAGTAGCACTTAAAATGAAACCTTTGAATGCCAGAAGGGTAAGTGGAGGGGTACACCACACACATGTTAACTAAGACCTAAATCTACTCTAAAATATGTCCTGTGTGGGCATCCATTCATGCTAATATCAGAGATGCGTATTGGACAAAAAATCTGAATCACAACCTATAAGCATAACTGGGAACTCTTGGGATTTGCCATGGAGATTTTTCCTCTGATTACCATGTCTCCGAGGCAGAGAATGATTCTCCAGATATTGGGTGTTTTTAAGCAAACTCTGCCCACTTCTGTGTCTTCCCAGTCTGTTTCTCCCTCTCCCCGCCTACTTCTCCTCCTTCCCCAGCCTATTCCTCTTGCTTTGGTCAAGCATATTAAGCCCCGCCACCACTTGTGACTAAGTCCCACCCATTTTTTTACACAAATCACTTAATTTTTCTTCTCTCCTCCACCGCAGAACCACAGGACTCCCTGGAGGCACTCCCAGTTATGCCTATAAGAGGTCAATTTATCTAAATGAAAAGGTTAAAGACTGTCATATTCCCCTGAATTTTGCAATTTGCATATTTAGGAATGGAAATGCATACGTTAATTTATCATGAAAGATTACAAATATACACAAGTAGGCTATGAAATGTTCATAGGCCAGGCCCTGAAAGGACTATGCCCTTAAAGCCAATGATATACCTTCCATCATTTCAAATGGCCAAAGATGGATACTTTTGTTTTAAAGTTGATGTGTCACTTAATTATAACATAGCCTAAATAGTTAGTCGATACTTCTAAAACGTTATTATTTTTTTTAAGTTTTATTTGTTGTAAATTTAGCTTAGAAAGTCTGTCCCCCAGCTACTTCCGCGCAGACTGCTCTGCCTCTGCTCTCCTCCCTCCTCCAATGACGGAGGCTTCTGTCTGTAAGCTGGAGCAGTCTCATTGGCTAGATTTCGATCTCTGCCAATGAGACCGCTCCAGCTTACAGACAGAAGCCTCCGTCAGTGGAGGAGGAAGGAGAGCAGAAGCAGAGCGATGGACTGCGGTTACAGAGCAGGTAACCACAGTCTATGCAGAAGTAGCTGGAGGACAGACTTTCTAAGTTAAATTTACAACAAATAAAACCTATAAAAAAATTAATAACATTTTAGAAGTATTTGATACGTAGCCTAACTATTTAGGCTATGTTATAAATAGGTGACACATCCACTTTAAGAGGTGTTGCTGGGGATGAGACTGGTGGGCAGGGTATTACCAAGATTTTTTAAGTTACTACATACAGCTCTTTAGGTAACTGAATAAATTATTTAGAAAGAGGAATGCTTGGGAAGTATGCAATGGGGACATGAACCTACACATACAGTGACATACTTGAAGGTCCTATTTATTCTTATTTTGAAGCATATTTCTCTACCTAGAGTACACTCAGATCCCCTTGGATTAGAAATAGTGTATTAGGGTTCAAACATTGAGGTGAATATAGGAATCCACCAGAGCATCTCTACAAGATTTAGCCTCCAACGTCAGTGGCTACACTTCAGGCTATAAACTAGAGCAGAGGTAGCTATCTCTGGTCTTCAAGAGTTACCAACAGTGCATGTTATCAGGATATCCCTGAATGAGCACATATAGGCCAATTAAAGTGACTGAGCCACTAATTAGTCCACCTGTTCTCCAGCTGGGATATCCTGAACACACACACAGTTGGTAGCTCTTGAGGACCAACTTTGGCTACTCTTGAGTTAAAGATTACAAGCATTAGAATCCATAGAGGCACACACACTCTGCTGTCATTAAGACGTTAATGGCTCCAAGCCCCTTACACCTGCCCCATAGCATGTGCAAGAATATGGTATTAAGTTACGCCAATTCCTCTGAGCCTTGTTTAATACATGGAGCTAAAGGCTTTTTACGAAGACATCTCCAAAAGAAATGCCATGAAAGACCCATGGTATGTCCCAATGCTCTCCCTTTGGAGCAAGTGGAATTAAGATGAGAATTATCGGTAGCTTAGTAAACTGATGTTAAGCAGGAGTTGGGGTAGAACACCAGGAGGAAGATGCACTGGAGTTTGATAATGGGCCAGTCTGACGATCTTCTGTCTTCTTTGTGTTGATGACATATTGACAGTATGCACTAAGATGTCTTCACCATCATATCCCTGTGAATAAGCTATACATATGTCAACATCACCATGAATTCACCATGCGTTCAACAATCGATTCTTAATGGAAATGAAATAGTCAAGGCAGCAATGACAACATCATTGTAATACAGAAAGAGAGTCTGGCCATCTGATATCGATGGCCCATTACTTGAATTATAACTCATTGCTTAGCAATGTGTTGATATTTCTGTAGTATTGAAGGGGATAAAGTTATAGTATAGTAGGATGGATCCTGCTGAGTAAAATAAGGGCAATCTCACTGCTGACAGATGTTTGATCCGAAAATTACTACAGCCCAAACTTGCAGTTTTTGGGTGTAGTACCCCATGGCCTGAAATGGTACAGTGGCACTGTTGCTACTCCTTCCTATGAAGGTCTTCTTTCCCACTGAACATAGCTGTATATAAACTGCTCTAGCAACAGTGACACCATAACGTCTCATGCCACGGAAGTACTACAATAAAACAAAAGTTTCAGCTGTAATACATTTTGAATAAAAACATCTCTCTGCAGTGGAAATACTTTTGTTTTACTCTGCAGCATAAAAAAAAATTATATATATATATATATATATATATATATATATATATATATATATATAACAACAGGTATAAGTGAAAGCACTCACTCCTATTTCAATTGTTAGCCCAGGTGCACAATCCCCAGTTAGAAGACATACACAATTTAGAGGAAAGGGCAGCACCCGTGGGTCTTTTTACTAGGATTTATTAAGACAATTTAGGCACAAAGATTGGTCAACGTTTCGGTCCAGCAATTGGACCTTTCTCAAGTCTTGAGAAAGGTCCAATTGCTGGACCGAAACGTTGACCAATTTTTGTGCCTAAATTGTCTTAATAAATCCTAGTAAAAAGACCCACGGGTGCTGCCCTTTCCTCTAAATTGTATATATATATATATATATATATATATATATATATATATATATATTATTTTTTTTTTTTTTTTTTCACAGATTAAGCATTAGAATCCCTTTAAAGGCCCCATCTAATTCAATCTCAATCTGGGAAATTGCTGTCTGTCCCCTACAGTGCAGGTGCTTTGTTCCAGAATTTCTCTGGTTCTTCTCGGTACATCAGCTTCAGTCTCTATGCAAATCACAGGTCCTGAAAGAGTTGCGGTTGCAAAACAATGCTTTGGAGCCCTTTTCTAGCATTCAAAGGGTTAAAAGCCCCATTTAACTCAATTGAAAAATCTATTTGAGCCCTAGGTAACAGCTGGTTTACTCCAGAACTGCACCTCTTTAGTTTCCTGTATAAGGTCCACTGTGTTTAGTAGCATGGGGATGGGGGATCCCTCATATCAATCAGATTTTTCTGATCCTTTCAATGGAACTGCAGTGTTTGTACCTGCTCAATATCATCATGGGCTGCAGTGCAGGTGCATGTTTCCTGTTCATGGGAAGATGCACTTGACTGTATCTGTAAAGGGTTGTTGTAAGCAATCATCTTTCATCTGGCTTAGCCCATAAGAGTCAGTTTTACCTATTCAGAGTGATTCATCAAATGCAGTGATAGGCAACTTGCAGCCCTCCAACTGCTGCCAGAGCACAATTCCCATTATTCTGGAGCTTTATGCTGGCAGCTGCAGTTAAATTGAGATCTGGTCACCCAAAATTCGTTGCAGTGACATCACCCATATAGATATATTCTTAACCCTTTAAGGACCAGGAGGGTATGCAGTGCATTGCTCTGCCATGTGCTGCACACCCCTTTGGCTCTAAAAAGTTTAAAGAAACACTAACACCTCCCACTGAAAAATCTCCAACTATTATACATACATGTGCAGATAATCATAATGACCATTGTGAATAAATTCTGCATGGATTGGTTCCAGAAAACAAATCCTTAGTTAGTGCTGGATATCATGTGAATGAAGGTAGACATGGTTCTTTGTTGCAGGAAGTTAGGACCTCAAACTCCCCCTCAATTGAGTGGGTGGAGTTTGGTTTCCTGGAGCCCTGCAAGAAAGAACTATGTCCACCTCCATGGACATAATATCCAGTATGAATTAAAGAATAAGTTTTGACAATCAGTGAAATAGTAATAGCATCATCACTTCCTGTATGTTTGAACTCTCAGGAAGTAATTAATCTGTTACTCACTTCTTGACAGTTTGAACAGTTATAACTTTTGAATAAAATAACCAATAGAAGTTGGAGTATCCTTGTTTTTACTCATCAGGAAAAGACCTATAACATCTATGTTTTCATAGAAAAATAATGCTTACTGTTGTTTTAAGATCTGGTTTGATTTCTGGAAAAAGTAGAACTTCTTGACAGAATCTCTTATAGGTTGGAAGTTATATTTTTACTAATAAACTGAGCCTGTCTAAGCTCTAAAGTCATTTCTAGTGTCACACAAAATCAGATGAAAAAGTGTGGAACTGAATGAGGTAGGAGTACAACTGAAGCTTTAAATGGTTTGTTATATAGTTGGTTAGGTAAAAAATGAGTCTGTCAAGTTCAACTTTTGCCAGATCTTCATTGTTGATCCTGAAGAAAGCAAAAGAAAAACAAAAAAAAAAAACCCACTGAAGCAATATCCACTGTGTACCAAGTGGGTAAAATGTCCAAAATGGCAATCAGATTTCTTCCTAGATCAACTTACTACCATGAATCCCTCAACATTCTCCTTCTCATTCTAATGTAAAAAAGCATCTAATACTATTTACGCATATCTACAGTATTTGCCAAGCCCCCTTTACACCAATCTTAATAGAAGCTTGTACTTTAAGTTGCTTACTAGCTCAGAGGCTCTGAATCCTCGTCTTCATGAACCAACTGCAATTCAGGACTTGAGGATTTCCCAGTCTAAATTGAGAACAGTTCATCAAAGAGATTGCGCTTCTCTGATGAACTCAGCTATGTTCAAGCAGGAAAATCCTGAACCCTGGCCTGTTAATGGTCCTATGACTAGGATTGGGAACCACTGTACTAGCTAACATGTTTGTACTGAAAATCAATGTGCTTGAGACCTCTCTATCATCCCAAGGGTTAAATACATAAATAAAATCTTTCAAAGACAAAGTATGGATGCTCTAGCAAATCGTTAAGTATCCACTGATCTTCTTTAATGTATTTTGACAGTTACTGAAATGCCTTAAACCCCTGATTCACAGTTGGCTTGAAACACAAAAAAGAACTGTTTTACCCCTGTGCAAATCTAAAGAGCATTTCAAAAGTAGTAGATGCCTTTGAAGCAAAATATATCACAGTTAATACAACCAAAGCCACTTCAAATCCATTTTCCTTAGTTCAGCTGTCTTTACCGCAAATTCCCTTGGCACATGAAGAAGCTATTTGCAGAGGCTGATGAACTGGAATAATTGTGAGGCAAACCAATTGCACCATAGTGGGCAATTAAAAATCCCTATTAACTAAAATGGAGTTTTAACCCCTTGAATGTTAGACATCTCTATCTCACTGCGGATCGATGAGTTAGAGACCTTGCTAACATTTAACCCTTCGAGTGCCAGAGAGGTATCCAATGCAATAAGCTAGATAACTCTCTGGTACTCAAAGAGTTAAGCAGAGCAGATTTTCAGCCAGGCCATGCCATGTCTTTGATTCTGTACCTTTTATCAGCGACTATACAATCAGCCAGTCCTGTATGTTATATCCTTGGGGGTAGACATGACAATTTTTGTCAGTTTCCTCAAAATGAACCAGGCAGTGTGAATGGCCTTCTTAACCCTTTAAGGACCAGAGGGTTGCGCAACCCATTACAACGCAATGGGCTGCACAACTCTCTGGCCCTTAAAGGGATAGTAATGTTTCACAAAAAAAGCAACTCCAATTAATCTTCATAGTATTTGGGTCATGGAGAGTTTTATTTCAAGACTGTCAGAGTTGTAGAGTAATTAACTGAATGATAAAGTATCCTCCTACCACCCCTTTTGCCTAGTGTAAGCCACCTCCCCTCAGATGTGGAATCTGGTCTTAAGACCAGACAGCTCACAGCAAGGGATAATCTTCTTACTGTGAGCATAAGGTAAACCCCCTTGACAGGATTTTTCCTTATGCTCACTGAAGATTGTCCCTCTCGGCAATCCATCCGGACAGTCTTGCTGCTCTGTGGTGAGCAGTGTTACATCAGTAAAAGGGGTGGGAGGGGGATACTTTATCATTCAATTACTCCTGAAGTACAACTCTGACAGTACTGAAATAACACTCTCCATGGTCCAAATACTATGAAGATTAATTGGAGTGGCTTATATTGTGAAACATTACTACCCCTTTAAAGAGTTATGTTTACCATGTGTAGGGGGTTTTAGAATCAGTGGCTCTGCTAGCAACTGTCATGTCTGCCAACATTCAAATGACATTCAGAACTCCTGTTATCTATTATACCAAGGCACAAAGCTGAAATCCTGTGGGGCCATTAGGATTTTCTGGCTATGGTAACAACACATGTGTGGTTGTTGTTAGCAAGTGTAAATTTTCATTTAAAGGTTTGATTTTTAGGGTTCCCCAGGTATATCATGCAAAACTAAATTTTGCAAAATCCAAGCAGTTAAATAAAAAAACATCTGCTGGACAATGATGTTGGCATGGAGGCTGTTTCCAACACAAGGACAACAGCTTAATTCAATGAACGCCAACAGTGGTAATGAAACCGAGTGATTCCACATGGAACTGACACCCTCCAGTTCATATAATTCTGAACTTGCATAAACCATACTGATACCTCCTTTAGGCATCTTCTTCCTTGTTGTTCTGTGTGCAGTGGAGGACATTCAGTTATCTTCTTGCTCACCATGACTGAGTTGTATATATGATAAGAAAAATTCCAGTCCCACTGTACAGTAGCCAGCTGCCAGCTTTGCACCCATGAGACCCAAGAAATTCAAAACAGCTGTCTGCAAGCTTTGCTCTCACTCAGGCTGAGGTTTAACCCTTTGTGAGCAAGAAATGTGCACAGACAGTAGGGTGAATGTATGAATTTGCAAGCTCCAGTGTATGAACTACAGCATGCACTGCGTACTCCTCTGGCACTTAAAGGGTTAACGTGGCCCTTATACATTTGGATTTCTGATCATGTAGTCCAGGACTAAAAAACTTGAATTCCTCTGATCTACAGTGTAAGATGGCTTTAGCGTATACTGGGCCTACACTACTACCATTAGTGCAGCATGTGCAGAGAACTGGGGCCTATTTAACCCCTTAACGACCCTTGACGGTCATAGCACGTCATGGGTTGTTATACACTTAACGACCCATGACATGCTACGACCGTCATGGAATTCTGGGCTCCCCACACGGATGCACATCATTCGGGGAGTCTGGAATCCGAATCGCCAAAAAAAAAAAAAAAAAAAGCTCTGTGGTCCTTTAGTGACCGCAACGTGACTACGCGGCTATTCGTTAAGGGATGAAATGCTGAAAAAAGAAAATGTTATGATTTTTAGTTGTTTACAGTGAACTGGGGGCCCAAAAATTGTTTTGCACCAGGGCCCTCTATCGCTAGGTCCACCACTGGTATATACCAGCTGATACACTCTCACTCTTAGGACTACATTCCCAGCAAGCTCCTTATGCCTGCCCCATAGCACGCACAGCAAAACTGCATAACATTACACCATTTTATTGACACCTTGTATAGTAAATAGCTGTAAATAAGACATTAACCACTTAAGGACCAATGACCTGCAGGACCATCACGGCTGTCCGGCACTTAAGGACTAGAGACGGTCCTGGCACGTCATGGATTTCAGAGGTCCCTGAATCTTTTTCGCAAAAAAAAAAAAAAAAAAAAAAATGCCCCATGGTGCTAAAGAAAGGATCACCTGAAATGCCTATAGACTGTCCCATTATCCTCCCCCTGGCGCAAATTTACATAGCTTATTAAATTAGCGTTAGGAAGACGTAGGGCCTGATTTAGCTTGGATTAATTTTAATACATTACTCGCCCCAGTGAGGCTGATGTACTAAGAAGAACTGGGGCGATTCTGGGGTAAACCAACAACACCATAGTAAAGGGATAGTAATGTTTCAAAATAAAAGCGGCTCCAATTAATCTTCATAGTATTTGGGCCATGGAGAGTGTTAATTCAATACTGTAAGAGTTGTAGTTCAAGAGTAATTAAATGATAAAGTATCCCCCTCCCGCCTATTTACTGCTGTAACACTGCTCACCTCTAAACAGAAAGGTGGTATCCAGGTGGACTGCAGAGACGGACAATCTTCAATTAACATAAGGTTAAAACCTGTCAGGGGGGGCAGGGTTTTCATTGTTCTCTCAGTAAGAAGATTGTCCCTTGCTGTGATCTGTCCGATCCCAGGACCAGATTCCACATCTGAGGGGAGGTGGTTTACACTAGGTAAAAGGGGCGGAAGGAGGATACTTTATCATTCAATTACTCTTGAACTACAACTCTGTATTGAAATAACACTCTCCATGGCCCAAATACTATGAAGATAAATTGGAGCTGCTTTTATTTTGAAACATTACTGTCCCTTAAATAAACATTCCCAGCATGGTCACTGACAGAAATGAGCCTTGTAACCCCTTGAGGACCAGATGGGTGTGCAATGCATTGCAATTGCTTTGTTCCTGAAGCAGTTAAGGCTGCTCGTCAACATTTTGCAAAGCAATGCACTGAAGGACTGTGTATCATTCAAGGGGTTAAAAACCCCATTTAAATCAAGCAGATATTTTATTTGATGCCTAAGGTACAGTTGGTCTGTCCCAGAATTGCCCCAGTTCTTCACAGTCAGTTAGCATCAGCAAAGCAAATGTACCAAGAAATGGCACAATTGTACCAAATCAATGGGAATGTTAATTTATCAGTTTGCCACAGACTTGCGCTAATTCTTCTCTGTAAGTCGGTCACTGGAATAAAGTTTTGTCTGTACGCCTGCTTATGTATTCAGATATTCCCCCCTAACGCTGGGGTGTATTGTCCGCCAGTATGCATTACAGCAATCATACACGGTAAAGCATCCACTGGCTTTAGAAGTAATGTAATTCATACATTTGTATCATAGTCTCCATCCTCTTAAACATCATAGAGTTTAAAAGAAATTAAATCAGATCTCGCTATATATTGATATATCCATTTAAAACAGTGAAATCAGCTGTGTCACTCAATGGAACTTTTACTTACATTTGTATTTACCAGTTAGCTCTAAAACACAATTGCCATTTGCAGAGCTGTGTCTGAAAAAACAAAAAGATTAAATGATCAAATTTCTCTGTATTCCCTAACAAGCCAGGCAACAGCTGCCTCTGCTGCTTCTAAGCAACTGTTCCGAGGGCACACAACAAGGTTTCTGTTTTCTGAAAGCATTTACGCGGGTCATCCTCATGTGGTGCGGATTAAATTAGTAGCAAAGGACTATTGTGCACGGGAGCTCATTAATAATTTTGCATACATAATTTACATTGATACCGGTCCTCATTAGCACCTGATGTTAAAGCTGGTTTCAAAATCCCATGCAAACATTCCTTCAATCAGGAAATCATTTAAACCGAGAAGGCTAATAGATTCCATAGCTTGATTGCTTCACAAAGCTGTAAGCAAGTTAACCCTCTGAGTTCTAGACAGGTGTCCAACACATTGCTTTGCAATGCGCTGGAGACCACTCAGGCATTCAAGAAACTAAAAATCCCATTAAAAAAACATTTTTTTTTTAATTTGCTATAGTTGGTTTGCTCTCTTGTTCAAAGAATTAGGCTCAGTCTAGCTTCTGGGCAGTTCCGGAATGTTCTCCTTGCCCTTGTTTCCCTCACCGATCAGGGTACAAAGAGAAACATAAGTCTTTATTTCCTACAAGGTCTACGCATATACTAACACAGAGTTTGTCAACATCTGGACCTCCAGCTGTTGACTGGGGATGACGGGAGTTATAGTCTCCAACATCTGGAGGTTCATAGCTTGATTACCATGGGTTAGTATGCTTTTCGATTTGGGGGATGATGTTACCTAGTCTATATATATATATATATATATAGCGATGAAAATACACAATGGCACACCAAACTTAATACAAATATTACAATATTGACTAAGGTGCCCGTCCCATAAGTAATGCATAAAGTGTATTCAGCCTAGGCTGCAGCGGAGAAACGGCTACTTTTTTACTTGTTTCCAGAGAGTGCCGTTTCTCCGCTGCAGCCTAGGCTGAGTACACTTTATATATATATATATATATATATATATATATATATATATGAAGACTTCTATGTGCCTGGCAAACGCAGTAAGGAGGAGTTACTGCTCCCACTGGGCCCCTGCTACTCCTGTGAAAATCACTGCAGGGAGTTGGACCCACCCCACTATCCAGCCTGCCCACAACTATCCAACTCAGAAAAAAAACAAAATGGATGACACTAGCTCCTACACCACACACAGACACACACAGAAAAGCAAGCCACACACACACACACGCAGACCTCGTGTTTGATAAGCTCTCTGCTTTCATCTAAACTGCCCTGTCTGCCTTCTTCCTGCTGCCCCAGCTTCACCTGGCTGCCGCCATGTTCTATGGCTGCCACTCGCTCCTGCACTTTGGAACAGAAGGTCCAAATTAAATGCCGACCCTAATACACACACGCCCCACACCCCTACATTAAGCCATATCCCCGCCTCCGGTTACATCTGCTTCTGTTGCAGCTCCCCCGAACTCCCACACATCACTATGGAAGACTCTCACACTTAAAGGGTTAAGTCATGGCCACCGACTATCAGGAGAGTTGTAGTAAAGAAACAACTGCACAGCTGCTTTCACTGCTCATGCACTCATGGGGTTCATACAATGTCCTCCTCAGAACATGGAAAAGCGTCTTGCTTTTCCATGTTCTGCGGAGGACATTGTATTAATCCCTTGAGTGCATGACCACTGACATTATACTTGTCTGCGGCAGGTCTCTTCCGTATGATGCTCCTCAATGATTAATCACTTGCCCTATCGGAGCAGAGGCACTTTAAAGGATGTGCAGTCCAGGGCTAGCAGTACAGTGCACAACATATGCCCCATGTCTAAATTACAGCTCCTTCTTTTTTTCAGACATCACACATTTGCCACCATCTTTGCAACATCTTCAGACGCTATATTTTGCCCTTACTGCAAATTTATATTTTGCCAAGTTTATGCGTGCATGCATCGCTACATTTTGTGGAGGAACACTTGGCCCAACTCTACCACCACACAGGGATAAGACATACAATGCAGGGTCTATACAATCCAGCCCCAACAACAAAACCCTGGAGCCCCTGCAATACACAGTAGGAGGGACACAGTTTGGAAGGCAGTGTGTCTGTGTGTGTGGACTGGGAATGAATTATTGAGAGCAATGGGGGAGATGCTGTCAGCATTCGGGACACACTGCATGCAGTAGGGAGACACATCATACCTTTGTAGACTCCAGTTTTTGCTGTCCCTTACCTTATCTCTGGGGACAGAGGTTGAATCTCCAGATGTGGGGAGTTTATATCATCCTTTTCCCGTCACTTTTTGAGGTCCGGTAAGCTCTGCCCCCTACTCAGATTAAGCTCCTCCCCTTTTGAGGTCAGAATCGCATTACTTCTCTCACCCCAGCAACACCACAGGAGTCACCTCCAGGGACTACACAACACAAAGTTCCAAGGTATGGAGACACTGGATGTACACAAAGAAGTTATGGGGTGAGCTGGGAGCACAGAGAACTTGGGTAGGGGGTTCACAGAAGTTGAGGGACACAGGAGGGAGGGAGAACTGTATGATTACATTTGGAGGAGACATGGAGGGGGCACACAAAAGTTGTTGAAGTGGTGGGGTGGGGGAATTATTTTACTATAATTCTTGAGACCCATACTTCAATTTAAGTCACAGTGAACAAACCTACATCACACCAAGCAGTCACTACAACTCCCATCATCCCCACCAAACAGTCCCACTGAAAATCCTATCAATCATGCTTTCCACCTATAACCTTCTAACAAACACTCTGAAAGGCTCATTTAACACTGCAAGTCGTCTGATCAAAAATACTACAAGCCACACACAGGCTATAAGACAGCGTCTTAACTCTTTGACTGCCTGAGGGGTACACAACACATTGCTGTCCAATGCCTTGCATACCCCTCTGCCACTCAAAGGGGTTCAAGACATTATGCTTCACTTTGTCTCCTCCCAAGTTTCCCCTTTATATCACCCCTCCACTGACAGAGGTAGGTAGGTATGTGTGTGTCTATGTGTGTATGTGTATATATGTGTGTGTGTGTGTGTGTGTGTGTGTGTGTCTGTATATCTATGTATGCGTGTGCCTATATGTGTGTATGTATGTGTGTCTGTATGCATATATGTGGGTGTGTCTATGTGTTTGTGTTTGTCGCTATGTATGTATGTGTGTGTCTGAATGTATATGTATAACATACCCTTCACAACACAGTTTTTGTACAACATTACACTTAACATAAGTGAATACAACTATGAACCAAAAATCAACAGATGGCAAAACACAGTCCCACACTGCTAGTAGAAAATAAAGATTTATGTTTCTTCACTTAGCCTGATTAGGGAGCACTGCTCACACAGAGCACTCTGATCTGCCCAGAAACTTAACCAAGCCCTTTTTTCTAGATGAGAGAGCTCCCTGTATCTTGACCAACTACTACAAGAGATAACAGAAAGAAAAGGGGCACCAATCCCATGCAGAAAATATGAAATTCAACTCACCAATGCTGATCTTCAAATGGGGATACAGTGTCAACTGAAATGACTTGCCAGTGTCAGTATATGAACAATAGAAAAAATGGATCAGTCGCACTCGAATCTCATCCATAAAAATACTTCTTTATTTGGAGAAACAAGCAGTACACCAAGAGTAAGTAGTCTTACGTGTTTCACATAGAGTGCAAAACGAGTAAGACTATTTACTGTTGGTGTACTGCTTGTTTCTCTAAATAAAGAAGTGTTTTTAAAGGTGAGATTCAAGTGCGACGGATCCATTTTTTCTATTGACCATCTTCTACTCCATTCTACCTATTCTCCTTCTCTACCCATTTCATGCTCCGCCTACTTAGATTAAACTCCTCCCCTTAATACTACAAAAGGAACCATCTACCCCATAAGAGTATCTGCTCTTTATAGATATGATGCAACTTTGTATCCAGGCAGGAGTAACATAGAGGTGTGTGTTCAACATTTTTCCTTTCATAACTGGGAACTTTTAAAATGATCTGACCCTGTGATCTCAAATATTAACTCTTAGCTCTATACAAAAAATAGCTTCTAGGAGTTATACCCCATGCTTGCTATAAACCAGAGATGGTCCAATCAGCCCTCAAAGAACCTATAACATCCAACAACTTATTTTTATCACACAGCGTGAACATGGAAGACAAACAGGAAATCTCCGTCTACCTGATTCAAATGGTGCCAGTGGGAATTTGTATTTGTTTCCTACGATGTAGCTGGTTTACCCAACAACAGTACTACTTTTTCTTAGTGCATCAGCCTACCTGTGTTTATCCTGTTAGAGCATCAACCTACCTGTGTTTATCCTATTAGTGCCTCAGCCTACCTGTGTTTATACTGTTAGTGCATCAGCCTACCTGTGCTTATAATGATCTCACCAAGCACAATCAGAATCAGTTTCTACATACAGTACTCAATGTCATATTAACTTGACAGGCACTGTATTAATAACTGCTCAATCTCTTGTATGGTTTGTAATTAGGACAAATTAGTTGATTGCCTTGCTAATCCCTCGTTCTAATACAAGTGTTTCAATCAGTGTAGCATAATTGTTTCACAGTCTGTTCATTCACACAAGCTTATAAAAGGAATGCAGCAGTGTATATAAGAGCTCAGCCCAATTGCCATAGACAGGCTTGGGTAACTGGAGGCCCACTGGCTGCTGAGGTCTACACATAGGTGTGAACTAATAATATGGGTCGGCCTTTATGAAGAATATATGTAGGTGGTGCAGGTGGTGGTGCAGTTCTGGAGAAAACCAACAGTAGCATAGGGGACAAAGACAACTTTCCATTGATTTTAAAGAGCTGGTGAGATGGCTCAGTTGGTTAATGCACCAGCTGTAGAATCTGTTAAGATCGCAGGTTCTAGTCCTGGCAAGCTCAACTCAGCCTTTCACCATTCTGAGGTGGATAAAATGAGTCCAGGACATACCTGAAAACAAGACACAATCTCAATGAATTCTTCCTGGGACAATTCTTTCACAAAAAAAAGGAGGGGGGCTTTCAACCCTTGAATGGTATAAAGGTTCTCAATACAGTGTTTTAGAGGCCACTCCACCTTTCAAGGGGTTAAAACTCCCCATTTAAATCCATGGGAATTTTCACTTGAAGCCTGTCTATTGAATATTTAGTTTACTCCAGAGTTGCACAATTTTAACAGCCCCAGGGAATAACAAGATGCACAGGAAGGTAAGACCCTGAAACTCGTATACACTCCTCACTGCCCTCCTCTTGGCGCATTCAGAGGAAACGGGAGCATTTTCTGTGTAGATAGCTTAGCCAGGAGTAGCACAAGTCAATCAGTTCAGGAGCCTACATTAGCAGTTATTAATACAGTGGCAGTCAAGTTAATATGACATTGAGTACCATATATAGAAACTGATTCTGATTGTGCTTGGTGAGATCATTATAAGAACAGGTAGGCTGATGCACTAACAGTATAAACACAGGTAGGCTGATACACTAACAGGATAAATACAGGTAGGCTGATGCACTAACAGGATAAACACGGGTAGGCTGATACACTAACAGGATAAACACAGGTAGGCTGATACACTAACAGGATAAACACAGGTAGGCTGATACACTAACAGTATAAACACAGGTAGGCTGATACACTAACAGGATAAATACAGGTAGGCTGATACACTAACAGGATAAACACGGGTAGGCTGATACACTAACAGGATAAACACAGGTAGGCTGATGCACTAACAGGATAAACACGGGTAGGCTGATGCACTAACAGGATAAACACAGGTAGGCTGATGCACTAACAGGATAAATACAGGTAGGCTGATGCACTAACAGGATAGACACAGGTAGGCTGATGCACTAACAGGATAAATACAGGTAGGCTGATGCACTAACAGGATAAACACAGGTAGGCTGATGCACTAACAGGATCAATTAGTACATACAACTTTTTTCTTTCACAAAAGATCACTTAATAAGCTCATAATAGGCACAGCCAATCATGTATTTAATAAATATGGCACAACCAATTGCTATTTTTTGGAACATGTTGAATACAACAAACAAACAAGACATATAGTGTTACATGGGACGCGGAGCACAGAGGCCATATTGTAGTGATGCGCTCATTACAAGAGATCTACAGTACGAAAACTGAGAGAGGGGAGACTCTGGGATTTCAGTATTATAAGACACAGTGCCTTAAGAGGGTTGTTATTCTCACTCCGTTAACTAAGCTCAATTAAAAGAAGGGGATCAATAAGCCCAAGATACATGAATTTGCCAAAGTTTTAGTTTAGTTTAGTTCATTCCAGAGGTGTAACTGGAGACTATTGGGATGATGGCCTCCCGTGGATGTCAGGCCCAGTCACAACTGGGCTCTATTATTTCACCTCTACCTCCACTGCGTTTATTCAGTTCTACTCAGTTCTCATCACAGTGGTTTCCTGCTAGACTTCATTTATTCTTAGATTCACAGTCAGGCATTTATACTTGGAGGCCTTTAATATATGTCTTTATAACAACTTTTTTATTATGTCAGGCAGTTCTTAGGGAACCTTATTTATAGCCCATCTATTGTACTGCCTATTTATTTTTAACGTCATGAACCGATTATGTTGTTAGTCATGTTTATATGTAAAGTAAAAATCACAGTTATCTTTTATTTTCTGTGTATGAATTTGCTTTATGTCTATGCTAACTATGAGCTACATTTAGATGTCTTGCCCATGCTGTGCTGTTTCTGTGTTTTGGAGATCCCACCTCTTGCCCTATGCAATGAAGTGTTATTTTATTTTTGCAATGCGTTGCTCACCCCTCTGACAATCAAATGGTTAAACAGAGCTGGATTTACATCACAGATGTCCCTAGGCAAGGCATGCTAGGTTGTCTTAGCTCCACCTATGGCCACACCCCCACTCCTCCCGTGACCCCTCCCCCAGTCCCATCCACTGTTTCCTGGCACAGAAAATACCTTTGGCCTATAACAAGTAAGGACAAAGCAAGTTTTAACCTCTTGGTTGCTAGTGAGAGATTTCCAACACATTGTTCAACATTCCATTGGAGATCTCTCTAGCATCCAAGGTATTAAATAATTGACTGTAAATGGGTATAAAACTGGTACAAGAGCATGGATATTGCTCTAGCCACACCCACAATTCAGAATGCGTAGGTAGTCAGCACAGCTCATGCACTGCCCCTAAAAACTTGGAGCTTTAAGAAATTGCCTACTCTGCCTATTGGGAAATTAGGCCCTGAGGTTAAGCCCAGGTTTTATGTGCTTGTCATTTATAGATGCTATGCTATGAGCCTTCTCATCATATGTTAAAGCTGACCTGTCACCTTTATCAGAAAATTCAAATCTGAATGTTGTTCAAGACATTTTCCTGTCAAATAAATAGCATTTTAGAAATTAACCTTTATGTCTTGGTGTCCCAGTGTGTCATTTAATGCTAATTCCCTGCACAGTATGCCAATTAGTTCTGTTCCAGGCCAAACCTACCCTTCACTCAGAAATGTTCCCAGTGTGTGTGTTCTGTCTAGATTCATTCATAGCACAGTGTGCAGTAATATTAGCCCAGCACATTATATAATTAGCATAAACTGCCAGGCTGTGCCATTGACAAATAAAGGTTAATTTCTCAAAAAATTATTTCTATTAGAAACAAATGGCAAGTATAGTATCTAGGCAGTTTTTGTGGTAATTGTCTTTAACCCCTTAAGGAGCCTTGATGGTCCTGGCACATCATGGGTTGGGGAGCCAAAAAGACCCATGACGTGCCAGGACCGTCATGCAGGGCCAGACTGGCCTACCGGGATACCGGGAAAAATCCCAGTAGGCCACCAGCACTGGGCTTCCCTGGGGGCCGGCCGGAGCGTCTTAAATAAAAGTGCTATATTTGCCAGGCCTTCAGGCCATCACTCAGTAGATGCGACCGCCGGTTGCATCTAGTACTGAGTGATGGCCTGCAGGCCTGGCAAATATTGCACTTTTATTTAAGAAGCCGGGTAGGCTGGCCGCTCCTACCTTAAACACGTGTGTGAACAGAGCGGGAGGCTGGGAGCAGAGACAGAGTCAGCAGCAGCAGACACGGTCACAGGCAAGGGGGAGGGGGGAATCAAGAGGGTTTATAGAGAGGTAAGAGGGGGAAAAGGTAAAAGGGGGACCAATAGCGGGTAAAAGAGGCAGAGGGGGGTCAAGAAGGAGAAAAAAGGCAAAAGGAGGGGGGATCAGGAGGGGGAGAAAGTGGCAAAAGGTTGGGATCAAGAGTCAGGAAGGGGAGAGAGAGAGGCAAAAGGGGGATCAAGAGTTAATGAGGGGGAGAAAGAGGCAAAGGGAGATCAAGAGAGGAAAGTGGGGGGAGGGGAGAAAAAGGTAAAAGGAGGAGGGTCAAGAGGGGGAGAAAGGGGAAGAGAGAGGCAAGTGGGAGAGAAAGAGGCAAAAGGGGGATGAAGACAAGAGTCAAGGCTGGATTAAGACAAGAGGGGGAAAGAGGCAAAGAGGGGGATCAAGAGGAGGAGAATGGCGAAAGAAAAATCAAGAGGGGTAAAGAAAGGCAACTTGACAAGAGGGGGAATCAAGACCGGGTGAAAGAGACAGAGGGGGGTCAAGAGTGGGAAAAAAGAGACAAATGGAGGGGGGATCATGAGGCGAAAGGAGGGGCAATCAAGAGGCAAAAGGAGGGAGGGACCAAGAGGCAAAAGAAGGGGGGATCAGGAGGGGGAGAAAGAGGCATGAAGGGGAGCGAGGCAAAAGGGGGGATCAAGAGTCAAGGAAGGGGAGAAAGAGGGATCAAAAGGGAGAGAAAAAGGCAAAAGTAGGGGGCTCAAGACTCAAGAGGGGGAGAACGAAGGAAAAGGTGGGAATGAAGAGAGGGAGAGGCAAAAGAGGGGAATCGAGAGTCAAGAGGTGGTGTGTTTGTGTGTGTGTGTGTGTATATATATATATATATATATATATATATATATATATATATATATATATATTATAACTCTTTATTACTCTGGTGGTGACATATAACTCTATTGTTCTGGTAGTGGCATTCAGATGTCTTTTAAAATGCATGTTTTCCCCTTTTATAAACAAGAAAAAAATGCCATTATGCTATGGGGCTGGTATAATGACGCAGTGCTATGGGGTTGGTCAGCAATTTTTTCCAGGGCTGGTTTTTATTCCCAGTCCGGCCCTACCGTTGTGGAATTCAGGGCTCCCAGCGAGGCTGCACCCCATTCAGGGAGCCCTGAACCCGATGTGCGAAAAAAATGGTCTGTGGTCCTTAAGTGCCAGCTGCAGACGCGATCGGCCACTCCTTAAGGGGCTGAAAATAACTATCCAAGAATTAGTTTAATATTGTTTATGTAAAGATGTAATGTGTATTCGGCTGGTGTTTGAATTCACAGTATTATGGACAACCAGTAACAGTCTGTCATGTGACTGCTCAAGGGAAAATTGTCTCTGTAAATGGTTTTGAAATTTATGAATTTATGTATTTCTTTATCGATACATTGAGATTGCTCTAGTTTTCAAGTGTGTTCTGGAGAGAGTTACAGTAAAATATTGGCAAGTATGGCATATGCATGATGGTTTTAATGTACCGATGCTAGAAAAGTCCCCAATGCGTTGAAGATCTCCCTAGCATCTGAGGGGTTAAGTAAATTTATTTCCACATATTTTATTTAGAATAAATAAAAACATTTTATATTTAAAAATAGGAAACTACTTTAGAAACCAGTTTTAACAGTTTACCACAAGGGGCTGGTGCAGACACCAGAATATAATTATATGGATAATTAAAATCCGCTGCAGCTATAATTGCACTCAGCGGCCTAATGAACATTCCTTTCCTGTGGAGATTTCCCAAGAATCATTTGCATCATGACATGAATAGAGGGGACTGTCTCCTTCCACACTCTTTGGCTCAGGCCTGTAACAAGCTGTTTTCAAAAAACTGAGAAGAAAAGCTGCCCTTGCCTCAATCTTGGCTCCCAGAAGACCTCAGGGCATCTGACTTACCCCCACTCTTGGTGAAACACATTCTCCTGGCTCAGTCTGCTGTGTACTGCCACTGTGCTGTGAACACCGTTCTGTTCAATGGAGAAAGTCGTTGTACACAGGCCTGCTTTAAGCCACTGGTGGGCTATGGGCAAAGAATTGAGTAGCAGGCCCCCTTAACTTCTTGGCTGCTACAAAGGTCTTCAGTGCCTTGTTTCACAAGGCATTGGAGACCTCGCTAGCTGCCAAGGATTTAAAGGGATAGTAATACTTAAATATTACTAATCCCCATATTGTAGCTATGGTAAAAAGATTTGATTTGTCCCCAGGTTCATTTCTCAAACCTTTATGGTTTGAGAGATAACCATAAGCAAAGTGCCCCCCTCCCTCCCCCTTCCCTGAAGTCAGTGTTGTACTGACTGCAGGGATATCTATAAATCAAATCTTTTTACCATAGCTACAATATGGGGATTAGAAATATTTAATATTTAAGTATTACTATCCCTTTAAAGTGAAGCTAACACTTTATAACAACTGTGAAAAACTTTACAAAATAACATACTTTTTTAATCTAAAACAGGTTATCATATATGTATTTACTTCATAGTTATACATATTAGATAGCACTTGCTGCATGCCAGCCAGATATCAACATTTTACCCTGCCCTCCTTCTCACCTTGCTGGTCAGTCCTAGCTCATTTGCATATACTGACAAGTAAATGAAGTGCCATGTCTCATTGGAGGTTATGCACTAAGGAGTGATGAAGAGGTGGTAAAGTGGAGATAACTTCTCCAGTGATCTCACTTCTCCAGTTAGTATGTTATTCTATAGAGCCTACGCACTAAGATCTCCATTCCATAGTGGGAGAAATCTTAAGAGCATTGGCTCCATAGAATAACATAGGAATTGGAGAAATGCTATCACTGGACAAGTCATCTACACTTTATCACCTATTTATAATGCCTTAGTGCATCTCCCCCCATAAAGTATTGTTTGAGATAAAACATTGTTAATAGATGTTTTTAATCCCTTAACGACCGGCTGATCGGCGCAGCGTGGTCAGTTAAGGACCACGGAGCTTCTTTTTTTTTTGCTCCTTCCGTTTCCGGACTCGCCGAATGGAGTGCAGCCACGGGGGGAGCCCGGAATTCCATGATGGTCATAGTACGTCATGGGTCGTTCAGTCAGATTTACCCATGACGTACTATGACCGTCAAGGGTCGTTAAGGGGTTAATGCTCTTTAAAAGTGCCCTAAGATGCTGTAAGGTGCTAATTTTACTTTATAATAATAATTACATCTGATTTCCTCTCTATTTTAGAAGTGAGTAATCAAGATTATAGTAAATCAGTTTTCAGTTGGCACACTTACTGTAACTTGACACAATATTTTGTTTTCACACCCATCTTAACATAATACTGTGTTTTACCCAATCACCCAATGCTGAGTTTCTGCACCTGGCTTCACATAGTGATCAGACTATATCCCTAGAGTCTAGACCATTAAGGAAAGGGTGATCCAGAGGGTTCTAAACTGTGCTGTATGGTATGTTTTCTGCTTCATTTGAAGGGGCCTCTTCCACCAGAGGACTCTGGGTAGCTGCCCACTTTACACATTTGTTCAAGTTGCCTTGGGTGTAAACAAACACTTCTTTTCCATTTGTGAGGAATCAGAACCCATGCCTCACACTTTTTATGACACCCACGTCAGCAAAATACCAGACCCTGGAGGAACGCATGGAATAATTACCATGCAAATTATACTTGGTTAAACAAGAATCAAAACAAATGATTTCACTGCACAAAATGAATGCTGAAGAACATTGGGCCATATGAGCTAAGAAAAGCAGAGCATTCTGGGTAAAACCAACAGCACCTTACGGACAAATAAATAAGGCCATCAATATAAATGGGGTTCTTAACTCCCTGAATGCTAGAAAGGTTCCAACACATTGCTTCCATGTATTGATTTAACCCTTTGAGTGCATTGTAAAGCGTTGCGTACCCCTCTGGCACTCAAAGGGTTAAATGGAATTTGAATGGATCCTTGCAATATGTTGGAGACCACTAGCTTTTAACCCTTTGAGTGCCAGAGGAGTACACACACATTGCAAAGCAATGTGTTGCGTAGCCCTCTGGCACTTAAAGGGTTAAGCTTTTAAGTGGTTTGTTAACTTTGAGTGCCAGAGAGGTATCCAGTGCATTGTATTGCAATGTGTTAAAAATTTCTCATTTAACCCTTTGAGTACCAGAGAGGGTGCACAATGCATTGCTCCATAATGTGTTGCACACCCCTCTAGCACTCAAATGGTTAAATCAGTGGGCATTTTGCAAAATTGTTTTGACTCCCCATGGTGCAGTTGGTTCACCCCAGAACTGCTCAATGTACTGGAGACCTCTCTAGCATTCAAGTCCCATCAGCACTCCATGAGGGTTACACAAAGAGGCGATAAAGAGAAGATAATGTTGCCTGTCTGATTAACACTCCAGTTCTTATGTTGTTCTATGGAACATGTGCCAACTTGAGATATGTTAAAGGGATAGTAACACTTTGGTTGGAACAGTCTACAATGTGTGCCTGGTTTGCAAGCACACTTTGCAGACCGTTCCAATTAATTATTTCATTTTAAGTAGCGCTATCTCGGCTCTTCTGAAGAGCCTCCGCCGGTCCCGGGACCGGGATCTGCCTGTGTCAGCTAGAGTGCTGACATATGAGAATGAGAAGGGAGGGGGAACTTTAAATGCTACGATCTCGCAAACTATATACTTTTGAGGGATGGGAGGTAGTTTATTTTAATATATCTAATATATTTTACATGGTTGGTGACATATAAACTGTATTAAATATTTTGTTTTCTAATAATCTACCAATGCAAGCTATTTTTCTTTAGAATATAAACATTCATTACAACAATCAGTTATATGTTTTTTATCATTTATATTGTAATCGCTTTAGCCCTAGAATTATTAAGTATGAAACAGAATAACATAATTGAATTGAAATAATGTTAAAATTCAAGTCTTCAGATAACAGGGTTGATCTGTCCTAAGCCCTGTACAACACTAGTGAACTGAACCGCCATGACATCATGGAACCAAGACCACCCAGAGACCTGATGCAGTCCCATGAGCATCACAAGGATGTAACACATCATATATCTCTCATGCAGGGGAGACCTTGCATAGAAACATAGTCTTACAGATAATATCCATTTGACACATCTAGTCTGCCCATATTTCTTATTGTAAAAACCTCAAAGCTTATTTGGTCATTGGTACTGTCTTATGTTCAGGACAGCCTTATGCCTATCTCATGCATGCTTCAATTCCCTTATTGTATTAACCTCTACCACTTTTGCTAGTAGGCTAGTCCCCTTTTCTACCACCCTCTCAGAGACATGAAACATCTTTATATTACCCTCTAACCCTCTGTCCCTCTAGTTTTAGACTAAAACCTCTTGTCCTAACATTTCTATTCCTTAGAAGTTTATTTTCCTCCTGTACTTTCTTGACTCCCTTCATGTATTTAAGTATTTCTAGCATATCCCCTCTTCTTTGCTCCAAGATATACGTGTTCAGATCCTTTAGTTTATTCTGATATTTTTTAGCCTTATACCATTCACCATTTTATTAGCCCTTTTCTGAATTCTCTCTAAAGTAGCAATATCCTACTGGAGACTGGGTCTCCAGTACTGTACACAATACTCTAGGTGAGGTCTAACCAGAGATCTCTAGAGTGGCATCACCACTTGCCTCTTACTGATATTAATGTATTCACCACTGCTTTGTTACATTGTCTGCCTACCTTAAAGTTATCAGAAATAATTGCTCCCTAGTCCCTTTCCTCTGTTGTCACCGACATCACAGTATCTTTAAAAATCCTTAATGACAGGGTTTTTTATTTTTTCATTATAGCGAATGACTTCCTGGACTTACCAGGTAAGTCGTCTGTCACTAAGGGGTTAATACTATATTCTGCCTTTTGGATTTTTACATCCCAAGTGTATTATTTTACATTTACATCAGTGGTTCTTAACTCCAGTCCTCAGGACCCACTAACAGGCCAGGATTTGATGATTTTGTTGTTAGTGCACAGGTGAGTTAATCAATGTGAATGAGCCTCTGATCACCACACCAGTGCTCTAGCAGAGAAATCCCTAAGTCCTGGACTGTTAGTGGGTCCTGAGGACAGGAGTCGAGAACCACTGATTTACATAATCAAAATTAAACTGCAACATCCACACTCTCTTTCATTTTTATAATTTACTAAAATATTTTGCCATTTGCTATTCCACCAGGAATGTTTACCCTTTTGCAGATGTTTTTATACTCTACAAAAAGCCTACCTTACCTTCAACTATTTTTACATCCAGACCCTGCAATTTATTAAACAGTCATCTATGAGGGACAGTGTTAAATACCTTACTGAAATCTTGATTAGCTATATCTACTATTCCCACCAGTCTATTTTAGTTACCCAGTCAAAAAAATCTATGAAGTTAGTTTGACAGGATCTCCCTGCAGTAAACCTGTGACCTCTTTATCACACCTTAGTGCATAAACCCCCAGTTCTTCTTGGAAAATCTGCCTTCCTATATCTATGTTCAATGGAAGCATGCAGCATAATTTTAGTACATACATGTTATGTGTGTAGTGACACGTAACTACACCAGCCATATTTCATTGTCTGCCATGACCTATGAAATGGGCTTGCAAATGAATAAGTATCAGCCTCCTGGGAGCTATCAAGCTAATTTGAACCGTTGCCTTGGGTATGCTTTATTGCCAGCCAACCATTAATAATGCCTCTTTTATATGACTGTCACATGAACACTACTGTGTCCTCATTGTCGTCCCTAGATGCTCAGACTGGATGGAATGCTTTTAAGGAAAGTATCTAATCTTCATGTTCCTTTTAGCAGGAAATATATTTTTACTTCCTCTACTTTGAGGGACCAATTACATTATTATAAAATATGGACTAAATTTGAAGCATTATTTTACTGTAGTTACCATAAACATTACAATAACTAACTTGGATCTGTATTTAGGAATATATGTTCAAAGGCAAAATACTGGGTCAAACCAACTGCACCATAGAGCACACAGCACATTCAAATTGATTCAAATGGAGGATTCAAATTCCTTCAATGCTAAAGATGTCTCCACGCTTTGAGAAGAAATGTGTTGGAGACCTTGTGACACTGAATGGACCAAAAGCCATATTTAAATCAATAGGAATCATTATTTGATTTCTATGAAGCAGGCCTTCTCATGATTCGAAATGAAAATCAATGGGAATTTGGGGGAGATTTATAAAAGTGTTCTTGTTTCTTTTTGTGAACGGATCCTTAACCCTTTGAGTGCCAGAGAGGTACGTACCCCTCTGGCACTCAAAGGGTTAAAATGTCTTTATTCCTCATTACTAGAGTTGGTATTTATGAAGTGTTCTATTTACATTTATAAATGTGGTGACCTTAAAAAAAATAAGAACAGGTCAGACATGGCCTTAAAGCAGAACTTTCATCGAATTAATATTGATCACCAAATCATAATTACAATAGTGATATGCATATTTTCAAATATAATTGCAGCATTAGTGAAAACAGAACTTTTTAGGCAGACAGGCAACGGTGAACATTGCAGACTAGCAGTCCCTAAATTCAAGTCTTGTCCCGTGTCCCGACTCACCCCCAACCGGGACAATAAAGAGTCCCGTAATGAAGCCACTGTCTGTTAAGCTCTGCCTCGTCTACCAGCTATACACACAGCCTGCCTGCAATGCTGCATAAACAATTTCTGCCTTCCTGTGCCGCTTTCATTACTCTGCAGAGACCGGACACTGCTGCCTGGACTGTGGACAAACTCTCCAGTGCCTGTTTCCAACAACATGCACTGCCAGTCAATAAGAGAGGAGAACATTGACATGATGCTCCTCTCTCATTGGTTGGCTGGTGCATGAGATGGCAGGGATGGTGGTGCTGAGATCTACATGTGTGAGTGAGTTGAGTCTGGGAATGCTCACACAAACACAGTCACTTGACCGGGCAGGGGCAGAAACCCAAGCAAGGCAGCTACCGAGTCTCCTCCAGCACCAGGTAAAAGCTTTAAAGAGATGTCACCCGTGAATCTACCCACTCAGCCACACTAGAGCTGAGAAGTATCTGCCACTATCTTTTTGACAGTGTCCCAGAATGGTATGAAGGAAATGTGGTCACCCTATTGCAGATGTTTTGCAGAGACGGCATCTCTGAGTCTGCGCTGTCCGTCCCCTTCAGCTCCACAATTGGTGAGTTGAATGCCTGGTTACCTTAAGGCACTGGAAGGGACAACGCAGGTGCAGAGAATGCCTACTGCAAGATCCCTGCCGGTGCCTGTCTGCCTAGAAAGTTCTGTTTCTCACTAATGCAGCAATTATTCTTGAAAATACAAGTACGTCTATGCATATCGCTATTGTAATTATGATTTGGGGTTCAATATTAATATTATAAAAGTTCCACTTTAAATATTTGGCGAAAATTCTATCACTAAATTGTCCCAAATAAAAATATTTCTTTATAAATTCACTGAGCCACTTTTTACAAACTTCCTTATGCCATTTTATTAAAAAACATACTATATGGAGTTAGGGCCTCCTAAACTGTCCTTAATACTTTTATATCTACCAGAGACAAAGTTACAGCCATTTTAATGCCTCTTTTCCATTATATCCACTTTTATAACCCCCCCTCCCCGTTCCTTATGATGCACTTGGTTTTCCCAGAATTGCACCACTTCTGGTTTTACACATATGGCCCTGGATGTGGACATGGCAGTTACTATCAGAACTACCAGATCTCAAACTCCACCCACTGGAACATCCAGGGTTCATCTCTGTTTTTCAAGCTGAAACAGGCAGAGTGCACGAGCCAACGAAGATTCCTCCTGTGCAGTGGGAGGAGTTTTAGGTTTAACAGTCCTGCTAACAACTCTACCGCCTTTGGTATCCAGGACTGATTCGAGATGTTATCGCTAAAAGAAAGATGTGGGGCAAAACTGATAGTAGCCAATATCATTTTCCGGCATTATTAAAATAAGTAGGAAGCAATTATTAAGATGTGTTACTATTCTTGTTAACTTACAAGCAACCACAACTTAACCCTTTGAGCACCAGAGAGGTATCCAATGCAATGGGCACTCAAAGGGTTAGGTATCAATGTAGAAGCAGCTTTATGATAGTATACCACCTTCAGATGGCTGACTGAGAATGACAGAACTTGTACACCCCCAAGCTAGACATCCAAAAACTGACTACAACTAGTATAGCATTTATTATTGATGTACAGTATGTGGTACTGTAGAAAAAGAACATTGCTCTTGTTTTAATCCAATTATAGAAGAATAATATGTAGTAAAAGTAATTAATGCAATATGACAACATGAATATGACTTTCATTCATAATTCAAGCGGAACTTTCACGACATTAACATAGTGCCGCAAATGTTAATTACATTAGCGATATGCACAGACGCAGAAATGCCGGCTATGCAAGATGTCTATGTTGTTCCCCGCTGCCTATCTGCTTAAAAGTGTCTATTTTTCATTAATGCAGCAATTATTCTTGAAAATAAAACTAAGTCTGTGCATATCGTTAATGCAATTATAATTTGAAGCTATGTTAATCTGGCGAAAGTTCAGCTCACAAGGGGAACTAAACTATAAAAGTGTCTCTTATATTTTACCCTTGAGGACCAGAGGTGTGTGTGAGACACACTGCTTCTCTATGCGCTCCTCACCCCCCCCCCCCCCACAATGGGTTAAGGATGTATCTAGCTATGTGTATACAAAAGCAAAAAGAATGAGGTTGATATTGGGTTCCTTTAAAACTGACACAGGTGAATTAATTAGTGAGGATAATGCAATGGCTGACAGCTTAAATTAATTATTTTCTTCTGTATATATACAAAGGAAGCAACAATGGGAAAACAGGGAGAATCACATTATTTCTTCCATCATGTACTTGGCTTCCTGAGGACAAAGTCCAGAAAAGAATGACAAAGGTTATGGTGAAATAAGCACCTGATTGAATACACCTAAGCATACTTCAGGAGCTTAGTTCGGTAACAGCAAAACTATTATATTTATTGGTTCTCTCTCAACAGTCATAGTACCCTGTGATTGGAGAGTCTGAGCATTGAAACTAAGGCAGTGCACTATGAAGGTCCTAACAAGGTACTCAGGCCATTTCTAAAGTGCCAAAGATCCACAGGCTGCCTTCACAGGGGCTTACTCAATGTCTGTCCAACATGGAGGTGGGTAGAAGGAAGGAAAGTGGTAGCTCACATACAAGTTTTTGAGCTAGGTTATGAAAGAAAGAGGCAATACGGGGAGGCAAAGATTTGTGTTTTTTGTGTGATTTCTTTTTTTTTTTTTTTTAACTCCTGTAGAATACGCACCCCCCACTTCATAAAAGGTGAAATGGGGTAAAAAAAAGTGCATATTTATCATGGTGCCCATGATTGCCTCCAGTGTTACTTAACAGAAACAGCAACCTTGATACTTCCTGGCTGTCTCTCAGTGCAAGTCGCTGTTCTTATAGGTCACTGGTAATTGCTGTCATGTCTCCGCCCACCTACTAAGCCTTAAAGGCCTTAGCATTTCCAATACCCAGTGCCCTTTTGTGGTGTACCTGAGCCTTGTGCTGTGTTGGTCCATTTACTGATTCCTGTGTATTACTGCTTGCTTTGTCTGACTACCCGATCTGGCTCTGACTCCTGGATTCATCTGACTACCCAATCCGGCTCTGACTCCTGGCTTTGTTTGACTACCCGATCCAGCTCTGACTCCTGGCTTCGTCTGACTACCTCCTCCTCTGTTGCGCTTCCAGTTTTAGTTTACTGCCAGCCTCGGCTACCCAGCCCCGGCTATCATTCTCCCTCGGCTTCCTAGGCCTACTGTTACCGCCGTGCTTGCTCCTCTTGTAGAAGTGCTTGTACAGTCAATCTGTTTCACTGACTTTCTGATGTCCATGGTCCGGGTGGATTGTTGCCTCGTCTAGCATTCTAGGTGCAGTTTACCTTTGCCTCTTGGTATACCCTAGCGGTAGGGTATAGTTGCGCTATTGTTAACCTGCCTAGTGAAGAGTTGAGGAAGTGCCATGCACTGTCCTCATATCTGGCCTCGTGAAGGTTGCGGAGGGCTAGTACGTATACGCTACAAGTTTAACCTGCCTAGTGAAGGGTTGAGGAAGTGCCATGCACTGTCCTCATATCTGGTCTCGTGAAGGTTGTGGAGGGCTAGTACGTATACGCTACTATTTACACCAGCCTAGTGAAGTGTTGAGGAAGTGCCATGCACTGTCCTCACACCTGGACTTGTGAAGGTGGTGGAGGTATAGTCGCTACTTGGTGGTGGTCCAGCGTTCTGGAGTTTCTCGCTCCTGCTGCCTGCTTCAGCGTTCTGGTGTTTCTCGCTCCTGTCGCCTTTGGGTTTACCATAGCATTAGGGTACAGACGTGGTACCATCTCACACCCACCTAGTGAAGGGTGAAGGAAGTATCGTACACTGTCCTTACCTGGTCTCATGAAAGTGGAGAGGTACATCGTTGCTACTATTATATTTTCAATAAAATCTATTTTATTTTATCTGTACTTGTCATTGTCTTTATTTCTCAAGTCACTCCGTGACAATATTATACCCGAAATTTTACAATACGTTAGAGAAGAGAAATCTAAGGGAAGATATGATTACCATTTACAAGTATGTTCAAGGTCAATACCTTTCTAGCTTGGCACAATACCGAAAATTATGACACCTGGTCTCAAAGTATGTTGATCCAGGGAACTATCCAACTGCCTTTTGGAGACAGGAAGGATCTTTTTATCCACCTGGGGCTTAATTGTAAATTACTTCAATAGGATTTTTTTTGCCTTCCTCTGAATCAACATGAGCTGTAAGGCATGGGTTAATGGACTCAGGTCGTTTTTTTCAGCCTCATCAGCTATCTTACTATGTACATTACTATACACTTTTGCTATTACTGTGGTCTATAGCTGGCCCCATTGATTTCATAATTTGAACTTCTACAGAATCTGATATAGGCCTGGATTACATTGCAGTTGGTAACGTTATGTAAGATTTTATCTACAAATGTCTCCATAGCTCTCAATTTACAATCTGTTTAATCCAGTGATAACAGTTATCAAAAGCAATGTAATCTAGGCCACAAGAAAAACTACATCAATCCTGGGACAAATCAACGGCACCATAAGGGAGGTCTCTATCTCATTACTCTGCAATACACTGGAGACCTTTCTAGAATTGGAGGGGTTAAAATCCATATTTAAATCAATGATTAATTGTGGGGATTATTATTTTATCCCCTATGGAGGAGTTGGTCTGCCCCAATTCTTCTTAACCCTTTGAGTGCCCGAGGGGTACGCAAAGCATTGCTTTGCAATGCGTTGCGTACCCCTCGGGCACTCAAAGGGTTAATACATCAGCCATCTGGCCACGGAGATGACACTAATGGGTTAAGTGAGTTCCAAAGGGAGCACAAGACTGAAATTGTACGGAAATGAGGTTGAACTAATATAGTAATAAAAGTTCTAGATCTGAGTTGGTCGTACATCTTCATTACAGACATTTCCTATACATCAATGCTTAGTGTGGCACTGTAGTACGGGGGCAGGTAATGGAATATCATGACCAGGGTCTCTTCTGGTGATATGTGATGCTAAAGGTGGAATTATATTTACAAATTAGCGGCCCATATGTTCAAATAGAGAAGTAGAACAAATCTGGAATCAATAAAGGTTCTCATTGGTTTAAATGAGGCTTTTAACTACATTAACCCACTTCTTAGAACTCATCATTACCACCAAAATGAGAAGCTCTAATCAGTTCTTTCATGTCCCAAAAAATTCTCCTCTATGTAATATTTTGCAACCTTACCATTTGATTGGAAGGCTGATTTAACCGTCTGAATGCCACAGGGGTATGCGTTGTATACCCCTCTGGCACTCAAAGGGTTAAGATGCAACCACTCAATGTGCCCCCTGACACAGCATCTTTAAACTCACTCAGATGGACCTACCATGCACGGCTGCTTTTAAATGTCATGCTCAGGTAGCTTGAAATGTACAAAGTGGACTGTAAGGTTTCAGAGAACATGACTAATTTACTGGTAAAATGATCTGAAGGGGGGAAGCGCGACAGACTTTCCAATTATGAAATTCCATTTCTCTTAAAAAGTGAAAGATGACATTCTTTTACTATTACATACGGAAAGGAGATCAAGAGTGTTGCCATTTCCTTTCTTGCTACTAATCAGAAGCCATCATATAGTGTAAAAGTAAAGGCATCTTTCACTTACATAGAAACATAGAATTTGACACCAGATAAGAACCATTCGGCCCATCTAGTCTGCCCATTTTGCTACTGTAAAAACCTCAAACCTTATTTGGTCCTCGGTCTTGTTTTCAGGAAAACCTAATGTCTATCCCATGCATGCTTAAATTCTGTCACTGTATTAACGTCTACCACTTCTGCTGGTAGGCTATTCCACTTATCTACTACCCTCTCAGTGAAGTAAAACCAACAAAGTCATCATTTTAGTAGCCCTTCTCTGAATTTTCTCTAGAGTATCTATATCCTTCTGGAGATGGCGTCTTACAGCACTTGTGTGCAATCTGTGGCTCACCAGCTCTTGTGGGACTGCAAATCCCATAATTCTCAGCCACTCAAAGGCTGTCTGAGGATGATAAGAGTTGTAGTCAAAAAAAGCATTTAGAGCATTAGGCTGCCCAAACCAATTGTACACTATAGGCTGAATGTACTAATATGATCAACACAAAAACTGACACTGGAACCAATTTCTGTGCTCTGCTCCTGCCTACATTGTTATGTATGCCGAAACATCTCAAATTTATGCCACTTGCTCAAGTATGGTTGACAGATCATCCCTTTAAAACTGGACACATGGAATAAAATGCCTGCTGAAGGGCTATTACAGAATGTGATAACAACAGCTCTAACTAATGATGACAGTTTAAACTGTAATGCCGTTTGAATGAATGCTTCCCGGCATTGTGAAAAAACATTGTTTTACTTAACAAGGAAACATGGAAAATATGTTCTTGTGTATGTCTATGTGCATATATATATATATATATATATATACACATACAAACATTTTATAATAAACTTAACTGACCTTTTAAATTAGTTTTTTTTTGGGGGGGTGTTTCTTTAGTTTGGTGAGTTATGGATTCATTGCACATTTTTATTAATTTTGTCTATTATTAATTAAACGTACCTTGCAGTTTTCCAAAACACCCAAATTCAGAAAACCTAGTAGTTAAGGGTAATAAATGGCACATTTAGTCTGTCCATTGTTCCATGTGCTGTCAGACATCAGACCCCATTACATGCTTCGGATCCTTTTACACATGGGAAACCTGGACTGTATTAGCCTCTCTCACTGTTGACAATTCCTGTCATACTCAACTCCCCCTCTGTTCCTTCAGGACATGCACGATATAGGGTCACTTTTCTCTACTGATGAAATGTAATGCTTATGAGGGTAGCAACACATGGTACAAAGCTATAATTCATTTCATCTCTCATTTGCATGATAATGCCCAGACACTGTTAAGTTTGTAGTGTCTATAAAAGAATATGATACCCAGCACTAATAATAAAGTGGTGTATGTGATCCATGGTCATGGAGGATGGAACATTGTAACAATGGGAGCAATTGTACATTTGGAGTTCTAACCTCTTTTTAGTCTTAAGAAGAAACATACAGTTCCTCTTTATACTTAATAAATACTGGTAACTGCAGATATAATGTAAGAACATACAGTACTGTGCAAAAGTCTTAGGCAGGTGTGAAAAAATGCTGTAAAGTAAGAATGCTTTCAAAAATAGACATACTAATAGTTTATTTTTATCAATTAACAAAATGCAAAGTGAGTGAACAGAAGAAAAATCTAAGTCAAATCAATATTTGGTGTTACCACTCTTCACCTTCAAAACAGCATCAATTCTCCTACACACAGTTTTTGAAGGAACTCGGCCAAACATCTTAGAGAACTAACCACATGCCTTCTGTGGATTTAGGCAGCCTCAGTTGCCTCTCTCTCTTCATGTAATCCCAGGCAGACTCAATGATGTTGAGATCAGGGCTCTGTGGGGGACATACCATTACTTCCAGGACTCCTTGTTTTTCTTTACTCTGAATATAGTTCTTAATGACTTTGTCTGTATGTTTGGGGTTGTTGTCATGCTGCAGAATACATTTGGGACCAATCAGATGCCTCCCTGATGGTATTGCATGATGTATAAGTATCTGCCTGTATGCCATAGCATTGAGGAGACCATTAATTCTGACCAAATCCCCAGCTCCATTAGCAGAAATGCAGCCCCAAACTTGCAAGAAATCTCCATCATGCTTCAGTGTTGCCTGCAGACACTCATCCTTCTACCGTTCTCCAGCCTTCTGTGAACAAACTGCCTTCTGCTACAGCCACATATTTAAAACTTTCATTCATCAGTCCAGAGCACCTGCTGCCATTTTTCTTCCCCCCCATTTCCTCTGTTTTCCATAGTTGAGTCGGTTGGCCTTGTTTCCACGTTGGAGGTATGGCTTTTTGGCCGTAAGTCTTCTATGAAGACCACTTCTGACTAGACTTGGTGTGCTAGAGTACCACTGTTTTCTGCCAATTCTGAGCTGATGGCACTGCTGGACATCTTCCAATTGTAAGCATGATGTGTCTTTCATCTGCTGCACAAAGTTTCCTTGGCTGACCACTGTGTCTACGGTCCTCAACGTTGCCTGTTTCTTTGTGCTTCTTCAAAAGAGCTTGGAAAGCACATCTGGAAACCCCTGTCTGCCTTGAAATTTTGGCTTGGGAGAGACCTTGTTGATGCAGTATAACTACCTTGTGTCTTGTTGCTGTGCCCAGTTTTGTCATGGTTTATGACTTCTGCCACTAAATTGTCTTCAGCAACCTCATCTTGTTAGCTGAGTCTGGCTGTTCCTCACCCAGTTTTATTCCTCCTAAACAGCGGCTTGTGTTTCAGTTAATGGTTGTATTTGAACCTACATATTAAATTGATGCACCTGTTTGATATAATTGTTTAATTCTACACCTGACTATATGCCTACAAAATCCCTGACTGTGCAAGAGTAACTAGAAGAATTGATGCTGTTTTGAAGGCAAAGGGTGTGCACACAGACATGAACACAGACACATACGCACAGACATGCAAACAGACACACACGCAAACCCAGACACACACAAACACACACGCACAGACATACACATTCACAGACATACACACACACACAAACTGACACATGTACAGACTGACACATGTACAGACCGACACAAACATAGACACACGCACACACACACACACACAAACAGACGCACACATACACAGACACACACACGCATATGTACAGACTGACACACACAGACATACAAACAGACAGACACACACAAACAGACAGACATACACACACACACGCGACCTCAAACTCTGCTCACCACTCATGGTAATATAAACCCTTTAGGGACATGAGGGGCAGCACTACATTGCTTTGGACACGCCTCTGGTACTTAACAGGTTAAGTAGGCACATTCACTCTGCCTGCATCAGTCTGAAAAAACAACAGCAACTGTCATGTCTGCCACCATGGACAGGACATCCAGGATGGAATGAAAATGTTATGTCTTAAGCCAAGGAGCAAGAGTAAAATTCAAAGGGGCTATTAGGAATTTCTGGCCATATTGTGATAAGTGAGGCATTATTATTGCTAGGTATTATTTCGCCTTTAACCCCATAATGACTGGCTGATCCGGGGGTGGGCTGCCCTTAAGGCCCACGGCATTTTATTTTTTTTGCTGCCATCCCAGAATTCCAAGAAGTGCCAGGACTGACACCAGTCCTTAATGCACATCAACAGTTATTAAGGGGTTAAAAGGTTTTCAGTTACTCACCCCACGAAATGCAATTTATATAATCAGCTATTTGCTAACATTATCAAAGAGAAGTAGGAATACAGATTCTATGTTTACTAAAACAATTTGAATCTGACCAGTAGGAAAGAAAATGCAGCTCGCTCCCTCTAAATTTATTTCAAAGATCTGTAAACCTTTTTATTCCTGGTATAAAGAAACACATTAGCTGGTGTTCTTACAGCTTTCTAGGTTTCTTCTTATCTTTGCAGAGAAGTGTGTTTGGATGTCTGTACACTCACCGTTATCGGACATCTCTCATGGTCTAACCACTTATTTGTTAAAGTGAACGACAGTTGTATGATTTCAAAGGAGATTAAGAACATAGAATTAAAAGCATGTTGAATACTCCAAGGGGATATTGATTTACCTAAGCTGTGTTGATCTGTGTAGATATTTCTTCTACAGCCTACATAAATATTCCATTTACTTTCCCATTAACCCCTTCGCGTCCGATGACGTACCTGGACCGTCACGCTGGTCACTTAAGGACCAGTGACGGCCCTGGCACGTCATGGAGTTCAGGGCTCCCGGTGCGGCTGCACGCTGCTCCGGAAGCCCTGAACCGGAAGTGATGATAAAAAAACCCGTGGTCACCAAGTGCCGGCCGCGCATGAACGCTCTGGTCTTTAAGGGGTTAAGGTCAAAGTTCTACGATATTTGGTTTAAATTATTTATCTTAAAATGGAGAAGATAATTAGAACAAGACACTTGTTCATGAAAAAATATGATCATTCGAATACATTTAGATTCTAATGAAGAATAGAAACAGATAAACTTATTGTTTACTTATTTCGATCGCCGCTATATTTAGGTAAAAGGTGGTACCGTGTTACCTACATTGCAATGGAAGATACCACAATGTACCACTATATTTAGAGATAGTATGAACCCTGTAAGGACCAGAAACATTTTTCTGTGGATTTCAATACATTAGATTGCATATGATCTCTGGTCTTATTTCATTATCAAGACATTATTATGTCAAAGTGGTTCATCTAATAATTTAATTTGGGAGACCTGCTGCTATAGGAGCAGGGCTAGCGCACTAGCAGGAACTGCATTTTTCAAAAGATACCAATCCCTATATATTGTTTACTGCAGTGATTTCCAGCTCCAGTCCCTGAGTGACAAGGGCTTTTTTACACCAGACGACAAGAGCAAGTTTGGCCTTCTTAGCATGCCTTTCGTTCCACCATATTTTCCCTCTACTTAATTTAGTCCACCCATACAAATACCATGTTTTAACCCCTTAAAGACCCATGACAGTCCTGGACCGTCATGGGTTGTTATACCCTTAAGGACCCATGACGGTAATGGACCATGGAATTCAGGGGTCCCTGCGTAGCTGCACGCCATTCGGGAGTCCGGAATCTGATTCCACAAAAAAAAAAAAAAAGGTCCCTGGTCCTTCAGTGACCGCACCGTGCGCGGCTGGTCCTTAAGGGGTTAAGGATGGAAATGGTTTTCTTTTGGTATCACATTTACCCACAATTTAATTTGATAATAATCTAACAAATTTGAAAAATTGGGGAAAAAGACCCACAATATTTTTATAGGTTTTCCTTTGATAATGTATGTGCAGTTGGTGTATTTTTAAGAGAAACTGGATAAAAGGTATGAATGTTCATTCATACCTTCCAAGTGTCCCTTCTGAAGGGGGACTGTCCCTCTGAGACAAAAATCCTTATTTCCTCTTTCTCACCCTGGTGTCTCTCTTTTAGGCGATCAGACTGTGTGGTGTATAAGTAGCATATTGCTTTACAGTAATAAAACTCACATTAATGTTCGTTTAAACTGTTTTCTGCCAATTCTGAGCTGATGGCACTGCTGGACATCTTCCAATTGTAAGCATGATGTGTCTTTCATCTGCTGCACAAAGTTTCCTTGGCTGACCACTGTGTCTACGGTCCTCAACGTTGCCTGTTTCTTTGTGCTTCTTCAAAAGAGCTTGGAAAGCACATCTGGAAACCCCTGTCTGCCTTGAAATTTTGGCTTGGGAGAGACCTTGTTGATGCAGTATAACTACCTTGTGTCTTGTTGCTGTGCCCAGTTTTGTCATGGTTTATGACTTCTGCCATTAAATTGTCTTCAGCAACCTCATCTTGTTAGCTGAGTCTGGCTGTTCCTCACCCAGTTTTATTCCTCCTAAACAGCGGCTTGTGTTTCAGTTAATGGTTGTATTTGAACCTACATATTAAATTGATGCACCTGTTTGATATAATTGTTTAATTCTACACCTGACTATATGCCTACAAAATCCCTGACTGTGCAAGAGTAACTAGAAGAATTGATGCTGTTTTGAAGGCAAAGGGTGTGCACACAGACATGAACACAGACACATACGCACAGACATGCAAACAGACACACACGCAAACCCAGACACACACAAACACACACGCACAGACATACACATTCACAGACATACACACACACACAAACTGACACATGTACAGACTGACACATGTACAGACCGACACAAACATAGACACACGCACACACACACACACACAAACAGACGCACACATACACAGACACACACACGCATATGTACAGACTGACACACACAGACATACAAACAGACAGACACACACAAACAGACAGACATACACACACACACGCGACCTCAAACTCTGCTCACCACTCATGGTAATATAAACCCTTTAGGGACATGAGGGGCAGCACTACATTGCTTTGGACACGCCTCTGGTACTTAACAGGTTAAGTAGGCACATTCACTCTGCCTGCATCAGTCTGAAAAAACAACAGCAACTGTCATGTCTGCCACCATGGACAGGACATCCAGGATGGAATGAAAATGTTATGTCTTAAGCCAAGGAGCAAGAGTAAAATTCAAAGGGGCTATTAGGAATTTCTGGCCATATTGTGATAAGTGAGGCATTATTATTGCTAGGTATTATTTCGCCTTTAACCCCATAATGACTGGCTGATCCGGGGGTGGGCTGCCCTTAAGGCCCACGGCATTTTATTTTTTTTGCTGCCATCCCAGAATTCCAAGAAGTGCCAGGACTGACACCAGTCCTTAATGCACATCAACAGTTATTAAGGGGTTAAAAGGTTTTCAGTTACTCACCCCACGAAATGCAATTTATATAATCAGCTATTTGCTAACATTATCAAAGAGAAGTAGGAATACAGATTCTATGTTTACTAAAACAATTTGAATCTGACCAGTAGGAAAGAAAATGCAGCTCGCTCCCTCTAAATTTATTTCAAAGATCTGTAAACCTTTTTATTCCTGGTATAAAGAAACACATTAGCTGGTGTTCTTACAGCTTTCTAGGTTTCTTCTTATCTTTGCAGAGAAGTGTGTTTGGATGTCTGTACACTCACCGTTATCGGACATCTCTCATGGTCTAACCACTTATTTGTTAAAGTGAACGACAGTTGTATGATTTCAAAGGAGATTAAGAACATAGAATTAAAAGCATGTTGAATACTCCAAGGGGATATTGATTTACCTAAGCTGTGTTGATCTGTGTAGATATTTCTTCTACAGCCTACATAAATATTCCATTTACTTTCCCATTAACCCCTTCGCGTCCGATGACGTACCTGGACCGTCACGCTGGTCACTTAAGGACCAGTGACGGCCCTGGCACGTCATGGAGTTCAGGGCTCCCGGTGCGGCTGCACGCTGCTCCGGAAGCCCTGAACCGGAAGTGATGATAAAAAAACCCGTGGTCACCAAGTGCCGGCCGCGCATGAACGCTCTGGTCTTTAAGGGGTTAAGGTCAAAGTTCTACGATATTTGGTTTAAATTATTTATCTTAAAATGGAGAAGATAATTAGAACAAGACACTTGTTCATGAAAAAATATGATCATTCGAATACATTTAGATTCTAATGAAGAATAGAAACAGATAAACTTATTGTTTACTTATTTCGATCGCCGCTATATTTAGGTAAAAGGTGGTACCGTGTTACCTACATTGCAATGGAAGATACCACAATGTACCACTATATTTAGAGATAGTATGAACCCTGTAAGGACCAGAAACATTTTTCTGTGGATTTCAATACATTAGATTGCATATGATCTCTGGTCTTATTTCATTATCAAGACATTATTATGTCAAAGTGGTTCATCTAATAATTTAATTTGGGAGACCTGCTGCTATAGGAGCAGGGCTAGCGCATTAGCAGGAACTGCATTTTTCAAAAGATACCAATCCCTATATATTGTTTACTGCAGTGATTTCCAGCTCCAGTCCCTGAGTGACAAGGGCTTTTTTACACCAGACGACAAGAGCAAGTTTGGCCTTCTTAGCATGCCTTTCGTTCCACCATATTTTCCCTCTACTTAATTTAGTCCACCCATACAAATACCATGTTTTAACCCCTTAAAGACCCATGACAGTCCTGGACCGTCATGGGTTGTTATACCCTTAAGGACCCATGACGGTAATGGACCATGGAATTCAGGGGTCCCTGCGTAGCTGCACGCCATTCGGGAGTCCGGAATCTGATTCCACAAAAAAAAAAAAAAAGGTCCCTGGTCCTTCAGTGACCGCACCGTGCGCGGCTGGTCCTTAAGGGGTTAAGGATGGAAATGGTTTTCTTTTGGTATCACATTTACCCACAATTTAATTTGATAATAATCTAACAAATTTGAAAAATTGGGGAAAAAGACCCACAATATTTTTATAGGTTTTCCTTTGATAATGTATGTGCAGTTGGTGTATTTTTAAGAGAAACTGGATAAAAGGTATGAATGTTCATTCATACCTTCCAAGTGTCCCTTCTGAAGGGGGACTGTCCCTCTGAGACAAAAATCCTTATTTCCTCTTTCTCACCCTGGTGTCTCTCTTTTAGGCGATCAGACTGTGTGGTGTATAAGTAGCATATTGCTTTACAGTAATAAAACTCACATTAATGTTCGTTTAAACTTCAGCATATGTGTTTATAAATTAGTACGTGTAAATAAAATACTTTGGGCTTGCTCTAAATCATTAATTCAGTTACTCACTGAGGGATTAAAGTGTCATGTACTATTATGCTTACAGTACCTCAAAAGTGCATAATTTTTGGGCATCTGATACACTGGGAACTCTGTTCTATGCTTCTCTCTTCCTCAATATAACTGTGAATAAGAGAGAGGTAGAGAATACTGGCAAAGGCAATGTATACTTTATCACTGGCTCAGCCGGCACATGTGATCATGTAGCAGTGATCGCATGTACTGATCCAACAGTGAAAGGCTGAAACTGACTACTCCGGTCCTGGACCATTCAGTTACAGCCTCCCCGGCATCATCACAGCACACTTTATCATTTTACCCATGACATGCCAGGACTGTCACCCCTCCTTATAGGCAGGACTTGCATGACAGTCCTGGCATGTTACTCATCATTAAGGGGTTAAGCACAGGTAAATAAATTACAATGAATTAAACAGTGCCAGACAGGTCTCCCAGATATTGCAACGCAATGCGATGGATACGTCTCTGGCACTCAAAAGGTTAAGTACATGTGATGAAGCAAGGTTACACTGAAAACCTGGACTGCTGGTGTGCCTCAAGGACTAACACTGAGAAACACTGGTTTACTGTTATGGCTGTGGCATTTTATTAATTTTTAGCCTATGTACAATAATCTTTTTTTCTTTGCTGCAGTGTTCAGTCCTGCTTTTCTCCCAAACAAGCAACATGGAGGACAGAAAACTGACCCCAGCTGTTGTACAACTAAACCCTAGGACTGGTGCTGCCTATGGGTGCAGTTGTACAATAAGCATAGCTGGGAACTCCCCAGATTTGCCCCCACAGATGCCTCTTCGGCAAAATGTCTTAGGTGTCGTCTTCCGGTGACTCTCTGAAGAAGTTACATTTCTAAATAATGCCAGACTTACTAAGGATAATAAAAAAACGCTAAATTATTTTTTTTTGGGGGGGGCACATTAATATGCATGAAAGTTCCACTTTAAAGGTTTTTATCATATCCTCCCCTTGCTTTCCCTCCTCTTTTCCACAGGTGAAAGGACACAGAAGGAGGAGCTGCACGGTAACCACCAAAAGGATTAGATCAAAGCCATCAGAGTAATTAGAACCGCCAATTTATTCAAACATCTTTAAAAACAGGATGAAGACAAGTGGATTAAGAATCAATACAAGGACATACAACCACCTTGTTTCATAAACATAGGCATAAGTTATATATATAAACCCTTTGAATGCCAGATGGTTACACAATGCATTGCATACCTCTCTAGCACTCAAAGGGTTAAGATCCTGAAGTCTTTCCTGGTAAGTTCTGACATGAATAACATGCACCATTTTGATGGCTCTTCTTTGAACTGTCTCCAGTTTAATAATGTCCTCCAGCATATGTGGTCCCCAGAACCATACACAGTACTCCAGTTGAGTACTATCTATAGAGTGACATCAGAAAATCTCTCTCTTCCTGCTGCTAATGGAGCTTCCTATATCCCTTTGAGTGCCAGAGTGCAATGCATTGTGTACCGCTCTGGCACTCAAAGGGCTAAAACTAAGAATCCAGTTAGCTTTTCCCACTGCTTTGCTGCATTGTTACCAAAGCTCCCACTTTAGTGTGTAGCAATGCAAAATAATTCAATAGTCTAATACTATAGTACAGGGAAAGGCAACCTGAAGCCCTCCAGCTGTTGAGGACTAAAATTCCCAATATCCCCTGCCAGCTACTGCTATATTAAGTGTCATTCAATCTGTCATACAAACCTTGTGATAGAGCCCAGTATATCCCAAAATTGTATATTTTGCATGCAGTGTAGGCTGTTATTCTACAGAGCCTATGAACTAAGATCTCCAAAGTATAAGAAATCTCAGTGCATTGGCTCCCTAGAATAACATAGGACTTGGAGACGTGATCTCACTAGAGAAGTCATCTCCGCTTTATCACCTCTTTATCATGCTTTCGTTAATCTCCCCCTATATGTTTAATGAGTATTAGTTTAGATTGGTAAGTGACATTTGGCACTACTGCTCTTGTAGACAACAAACAGGTAAAATAACTTTTGGCACTCCATCTATTAGGGAGTACAACAGCAGGGGGTTATGCACTAAGGTGTGATAGGAAGGTGGTAAAGGGGAGATTAGTTCTCCAATGTTATTATTACTTCTCCAATTTCTCCCACTTGAGAAGTCCCCTCTTTATCACACCTTAAAGGGACAGTAAAGTTGCGTATTAAGTAATTCCTCCTTTGTAGATATATAAAAAAAGAGATTACTTGAGGTTAGTCCGATCTCTCAAAACTTTATGGTTTGAGAGCTATACGAAGATAAAGTTCTCCCCTTGAGAGAGATCTTGGTCCCGGGACCAGCTGGTGGCTCTTCAGCACAGCTGAAATAGTGATATCTAAAAACAAATACTTCATTGGAATGGTTTACAAAGTGCTTGCAAACCAGGCACACTTTGTAGACCGTTCCATTGAAGTATTTATTTTTAGATATTGTTATTTCAGCTCTGTTGAAGACCCGCCGTCTGATTGTGCGAACAGAATCTCCTTCTGACAGCTTTACATCTCATGTCAGGGAAAGGGGAGGGAGGGTAGAACTTTATCTTCATATATCTCTCAAACCATATAGGTTTGTGAGATCGGACTAACCTCAAGTAATCTCTTTTTTTATATCTACAATATAGTAATTACTTAATACACGACTTCACTATCCCTTTAATGCATCTCCCTCTGGAGTTCCAAAGTCGTCTACCCCCGGTCTAAATGTTGTACTGCAACAATAAATTTGTATATCCCAGAATTCCTCTACTTTGTGTTTGCACATAGAGCCCTTAAGACCCAGCATTTGCTCTGTCACAGAACAGACAGCATCCTGACAACCATTTGGTTTTATAGACTAAAACAGAAGGAAACTTCCTTCCTCTCCCAAGACTGTAAGGTATAAATTACATAGGATTGTGAGGTGAAACTTGGAATTGCAGTTTTTCTTCTGACAGTGGGCGCTGGTTGATTTTAATGACAGATCTCGAACAAAACTATTCAGCAAATTTGTTTTCAATCTTAAAAGGTCAAAAAAGAGAGTCTCATTTATTCCCTCTACGCGTTTTAGCTTTGTTTTAACCCTTTGTGTGCCACAGAGCTGTGCAAAAGAAAAATAGAGAAATTGTGAAGCAAGCAACTGCTTCTTAGGAGACAAATACAATTTCCTCCACTTCCCATTGAGATAAATGAGGTTTTTAACAACTTGAAAGCTAGAGGCCTCCAACGCAGACCTCTCCAGCACTCAAGGGGTTAAAGGCTCCATTTTAATTATGGGGAATGCTTATTTCTCCACAATGGTGCCATTGGTTTTCTCCAGAATCGCTCCAGTTACTCGGCCCTTAACCCTTTGAGTACCAGAGGGGTGTCTGACAGATTGGTTTGTGCCATTTTACAGACACCTCTGGCACTCAAAGGGTTAAGAGTAATAGCCATCAACGCCGCTCTAATTGCAGACCTGAAGGTTTAATGTCTTTAACACCTGTTGCACACAGTGGGTGTCTTTAATTCATATTCCATGTCTTGCTCAAGACAACTCAAGGTTTTGCCAGCAAAAAAACAAAAAGTTTCCGCAGCAGCATACAGTGTTGGCTGAGTTACTGATGTAGTCAACAGCTGCTCCCCAGCAGGTGTAAACACAAACAAAGTTAAGTTACCAGCTATCATCACATCGTCTGCCTTGTGTGCTGGGCTCGGGGTTATTGGAGCAGGCTGCGAAGTTCTTATTTAAAGGAAGAATAACCCATTATTTTTACTGTACATAATATGTAAAGTCAAATTGCCTACACCTTTTATTTATTTTTTTAACTTCCCTTTTCTTTGTACACTTTTATGTCCTTGACAGTAAGATACCTGAATCTGTTTGCAGAAAGCTTTTTGTAAGGGAACATGATAGTAGGTCTATAGATACAATGTACAACAGAAAGAACACAGAACATTCAGCACTGCTTTGGTGTTATGCACTAAGGTGTGATAAAGAGGTGATAATGCGGAGATAATATCTCCAGTGATATAATTTCTCCAGTTACTATGTTATTCTACAGAGCCTGTGAACTATGTTCTCCAAAGCATAGGCTCCATATAATAAGACAGGAATTGGAGAAGTGATATCACTGGAGAAGCCATCTCCACTTTATCACCTCTTTATCACACCTTAGCACATAACTCCCATTGTATTACACCCTGTTTTACTGGTCTATACACCAGGAAACTCTCTAGAAACTAAGATGCAGGTAGCTCATTGCCAGGTGCATAAAATTGTAAAAAATATAGGAGAAGATGAAAAGAAAACTAATGAAAAATACAGGCAATTCCCCTGTACATATTAGATAATCGCAGATTATTTAAAGTAAAAATAAAGGGTTACTATTCCTATAAGCAGTGGCAGTGGTGTAACTGGTCATTGGAGGGAGCAAGTGCAAACATTTTTGAGCCTCCCCCCAATCACAGAAAGTTTCTCACAGAGGCATAACTAGAACAGATTGCTCCCTGAGATTGGTGGGATCCTCTTGGATGCCGGGCCCTGTCCATGGACATCCAAAGAAAGTTTTCCAGGACAGGCAAATCCATAATATGCTCCCAGGCCAGACTATCCAGCCCCTATATTTATCTGGGGGGCAAGTGAAGTGAGGACAATTGTTTCTACTTGCCCCTCGCAGACGCCCATGGCCCTCACAACTGCAAACCCTGTTAGTTACTCGTCTGACCAGAGGAGAAAGCACTTCAGTAGATCGAACTGCAGGTTCAGCAATATGTCCAGCTGCAGCTTACTGGGATAATGAGCACACAGTACTTGTATCTCCAAATCAACTGCTTCATAAAACTGCAGTCTGTTATTTCAGGTCATATGAGCAATAAAAAAGAGGAGTAAATTTGGGCCAAACAAATGCACAGTAGGGGAGAAATAAAAATAAATCTCTTCATTTAAATGTTAATCTGGGCAGAAAATCCTAATGACCACTATTAATCAATTCTGCATTCACTGGCTCCCCCAAATGAACCTGTAATTAGTATTGCACATCATGTTCATTGAGGTGGACATTAATTTTTCTGCAGGACTCTAAGACCCTCCTAGTGAAACCTTCTGAAGAAGTCTTCAGTAGGAAAGATTGGAGTCTTGGAGTCATCAACAAACAATCATTATTTCCAGTACATTAAAGATTATTTTGGGGAACTATTCCACTCAGAATTAATTCCTATTGGCCATTTGGATTGTTTTCCAGAATAAGATAAGTGGTTGTTTCCTATAAATGGACTTTTAACACCATGAATGCTAGGCATTATAAATACCTCCCAAGAGTCCTTCTTTAGTCGGGACAGCCCTACTTTATAGTGTTAGTAATGTCCCATAAACATTTTGTATTGATTTGTAGAGGGTAAAAAAAGAATCTCATTGCCACAAACCCTATCTCTCAAACCACCATGGTTTGAGAGATATTGGCATTGAAAGTTCCCCCTTTCCTCCCCTTCTCTTGATGTCAGCTGTAAAGCTGACAGAAGGAGATCCATGTCGGCCGACACAATGAGGCTCTTCAGCAAAGCCGAAATCCCGTTATTACAAAAGAACTACTTCATGGGAAAAGTCTACAAAGTGTGCTTGCAAACCATGCACACTTTGTAGACCTTTCCAATGAAGCAATTATTTTCTAATAACTGGATTTCGGCTCTGCTGCAGAGCTGCCGGCTGGTCCTCGGACTGGGATCTCCTGCTGTCAGCTAGATACTGATGTCAGGAGAAGGGGAGGGAAGGGGGAACTTTTATTGTGAATATCTCTCAAACCATAGTGGTTTGAGAGATAGGGTTTGTGGCAATGAGATTCTTTTTTTACCCTCTACAAATCTATAAAAAAAATTTATGGGACATTACTAACACTTTAAGACCCAAATCCCTTTGTCCCTCTTTCATATCCTGTTTAAAACTGTAGCCTAAGGAATGGTAAATTCATACATGAATCTAGTTTTTTTCCATTTTCTGCTTGCAGCTATAGAGTAGAATATTATGTATAATCCCGTATGCTGATAGTAGAGCACAGAAATGACCCTTGCAATGTCCATTGGCAAATTGCCTTAGCCCTCCGGCCCTATTACTTCCATTGTAGTGTCAACTCTGTGGTCAATGCTACAGGAAGTGGCTGCTCCACTGAAGTGAAGTCACACAGTTATGGACAATTGATGAACAAAATAATTTAAACTTGTTTGTTGGCCTGGTTGTGGCAATTCTGATGCGTACCAGTGCTAGACAGAAATGCTTTTTAACTTCTTGGATTGTAGAGATGTCTCCAAAGCTTCGCAAAGCATTGAAGACATCTCTAGTATCCAAGAGGATAAGCACTTAAGACCATATGCACAACTAAAATAAGAGAAATTCTGCTGCAGGTCAACTGTACAGTAGGGGGAAGATAAAAACACAGAAAATTCCCATTGATTTAAAGGGACTCTTTCACCTAAAAACAACATTGGTGATTTTGAAAGAGCTTTCAAAATAACATATATGTTGTATTCGCCATTTTTTATTTAGAAAACAAGTTTTTGTGTTATTTAGCTTTATAGATTATGCTAATTAAGGCATGCCATACAGACACTATCTGTCTTAGCCCTACTTTACTTCACCCACTCACTGACACTGTTCAGCAATCCATTGTTATCCTGCACAGAAAGCCTTAACCCTTTCAGTGTCAGAGGGATACGCAACACACTACTTTGCAATATGTTGCATACCCCTTCTGGCACACAAAGGGTTAAGTGTCAGTGCGTGGGAAGGAGTAATGCGGGGTTTATTTAGGACGTTTACACACTACCTGCTATGCCACACAATGACATTAGGAAACATATTCCATACAAATGAGGGGTGCACTCTGAGTAACACAGATTATTATACCAGAAAAAAGAGGTCCAAAATCCCTAAATGAGGTACACACCAATAAAATATACATTTATTGCAAAAAATGGAAAAGCCAATACATATTTACGTACATGGATTAACCTTTTGAATGCCAGAGGGATGCTCAACGCATTGAAAAGCAATGCGTTGGGCACCACTTTAGCACTCATAAGGTTAAAACCACATAAAGGACAACATAGCTTGGTGTTAAAAAAGACTGCAGCTCATTTCGGATCCAAGTCCCTGTAAAGCACTTACCAAGCAAAATATAGCACAAACACAATAGGCAAATGCTTAACCCTTTGAGTACCAGAAAGGAGCATAACACACTGCATGGTGATGTGCTGCTCACCCCTCTGGCACTCTGAGGATTCATGTCCTTGTATGTGCGGGAAGTCCAGTTAAGATGAGGAGTGTTTGCACTGCAGCCTTAATTAACATAATTTATGCATCAAATTAACTAAAAAAAGAGCTTTCTTAATCACAAATGGCTAAAACAAGATATAGTGATTAGTAAAGCTCTTACAAAATCATCATTGCTGAGGTGCAGTTAACACTTTGAGTGCCAGAAAGGTATCAAATGCATTGCAAAGCGATGTGTTGGAGACCTCTCTGGCACTCAAAGGGTTAAAGCCTTCAAACTCTCCTATGCATTATGAAACAGTGAGCTGGACAAGGGTTCTGGCCTAGAATTGATCTATATTACATTAATACTCACAGGGCCCTATACAGGATGCTAAATAGGTGCAGTCCTGGAGCAAACCAACTGCATAATAAGGGACAAATCAATATTCCCACTGATTTAATTGGGACTTTATCTCCTTTAATGTAAGAGAGGTCTTCCACACATAAAGAAGCAATTCAAGAAGTTAAAACCCCCATTTAAATCAATGGGAATTTTGATTTCTCCCCAATGGTGCAGTTGGTTTGCTCCAGAATTGCACACCTTTAGCTTCCTGAATAGGCGCATATATGGGCCATATTTATAAAATGACACCAGAGTTATTCTTGAGTAAACCAACTGCAACATGGGGAGAAATACAAAACTCCTAAGTTCCGATGCACTTTACCAGAGCTTTATAACTCCTTGAATGGTGGAGACATCTCTAGCAACCAAGTGGTTAAAAAGCCCAACTTAATTCAACACACATTTGTTTTGTCCCTTATGGTGCAGCTGGTTTACTCCAGAATAAAACCCCCAGAAAAAATAATAAGGCCCATAGCACAGATGTCCCCTGTTTACAAGCCAGGATACTCTGGTATACAACTTACAAAGGGATTAATGTGCTGAATGGGTTAAATGCATCACTGGTTTTTAGCTCACAGATGTACGAGGAATGTTTAGTTGAAATCCAGTAAAAACGTTCTCTAGAAGGACATTTCCATCCAGGCCGGATAATACCATGGCAGATCATTCCATTGCCAAACTTATGAGTCAGTTACGGAGCAAACTGTGACTGTCTGTGCCAAGTGTGAGTGTTTGGGCACCATCGTCACTAAGAGCTCCACAATACGGTGTAAATTAACAGTTATGCACACGTTATAGCAATGCATCAGTGTGCAGTGACACTTAACCGTCTGAGTGCTAGGCAGATTTGCAACACATTGCCGACCACAATGCTCTACATACACCACTGACATTACATATCCCACTCAATGCAAAGCTGATGTACTGGAATACTGGAACAATTCTGGGGCAAACCAACTGCATCAAATTCCCACTGGTTTAAATGGTGCTTTGAAATCTGGATTGGTCCCTCTGCTAAAGCTGGTTTGGTCCAAAATCACTTCAGTTCTTCTTATTATATTAGCGTCTATGGGATGTAGGATGACTGCCAATGCTATGTTATACCAAAGCGGGATGAACTTTCAGTTACTTAAATGGTAAATATTTATTATGGAAAACACAACTGAAATGGTTTTAACCCTTTGAGTGTCAGAGGGGTATCAAACATATTGCTTCACAATGCATTGGATACCCCTCTGGCACTCAAAGGATTAAAGTCATAAAGGGGAATGTATCAATAGAACAACTTACTAAAATAAGCTGATTTTGTGCTCTATTTCGGCCTAACGCGTATGCATAAAGCTTATTACAGGAAAAATGTTCCCCACTGCATCAGTTGTGAGCAATATGAGCAATTCAAGAGGTGCCCTCCCACTGCTCCCTGTTTTACTTCACACGATTTAACAGTGTGCTGAGGAAAGCAGAGTAAAAGTCTTCCTTCTTCTAGGGTCTGCTATGGGAGTGGCTTTTTCAAAGACTTCTTTTAAAAAAATATATATATTATATATACATAGAGAGAGAGAGAAATTGGAGCCTACTATACAATAGGGGAGACATAAACATTTCCAAATTTCCCATTGATTAAATGGTTTTTTTAAAACCCTGAATGTGAGTGGTCTCAGTACACTGGAGACTTCTCTAGCATTCAAGGGGTTAAAAGGCCCATTTAAATCAATGGCATTTTTTTCTTACGTTGCGGCTTGCTTTTCCACAAAATTGCTCCAATTTCTCTCAGTGCATCAGCCTCCCAGTGGTCTCCCTATAATTGCAGTTAAGTGGATTTGCATGATTTTAAGGAAAACACACATAAATGTGCATGGAATAGGGACAGCACTACAAAAACAGAACTGGTGTGAGTACGAACTGTACTAATTCATCACATGAATAGCAAAACAGATCCAAGCACAAGGAAGCATTACAGTGGGGCACAGCCTGCACACCAAGAGTTCAGCTTCCATCTGAATAACACAACTTTATAGGTACAAGTTACAACTTGTGGGGTGACACAATACACACAAAGGGTAATGTACTAAGATGAACTGGAGACGTTCTGGAGCAAACCAACAGCATCATTAGGGGAGAAATAAGAATGAGGGAGGTGTCTCTACCGTTCAGTGTTTTCAAACCCCATTTAATACAAAGAGAATTTGTATTGGTCCCCTATGATTCAGCTGGTTTGCCCCAGAATAACTAAAATTCTTCCTCAGTCACACAGAGTAGACGGCTACAAAGTTATTTAACCCTTTGAGTGCTTTGCAATGCGTTACACTCTCCTACGGCACGCAAAGGGTTAACATTCTGAACACAGCCCTTACATACGACTCTGAGGCTGATGTACTAAGAAAGTGGTGCAAACCAAAGAAACCATAGGGAGCAACTAACCCCCGCCCCCAAAGTTCCCATTACTTGTAACCAATTCAATGCTAAAGAAGTGTGCAATGGGTTACTTTGCATTGCGTTGGAGATCTATTCAGAATTCAAGGGGTTAGTGAAATCTATGATAATTTATTTGACACCTAAGACGCAGTTGGTTTGCCCCAAAACTGTACTTATCCTTAGTAGATCAGTCTCTCTGAATTTAATGGCGCTTACCTGGCTTGGAAGATGCTCTTCTCTAGATCAGGATTGTCCCACTGGACTTGATGTTTCAATACTCATTTACCCTTAGAAAGTTGCAGATGCAATAAAAAAGTAAAATCATGCGGTGGATTTGTGAGTATCTTGTGTAGATGAGATGCTGCTAGTAACAAGCTGTTCTGCCTTGTTGAACTGTGCTATCTCCAGAGCTCTGCCTCACTGGGGAAGTGTGTTTTGGTCAGCGCTCAGTGCCTGTTGTCAGGTCCCATCAGAAGCCCCATTCAGAAGCACAGGGCTGCAAGGAAGGGGCGGAGCTTAGAGGCATCATTCACAGACCGTTTGTTGCAGTGCTGTTGTGTTCACAGTCCCATAGGTCAGGGGTGGCCAACATGTAGCTCTACAACTGTTATTGGACTACGATGCTTGTTATTCTCATGATGATGGGAGCTGTCCAAAGTAACAACAAAACAAGGGCTCACCAATATATGAAAATCCCTTTGCTTTGGGAGCGCCCATCTATGGGCTTTCACTTCTTAGTTGCTGCAAATGTATAATAAAAGGAGGAGCACGCCGATATTTAAAAAAAAAATGTTTATTAATCATTTGAGTGCCACAGGCGTATCCAATACATTGCACTGGATACCCGTCTGGCATGCAAAGGGTTAGATAGGCAATTAAAAAGTGCCGCATACTAGCGTTTCAGTACTAGGCAGCCTCTTAAGTGGTACTTAACCACTGAGATATCGATACCCTCTGGCACTGAAAGGGTTAATAAACACATTATTTTAGTATTGTTGGGCCCCTCCTCTACGTTGATGGCAGTTAAGGAGTGTAAGTACCACAAGTAAGTTGTAGTCCAACAACAGCTGCACAGCCACCAGCTGACCACCACTGTTGCAAAAGTAAAATAGTTGAATTTGAGTAACAACTAGACAGCCACATTTTTCTCATCACTGCTGGTGATATTTTGTTTTGCTGGTGTGGCCAAACAGATTCTTTTTAACCATTTGAGTGCCAGAAAGGTTTGCAACGCATTGCCTTGCCTGAAACTCAAAGGGTTAAAGTTGAATTTTGTAAAATTACATTTATTTTACAAATTTTACAAAAAAAGTGTGTGTGTGGGGGGGAATATGAGAGTCTAAAAACCAGTTTGAAGAGCTTTGAATGAGTGAAGCATATGTGACAGAAGTGAGCAATGCTGATGCAAAACAACTACACAGTGTGGGTAAAATTAAAATTCCCACTGAATCATGACTGAAAGATGCCATACCTGTCCCCCAACAAACTGCTCCTTCCCCCAAAAGACCACAATACTAACTGGACACTAAAACCACTTGGAGGTAAACAGGCCATGGCATGCTAAGGTACCAGAAGCCACACTCCTACTACCGTCCCACAGCACTCCATACCCATAAACCACTGCAGCATCCGATGCCCCTTTTCAGTCAGAATGGGCTCCCTTTGATTCCCTGGACCCATGCATATTAAAATATTAATCCAGCTAGATTACGCTGGAGACCTCTCTAGCATCCACAGGGTTAATTTAAACATTTTGTTTGATTGGTTTGCTACCCGTATTACTTCACTTTTGTATTTTATAGCTATGCCCTAAGGTTTAATAACATATTAAAAAAGTTAAATTACAAATATATTTTAAGCCACCAGTAAGTAGCCTGCTAATGGGTATCATACCTGGGGCTCTATTCACTAAATCTCTGTAATACCAGCTGTCTTAAATTAAAATTTTTGCAGTGAAAAAAACTCATACAACAACATATTTGTTTCAGGGGTATTGGCATAACGAGTGTTCGACAGGGGCTTCCTGTTTTAAGGGCCTAACTTTGGGTTCTCTACAGTCTGAGATTTACATGAAATAAAATGTAACCCTGTGGTCAGATGGACTGAGTGGAGAGGCTGTTTTGGTTGTAGAACATGCAAATGTGGCTGTTTTCCCACTTCATAACATTTTGATCCAAAATGTGTGCTTATATTTTGGGGGCATCCATTCACAGTTCCAGCAGGAGCCACAGGGCTTCTTAGAAGTGCCCTGATTTGTTTGCAGTGATGAATTAATTCACCAATAAGAAAACTGGAAAAATAGTAATGCACTGCCAAAAAGCAGTATTTACATATTTTGTGTGCATGAAAAAATAGCAACATGAGCTTGATCACACCCTTGACATTAGCACAAAGATAATGGTGCAAGAAAAAACAAATTAGGTAGCATTATGTTGTGTGGTGCGCTTCACATGGGCAGCTCTTGCAGCACGTCGTAGTCCAACGTAAAGGCACCTGTGAATTTATATATGGATATAATATGGATATTCTTCTCTACTGAGATTAGAGCAGCAGGGACGTGCACAAACATTTTGGGGGGCAGGGGCTCAAATTAAAAAAAGGGCACTTCTCATAATTATTATTTTTTTTTTTTTTGTTAAAAGGGCACAAGGGCACTTTGGACAAAAAGGGCAGGTGCTCAAGCCCCTCTTGGTGTCTATGTGTGCACGTGCCTGTAGAGCAGCAGAGTGCTTCTCCACTGATATTGAACAGCTTTGACCCTTTCCATATGTCACTGATCAACCTGCACTTTTTCCAGAGCACCATAGTCGTTTAAGTACTAGAGAGAGGACTGCAAATTGACTGCTGTGACAGAAAATGACAAATGTTAGACTATTAAAATGGTCTTCACAATATTTAAAACACTAGAGGGCAAACAGAGCCGTACTTTCTCACATCAAACAGGACATTTAGCACCAGCTTCTTGTAGAATAGCCTACAGTAAGACTTGGTGACAATATTTTGTACCAAAGTATGGATCCTGCATTATCACAGTAGACAATGGGAAGAGCTCCCTCTAGTGTTCAGAACTCTGTGCTCCAGTGACTTCTTTCTGAGATAGTGTATTGTTCCAGAATGGGGTTCCCAGGACTCAGAACACAGTGGATGTGAATTTGCACCATTAACACATTCTCCTTCCTCACCCTGCCCTTTGCCCTCCTCCCACCTAGTCATATGGCTCTACCATTCTACTTTCCTCTGTTCTACCTGTTCTACTCCTCCTACCTCAGGGGGCTGGTGAATGGAGGAAGCAAGGAGCATTGAGTATTGTGCCGGGATCTGTAAATAAGTGCCTTACAGTTCTAAGTGGGGGCAAAAGTATGATTAATAGAAGGTAAAGGATAAGTAAATACAGGTATCTAGTGCATCGCAAAACAGCTAATATGTGTTACATGTAAGTGATGGTCTGGAGAATGGACAGAATTAATTAAAGGAAAAACTTGTCATAAGAGGAAAACTTTGACTTGAACAGAGAATATTTAACCCTTTGAGTGCCAGAGGGGTACGGAATGCATTGCTTTGCCAGTTGTCCAACACCCTGTAGAGGGATCATGCCATAGAGCAGGGCTGTCCAAGTTCAGTCCTCAAGGGCCACCAATGGGCCAGGATTTAAGGATTTCCTGATTAAGCACAGGTGAGATAATCAGTGGCGCATTCATTCTGATTGTTATTGGCCCTTAAGGACTGAACTTGGATAGCCCTGGCATTGCTGTGAAATGCATTGCTTACACCACTGACACTCAGAGGGGTGAATGAGGGTTGCTGTTATTGGTGCAGAAGTCTTTCTGCATCCTCTCCTCCCTCTGTCCTCTCCCAAACACACAGATACCTTTATACCAGTATAATATGCTAATGACCACACTCTCCCCCTCCCCTTGCATCCCTAATTCTTAGTGCATTTGGCGATGTGTGTCTCTATCACCAAGGCAATATGTTCATCACACATCGACAGACACATATTACTGCAGCAACAAACTATAGTGCCTCTCACTAGTGGTCTTCCTAATGGAATTGCATAAAAATCACAGGTATGTACATTTTCTACATAATGTTGTTGCTGCTATATATATTGTGCAAAGTTAATTCTGGGAGAAAAAATCTCAGTCCTCAAGGGCCACCAATAGGCCAGGAATTAAGGATTTCCCTGATTAAGCACAGGTAAGTTAATCAGTGGCTCATTCATTCTGATTCTGGGAGAAAAAAGCTCAGTCCTCAAGGGCTACCAATAGGCCAGGAATTAAGGATTTCCCTGATTAAGCACAGGTGGAGTTAATCAGTGGTTCATTCATTCTGATTAACTTAGGTTGAAAATTAAAAATCCCATTCATTTAAATGGAGCATTTCTTCTCTTGAATTCCAGAGATGTCTCCAATGCATAACTTAGCTAACAGGGGTTAAAAGCCCTAATTTAAGTCAAAATGGGAATTTGGGGAATTAGATTTGTAGCCTATGGTGCACTTGGTTTTCTCCAGAATTGCATTTTCAGTAAAACCACCTCACCTCTCTTTTTTCACGCATTTCAGTTGCTCCAAAGACTGTTACAAAAGAGTCGTGCTTCTGGGATTTAATAAGGTTACAATACCTCTTTATGTATACAATAACAGGTGAGTGATATATTTGGGATTACATGTGAAAACTATTTTGCTTCAGAGCTTAACCCATTTTAATCAATCGGATAATGTGACTGATGCATTTGGAGCATTTCTGGAGCAAACCAATTGCAACATAGGGACAAAGGAGAATTCCCATTGATTTAAATGCAGCTTTCATCCCCTTGAATGATAGAGATATAGTTTGCACCAGAATTCCTCCAACTCCTCTTAGTACATTGGCCACAATGGCTGTATGATGCATAATAAACTACTTTTATAGGTCTCCCAAATGTTCAAATTATTAAATAACAATTCCAATGTTTTGTTTTATTTGCATCCAAACCCCAATGCAGTTGCTTTTGCATAGGCCAGGGCTGGAGAAACTGTGTCCTATTCAGCTATTGTGGGAATAAAATGTCGGTGACTGGCTGAGTATAGTGGGGATCACAGTGCACAACAGCTGGAAGGTAGCATGTTGTGCACCTTTGGTATGACTAAAGACACAACAGCTGCCATGTCTCCCTTTAATCTGATAGGAGCACTAGAGTGTAATGGTGGTTTCCAGGCAATTGGAGAACACCTCTCAGATCGTCCTTGAGCCTGCAGAGTAAAGAGGATGCAGAGGTATGTCATACGCATTAAATCATTTAAATGTTCATACACATACACCAGCCCAGTGAGACCTGTCATCACCTTTCAGCAGTGTGATGTATGTTTGAGGTTCACCATGTTGTAGGAACTATCCCTTTGTGGTTTCCAGCAGCACTGGTATTGGCAGGCTGGCTGCTTCTCTTCAGTGGGCAGGCTGGCAATGATGCAAAGCATGAACTCAGCTGGCTGCAATACTTGAGATCTGAGGTCAGTGTGGGTTATGCTAGCCAAAGGGTTATTACATGTATTGATCAGCAGATGTTTGGATTTCTGTTTTGGGAGCCTGTCATTCTCCATTTGAAGGCTAAGGCATGATATCAACAAGGGAAAAATGCAAGATATGAGGTGGTGGTAGGGAACAGGCAGCACTGGGGCCCATGCAACCCTCAGAGGCTTCTTCTGTGGCCCTAGTCTGTTCTCTGGTGCAAGAGGAAGAGGAGATTATGACCCTGAATCACATCACACTTTATTTTCATATCAAAAAAGCTCATATCCTCTTTCTTTGGCTTCACAGCCACCTCCCTTTACACTCCATCTTAACCCTTTGGGTGCCAGAGACCTTGCTAGCTTCCAAAATGTTAATCCACATTTTTCAACCTCTTTGGTGAACTTGAGGGTCATGATATTGGACCAAAGAAAGCCATCCCAACCCAGATCATCCAAATTCCCAAGTCAGTACAAGAGCATGAGTCAGCTTCCAAGTCCGTGGGGAAATGCACTAAAGTGTGATAGGATCTCCAGTGAGTTTTGGAGCAATGCACAGGAGATGTCTCTATCATACAAGTGGTCAGACAAATAAAAAACAACACTCCCAGCCTCTGCTGTGAGATCATGGGGAGATTCACTAAGCTCTGATGAAGAAGTGATAAAGAGGTGATAAAGTGGAGATGACTTCTCCAGTTTATCACTTCTCCAGTTCCTATGTTATTCTATGGAGCCTATTCACTAAGATCTCCAAAACTGAAGAAATCTTAGTGTATGATATTAATTTTAGATTAGAGAAAACAAATGAGAGCCGAATAAGTGACAATGTCACGTCATGAAGTCTGACAACCTTAATGTACCAGTTTATCTTCTGTTTCATCAGGGTCATGGGCAGCTGCAGGGAGGGGCAAGAGGGGGTATTTGCCCTCCCCCCCCGCACTTGCCCAATCCAGGAAATAACTGCTGACATAGAGTTTAGAACCTATCCTGATTATGGCTTTGCCCCAACTGGAACATTTTCTGCAGATTTGTTTTCCCATCAGGCCTCAGGCGACAAATTTTGTGGGTGCCTCAGCTGTACTGGCCATGCCTTCTATCTGAGTTGTAGGTGAGGCTATAGCAATACCAATACCCCTGCACCAAACTACTACTCCCTCTTACATTCCATTACTATATGAGCACTTACCACTTCCACTGTAATGCTCATCAATGAATCTACCACCATTTCCAGAAATTCTTATTTACCATATTGTTATAGTGTCTTCCATTGTATAATTTCAGCTCATGTCCTCTTGTTCTAGTATTCTTCTTTTTCCAAAATGTGCAGTTAAAAACATTAAAATTATTTGGGGTTATTTACAATCAAAACTCAAATACCCTAAACTTCATGCTTACATCTGTAAAAATGCTCTGTTTCCTGTGGCCTAAGATTTAGTCTTCTATAAGCTTATATAAGACCTGCATTTTCAAATCTTGAAAGGTGTCTCAAAAGTGAAGATGCTTTATTGTCTTTAAATGGCCTGAGATATGATAAACAGCCTTTCTGAATAGAATAATGTCTGATATTAATCTCAGAACATTAACTGAATTAGCTCTTGTCACAGACAGCACAAACAAAATTAACCAAATGGTGTTTATATAGGATAGTCTTCATGTGCATTTAACAAAGCAAATTTAGAATTAGATTTTAATGAACTAACAAACTAATTTATGTTTACAGATGCTAACTGGAAATACATGATAATTAAAATTATATAACTCATCTTCATATTATGTGTTAGTGCTCCCTTAACATAGGGAGAAATTTGGATTCAGAATGCAACCCTCTTTAATCTAAGCCATTTAAAGGAGCAGTAAAGTTTAATTATTAATAAATGCATATATATATTGCAGGCATTTTCCTCCTCATAAAACAAGGGTAGTCAACTACTGAGTGATGCTTCAATAAAATGTTATTACTACTCAGACTGCCTTTCTGGAAATTAATCTACTAGTAGTAGCGCCACTTGGTGTCCAGACATATAATTTTTCTGTTGCATTTCTATTGCACTCATTGGAAGAGAGTGAGCCTTAGGTAACACCTCTTCATAGAATGACATAGTAATAGTGTTAATTCATTGTGACATTTTTTGTTGTGATAACTTTGGAATAAAGCATTTCCCAGCCTATAATATATAGTTTCCTATTAAAACATTATTACAACATGGCGCTGGAGATTTCTTTAGCATTCAATTGGTTAAAAAAACTCCTCTACTTTTTTAAAATCCAGTTTGTTTGGAATTAATTGGCACCATGTGGAAAAGTTGCTGAACTCTTTCCTTAAGATATAATGAGCTATGAGTATAAAGTCAAAATGAGGCAATTCAATTGCAAATAAATATTCCCCAACTCCCTTTTACTTACATGGGGCTTTTACCTTCCTGAATGCTAGGGAAGTCTCCAATGCTATTCTTTAAAGGGATAGTATTGGATCATTTATAAAAATGTCATCTTGTAGCTATTAAAAAAATAAATCAAACCATGACAGTGCCATCTCTTAAACCTTTGTGGTTTGAGAGATAATTGCAGCTAAAGTTCCCCTCTCCCTCTCCTTTCTCATACGTCAGCGCTCTAGCTGACAGAGGCAGATCCTGGTCCCTTACGGTTTGAGAGATATTCACCGCTAAAGTTTCCCTTTTCCTGTTATCAGCTGTAAAGCTGACAGCAGGAGATTTGAGTTGGCCGACTATAGGAGGCTCTGCAGCAGAGCCCAAATTGCTTTATTTAAAAATAACTATTTAATTGGAAAGGTCTACAAAGTGTACTTGCAAAACATCATACTACATGGGAATTATCATGAATACCCAAGAGTATTTATGACTGGCTGGATGTACGTTGAGGCAAAAATTCTGATCAGTACACCCTTTAATGACCACAGGGGGTGCGGAAATCATTGCAAAGCCTCAAAAAGGTCAATAAATAGATTCTAAAATGGTTAGAAAAGAAAATGTTAAATAAAAAGCTATTACAAAAATTATATGAAAAAAGCTAATGTGGCAGATAGAGAAGCGTATCCAATATACTGCTCTCTGCAACCATAGGCTTTTCCTTATTCACATGAAAAATCACCTTAACCCCTTCGCGTCCTGTAACGTACCCGGACCGTCATGCTGGTCCGGCACTTAAGGACCAGTGACGGTCCTGGTACGTCACGTACTTTTACTCACAGCGCTCCTGCAGGAGCGCGGTGAGTAATACCGTGGACTGAAATTGATCGCTCCAAGACCGGAGCGATCTCTTTCAGTCTTCCTTTCGATGTGCCGCCCTACGTGATCAGTCACGTGGGACGTGCCGTTGAACGCGTCTGTCTGGTCCTTAAAGGACCAGACACCGCGGGATCGTCGGACCCAAAGGGGTTAAAGAGATAGTAATGTCCCATAAAAAATGTTTCGAGTTTGGTAGAGGTTCAAAAAAGAAACTATTTGCCACAAATCCCATCTCTCAAACCACTATGGTTTGAGAGATATAGGCACTGAAAGTTAACCCCTTCCCTCCATTTCTCCTGATATCAGCTGTAAAGCTGACAGCAGGAGATTTGAGTCAGCCGACTCGAGGAGGCTCTGCAGCAGAGCCAAAATCACTTTATTTAAAAATAACTACTTCAATGGAAAGGTCTACAAAGTGTGCTTGCAAACCAGGCACACTTTGTAGACCGTTCCAGTTTATTAATTCTTTTTAAATAACGCAATTTCAGCTCTGCTGCAGAGCCGCCAGCTGGTCCCAGGACCAGGATCTCCTACTGTCAGCAGAGCGCTGACCTCAGGAGAAGGTGAGGGAGGGGGGGAACTTTAGCGGCAAAAATCTCTCAAACCGTAAGGGTTTGAGAGATAGCACTTTCTCCAAATACTTTATTTTTGTAACCACTACAATATTAAATAAAGTTAAATACGAGCATTACTGACCCTTAAATACATGAGGCCTGATTTTTTTTTGTTTTTTAAACCCGTTAAGGACTAGAGTGGAGAACAACACATTACAAGTTAGACTCCAGTCTGATCCTTAACCGTTTGAGTGCCAGAGGGGTACACAACACATTACTTTGAAATACATTGTGTACCCCTTTGGCACACAAAGGGTTAATGGGTTAATGACCAGTAGAATCTGTGCAATGCATTTTGCAAAATATCAGCACCACTGGGGTGAAATGAAAGTTCCACAAATTCTCACTGATTTAAAATAGGGCTTTTAACCCCTTGAATGCTATAGAAGTTAAAAGATCCATCCCCTCTATGGTCAGGGCCACATTTACTATTAGATGGAGTCAGCAACTGGCCAGAGCACCAAGATTATCCCTTTGAGTACCAGAAGGGTACGCAACGCATTGCTCTGCAATGCATTGTGTACCCCTCTGGCACTCAAGGGGTTAAAGTACAACTCAGCTGTCCTAGCTGCACCCACATTCTAAATTGTGGGTGTGGCCAAAGCAATCCTAATGCCCGCAGTTAACGATGGTCAGTTTAGTTACCAGTTTCCATACCCTTTACTGGCCATTATTTAACCACTTGGTAGTTAGATATGTCACAAGCATAGTGTGAATCGATACTTTGGAGATCTCTCTAGCAGCCAATGGGTTAAACAGTTTTTTTGTGCTTGTACATTATAGACTAAGGGCTGTATGTCGAAAAGAAAAGCAAAGGAGTTCTGGGACAAACCATTTTCACAGTCGGTGAGAACTAAAACTTCCAATTGATTTAAATGGGGATTTTAACCCCTTGATCGCTAGAGAGGACACCAACACACTGCAAAGCAATGCCTTCCAGACCTCTCTAGAATTCAAGGGGTTAAAATCTGCACTTAAATCAATGTGAATCTTTAGTTTTCCTCTTGTCAGCAAATGGTTTGCCCCAGAATGCTTCTTTTGAACATGCACCCGCCCTGGGAGTATTTTCTGTACCATGCACTCTGTGTGTGGTAATGGGAGCAGGGCCGAATTTATAATAAGGCATAGTAGGCATCTGCCTACAGGCGCACCCCAAAGAGGGGCGCCTGTCATTGGGATGGTTTATTTTTTTTTTTAATTAGCCAGCAGGGTGAATGACGGATGCGTGCACAACTTCTCTGGTACGCAGAGAGTGAAACAGGAGACGGAGTTATGTGAGTATAACGCTTTAGGTACCGCAGAGAAGCAGTCGCACGATATAGCTGTCATATCCTTTGGCCTTGTATGCTACAGACAGCTCCTACAATGGAGACTTTACTAGCATTCAAAGGTGAAGAAAAATTAGGACACTGTTACCAATGAATTTTATATGGCAATGTCATCTCATTTGCCAGTCTAACATTGACCACATTTTTTTTTTTTGTGGGGGGGGAGGGGGTGCTTCATATTTCTGTGCCTACAGGCTCCTGAGATGTAAATCCGTCCCTGCATGGGATGGGCTAAGGACACCTTGGGTGCTTTTACCTAGAGGGCAACTGAGATGTAAATATGTCCCTTCAGTTGGTTTGCACAGAATTGTACCTCTTTAGCTTAAGAAAAGGTCCTAAGTGAACATAAAAAAATAAAATAAACAGTGCCGTTCAGTGATACACTTTAATAGTCTTCACTGTAGTGTCAACGCATGAATAACTACCACTTCCATACTCCAGATTGTTGACTACATCAAATGGGCCAAAATCAGCTCCTAAAGGAGATCACTGCAGACTCTGACTCACTTATCAAGCTGACAGCTATTTGTAAAGGTGGTTCCCATAACATATTACCCTTGCCTGTGGGCGTCTAGTGAGCTGAAACAAGGATGGGAAAGGAAATAGCCTGGAGCAATAGAAGACAACGGGAACAAGAAAGGAGAACATTTCTCTTTATCTTTTAGTGTGTTTCCATAGTAACCTAGAATTTTACTGCAGGTAAGAACAACTTGACACACCTAACATTCCCACTGTCCACCTGCTTTAACCCTTCTGTGGCTGATGCACTAAAGAGATTTGGAGTAATAATTTTAATCAGGATTTAACCCCCTTAAATGCTAGAGATGTCCGCTAATGCATTGCAAAATAACAAATTGGACACCTCTCTAGCATTCCAGGGGTGAAAAGCCACATTACGGTTAAATGGAAATGTCAATTTGTCCCCTATGCAGCAATTGGTTTGTCCCGGAATTGCACCGCTGTGCTTTTATAATTAATCTTCTCAGTGCAAGCCGTAAATTGTTACTCTGAGGGTCGATGCAATGGCAATGTGTGTGGCAATGTGTGGAGATCATGTCACTATGGAGAATATGACACACTTCACCATATCCACTAAGAATTAGCTATGGAAGGAGACAGAGAGAGACTTTAGTTAATAGCATATGAGGCTGGTATAATGCTGGCAATGTGTCAGGAGAGCAAATGGAGGAATATAAAGGAGGCTCTCAGACTTCACCACCTACACCACCAGCCCTCCCTTACCCCTCTAAGTGCCAAAAGATGTGCAATGTATTGTAACAGCTTCCTTGCCAGTTTTCTGAATGATCTGTGAAGAGGGACACTGATTTCTGCACTGACCCCTTATGTACTCCTTTATAACTTTACATTGTATGCTTTCAGCAGGGACCACCACTTCCAGTGTTTCACTTTAAGCACTTGTAACCCTGTATTGTCCAAACCGTTAAATTGTAAAGGATACCAGGAAGGATAGATTGAGATTATCTCTTGGTTTCAAGGATACCCTGCAGAATATATGTTATTATTACCCAATTTTATGGTACTCATTTTATCTACCTCAGAAGGGTGAAAGTTTACCTTGCTGGAACTAGAACCTGTAACCAACATTGTAGAGAGACGTATTGCACATCCCTATGGCAGTCAAGGGGTTAAAGGGATACTGATATCCTGTATAAACTCTACGTGGTATTGTACATTTAAAAAAATAAATAAATTATGTGCAGAAAATCCCATCTCTCAAACCTTTACGGTTTGAGAGATATTTGCATCTAAAGTTCCCCCCTACCTCCCCTTCTCCTGATATCAGCGCTGTGCTGACAGCAGGAGATCCCGGTCCTGGGACCAGCCTGCGGCTTTTCAGCAGAGACGTAATCGTGTTATTTAAAAATAATTACTTCATTGTAATGGTCTCCAAAGTGTGCCTGGTTTGCAAGCACATTTTGTAGACCGTTACAATGAAGTAGGGTTTTTTTTTTTTTTTTTTAACGTGATTTCGGCTCTGCTGAAGAGCCTCCTTGAGTTGACTGACTCGAATCTCTTGCTGTCAGCTTTACAGCTGACATCAGGAGAAGGGGAGGGAGGGGGGAACTTTCAATGCTAATATCTTTCAAACCATAAAGGTTTGAGAAATGGGATTTTCTGAACATAATTTTTTTTTTTTTAAATGTACAATAATACATAAAGTTATTATAGGACATTACTATCACCTTAAGGAATGGTAGCTGCTGTCTCTGCCCTCAAGTAGACACAGCAAACTGCTCTGTAGTCCACAGAAAGCTATGGGAAGATCACTACTCCGCCATCTCAGTGTGACAAAGTTGAGGCTGTGCACTCCAACAGCACTGAAAGTTATTGGAGCATTGTGCATGTGGTGAACAGTCACATTAAAGGGATAGTAATAACTGAATAAAAATGCAGCTCAGATTGATCCTCACATAACGAGGGTCATGTAGATCTTTATTTCAATAGTTTACATTTTGTAGCTCAAGAGTAATTCAATTCTCAATGATCCCCCTTTTACCTACCCTTAGCCTCCTCACCTCAGATGTGGAATCCGGTCCTGGGACCGGACAGAGCGCAGAGAGGGACAGTCTTCAGGCACAAAGTATAAGGAAAACCCTGCCCCCTTGATGAAGTAGGGCAGGATTTTCCTTATGCTCAATGAATATTACCCCTCACTGAGCTCCATCCAGCAGAAACAGAGAGGCAGCATGACGCAAGTGAAAGGGGTGGGAGGGGGATCCTTGAAAACTGAATTACTCTCAAACTACAACATGTAAAACTGTTGAAATACAGTGCTACATGACCATTGTTATATGAGGATCAATCGGAGCTACATTTTTGTTCAGCTATTACTATCCCTTTAACACATATATACCCACAAGAACATGACACTGGACCATTAAGCTAGACTGAAATGTGCAAATGACCCACTGACAAAAGAGACACTGCAGTACCATAAACCTGACAAAGGTATGGAGAAAGCATAGGAGTAATTGATTTGTAATTACAGGAATGAGATGGCTAAGACACCTTAGTGCATGTCATGGGATGGATTCAAGTCCAGTTCACCCCCATATCATCAGAATGGATCCTGATCAAACCTTAGTACATCTCTACCAGTTCTTCCTAGTTAACAAGCCTCTGAGTGCCAGTGGAATGATCAGTGTATTGCTCTCCACTCTCAAATGGTTTAACTGCAAAGTGTGACCCTTTTCCTGGCTGAATCCATGAACGTGTTCATGTTTCCATCAAATTGCTTCACAATGCATTGGGGACCTCTCTAGCATTCAAGGGGTTAAAAACGCTATTTAATTATGGCTTGGGGGGACCCTATACCATTTTCATTAACTAAACTTCCATTTCGATAGGTCACTGCATCTATAAAATAATTTGGGTATTCAACTAACAAAAAATAAAGATGACCTTTATGCTAAAAACGTCCGCCCACTTGTGACTTCGATGCTATCAGATTTCACAAATTGCAAAGGGCTCCAGATCTCTTTTATTAGGAGGATTAAATTTACCAAATTCATAACATTTCCACACTATCTCTATGCTTTGCACATTCTGCCTTTTTTTCACAAAATGGGATGTGGATATTATCCACATTAGCTTTCAAAGATTCTTAGGAAATTACAATAACCCAAGTCCATTGGGGGATTTAATCTCCCAAACCTAAAATTATATAATGTTGCCAGATTAATTAGGGTGGCAAAAGACTGGTTAGATTGTGCGAATGTCTATACAGACTGGCAGATGGATCAACACCCGTTAATTTACAATTCCTCTTACATGCACGCCACTCTCAGATTTCCCCCCATGTCTAGTGAACACTTTGATTTTTAATGTAATCAGCGTGGCAACATCTGTAACGCATTCTTTCCCTAGACAAATACCATTCCATTTTTCTTCCCTTAATTAAAAATCCTGACTTTCGAGACGGGTGCGAAGATGCACGTTTTCGCCACTGGGCCAGGCAGGGTATACAAATAGTCGGGTATCTGGTAGACCCTGGCACCTCCACCATTTATACCTTCCCAAACCTTCAACATAAGTACCAACTGTCCCCAACCCACATTTTTGCATACCTGCAAGTGAAGCACTACGTTACTAGGGTACTCAAGGGTATCACTGTTTATTTCCCTCTACCTGGGAAATATTTACCTTATTTCTACATTATACAAATATGTCTTCCCAGACACACGTTATATACATACAAAGCCTGACCTGGGGGGCTGGTTTACAGACCTGCCATACGCCATAAATGAAGAATTGCTATGCAGCTGTACCCGTCGACTAAAATGTACTCTCCGCATTGAAATAACACTCTCCACGGCCCAAATATTATGAAGATTTTTTGGTGAAACATTACTATCCCTTTAAACTGATCAAGATGGTGGATAGAGAGGTCCTTGCTTTTGGACGACTTGTAAAAAAAGTCAGATTTTGATGAGGACCATGCTGGAATTTCTTATCTATTCAAGTGAGTAGATATTTATCATCACTATTGTGTTTGGGGATAGTGTTTTCACTGCTAGTGTTTTTACTGCTTATTTCTTACCTCAACATACATCCATATGCGAGACTGAATGCTTCTCTTTTGTGGGGACCCCCGAGGAAATCTGATCTTGAAGAAAGAAACAATATCACAATATTTAACCATCATAATTTAATGAGTAAGTGGATATTATCTCTAATGTGGTGTGGAAACCATTGAAATTCTGATTGGGTATCCTGCCTCTTGTTGTTGTTCATACTGACTGAATCTATATTAAAAGGCGACGAGGAACATCATCAAGCACAGGATCACATTCCCCAAAAGACTTTACAAGTTCATAACCAATTTGACTCAATTGTGGTATATAACAATAGTATGTGAATTGCCTAAGGTTTAGTTAAAGGGATAGTAAGACTTCGTTTTATCATTATTTTATTTTGTAGACATTAAAAAAACATGAAGAACGATATAAGTTTTATCTATCAAACCTTTATGGTTTAAGAGATATTCACAAGCAAAGTATCCCCCCCCCTGTTTAGCCAGATCAGAAGGGAGGTGCCCAGGTAGACTGCAGAGAGGGACAATCTTCAATTAAGATAAGGGAAAAAGCTGAAAAACTTGTCAAGGGGGGAAGGGCTTTCATTCTTTTCATACAAAGAAGATTGTCCCCTGCTGTTATCTGTCTGGTCTTACACCCAGATTCACATCTGAGAAGAGATGGCTTACACTAGGAAAAAGGGGCGGGAGGGGGAAACTTTGCTTGTGAATATCTCTTAAACCATAAAGGTTTGAGAGATAAGACTTATATCATTCTTCATGTTTTTTTAAACCCTTAGTGACGGCCTCGTGCAGACGCGGCCGTTACTTAACGCCTGTCTAACATTTTTTTTTTTCATAAGAATCCGGAGTCCCCGAACGGCGTGCAGCCGCGCGGGGATCCGGATTTCCTGGACGTACATGTACGTCCATTGTCGCTAAGGGGTTAATGCCTACAAGATAAAATAAAGTTAAAACGAAGTATTACTATCCCTTTAATATATATTTCAGGATCTGTAAGAGTTGAATGTTACTTGGACAAAACCCACAACTGACTATTGTTGCTGTTCTTATATATTATATCTAAGATTATTGTTTATCTGGATACACCATATTCATAAGCACTGAAGTTCTATTTGTTAACCCTTCGAGTGCCAGAGGGGTACGGAACGCATCGTGTTCTGTACCCCTCTGGCACTCAAAGGGTTAAACACAAACAATATCTTCATTTAGTCCTGGATGTCATGTCCAAGGAGGTGAACATGTCCCTTGAAATGAGGAGCAAGGGCAACATTTATAGTAGGTATTAGCATCTTCTGGTCAGAGTATTGTAAGAGGGGATTAATTACTGGGATGACTTCTATTCTGTGAACTGTGAGTGACTTCTAATCCTATTATTAAGTGACACTTTCATGAAACTCGTTAGGTGGGTCACGTTCATGTGTGAGTCCTTGTAACATCTTGGGACTCTATCTGTATGGAGTTATTTTTATATAGTTTGTTGATAATAAAGACGTGATGATTTTATTCCATTTTTGATAACTGGTGTTCGTTGCTTCTTGGTTCTGTAGAGCACTCCCTTCCTGTTGTCTTCAGGTTTGTGGAAGCCTGTGCCGAGGTTGTTGGGAGCTCCCCCTGATCTGCAAAAGGCCTTTGGGCTGGTCAAATGATCGTTATGATGTGATGATCATAGATATATTTCTTCATCCTCATTAATCCAATGACAGGGAACCAAATAAACTCCAAGGGCCACATGCATAGCCCCTGGTGAAGGCTGACCAGACCTCACTTTTAGCCTGGGACATTTGATTTCAGTGCAGCCCTGAAAAATTTGTATTTCCTATGTGTTCCCGGTTAACACTTTGAATGCCAGAGGGGCATACCTGGGAACTTTCAAGATGAGCTGACCCTGAGGTCTTTGAAATATTAACCCTTAAAGCTTCCCATATGTAGATTTTATGCGATATGTCCCTGCCTGCTCTAACACAGAGGTGCTCCGGTCCGTGTGCGAGGGACCTTTAACATGCTACAGTTTGGATAACTCACTGCCTGAACACAAACAAGACAAGCAGGACATCCCCCACTGTCTTTCTGGTACTAAGGGCACCAGTTTAGAGGCTCAGGAAACATTTAATTGGGGAAATTCATATAGCAGGTGACACAGACCTCTCTCACCCTGAGAATTTGGCCCTTCACCCTGAGACCCTGAGATTTGGGTCAAACCCAGAGAGTTCCCAGGTATGCAGAGGGGTACACAACTCATTACAAAGCTATGCATTAAGTACCCCTCTGGCACTCAAAGGGTTAAAGGTGAGGTCTGGTCAGCCTACTCTGGGTGCCAAACATTATTAGACCCCAAGCATAATAACCCTCCTTCTAAACAGAAAACGTTTTAACCCAATAATTTTGCTAAAGTTACTGGTACCAGCATTTTAATATATGTGATATTGTTACAGAGTTAACCCATTGGGTGTTACAGGTCTTAATCATATGGCCTTCCTAGCATACAAGGGGTTAAATGGTTTCCAGAGCAAATAAACTGGGGGTTTCTAGTTGCCCAGAAACTCCGATATTTACTGCCTAAATAATGAGTATTTTTATACTGTTTGTGTCCAGCTGAGGATAATGGGAATTGTAGGTCAACAATAGCTGAAAGTCGGCAGGTCTACACATAGGCAGCTGCATTAACTTTAGTATGCAGAAGTAAACAGTACAAATTGTGGGTATTCTTATTGTATACATATTTTTTATTTTGTTTGCCCCAGAAATTTATTGTTAGGTTTCTACAGAAATTTAATTTTAAATAAAAGTGTTCTGCCGTCTCAAGAAATCTGAGAACCAACATCCCACTTAGTCTATTGTGTGTGGTCTGTTTGCATTTTCAACTAAATAGCTCCCTCTGCTGTTCATATAACTATGTATAGTCCTTCACTTCCCATTGAAAGACTGATGTTCTTCAAACATTAATGCTTTTACATGTTATCTGTGCACAATAATCCCAGAAGCAGGTTTTTATTCATTTCTTATGCTGCACACGATTAACTCCTACATACTGGTTAGAGCATCAGTGCATTGCGTATCAATGTATTACTGGTCTCCATACCTGGAAACTCTTAAGGTTTGACCTTGAAACTCAGGGGTTTGAACCAAATCTCAGGGTGAAGGGCAAAAATCTCAGGGTGAGATTGTCCAATGTTTCCTGCTAAATGATTTACACGAAATTACTGATTATTTAATGTCCAAATTAGTGACATTTCTATCAGAATGGCAGATGGAGAAGTCCTGCAGATCTTGTGAGTGTATAAGAAGTGATATCTCAGAAATGTAGCATGTTAAAGGTTACTTGGTGACTGACTGGATCATCTAAGTGTTAGAGCAAATCTTGACATTGCACAGAGAATATACTTTTAGGAGCATGAAGGGTTAATATTTAATAGATCTCAGGGTGAGCTAATTTCAAAAGTTCACAGGTATGGTGCTCGCCCTAGTATCCAATGGTTAAAACACGCCAAGTCCCAAATAAGATATTAAACAATAAGATATATGACACATCTGTAAAACACATCCAAATTAACCCTTTGAGTGCCAAAGGGTTATTTTTTTTTTCGATTCCACATGGAAATGCATTGGATACATCTGCAGCTTCCTAAGGAGAAAGGATAAATGCACAAAAGCTTCAGAAAATGACCCTCTAATCATAAAAAAACAGATTTTGATGGCAGTTAACCAGTTAATTACTGGAGGATGTGCAGCATATTGTAAAGCAATGAGCTTCACACCCCTCTGGTCGTTAAAAGCATAAATAGGACCTATTACTTTAAAAACTGTTTTTGCTATTAACCCTTTGAGTGCCAGAGAGGTATGCAACGTGTACCTCTCTGGCACTTAAAGGGTTAATAAAAAAATTAAGTTTACTTTACATTATGTTTTCATTACTTTCTAAGATGCGCCATTTTCTTATTTATTTAAGAACCAATTTGCCCATTTTATCTGCTAATTCTCTTATTTACTTAAAAAGGTCAGTTGTAGTTGGTTGTTAGAATAGTCTTAAAGGGATAGTAATACTTCGTTTTAACTTTATTTTATTTTGTAGGCATTAAAAAAACATGAAGAACGATATAAGTCTTATCTCTGAAACCTTTATGGTTTAAGAGATATTCACAAACAAAGTATCCCTTCCCTGTTCAACCAGATCAGAAGGGAGATGCCCAGGTAGACTGCAGAGAGGGACAATCTTCAATTAAGATAATGGAAAAAGCTGAAAAACTTGTCAAGGGGGGCATGGATTTCATTGTTTTCATACAAAGAAAATTGTCCCCTTCTGTTATCTGTACTGTCATACAACCAGACTCACATTTGAGAAGAGATGGCTTACACTAGGAAAAAGGGACGGGGAGGGGAACTTTGCTTGTGAATATCTCATAAACCATAAAGGTTTGAGAGATAAGACTTATATCATTCTTCATGTTTTTTTAATGCCTACAAAATAAAATAAAGTTAAAACGAAGTATTACTATCCCTTTAAGTCTGTCCCATGCTTTTTTTAAATTTCATTACTGTGTGACATCCATCATAGAGCTATCAAATGAATCCACCACCCTTTTTATCCATAAATAAGTACTTACTAATATTAGCAGATGGTCCAGAGCTGGGTTTCCATCCCAGGCGCCCCTAGGCAAGGCACGCTAGGCTTCTATAGCTCCGCCCGTGGTCACACCCCCACTCCTCTCAAATGACCTTGACTCGAGTCCCATCCACTGTTATCTGGCACAGAAAATACCCTTAGCCTAAAACAAGCAAGGATAAAAAACATGTTAACCCTTTGGTTGCTAGAGAGATCACTCAAGCATTGCGGATCAATGAGCTTGTGAACTCTGTAGCATCCAAGGAGTTAAATAATAGCATGTAAAGTGGTATATAAACTGATGCAGCGACACTGAGACTGCTATGGCCACACCCGCAATTCAGAATGTGGGTGTGGCCATAAGAGCTGAGGCACCCTCAAAATTTGAAGCCTTAGGCAGTTGCCTACTCTGCCTATTGGGAAATCCGGCCCTGAGATAATCAGGTACTGGGGAATAGTGTGTGTGTGTGTGTGTGTGCATTTCAGCAAGAGAGTGGGGTAATAGCAGCAACTAAATGACTTTGTGCATAATATGATCCCGGGCTGGCTTTCCCATTAGGCAAAGTAGACAACTGTCCAGAACAGCACATTTTGAAGAACACCTGAGCTGTGCTGGCCATGCTCACATTCTGAGTTGTGGTTGTGGTCAAAGCAATCCCAATGCCCCTGATTTATGTGGCCACGTTATTTACCAGTTTACATACCCCTTAAATGGGCAGTATGTAAAGGGATAGTAATGTTTCACAAAAACAGCAGCTCCAGTTAATCTTCATAGTATTTGGGCCATGGAGATTATTATTTCAGTACTGTCAGAGCTGTAGTTCAAGAGTAATTGAATGATAAAATATCACATGGCACAGTCTTTATATCCCTAAGGTATGAGTGGTGACAGTTAAAAAATTTTAAAAAATCAAATAAATACATCTCTCGGAGACACTGACATTATCAACATGTATTCCCTGAGAGGTACTATCCACCAGAGAAATAAACCCGTGTGTGCAGAGAGTGCAAATGCACCTGATGTAATACTGCACCTAATGGGTTGCACACAACATGCAAATAAGTATACCAATAGATTCACATACATTCACATATCACATTAGAAAAAACAATCCAAGGCTTGTAAATAAAGGTTATAAATGACAGCCTGAGTTACCAGTATCAGAGTGAGCCTCACTGCATCTCTATACTACCCTGTGTGGATGCGGGACTCCAACGCATCGTAACCCCACTGGACAGGATCATATTGCAAATAAAGAGTGTGGATTAATTGTCATGATTTGTGGAAAATATAGATGGAAATAAAAACCAGACAATGTGTACAGCTGCAGAACATGCTTATGTTTCATACATACAAGAATCAATAGGTCAATGCGTGCATAAATATACAGGGATGTTAAGTGCCTCTGTTACATAAAGATTAACAATAAGAATACTTATCTATTTAAGGACCAGAGAGTTGCACATTGACCATACTCAGGGTTTGACCTTGAGGTTTGAGTCCAGTGTTACCTAGTACATGATCTACACCAATCAACTGCTTCTTCAGTTTCTAAACTGGCATAAATTATACCAGAAAAGCATAGGGGAAAGTTATGCTGGTTTTGTGTGTGTGTCTGTGTGTGACTGGTGCAACTTTGGGTTCATATAGACTATAATCGATTATGGGTAGGGATAAGGGTTAATATTCCAAAGATCTCAGGTGAGCTGATTTTGAAAGTTCCCAGGAATGTTTCAGATTTAATGACCAAAGAACCAGAAGATCCAGGAGCTGATGGAGTACCAGTGAAATGCATTCCCACTGTCCAGTTACATCATTGGGTGTTAGTTTCCCCTTAAAATGCATCTAAAACAATTTTAATTTGTTTTACAGATAATTAAATTGTGCCTATATGTTGAGCTAGCCTTTTCTGTGAAACAAATCATTTTGGGGAATTAACCTTATGTTTTAGTGGCACAGTGTGGCAATTTATACTAATTTCCTGTATAGTATACTAATGTTGTTTTGAGATCATATATTGCTCAGGGTGTTGTTAGAAATTCCTCCCTCTGGTTAGATGTATTCATAGCATTTATGGCAGAAAGTAACACATTGTGGCACCTGCAAATTAGGATGACCACATTTCAATTCTGCCATTCAGGGACACTGCACAGAGAAGAGCGTACCGCAGAGTTCTAAACACTAGGAGAACTACCCATTGACTGCTGTTGGTGAAAGTGATGCCTGCTGTGGGTTACAAGAAAAGGTACATCAGGCCCAAAGCCTTAAACTAACATTACACAAAATTAAAATGCAGCTCCTGACTGATGTGCAGATCAAAGCTCAGTTCTCTCTCTAGTATGTAGAGCTCTGTGTGGAAACCATTTGCTTGTAGCCCAACAAAGACATCACTTTCTGCCACAGTAGACAATGGTCAGCCCTCTTTCTAGTGTTTAGAACTCTGTGCTCTGGAGTCCCTGTTTTCTGTGACTTTCAGGGCTGGATTTACATCTCAGGAGCCTGTAGGCACAGATATCTGAAGCGCCCTCCCCCCCACACCATCTCCACAATGCTCCAAATCTCCATATTGCCCTCACATTGCCCCCATCACCTTCACATTGCCCCCATCAGCTCCACATTGCCCCATCATCTCAACATTGCCCTCACATTGACCCCCATCAGCTCCACATTGACCCCATCACCATCAGCTCCACATTGACCCCATCACCTTCATATTGCCCCCCATCAGCTCCACATTGACCCCATCAGCTCCACATTGACCCCCATCACCTCCACATTGACCCCATCACCATCAGCTCCACACTGATCCCATCAGCTCCACATTGCCCTCACATTGCCCCCCCATCAGCTCCACATTGCTTGCCCCCATCATCCGCATATTAACCTCACATTGCTCCCATTATCTCCAAATTAACCCTTTGAGTGTCAGAGTGGTCCACAACGCATTGCTTTGCAATGGGAACTCTCAGGGCATGACACTAAGACTCATGGTTTTGACCAAGCTCTCAGAGTGAAGGGCCAAATTCTCGGGGTGGAAGAGACCAGTGTTACCTTCTACATGATCTCTACCAATTTATTGCTTCTAATTATGAGAGATCTCTTAAATAGAGCATATTCTAAGTCAATTGAGGACTGACTGGAATACCTCTGGGATACAACAAGCAGATACATATGCCCTAAAATATATGTTATGAGGAGCTCTAAGGCTTAATATGTAAAGGGATAGTAATTGCTGATATTAACAAAGTGTAATATTGTTGATATTAAAAAATAAATTAACTGATGCAAGTCCGGTCTCTCAAACATGTCAGCCTCTAGCTGCCAGCATGAGATCCTGGTCCCAGGACTGTCCGGCAGCTCTTCAGCAGAGCAGAAATAGCACTATCTAAAAAGAAATGCTTGCAAACCAGGCACACTTTGTAGACAGTTCCAGTGAAGTATTTCTTTCTAGATAGCGCTATTTTGGCTCTACCGAAGAGCCGTCGTTGGGTCGCACAACCCGTCTGTGAAAGGGGCGGGAAGGAGGTACTTTATAAGCGTATATCTCTCAAGCTATACTTTTAACATTTTGTTAAAATCAGCCGTTACTAACACTTTAACCCTTTCAGTGCCAGAGGGGTATGCAATGCATTGATCTGCAATGCGTTGCATACCCCTCTGGCACTGAAAGGGTTAAAAATCTCAGAGTCAGCTCATTTTGAAAGTTCCCAGATATGCAATGAATTGCAGAGCAATGTTTTGCACACCCCTCCGGTCCTTAAAAGGAGTACCTAAAATGTTCTAGATCCGTGGTGGGCAACAAGATGCCTTCCAGCTGCTGCCACACTACATCTCCCATCATGCCCTGTCTTATATACACTCTCGTTTCTAGTTTTTCCATTGTTCACATTACAATAACAATCCTGATTTGTTTCAGACGTTATATTGTTGTATCTGTTGTATTGTTTTTATCTTTTATATTGTTTTTATCTGTTAAAGGGTCCGAGATAAGATATCAGCCTTTATGAAAAGGAGTAGGTACTGCTGCATTAACAGTATTAGCTATGCACGAAAAATTATCTCCTACGTCTCAAGTAACATTCTATATGTAACCCAAATATCTGTTTCATTTTTTTATGTGCATGTTCGTTTAAAGGGTTAATAACGTCATACATTTTGTATAGTCGCTTTCTTCCCTGACACTGGTGTACATTGTATGTTTGTCCGCTAGATGGCAGACTTGTTCTGTTTAGCTCAGACAGGAAGTCAGTGTGTTTGTGACTTCTGAACACGCGCGGGTCTGGGTGACCTCCTCAACCAAGGTACAGGGTGGGTGACGCTTTGAATGTCAGTACTCAACACATTGTTGGTGGTGTGGCTGCTGTCAGTGTTTCATAAGAAAGTTATAGGATAAATATCGGCCCTTCGATTTGTTAGCAATACTGTATATGTGATCACCATGACCTTATTGCTTTGTTCGGCAATGGAACGTAACCCTTTCAGTGCCAGACGGTTAGCTAACGCATTGCAAAAGCAATGCGTTGGATATCCCCACTTGCAGTCAATGCATCGTAAACCAGTGATTTGGATACCCCACTGGCACGTAGAGGGTTAAGAGCGCATACTGCTACAAAGAAGGCAATGAGGATATATTTTGAGGGTAGTTTGCAATAGAAAGTTTAACTATTTGCGTGCTAGATTAGTAGGCAGTTGCATTGCTAAACGTCGCATCTTCTCAACCTCTGAAATTTAAACAGTTAAAGGAACTGTAATGCCATAATAGAGGTAGATTTTAAACAGCAATGTATAGTGTGCTTTATTTTCAAAAGAAAGGTGGAAAAAAATCTGAAGCAGTCTAACTTTAACCCATGAATGCTGGAGAGATCTCAGTGCATTGCAGGATTAAAGGGGAACATTCACATCAGACAAAACTTGTGCCCGTTGGCTTTAATTAGTAAAACTAAATTAGCAGTGTTTTTCCTTTTAAATTTTCCCTAGTACTGATGATATGCAGAGTTACAATCTGGCACTTCCGCAATGTGCGGTACACAGTTTGTGCGGCACAACGCCTCAGGACTTCCCACCTCGCTCCCAGCTGCCCCAGGGAGATTCCCTTAAAGGTGACATTTATGTGGTCTATCCTTACAGCAAGCTCCGTTTACCATGCTACTGAGGTTGCAACCTCAATGCCACCTCAAAGGGAAGTGTGAGCGCACTCCCTGGGGCAGCTGGGAAGGAGGTGTGAAGTCCTGAGGTGTTGCGCCGCACATTGCGGAAGTGCCATAATTTAACTTTGCATATCTTCATTACTAGGTAAGGAAGATTAAAAAAAAACCAAAGCTAATATAGTTTTACTAATTAAAGCCAATGAGCACAAGTTTGTCTGATGTGAATGTTCCCCTTTAAAAGGTCTATTTAAATAAATTGGAAGTTTACATTTCTTCTCTCTGGTGCTGTTGGCTTGGTCCAGAATTCCTCCAGGTTTCCTTTGGACATAAGGCTGTAGACTCCTTGATGTAAAACAGTCTACATCTTGAGAAATGTAATATTACATAAGCATAGATGGGAACTCTCAGGATTTGCCCCAGGGACTCTGGTTTTTGTAGCTGATAACCGGGTCCCCAGGGACAGTGGCTGATGATCCTGGCAGTGGGGAATTTTTATGAAACTCTGCCCACTGTCAGAAGCTGTCAGCAGCAGATTCTGGTCTCTTGACCAGATGTGGCTCTTCAGCAGTATAACGATATCTAAAGATAAATACTTAATCGGAATGGTTGCAAACCAGGCACATGTTGTAGACTGTTCCAATGAAATATTTATTTTTAGGTATCACAAGTACTATGTCTGTGCTGCTGAAGAGCCACCGTCTGATCCAGGAACCAGAATCTGCTTCTGACAGCTTTACAGCTCATCAAGCAGAAAGGGGAGGGAGTGGAGAACTTTATTTTCCTGTATCTCTCAAACCATAACGGTTTCAGAGATAGGAGTAAGTGCAAGTACTCTTTTTTAATTGTATCTACCATACAGTTAATACTTTTTTTCTGACATTATTATCCCTTTAAAATGGCTGTAAGATGGCTGCTGATAGTTATAAAAGTATTAAGGACCGTTTAGGAAGACATAACTCCATCTAGTACTTTTTTATAAAATGGTGTAAGAATGTTTTGTAAAAAAGTGGCTCAGAGAATTTATAAAGAAACTAGCAATGTGGGACGGCTTTGCCCATCATATTATTTACACAGAGAGACATTGTGTGAAACAGAAATATGCAATGTTACAGACACTCACTTAAAGAGACAGAGCGTGTCACACACTGTGAAACGCATACCTACAGAGAGACACACACATACATGGACATGACAGACGCAGTGGTGATGTAGATATGCTGATAAGATTTGTAAAAAATGTTTTAATTGCAGCTCTTCAGCTTGATGAATAAGGCCTTGTATCCTTACAGTTGAAGTGAGTGTGCTGTGTTACTTGGTGAATAAGGCCTTGTATCCTTACAGTTGAAGTGAGTGTGCTGTGTTACTTGGTGAATAAGGCCCTGTATCCTTACAGTTGAAGTGAGTGTGCTGTGTTACTTGGTGAATAAGGCCCTGTATCCTTACAGTTGTAGTGAGTGTGCTGTGTTACTTGATGAATAAGGCCCTGTATCCTTACAGTTGAAGTGAGTGTGCTGTGTTACTTGGTGAATAAGGCCCTGTATCCTTACAGCTGAAGTGAGTGTGCTGTGTTACTTGATGAATAAGGCCCTGTATCCTTACAGTTGAAGTGAGTGTGCTGTGTTACTTGGTGAATAAGGCCCTGTATCCTTACAGTTGAAGTGAGTGTGCTGTGTTACTTGGTGAATAAGGCCCTGTATCCTTACAGTTCAAGTGAGTGTGCTATGTTACTTGATGAATAAGGCACTGTATCCTTACAGTTGAAGTCAGTGTGCTGTGTTACTTGATGAATAAGGCCCTGCATCCTTACAGTTGAAGTGAGTGTGCTGTGTTACTTGATGAATAAGGCCCTCTATCCTTACAGTTGAAGTCAGTGTGCTGTGTTACTTGTAGAAGGTCACAGTGAAAAGATGTTTGTGAGTAAAGGAATAATTTAGATTACAGCAGTGGATACTGCAGTACATTTGAAGAAATAGGTTAGCAGACAGAGGGTTAAGTGACAGATGCAGTGATAGATAATGTAATAGTGATGTGGGAGTAAAATGGCGAGATTGGGACTATGGATGAATGGCAAGGGGATAGGTGAGTGGGGATGACAAGGGAAGAGGAGATGAGAGATTGAGGAGAAGAGGGACAGTGAAGTGTTACAGTAAAGTAATGGGTGAGGGGGAGAAATGACTATACATAGACAGTGAAGTAGACATGAAATACAGGGCTGTAGGGTTACTGCATTATACAGACATAGTGTAGCAGTTGGTTGGAGTGAAGCACTTTAACTCTGAGTGTGAGAGAGGTACACAACACATTGCTGTGTAATGAGTTGTATAGTCCTCTGGCAGTGAAAGGAATATGTGACACATGTTGGGCGCTCCTTGCATTAGTGGGCCGTGGTGGTCAGCTGGGACAGAACTGGATTATTTGTCCATGGGCCGTAGGCAAGGGATCAATAGAGGGACCCCTAACAGCTAATAGGCTTCAAAACAGGAAGGCTTATATACTAAGGAAAGTGGTGGAATTTTGTGGGAAAAGTAACAGCAGTACAGGGAACAATACCCATTTATTTAAATGGGCGTTTTAACGTCTTCAATGCTAGAGAGTTCAGCAAAGCATTTTATTTGTTCTGTATGGTACAGATGAATTGTTCCTCTTTGTGTTAGTACATCAGCCTTACAGATCACAGTGCACAGCCAGCTGCTGCAAGAGCCAAAAGTATAAATGGGTTTAAATGAATGGGGTAAGAGTATAACTGTATGGGCCTTATGTATCAATATAAAGGGTGCAACTCCAAAAAAACTGACACCATAGGGTTGAATTGAAAATTCAGGAAAATCGTGTTGACATAAATGGGGCTTTAACCCCTTGAATGCTACAATGGTCCGCAACGCGTTGCTTTGGCAATGTGTTTGCATTGTCTGTAGCATTCATGGAATTAATAGTCTCATTGAAATCAATGGACATTTTCAAAGAAATCAGTTTAACCCTGAGGGCCACTTGTGAGGAAAGAGTGGGCTGCACAATACCCAAATGTGGAAGCTTTCCAAACAGATATTAACCCTTTGAGTGACAGAGGTACGCAGAGCAATGTGCTGCATATCATCTCTGGTACTCCAAGGGTTAATGGGCTTAACCCTCTGAGTGCCAGAGAGGTATCCAAGGCATTGCAACAGCACTCAAAGGGTTAAATTGAAACAAAGTGAGTCCATCAGCCCCAGTTCTTAGCAAACTGAAGATCTGTGTGTTGTAACCTATTCCCCAGCTGACTCTGAGTTTCCCAGTGTGTCTTTGAAAGAAGTGATCAATGTGTGGCTCCCCAGCAAAATGGGAGCTGCTGGTTGGTGGGTTATAGTATTTTGCTATGAGTTGTTTACTGTAGGAGTTGTAAGTCGAGAGAAGTAATGTAGCAGTAGGTGAGTTGTGGAGGAGAGGGCTAACCCTCTGACTGCCAGAGAGGTACACAACGCATTGCAATGTATGCATACCCCTCTGACACAGAGTTAAGGTAGGCTGACCAGATCTCACCTTTAACCGGGGACACATAGGAAATAGCCATTTTGCAGTACTTCACTGAAATGAAAGCAGTCCTGCAGTATGCATTTTTCCTATGCGTCCCCGGTTAAAGGTGAGGTCTGGTCAGCCTAGGTTAAGACTGATGTTGGGGGGCAGTCTAACTGTTCCTTACAGCCGCCCCTGGGTGTGTGTGGCAGGGGACGCAGGTTTTCTCTCTTATATATATATATACACACTACCAATGTGGGACGGTGTTGGGCGCACGTGTGTGAAATGTAGACACACTGATAAACACAGACATATGCAACACACAGGCAGACACATACACACAGTGAGCGGCAGAGACATGCACACACATACCGGAGATGCACACATGCACACAAATATGTAACAGAGATGTACACACACGCAACATATATGCGCAGAAACACATGCGTGCATGAGTTGTGCACCCCTCTGGCACTCAAATGGTTAAGGTATAGAGAGGCATGTCAGAGTTAAATAGCAGTGGGAAGTGTATTCATACCTGGGAACTTTGACTTGTGGAGTCCCTGGAAGGGAGTTATGTGGTGCTGATGTGGAGAGAGCAATGGGGCAATCTGGGTTAAAAGTGGGCAGGGCTTAATCGCGAGTAGGGCGGGGTTTAACATAAATGTGGAAAAGTGTTAGTAATAGGCTGGGGAAGGAGGAGAAGTGGGAGGGAAATGCAAGTTTGCAGTGCGAGGGGGTTGAACACACTCCCTGAGGGGTAAAATTTGATACACAACCCTGTGGCAGTCAGTGGGTTAAGTGTGAATCTGATGGCTGTCTTTCCTGTGTTTTGCATGGCAAATGATGACAGTGAAGAAGTAATTCAGCAATGAGGGCCTATTTTAACCCTCTGAGTGCCATTTTGTTCCCCTGGTGCAGTAGCACCCTTTAGTAGCTGTAGTACAGGTCCTGCTGAGGCCACTGGGAGTCAGGGTGAGTGACTGTGTGTGTCAGCCATATTTTTTTCTGGCTTTGTGTGTGTGTGTTTGGTGCTGTGTGAGTGGGGCATGTGTGTGTAATACCTGTGAACTTTTACTTGTGGAGTCCCTCATGTGGTGCTGATGTGGAGAAAGCAATGGGGCAATTTGGGTTAAAAGTGGGTGGGGCTTAATCACGAGTGGGGCGGGGCTTAAGAAAAATGTGGAAAAGTGTTAGTAATAGGCTGGGGAAGGAGGACAAGTGGGAGGGAAATGCAAGTTTACAGTGTGAGGGGGTTGAACACACTCCCTGAGGGGTAAAGCTTGATACCCCACTGACTGCCACAGGGTTGTGTAAGTGTGAATCTGATGGCTGTCTGTCCTGTGTCTTGCATGGCAAATGATGACAGTGAAGAAATAATTGAGCAATGAGGACCTACCTTAACCCTTTGAGTGCCATTTTGTTCCTCAGTGGCTGTAGTGTCAGCTATATTTCTTTCTGGCTTTTGTGTGTGTGAGTGGGGCATTTGTGTGTGTGAGTGGGGCGTGTGTGTGTGTGGTGCTGTGTGAGTGGGGCATGTGTGTGCGTTTGGTGCTGTGTGAGTGGGGCATGTGTGTGTTTGTCTGTGGTGTAGGAGCAAGTGGCGGCCATATTGTTTTTTTCTGACTTTGATAGTGGTGGGCGGGCTGCATAGTGGTGGCGGGCCAACTCCCTTCAGCCACTGCAATTGGTGTGAAAATCACACCCCCATTGAATCACCCAATGGGAACAGTAACCCCTTCTTATTGCCACCTCTGGGTGTGTGTGTCTCCTGAGGAGACATAAATTATGCAATGAGCCTTTCTCTTTTTTATATATATATATATATATATATATATATATATATATATATATATATATATATATATAGATGTCACTATTTACGACAATTTAGCAATTTTTACCAAATGTTTAAGGCCGTGTCTGACCTGTTCTTATTCTTTATGGTCACCACATTTATAAATGTAACTAGAACACTTTATAAATACCAACAATCATAATAAAAATAAGGACATTTTAAGGATCTGTGGACAAAAACACTTTTTATAACTGTCCCCAAAGTGTCTCCCCCCACCTTTCATAGTTAATTCTTAGGGCGCAATGTTCAAAAAATTGCCATAATGAAAAATATTGTCACATCGTGAGTTGGTGGTAAAAGAACAGTGTTTTCAGAAGTAAATCTATTACGTTTTTTAATTATTAATGACATTTTCAATGACTAAGAAGATCATGATGAATATCAAAGCAAAAAGAAAAATAGCTCAAAAATAAAATCTGAGTGTAGTATTTAGCAAATTGATTATCCATGGAAAATATAAAATAAGTAATGTTGAACTTTAATAAAAAAAAAAAAAAAATGCTATATAATAATTTGCTAAATTGTCAGAAGCCGTCATGCGCAGTAGAGACGGCTGCGCGCACTACAGTCATATGCACTACAGACTGCCCGCATCGCAGCTGATAACGGAGCGGGGCTCCGAATTCAGACCGCAGTCCTCGACTATGGTCTGAATTCAGAGCACCCCACTCCGTTATCAGTCGTGACGCGGGCAGTCTCTACTGTGCATGACTGCAGCGCGGCCATTGCTGGGTGGCACTGTGGCCCGTGTACACGGGCTCTTCAACTAGTAAAACAATAAATGACTAAGTCATAAGAAATTGTATAAAAGCACCTCAATGCAATGTATTTAAAGGGAAACTCTCATGTCTGTTAAAGTACTATCCAAGTTAATATTTCATCTTTTTTTTTTTTTATTTAATGTAATGCAGTATAGCCCAAGATTTTACCTTTTAAAAATAAACTGGTGACGTCAGTTAAGGACAGGCTGCGGTACAGCTTTGTACCACAGCCTATCAATCTTCGCCTCTTCCCCAGTAGTGCCTCGTTCTCAGCTCCTGCTCTGATGGAGACTTCCTCCATCAGAGCTAGCGCGCTCTCTTGCCAATGACAGCGCTCCAGCTCACATGGTGAAAGCCTCAGTCAGAGTAGGAGTTGAGAACGAGGCACTGCTGGGGAGGAGGCGAAGATTGAGCGGCAGAGTTGTACCGCAACCTGTCCTTGACTGACGTCACCAGCTTATTTTTAAAAGGTAAAATCTGGGGCTATACTGCATTACATTAAAAAACAAAAACAAAAAAATAAAAGCCAATGGAAGATTAACTCGGATTTCCCTTTAAGATAAGACGTACGTGAGCATTCCCCTTTAAAGCATCCTCACATAGGGAGATAAATCCTCCAATTATGTCAGTAATTGTTGTGACACACACATTTATCTACTTTTTTTTTCCCTTGATGAATATCGACCTTAACCACTTAAGGACCTCGCAGCTGGTCTGGTACATCATGGGTCCAAAAGGGATTAAAAATTCTGATGTTAAAAATGTCTTTGAAACTAAAATTTTCCAAGAAACAGATATATACATTTTTTTGTTTGTTTTAAACACATTTTCAAACAAACACTTTTGAACATCTCATCCTTTGTGTATATGGAGAAGTGATCTCCACACCTCACCAGACACACGTCACCATTGCATTGACCCTGAATGTGTCTACCCCCTGGAGTAAACTGGACTCCAGTAAACTGGACTTTTTACTCCTTGAATGGTAGAGTGGAGACCATTCTAGCATTCAATGGGTTAAAATTCCCATTTAAATCAATGGGAGTGTTTATTCATTGTCTGTGCTTTAGCTGGTTTGCTCCCAAAGTACTGTGTGTATGTCAACCTCAGTGTATGTGTAAGAAGGCATCTGGAACATAAAGGCAATTACATTGTATGTAGAAAGTTGCCTTAGGTACAGTACATAAAAAAGGGGTATAATAATAATATTTCTGTTTCAATAAGAAAAATATGTTCTTTTCTTTAATAATACAATGTTCTTCTTTTTTTGTGAAGGCAAACAGGAATATTGGCATCAGATAAAAGCCAGGGAGAGAGAGCATCCCCCTTACACATACATCATTCCCTGCCTCTGCAGGTTTCCCTATAATTCAAATATCTGCATTGCCTGATTGTCTCATTGCATAGCTGTATTGTCAGTGACAATGGCACATGGGTGTAAAACTGCATTCCTAAGGGCAGACACAGTGCAGGCATTTGGGATGTATCAGATTCTGCATGTGTCAATCATATATATATATATATATATATATATATATATATATATATATATATATATATATATATATATTAGCAGCGTGGGACGGCGTTGCCCATTGGTTTTTTTAATTTTTTTATTTTTTTATTGTATGTAGTTGTGTAATACCATAAATCGTGACATTTTGTAGTAGATGTGGACATGTTTGTGTGTGTGAGCACAACTATATATTTTGTATAAAATGTTAACCGTTGTTGTGGGACAGTCATGAGGGTCTTATGGTGAAAGTAAAAATATATTAGATTGAGAGTTTTTGAACTGACAGTGCACACTTTCAGAAGTGCATGTTAAACGCTGCTTTGTACTATTTGTAAAGTGTTCTTTTTGTAACCAATGGAGCCCCAAAGATGCAAGCCATGTCGGGGAATCGTCAAGAAGAGCGTAGAAAACTGCCCGACATCATTAACCCTTTGAGTGCCACAATGTCTGGATATGAGTGCAAAGTTGGGTGGCTTGTGTCTGTTTCTGGGGCTTCTGTGTGTGGTGTAAGAACGAGTGGCGGACACTTTTTTTTTCCTCCCAGTTGTATAGTGGTGGGCGGGTCAACTCCCGGCCACTGTAACTGGTGTGAAAATCACACCCCCATTGAATCACCCAATGTGAGCAGTAATTCCACCTTACTGCCGCTCCTGGATGTGTTTTGCACAAAGTCTTCTTTTAAATCTCTCTCTCTCTCTATCTCTCTCTTTCTCTCTCTCTCTCTCTCTCTATATATATATATGTATATATATATATATATATGTATATGTATATGTATATATATATATATATATATATATATATATACACACACACACAAACAGGGCAATTCTGGGGCAACATCTGCATTATAGGGAGCAAGGATGAAATCCCATTGAGCTAAGTGATAACCCCTTCATGCCATGCTGCAGGTCACTTAAAAAAGCTCCTATCTATGGAGAGCCACACATTGCCGGTCTGTGGCCTGTATATCCGATATGCCTAGATTATGTTGTACTTGATAAGTGGTTATCTTTACAGTTTACCCATTCAAATCTACGGAGAAATGTTTTGATAAAACACTTGATAAAGTTATCCGCAGTAGAATCCAGGCCTAAATATGATATTGCACAGGTTAACCCCTTGAGGAGCAGAAATGTGTGCAATGCATTACGACACACACCCCTTTTGTCCTCAGGGGCTCAAAAGAGTGATAAATTATGCACTGAAGATTTGGGAAATTTGTATTTGTTGTCTGTGTCCCAGAATGTTCCCCCATTGATTTTGTGCTTATCACCCTAAGTGTTTGGGGGGAGGGGGGATTTCCCACTAAGGCCAAATCAACCATGGATAACATTGTGCCTTAAACCTTTAAATGTCAGAGGGGAACACAACACATTGCAATGCATTTCATACCACTCTGGCGCTAGAAAGGGTTATACTAAGCCTTCTGTAATAAGGAGAAATGGTTGGTGATGCCTTCCCCAAAAGCCACCTTTACTCTGTTTGCCCCTTATCTGACCAGTGTTTGCCACGTCTGCTGATGTGTAAGAATAGACATGACGTAACTGACAAGAAATAATGCAGAGACCTTTAGGAGCATTTCATGAACATCAGCAGTTTGTGAATTCACCGGGCCACTGAATAAAGAAAGTGAAGCAATTCTGTAGCTAACCAGCATCCTCACAGGGAACAAAGAAGACTGCCCATTGACTTAAAGCAGAACTATAACCCAAATAAAGTCCCCCCACAATAATTAGTCATACAGCTATAAGCTTAGAAGTAGTGCTATTATCCATTGTAAGTACCGCTTTATTAAGAAATCCTACTTCTTCTGAGACTGACGGCCAGGCATCAGAGCCGACATCTTGGCTTAGAGACTCCTGCACGTCTGCGCCGTCAGTCCCTTCCTGTTACCTTAAGGTACACTAAAGGAGACTGGGACTGACTGCTCAGGTGCACAGATGTCTCCAAGTCAAGATGTCTGTGTTGATGCCTGACCATCAGTCTCAGAAGAAATATGATTTCTTAACAGAGTGGTACTTATGATGGATAATAGTACTATTTCTAAGTTTATCGCTATAAGGCTATCAATTATTATTATTATTATTATTATTATTATTATTGCTACTACGTGTACCAACTTATTTGTAAGATAACTATAACCCTTACTGATTATTATACATTATTTCAGCGATCGTGCTCTCAGGAGTCAGATATATATGTACTGAGTCCAGGCTTACGGCAGCATTTACATCTCAGTTGTCAGTTCACACAGAACGGTTTCAATGTATAATTCATATTTATAGTAAACTGGGAATCCTTATCTAGTTCTCTATAATCAAGAGACTTATTCTAATATATCTGTAATGTGGGGTATCCATTTGTACACCTTGTTTATATAAATCTCCAACACAACAGGTATGAGATAAGTACATAGAGTTGTCTCATATTGGTTATCATTTACCAGGAGAAACAGTTCTTGTAGGATTTAACTCTTTGAGTGCCAGAGGGGAATGCAATGCTTTGCGTACCCCTCTGGCACTCAAAGGGTTAATAAATAGATGATATATTTTTGTTTATTTCTTTATCCGCTGCAGCTTGTTAGCCTTGAGGGAAAAAATATGTTGTAGCGATATTATTTAAGTAGAATCCATTTTAATTCCTTATTGAGACCTGCTGGGTTAAGGGAATTCAAGTAGAAAATCCGTGATCCTTTTTTTTTTTTTTTTCAATAGCGTCTCTGTTTGCTTTCCTTCTCCCTAAAAACTATGGGGGCCGTTCGGATAATGCTAACGTGTTTGCCCACTGATTTTCATTGTGCAAGTGGGCATGCTCACATAACTTACCACATGGGCACTTTAAACAGTAAGTGACTTCCTCACTATTACAGTTTATAGTAAACAAGTTGATGAGGCTGAAAAAAGACGTGTCCATCAAGTCCAGCCCATGCCAAATCACCCCTGTTGATCCAGAGGAAGGCAAAAAATATATAAAAAAAAAACATTGAAGCTATTTCCAGTTAAGCACCAAGTGGGTAAAAACAATTCCTTTCTGAAGCCAAATGGCAGTCAGTTCCCTGTATCGACAATCTATCTGCATTGAAACCAACTGTCAAAATTTTCAGTATTGTTTTGTGCTAGATACTGTAACTGCTTTCAAAAAAGCAATTGATACCTATCTGCAAGCACAACATCCTGAGGCAAAGAATTCCATAGTTTTACCGCCCTTACTGTAAAAAGTCAGTGCCTTTGTTTTTGTTGAAAGCATCTTTACTCTAGTTTTAATGGATGACCTCTTGTCCTTGGCTCAGCTCTTTTCCTAAATACTTCATTGAATAGTTCTTTGTATCAACCTAGAATATATTTGTAAATGGTGATCATATCATCCCTTAGACATCTCTTCTCTAATGTAAACAAACACAGTTTGGCTAGTCTCTCTTTATAACTCAGATCCTCCAATCTCTTCATCAGTTCTGTTGCACGTCTCTGCACTTTTTTCCAGTCCAGTAGTGTATTTTTAAAGAACTGGTGCCCAAAACTGTACTCTGTATTCTAGATGAGGCCTAACCAAGGATTTTTACAGAGGAAGGATAATATTAGCATCCCTTGCTTCTACACCTCTTTTTATGCAGGCTAGTACCCTATTTGCTCTTGCAGCAGCTGAGTGACTCTGCACACTGCTGTGAAGTCTATTGTCTATCAGCACCCCTAAATCTTTCTCTAACGAGGATTCCTCAAGTTGTTTCCCATTTAGAGTATATGTAGCATGTTTGTTTCTACAGCCCAAATGCATTACCTTACACTTGTCTACATTAAATGTCATTTGCCACATTCACTCAGTTTATCTAATCCTTCTGCAGAGAAAAAAACAAAACATCCAGTCCTGTGTGTATTGATTTTTTTTTTTTTTTTTGCCAAATCTACTATGTCCGTTCTTTTTTTAAATAAGAAATTGACAGTTAACACAACTTCCACATATGTACGAACCTTTAGTTATAGGTTTCAGTTAACACATACTAAAATGACTATGGACCAATTTATTATTCAAATCAGTGCTTTTCTGCGGGTTACGAGGGTTTTGTCCCTAAAGGAATTTTTTTTAGCATGTCAGCTGTCTGTAAAATGTGACATTGTTTTTGCATTATCTTCAAAATATCCTGCCATTGAGTATTAAATGTGCTAATAAAGTGTGTTGTTTATGTATCATTTGATTGTAATTTTGTCTTCAACAGTGTTTTATTCATTTATAAGCTTTTTATGATTTAAAGTGGAACTATCGCCCCTATACAAGTTTGGCTAATAATCCTATCTTATAATTCGCTAACAATGTTTTTCAGAAGTCGTCATGCGCAGTAGAGACGGCTGCGTGCGCTGCAGTCATGCACAGTACAGACTGCCCACGCTGCGGCTGATATGGAGCGGGGCGCTCCGAATTCAGACCAGAGTCCTCTCTGCGCACCTTCCTGGGAGCAGTCCCAGATAGGTGCGCAGAGAGGACTACAGTCTGAATTTGGAGAGCCCCGCTCTGTATCAGCCGCGGCGCGTTCGGGCAGTCAGTATTGCGCATGACTGCAGCGCTGCCAGTGTTGGCCCGTGTACAGGCTTTAAAACGAGTTAAGTAAATATATGATTAACTAGAAAATTTGTTTTAAATTTTTTTTATAAAAATTCATGGTATGGCTAAAATGAAAGGTTTAAAAATGATGCGGTGCCTTACTTCCAGACATACTGCGTTTACAGCTCTGTACGGCAGTCTGTCAATCTTCTTCTGCTCCCTTCCCCACGTGCGTCTCGATCCAGCCTCCTCCAATGACGGAGGATTTCTCCTTGTAAGCTGGAGCTCTATCATTGGCCAGAGAGCGCTCCAGCTTACAAGCAGAAATCCTCCATCATTGGAGGAGGCTGGATCGAGACACTATGTGGGGAGGGGAGCAGAGTAAAATTGACAGACTGCGGTGCAGAGATGTACCTGCAGTATATATGGAAGTAAGGCACCACATCATTTTTAAACCTTTAATTTTAGCCATACCATGAATTTTTATAAAAAAAAAAAATAAAATAAATCAAGTTTTCTAGCTAATCACTAATTATTAGCCAGACTTGTATAGGAGTGATAGTTCCCCTTTAATATTTTTTTTTTTTTTTTTTTTTTTTTAAATCTTGTTCCATTCAAGTGTTGACCAGTTACTGAGAAGGTACTCACCAGTGGAGATAACATTTTTGAGCGATGGTAAATAGTGACTCGTCCCATGGAGAATCATACTTGTGCTTTTTTCATCCACTATGACTCTGTGACTAAAATATTCTCTTTTGACCATTAATCCTTCAGTTCTTTTATCCTTGTTTTAACCCTTTTAGTGCCAGGGATGTATCCAGTGCAATGCGTTGTATGCCTCTCTGGCACTCAAAGAGTTAATATTAACAAGAATGTAATAAAGTTGAATTTAAACAGATATACTATATCTGGATGGGTGCCTGCAAACAGGACCTTGCAATTGAATCTTTTTTAGACATTTTACATTAAAGGAAAATTAAACCTTAAAACGCTAATCTAACTAAAATATAGGCCATGAGTCCCTAATGCAGAGTTGCTTCGGCAGCTCAGGGGTTAATACCCAGTCTCGTGGCTGATCTTATATGATTATGGCTCTGAGCAGGTACACTGGTTCTAAGACATCTGTCTCAACTCCAGCTGCACCAGTAACCAATCAGAGCTGGAATTTGGAGGCTGCTTCCCTCTACCCTTCAAGATAAAACACAGGATCGACAGTGTAACAACTTGGCATTAGTCAGTGAGGCCTAGCCAATCTTAGTTAGTTTAGGGTTTAAAGTTTTATTTTTCATTTAAATAATAGAATTCAAGGGGTTAACCCTTTGAGTGCCAGAGGGGTATGCAATGCATTGCATACCCATCTGGCACGCAAAGGGTTAAAGGACCAATTTAAATAACTGGAAGTTTGTATACGTTCCCTTACAGTGAAGTTGGTTGCCCCAGAATTACTCCATTTCTTTGCATACATTGCCCTCTGTGTGAATATTATTCTGGCAAGATAAATACTTATATCCTGTATGTTCAAGCCTTGGTTAGTATTGGGAAGACCAAAGCTGACAGGCACTGGAGGGGTCCAGACAATGTAAACAAAGAGGAGTGCCACAGCCGACTTCTATAGCTGTTTCAATCAACAACAGATTGAGGATCTCAAACCCACATACAGCAAGACCCATCTTTAATGAGGAATATAACAGGACTTTTTTTGTAAAATTGCCAGTTCCTCATTTCTTGAGCCTTGTTTCATCATTCCACCCTGTGCAGCTGTCATCTGAGTGTCACTGACACCAAGACAGTTCAGCCAGCTGTGCAGTCTGTTGGAGACCTATGTCACGCTCAAGTGGTTAAAAGAACCATTTAAAGGGTTAGTAATGTCCGAAATAAAGTTTATTCAATATGGTAGATTTTACAAAAATAAAATATTTGTAGAAAGTCCTATCTCTCAAACCTTTATGCCTGGTTTGCAAGCACACTTTGTAGACCGTTTCAATATAGTCATTCTTTTTAAAGATCACTATTTCGGCTCTGCTGAAGAGCAGCCGGCTGGTCCCACCAACGGGATCTCCTGCTGTCAGTAGAGCGCTGATGTCAGGAGAAGGGGAGGGAGGGGGAACTTTAGAGCCGAATGTCTCTCAAACCATAAAGATTTGAGAGATGGGACTTTCTCCATATACTTTATTTTTGTAATATCTAAATCTACCATATTAAACTTTATTTCTGGCATTACTAACCATTTTAAGTGTTAGTAATGTCCCAGTAAAAATATTTTGCATTGTGTAGAGCTTAAAAAGTTGAATTGAATGCAAAAAGTATCTCACAAACCGCTATGATTTGAGAGATACATGCATTCAAAGTTTGATGTTTCCTGCTGTCAGCTGTAAAGCCTCTGACGGTTCCGGGACCAGATTCCCCTGCAGTCAGCTAGAGCGCTGACGTCAGGGAAAGGGGAGGGAGGGGGAAACTTTAGCTGTGATTATCTCTCAAACCATAAAGGTTTGAGAGACAGGACTGGGAGCGTTTAGTCTAGATTTTTAATAGCTACATGATTCCATTTTATGAAAATGAGACAATATTATCCCTTTAATCCTTTGCATGCCAAAGAGCATGCAACATATTGCTTTACAATATGTTGGATACCTCTCTGGCACTCAGAGGGTTAATATTGGGTAAACAAATTACTTTTTTACCTCTGACTGGCAAACTGCATAGATATTTTACTACCTATTTTCTATACCATGTAGAGGATTTAACACAGGCCAGCTGTTCAATGCAACCACCCTTGCCTGACTGTTAATACGGAGCGAGAGAGAGAGAGGTTTGTGTGACAGATGTGAGCTATGAGTGAGACATGAGTTATGAGTGATAATGACAGAGGGATAGCAGCTGTTCTGCTGAATAAAGAAAGAAGCTGATTAATTCTAGCGATCTGCACTGAAAGTAATAGATTGGGTCTTATGTATTAATGCAAAGTGGTGCAATTCTGGATCACACCACATGCACCATGAGATACAAATAAAAACTTAATTCATTTAGTTTGACTTGTTTAACCTCCAGAGTGCTAGAGGTATCTCCAACACATTGCAATGTTTTGTGAATTTTAAATTGTTCCCTGTATTCCAGTTGGTTGAACTTTAAATTGCACCACTTTGTTCGTATGCATAAGGCCCAGTGGGGAGATGTATAAACATGGTGCCAACATATCCTATATTATAATTCGCTAGGATGTTTGTCAGAAGCCATCATGTGCAGTAGAGACTGCTGTGCGCGCTGCATTCATGCGAACTAGAGACTGTCCGCGCAGCACCTGATATGGAGTGGGCCGCTCCGAATTCAGACCGGAGTCCTCTCTGTGCACCTTCCTGGGACCGCGGAGCATTCGGGCAAGTCAATACTGTGCATGACTGCAGCGCCGCTAGCATTGGCCCATGTACACAGGCTTTAAAACTAGTTTTTACATTTGACATCTTTAGCCGCACCCACAAATCGTCGCACATGGCAAAAAGAAGGGTTTTTGCGGGCAAACACCTTTTATACATACGTGCAGTACATTTTTATGTGAGAATTGTGACAATATGTTGGCACCATAGATTGCTGGAAGAAAGTCCCAACTGTGACTTTTTTATTGCTCTTAGTAGTCATGTATAAAACTCAGCAAACTTATAGTTACATGTATCCAGTGTAACTAGCACACTGAGCCTATCAACATTATGTATAAAAGCAAACTGGAGCAATTCTGAGGCAAACCAACTACATCACAGGGGACAAAGAAACATCCCCTTTGATTTAAATGATTATTTTAACCCCTTGAATGCTTGAGAGGTCACCATCATACTGCTTCAGAGTGCGTTGGGACCTCTCTGGCATTCAAGAGGTTAAAAGATAATTTCAATCAAAGGGAATTTTGGGAATGTTTATTTCTCCCCATAATGCAGTTTATTTGCCCCAGAATTTCTTCAATATGGTTGCCTTAGATATTTTCTCCTATCGGGACTTACAGTAAACCAGAAGTGTTGTAGATGACATATAGTAAATCTCCCTTGACATACCTGGGAACTTTGTCTTCCAGAGTCCCCCCCGGAGGGAGGATATAAATGACTCGATCTGCATCACTAAGCAGTGGGGTTTATTCACTGTTGAGGTGGGACTTAATGGGCTGTGAAATAAAGGGGCCAGAAGGGTGGGGAAGGAGAAGAAGGCAACGGGAAACTGGAGGAACAGGGTGGGAAGGAGCAGAAATGGGCTGAGTTTCATAAGAAACTCCCCTCCACCGGAGAATCTGCCTCTGTCCCCGGAGATCCTGTAATTCACTACAGGGCAAATCCAGAGAGTTACCAGGTATGCCCATTGCTTTTTATTGTGGGGGGAGGGGGTTATAAATGAATCTTATTATGGTTTTGACAAATTAACACATTGTCTTTGGCATAAGATTTTGACAAAAGACAGTAGTGCTAGTACATGATGTAGGTATGTTCCAACACATTACCAGACTGAGGGGTATTGAGGGGTAGATGGAAGAGGAGGAAGACCAGACCTTTTAGTAATGTCTATAATAAAGGTTAGCTCTGAGTCTTCTCTTGTTTTTATAACATGCAGCTCTAAGTTTAATGACTTACTTTTCTGTAGTTCAAAAGATGTTCAAGTTTAAAGGATCCCCCTCCCGCCACTTCTGGTCGTGTTACGCTGCCTTTAAGTGTGCTCTGGGTGGAGGGTGTCGAGGGACAATCTTCAGTAAGCAAAGGCAAAGCCTTAGTCGAGGGGGGCAGGGATTTTCTTATACTTACTGACTGAAGATTGTCCCTCACTGCATCTATCTGGGCCCACTACCAGATTGCAGATCTAAGGGAAGGCAGCCAGAAGGGGTGGGAGGGGGATCCTTTTACCTTGAATATCTTTTGAATTACAGAATGATAAGTTATTAAAGTGGATCTATCACCTCTACAAACGTGAAAACATTATTGATTTAAAAAAAAAAAAAAAAAAGCTAATTGTGTTAAAACGCTAGTTTATAGAGTGCCCTGCACCCTACTTCCTCATAAACTTACATTGCCGCACTGCCCCTTCTCCCATCCCACTACCCAGCCTCCTCCGATGACGTAGGCTTCTGTCTGTAAGCTGGAGTGATCTCATTGGCAGAGATCAATATCTACAAAATGAGATCGCTCCAGCTTACAGACAGACAGCCTCTGTCAACGGAGGAGGCTGGGTAAAGGCAAGGGAGAAGGGGCAGTGCAGCAGTCTGCAGCAGTGGGAGTTTATGAGGAAGTAGGGTGCAGGGCACTCTATAAACTAGCGTTTTAACGCAAATAGAGTTTTTTTGTTTGTTTTTTTAAATCAATAACGTTTTCACCCTTATGTATATATCCTCTACATAATAAGCATTAACTTTTGTAGAGGCGATAGATCCACTTTATACTTCGTGCTGCATGTTAAAAAAAAAAAAAAACAATAGAGAAGACTTGGAGCTAAACTCTATTATAGACATTACTATCCCTTTAAATAATGCACGATTTGCTAAGGTTCATTTGACGTAGTGATAATAAATCAGAGATGAACATTAGCTGGACTTGGAATGGTGACCTGATTTATGACTCTAAAGTACAGCAAGTCTTAGAGGAGAATAATTCAGATTTGCATTAATATGGGTGAAACCAGACAATAATTTGATGTTTAGGATGGGTAGTAAATTTTAAATCCGAAATGTTTTCATTTGCATGATCAATGGCCAGCTTTGTGGATTAAATTCCCAGAATATAAAGACGAAGGCAAACATGAAATTATCGACCAAACTGGGCTGTTTATATTAACCCCTTGAATTCTAGAGAGCTCTCTAATGCAGTTTTTCTCAACGAGGGTGCCGTGGCACTTTGGTGTGCCAAGGACATCAACTTAGGGTGCCCCGTGTTTTCTATGAAGACTAACAAAATGGACTTTTAAATAAAGATTTATAGAAATTGTTATGCACCATATGTTTAGTTTTTAATAATAACTGTATATGTATGTATCATACCCTTCGTTATGCCCTTGATAAATTACATTAAATATATTAGGGGTGCCCCAAATGTTCTAGATTATGTGCTAGGGGAGTGCAAAAAAAGATTGAGAACCACTGCTCTAACGCATTGCATTGCAATGGTTCATGTTCCACTGCTCTAACGCATTGCATTGCAATGGTTCATGTTGCACAAACAGTCGTTGCCACGTGATCAGAAAGTCGTAAGTGCGAGCTCTGTATGATGATTTTTTATTCATGATGAGGGTGAGTAATAGCCTGTCAGGTATTCAAAAATATGGATTTATAAACTGAAAAGGTTAGTGACAATACTGATATGTAACAGACATCTGTTTTTGAACTGTATACTGGCAGGCAGGGGATTGGGTCTTACTGGTCTACTAGTTTATATATAATCTCATGTAGGCCATACTCTGGGGTCATGCAGGCTGCATTTGGCACATGGTTCACATGCTGGAAGCCCATGGGCTATCTATTTTGCTAGAAAAGACAAGTTTTGTAATTCTGGGGAAAACAACCTTAGGTGCCAGATTTAAATGGGGTTTAACCCTTTGAGTGACAGAGGGCTATGCAATGCATCTGCTTGCATGCCACACCCCCTGACAGCAAACCAGGAACATATTATCAAATTATATGTGTGTGTGTGTATATATATAATATAGAAAAGCCAAAACCAAGCACACTCCTTCCATATAATAGGACAACGGCCTGGGTGCTAGATCCCAAGAAAGGATATAGACTATTTGTAGTAGAGTGAACTGCACTCACAGGACTTCTTTCAAATGAGAATGTACAATTTATTAAATCAATGTGGCGGCCCTACTTTGGACTTGACAATGGCCAGAGTGGAGTAGAAACCTTGATTTAATAAATAGCACATGTTCGTTTTGAAGAAGTCCCTGTGACTGCAGTTCATTCTACTAATTATATACTAGCAAAAAGGATATGGCATTGTCCATAAAAGAGTCATACATACAGGGCACACATTCACCTAGAGCAATGAGAAGAAGGACTCATGAGAAGAGACATAGATGGTTACAGACTCGTATACACACACACACACACCAGAAGAGGGTGTCATGAGAGACACACATACATATTTCAATTATAGAAAGAAATAAGGATCAAATAGTCCTGACTTTACCAATGAGGTGTATAGAAACTCATGATAAAGGCAGTGTCAGTATGGATAAACCCTGGATATGATGGGGAAGGTAGAGGAACAGACAGATGTCTGATGATAGTAGGGAAGTGATGAATGAGAGTTAAATAGGGGGAGGGGGAATGTGAGTCGAAGGGTGTAGAGTGAGGAAGTGTGTATTGTGTTGTAGGCTGAAGTCATGCAGGTTGCGAATGGGAGGAAGGGTGTAGAGTGAGGAGGTGTGTGTACTGTGATGACTCCACAGGAGTAGGAAGGAGGATATATATAATATATAGAAAATGATTGAGCATCACAATATAATACATTTTTATTGAACTAACATTCAATTGTCAGGACGATTTTGACAGTAGCAACATTCCTTTATCAAAAGCAATATTAATCATGAAATGAAACCTACAAGTCAGGTCAGGGAAGCAATACATGGGTTAAGAAAACACAAACTGATAAACTACAGATCACACCAGTTTAAGGATCATAAACTCCCTCTGTCTGTGTGAAAATAATTTTGATAAAGGGGGTGGATGACAGACAAATAGAGGAGGAGAGACAGAAATCCGTTACACATATATGTACATACCTTGGAACCCTCCTGATCTGTCCCGGAGTCTCTGGTTTTCTGAGTTAATTACAGGGTCTCTGGGGACAGACTCTGATACTCCAGTTAGTGAGAACTGTGGTAACCATGTCCCACCCACTCTCTGGTCCGTTCCACTAATGTTGGAGGGTAGACGCAGCCTTCCCTTTTCCAGTCCTTCCCACTCCTATTAAGCCCACCCACACTGTAATGAGTCTTGTCGTTTGGACATCCCCATCTCCAGTCCCACTGGTCCCAACAAAGTGGTGAGTTGTGTTTCATTTTCCATTCTATTCCATGAATGCTTCATTTTCAGAGTAAAGCCATAGGCTTTGTCCCTGTTGCTAAGCGTTGAGTCTTGGTGACCTAGCCATAAGGGTTAATAACAGAGACCAAATAGCAGAGACTCAAAGGCATACACAGTTGTCAGTACAAGAGCAAAGCACTGAGTTAGCGGGACACGCCTCTTCTCTCAGGGTCCGCCCCCAGTAGAAATATGGCATTGTTCTGTGCAAGTGTAGATTTGCGTTCCTACCCATTTCACTTGTGGTGTTCAAGGCAGACATCGCTTTATCACCCGCACATGCTGTTCTTCTGGTAAAAAGTTAAATAATAAATTATTTCCATCTCTCACCTGCACATAAAGATGCCGAGGGGTGTAGAGTGCAGCACTTTGAGTGAAGAGACTATAATAAACAGTTTGGTGTGCCTAAGTTACGAAGATAAATTGTGCAAACATACCAGTACTTTTTAACCCTTTGAGTGCCAGATCGGTATCCAATGCATTGCGAGCCCTCTTGCATTCAGCATTAGTGTTAGAGCAGTACATGCAGCGTGTTGCTCCCAAATGTGTTGCACCCTTCTGTGGCATTCATTTGGTTAGGGGACTCTCCTTAAATCAGTGGATTTTTTTCCTTTTATCCCTACAGTATGGTTGTTTTCCCCAGAATGATTCCTCTTTTCCTTTGTCCTATAGGGCCTTTGCTCTTTCTGATACCACGAAGGGAGGTGGGTTGTAATAAATCAGGCTAGGCCATGTTTAGTCCCGATAGCCAAAGACAGGTCAGGTTGTAGAAAGAAAAAATATTGATGTTGTTCAATTCTTAATTATATAGACACTGTGCCTATAGCAATATGTAGCTTACATTGTTTAACAGAAGGTTTTAACTTGATAGGAGTCCTTCATACAGCAGTCTGGAATATCTGTACAATTATAGATCTATACATAAAGGATTGATGTATGTAGGATACATACTCATTGAGGGCTGATCAAAACCAGGAAGACTGTGGCACAAATCAACAGGCCTCACTGGATGGGCCGTGTTAGAAATCCTTATTCCTAGCAGTCTGGGAAAGTTCAAAATCTTGCAGTTTGATTTCTCTGATACGAACAACTGGAGTGGTCATCCTCCCCTCTTCCCATTCCCTTACCCAGTTGTCTCTCCAGCTGACAAGGCAGCACTGAGAGCACAGGCCTAGCTATCCTGCCCTGGCAGATCTGCTCACATTGGAGCAAGCCTGCTTAAAGGCATAGTAATACTTAAAGGGATAGTAATACTTTGTTTTATCTTTATTTTATTTTGTAGGCATTAAAAAACATGAAGAACGAGGTAAGTGTTGTCTCTCAAACCTTTATGGTTTGAGAGATATTCACAAGCAAAGTTTCCCCTCCGGCCCCTTTTACCTAGTGTAAGCCATCTCTTCTCAGATGTGGAATCTGGTTGTAAGACCAGACTGATAACAGAAGGGGACAATCTTCTTCCTATGAGAACAATGAAAGCCTTGCCCCCCTGACAAGTTTTTCAGGTTTTCCCCTTATCTTAACTGAAGATTGTTCTTCTCTGCAGTCTACCTGGGCACCTCCCTTCTGCTCTGGCTGAGCAGTGTTACATCAGTAAAAGGGGCAGGAGGGAGATACTTTGTCAATGAATTACTCTTGAATTACAGCTCTGACATAATTTAAATAACACTCTCCAAAGTCCAAATATTATGAAGATTAATTAGAGCTGCTTTTATTATGAAACGTTACTATCCCTTTAAAATGAGAAGAAAAAAAAAAAAAGGATTGAAAAACTGTATTTTGTGAGGAAACACTACTAGTCCAGGTAGTAGAAATTGTAAACTATTTATAATAATGGAATTTAAGTTCACTTAATTGCACAAAATTCAACTTCTCTTCTTAGGAAAAAAGGATTCTCTGTATTTGTCCTTTTTGGTTCAACAGTAAATCATATCTTTATGTTCAGGCAAGATAATTTAGTATTTATTTAACATAATAACGTAGTAAATTAGGTTGAAATAAGACACAAGTCCATCAAGTTCAACCTTTGCCTCATATCCCAGAGACATGTGCATGGGCGGATTGTCCTGTCGGAGGATCAGGCAGCCCCCTGTGGGCCGCTAGTTCTTGGGCCAGTTGGGGAGATCATAGGATCTCACTTGGTCGGGCCACAATATTTTGGAGGAGATGTCTGTGCTGCTCTCCGATTTTTTTTTTTTTAAGCTTGCACTTATTCAACCTTGTGAATGCCAAAGGGGAGGGAATCCCAATTTTCTAAACTGCATAAACTTAATTAACACCGTAGGTGCCGAAGAAGTGAATATTGGATACCTGAACATTGTCTATTTTATTTTTACTTTGCATTTTTATTTTTTAACTTGAACCTAATTAACCCCACGAATGCCAGAGCAGGGTACATGAAATGTATTTTATATATTTATATATATTAGGTGAAAAATTTTTTTTTTAATTCACTTAGCTTGGACGAAAGGGGGTGGGAGTTGCTAGGGTTGTATTTCATCCTTTGAGTGCCAGAAAGGTATCCATCACATTGCAGTGCATTGGACATCTCTCTGGCACGAAAAGATTTTTATATCTATATATATATATATACTGACTAGTGGGCCAGTTAAAAAAAAAATCACCCGAGCTGGTATTCCACTACAATCCGCCCCTGGACATGAGGATTATATAGCTTTCCTGCTGGCAAATACGTTAGTCTTTAACAGAACCTGTTTTGCCTACTAATGCACACTAATAACCCTGTATGTTCCTTTTGAAAGAAATGTATCTAATCTTCTCTTAAATGTATCCATTGTATCTGCCATAACCACATTCTTGGGCAAGGAATTCCATAATTAACAGATCTCACTGCAAAAAAAACTTTCCTCTGCTGAATATGTTTGCAAAAACTAGATAACCACTGTTTTGGATTTATGTTTGGGTGTAAAATTGCAAAGCTCTGTTGCAATCCACCTCTTAAATGAAAGTCAGTGAGGCTGAAGTACTAAAGAGAATTGGAGCACCTCTAGAGCAAACCAAATATACCATAGGTGACACATTAAAAAAAAAAAATCCCATTTATTTTAAATTTGGCTTTCAAACCCTTGAATGCCAGAAATCTCTCAAGCTCACTGTAAAGTTATATGTTGGAAACTTCTCTAGCATTTAAGTGGTTAAATCACTGAGAACTTGGGTGATTTTCACATGATGCGTTAGTTTGCTCCAGAATATACAATTTCGTTCTAGTATATAGGTGTTCATGTGTTTGGTGGGGTGTTAAGAAAAAGAAAATGGTGGAACACTAATGATGAGTGGAGCTATTTTGGGGAAGAAAGTATCAAAGCAAAAATGGAGCCCAAGTGGAACAAGGCAGCTCCACCAAATATATTAGAAAAAAGCTTCCATTGATGCTGCTTATGGACTTCCATTACTTAACTCTTTACATTCCAAAGAGGTGTGTAATGTGCTGCACCCCCCTGAACCCTTTGAGTGCCAGAGAAGTATGTGACCTATTGCGTTAAAGTGCTTGCATACCTCTCTGACATACAAAGGGTTAAATTAAAATTGCAGCATTTGAAAAAAAAAATCTTTATGGGAATTCCTTTTAACCCTATGACTGGCAGGTTGTTGGGCAGCGTGTTTCCCACCCCTTTGTGACTCTTATGGTTGATAGGAAGCAGAATATGTCCTGGGTCCCAATGAGCTGGCACGTTGCCTTGGACCAGCGCTTGTCAATATTTCACCTTCCCTTCAAGGTTGATGTGCCCAGCAATTCTCCTCTCTCCCACCTTCATGTGCCAGTTTTCCTGTCTCAGCCCCACTTGAATCAACTCCTTTATCTTTAATAAGCAGTGTGCTTTTGTATGCTAACATTCTGCCTTTTCTTGGTTTGTCCTTACAAAGCAGCAGGGCTTAAAACATTAAAGAGACCATTCTTTTTAAAACGCTGACACTTTGGGCTGATTTTCTTACAGATCGAAGCAAAAGGAAAAGAGTAGGAAGCAGCTATTCTTCCAGCTTGTGACTGTCACCTAATGAGGGGAGCGCAGTAGATTTGGTGTGTGCTGCCTTGTAAGGAATATACTGAGTGCAATGACGTTTGTGATTGCATTGTTGGATTTCTCATCTTCCTTTGGGGGTGTTTTGATTCATTGATACTGTAAGAGGTGTACAGTGTATTGATTTGCGATGCATTACCCAACCATTTAGTCCATAAAAGGTTAGACTGTAAGAAGGTTAAATAAATTAACCCTTTGGGTGCCAGGTTGGTATGGATTGCTAAGCAATGTGTTGTGTACCACTGCCGCTCAATGGGTTAAATGATTTCTAAAGCATACGTTACATATCGCTATGAACTATGTGTTTATTTCAGACACTGCATTCACTGATGATTGATTAATGATAGACCTGGAGCAGAATATAAATATATCTATGACCTTGTACCACTAGTTATTTATGTGTCCAGTGGCATATTTATTAATGCTGGGTTGTTGAGACTACATGAAGTGGCTGGGTGGTTGGAGCTCCACCTACACAGCAACATGCAACAATCCCTTTCTTTGTAACTTTACATTCACATTCACTCTTCAGTTCCCTATGCACAATCTAGTATTTGCCCCTAACCCCTTTGACTTGTATCTATGTGGGTGGGGGGAGGTCCCATAGAGAATGAAACACAATTTGACAGGCCTGTCCTTCGTTTAGTATCTTTGATCATCACTTTTTCTATGCAAATGACCCTTGGGCTTTGTTTCCCTAAGGATTTTAGACAGGGATGTAACTACAGGGGTTGCAGCTGCACCGGGACCCAGTACCCCTCACCTGCCCCAGTGTTCAAAAGGTGCTAGTTATGTCTCTGTGAAAGTATTTTTGTGCAGGGGACTCAAACAAATGTTTGCATCAAGGCCCTGCAGTGATTCGTTACACCAGTGGTTTCAGTGGAATACAGATGTTCACCCCCTGCTCAGAAATGCCTGGGCAAAATAGCTACACCTCCCTGATGAGTCCCCATTAGGCCAAAGCATATGTCACTTTAATAAAAAGTTTAATAATGTCTGGTGTTGGCAGCTCCTCTCATTTGGAGGGGAATTGCCTGGCACTTTGTGATGTGCTGCAGAGTTTATTTGTGCATGGCATCTCTGAGCTAAAAACAAAGTGCATTCTGGGTATGGTCCTATGGAACACGCATCAGTATTGGTAGGCTTGTTTCCATTTGAGCATCACTGACCCTCACTTTTTTCATGTTGTCATTTTTGTAAGTAGATTCACCCATACACCAGCTTTATGTGCACATCAGCAGCTTAGCACAAAGTGAGGTGGATGTACTATGAATAGAATCGGAAGAGTTGTGTAGTGAACCAGCAACAGTATAGGGGACAACTGACCCTATGATTGCCACAGAGGTTATCCAATGCTTTGCAATGCATTGGATACCCCTCTGACGCTCAAAGGATACAAAAAATGAATTTATATTACCAATGATTCAAATGAGGCGCTTAACACCTAGAAAGAGTTGGAGCCCTCTTTAGCATTCAAGGTGTTAAATACCCCATTTATATCCATGGTAATTTTGAAATTGGTGCAGTTGGTTTATTCCAAAATCTTTCTTGTACAGCAGCCTCAGTGGGGGTTTTGAGCAATAATATTTAAAGGAGAAGTAACCTCTCACTGTAACTCTCACACACCTTACTATTTCCAGAAAATCCTTATGGTCCAGTGAATTTTGCTCAAGAGATAACATGCCAGACTGAATTATAACGTTATGTACATGGAGGCAGGGGTGACAGTTGCTATCAGTTTTTCCAAGCTTGTGTATGCAGAGAGCATGGGCCTACTTAAAGGGGATGTATCACCTTCTAAAAACTCATTACCATATGTTTTGTTAATACATGTAATAACAGGAAAGCTGTTTTTTTATCTAAATACATACAGAGATATAACTTGTTCAAGCTTTGCCGATCACCATAATGGGACACGCTGATTCTTCAGCAAAGCTCTTCTGCACGTCCTATTTCTCCTCCCTATAATGCTAACCGTAGCACGATGTAATGCTAGAAGACATGCACAGCACACAGAAGGGAAGCGTGAACAAGCTCCCTGGGGCATCTGGGAGGGAGATGGGAGGAGAAATAGGACGTGCAGAAGAGCTGTGCTGTGCACATAATGTGGAAGTGCAAAGAAGATAAAATATCTTTGCAAGTACTTAGATTTAAAAAAAAAAAAAAAAGCACACCGCTTTCCTGTTATGCATATTAAAAAAAAATACGGTAATATGTTTTTAGAAGGTGATACATCCTCTTTAATCCTTTCAGTGCCAAAGTGTTAAGATTGCCATGTGCCTTGAGAAGAGTGTGAGGTCCTCTGGTCCTGCTAACAACTGTCATGTGCACCTCTGTGGACATGACCTTCAGAAATAATAGAAAGTGTTTGTTTCCTTTGGTACAAGTGCAAATTTCACAGGGGTCATAAGCTTTCCTAACCATAGTAAGGTAAGTGAGGGGTTAGTATTTACTACTATTTTTCCTTTAACTCAGATCACTTTTATTTTTTGTGCTAAAATGCTGGAAATACAATATGGATCCTTGCAGGTTCTTTGGTGCAGTGTGACTAATTATTCAATATGCACAACCATCAGACTTGAGCTGTCATAATGAATTTCAGTGGGAGTTTCTTTACAGAAATGCTAATAGCAGTTTGGTTTCCTTGTCTGGATGGTACTTTAGGTATGATACTTTGCCTTCTTTATCTTCAGGGAGGAAAGGTAATGTGAGTCATCGTGCTTTTTATTCAATAGAAATGTGTCAAATCCATCACGGTACTTTGTGGTAACCTCTATATCAGTGGTTCACAATCAATGTGCTGTGGTACTTTGGTGTACCTTGAACAACAGCTTAGTGTGCCTCACTTTTTCTGTGGAGACTGAAACATTTTTTAAAGTTGACTTTCTAATGTATATTTATTAGGGGTGCACCGAAATGAAAATTTTTAACCGAAACCGAAACGTCAGGATGCACTTGGCCGAAAACCGAAACCGAAAATGACTTTAATGCATATTTTAAAACCGTAACCCTGACTTTTAAAAAGTTTTCATAAACTTAGACTGTTATATTATGTTTTTGTTTGTAAAAAGGAAAAAAAATATTTTGGCCAGGGTTGGGCAAACATAAGAATCTCATTTCTGGTAGTGGAGAAATGAGATTCTTATGACTGCCCAGCAATGGCCAAGATGTTTCTATTTTACAAACAAAAACAAGTTTTAAAAGATAATTTTGTCAAAACCGGTTCAAAGTCAGAGATAGGGTTTTAAAATATGCATTATGAATGTATTTAAACCTTGACTTTGAAAAAGGTTTTTATAAAATTATTTTTTCGATTAATTGGATAAAAAAAACAATATGCTAATTTTTCATTATTTAATGAACAAACTGAGTGTTAAAAACAAACAGTAGAATAAAAAACTTTACACAGTTAACATGCATCATTGTTATTATTTTACTATGGGGTCTATGCACCTCTCTTTCTCCCCCATGTACTTCTTTGTCCCCCCATGTACTTCTTTCTACCCCTTGTGCCTCTCTTTCTCCCCCCTGTGCCTCTCTTTCTCCCCCATGTACTTCTTTCTCCCCCATGTACTTCTTTCTCCCCCTTGTACTTCTTTCTCCCCCATGTACTTCTTTCTCCCCCATGTACTTCTTTCTCCCCCTTGTGCCTCTCTTTCTCCCCCCATGTACCTCTTTCTCCCCCTTGTGCCTCACTTTCTCCCCCTTGTGCCTCACTTTCTCCCCCATGTACTTTTCTCTCCCTTGTGCCTCTCTTTCTCCCCCTTGTGCCTCTTTCTCCCCCATGTACTTCTTTCTCCCCCATGTACTTCTTTCTCCCCATGTACTTCTTTCTCCCCCTTGTACATCTCTTTCTCCCCCATGTACTTCTTTCTCCCCCTTGTGCCTCTCTTTCTCCCCCATGTACTTCTTTCTCCCCCATGTACTTCTTTCTCCCCATGTACTTCTTTCTCCCCCTTGTGCCTCTCTTTCTCCCCCCATGTACTTCTTTCTCCCCCTTGTACCTCTCTTTCTCCCCCATGTACTTCTTTCTCCCCCATGTACTTCTTTCTCCCCATGTACTTCTTTCTCCCCCTTGTGCCTCTCTTTCTCCCCCATGTACTTCTTTCTCCCCCATGTACTTCTTTCTCCCCATGTACTTCTTTCTCCCCCTTGTGCCTCTCTTTCTCCCCCCATGTACTTCTTTCTCCCCCCTGTGCCTCTCTTTCTCCCCCATGTACTTCTTTCTCCCCCCATGTACTTCTTTCTCCCCCTTGTACCTCTCTTTCTCCCCCCATGTACTTCTTTCTCCCCCTTGTGCCTCTCTTTCTCCCCCATGTACTTCTTTCTCCCCCTTGTACTTCTTTCTCCCCCTTGTGCCTCTCTTTCTCCCCCTTGTACTTCTTTCTCCCCCTTGTACTTCTTTCTCCCCCTTGTGCCTCTCTTTCTCCCCCATGTACTTCTTTCTCCCCCTTGTGCCTCTCTTTGTCCCCCTTGTACTTCTTTCTCCCCCTTGTGCCTCTCTTTCTCCCCCTTGTGCCTCTCTTTCTCCCCCTTGCTTCTTCTTCTCCCTTGTGCCTCTCTTTCTCCCCCATGTACTTCTTTCTCCCCCTTGTGCCTCTCTTTCTCCCCCTTGTACTTCTTTCTCCCCCTTGTGCCTCTCTTTCTCCCCCCATGTACTTCTTTCTACCCCTTGTGCCTCTTTCTCCCCCATGTACTTCTTTCTCCCCCATATACTTCTTTCTCCCCCTTGTGCCTCTTTCTCCCCCTTGTACTTCTTTCTCCCCCTTGTGCCTCTCTTTCTCCCCCATGTACTTCTTTCTCTCCCTTGTGCCTCTCTTTCTCCCCCATGTACTTCTTTCTACCCCTTGTGCCTCTCTTTCTCCCCCATGTACTTCTTTCTCCCCCTTGTGCCTCTTTCTCCCCCTTGTGCCTCACTTTCTCCCCCATGTACTTCTTTATGCCTCTCTTTCTCCTCCTTGTGCCTCTTTCTCCCCCTTGTGCCTCTTTCTCCCCCATGTACTTTTCTCTCCCTTGTGCCTCACTTTCTCCCCCATGTACTTTTCTCTCCCTTGTGCCTCACTTTCTCCCCCTAGTGCCTCTTTCTCCCCCATGTACCTCTTTCTCCCCCATGTACTTCTTTCTCCCCCTTGTACTTCTTTTTCTCCCCCATGTACTTTTCTCTCCCTTGTGCCTCACTTTCTCCCCCCATGTACTTCTTTCTCTCCCTTGTGCCTCTTTCTCCCCCATGTACTTCTTTCTCCCCCTTGTACTTCTTTTTCTCCCCCATGTACTTTTCTCTCCCTTGTGCCTCACTTTCTCCCCCATGTACTTCTTTCTCCCCCTTGTACTTCTTTTTCTCCCCCATGTACTTCTTTCTCCCCCTTGTACTTCTTTTTCTCCCCCATGTACTTCTTTCTCCCCCTTGTACTTCTTTTTCTCCCCCATGTACTTTTCTCTCCCTTATGCCTCACTTTCTCCCCCATGTACTTCTTTCTCCCCCATGTGCCTCTTTCTACCCCTTGTGCCTCTTTCTACCCCTTGTGCCTCTTTCTCCCCTATGTACTTCTTTCTCCCACTTGTGCATCTCTTTCTCCCCTATGTACTTTCTCCCCCTTTGTACCTCTCTTTCTCCCGGTCCCCTGCGGCTGGCTGGCTGGCTCTGAGCTCCCTCCTGCCCGCCCGCATCATCACGCGCCCCTGCGGGCCGTGATGACATACAGACATAGAAGAGGGCAGAGGCACCGGAAGAGAAGCGCTTGCTGCCAGACAGTAACGATCAGTCTGCTGGCAGCAAGCACTTCTCTTCCGGTGCCTCTGCCCTCTTCTCTGTCTGTATGTCATCACGGCCCGCAGGGGCGCGTGATGATGCGGGCTGACAAGGATTTTCGGCCATTTGTTTTATTTCGGCTTTTTGCCGAAAAGGCCATTTTCGGCCGAAACATTTCGGCCACCGAAATTTCGGTGCACCCCTAATATTTATGGAAATCATTGTGCATGATATGCTTTTTTTTTTTTTTGCCATTCAGTGAAGAAAATGAAGCTGTTGCATAGAGTGAGGCCCTGGTTAGGGCAGGAAAGTGCAGGTGTATCTGTCTTTTCTTCAGATCAGATATGGAGTGAGACTTGAGGTGGGTGAGGGCCTCAAGTCCGCAAAAAGGCTGCTTAAGCTTGAACATCTTATATACTAATTCTCTAGGATGTTTGTCACGATGCAGTCATGCGCAGTAGAGACTGCCCGCGTTTGGGCAGTCTCTGCTGTGCATGATTGCATCACGTGAGTGAGTTGACACGACTGCATCACGTGGAGCAGTGAGGTAGCGGCTTCTTAACCCTGCAATGCGTTGCGTACCCCTCTGGCACTCAAAGGATTAACATTACCCGGACCATGGCCCGCGTACACGGGCTTTTACACTAGTTCTAAATAAGTGTTGAGAAAAGTAGATTAACCCTTAACCCTTTGAGTGCCAGAGGAGTACGCAACACATTGCAAAGCAATGCGTTGCATATCCCTCTGGCACTCAAAGGGTTAAGTATAGAGAGTGTTCCAGTGCATAGCTTTGCAATGTGTTGGAGACCTCCAGCACCCAAGTGGTTAAAGTGGAACAATCATTTTTGATAATTAGGTGATTTTGAAAAAAGATTACAAAATCGCCTATATTTTGTGTTTTTTTTTTTTTATTTCAAACAATAGTTTGAGATATTTAATTTATGCAGCTGAACTAGTACTTTCTGGTAGGAAGTAGCAGTTGATTATGTAGAGCAGTATGGCATGTTGGTATGTGCCAGGTAAGAGCAACAGATTTGAATTAACAGACAACTAAAACTAAATGTCTCCATAAGCTATTGTTTTTAATAAATAAAGATAACGAATATAGTTGCTTCAGAAATTTATTTCAAAGACACTTTTTTTTTTTTTTTTTTTTTTTTTAGAAAAGGTGAAGAGTATGCTGTAAGGTAAAATAGAGATCTGTTATTTGGGTGTGAAAGTGGTAGAAGGAAATGAGCTCCACTTCCCACTGTATCAGGCAACAGATGGGGTTGCCCACCATTACTCCAGACAGTCATGTTCTTATACCTCTGTAGATGAGAGCAAATAAAGCCAAACTGCAATGGTAAGGGTTAGCTTGCAGGGAAGATAACCACATACCAAGGAGAATTGAACTACAATTCCTAGTGGCTGGTGGGGATTGATGGGTGCTATAGTCTTGCATTGTTTGTCAAGGGCTTAACCCTTTGAGTGCCAGAGGAGTGCACAATGCATTTCTTTGCAGTGTGTTGCATACACCTCTCAGTCAAAGGGTTAAGGAAGGATACAACAGATTATTATATCATTATTCTTAGGTGTCAGTTCTGAAGACAGAGATTATAATAATTTTCATAAAGATTCATTCAAACCACCTGTTTTTGTCAAATTGTTTATGGAAAACTTGTGGCAACCTGAGCTGGTGCCTGCTGCACACCTACACTTTTATTTCTACATTTTAAATGCAATTCCTGGAGCATCCAACTGCAACCATCTACCACTGGTTTAAAGGGGACTTAACCTCTTGAATACTAAAGTGTCCCCCTATAGTGAAGTTGGCTCGCTCTAGAATTTCCCCTCTCCAATGACAGAGATATTAGAAATTATCAATTTATCAGCATTAAGACTTACACCATCTAAAGAAAGTGTATTGGAGAAGGGTCTTAAGTTTGACACCTTGTTGGATGTAAACAGGTTTGTTAGGACTCTCACTGTCAGAAATGTTTTTTCTGGCAGTGAAGAGACTGAACATACAGCTCATAATGTTGTATCTCTTTCATGTCTGGGTTTAAAAGATATTGGTTCTAGGATATATACTCATTTTATGATCTACAATTACTCCTTGATGAATCTTGTAGATTGTGACTTCTATAGCGGGTTACTTATATTGATATCGGTCTGCGGCCCTTATCCAGAGCACGGATTGATGACCCTCCATCGTGACTCCTCGCTGGGCCACACTCATAATTTAACATTGCCCAAAAAGGAAGCTTTATGACAGTTAAAAAAAACAAACAAAAAAAACAAACACCTAATTGGTTATCAAGATGTTGGATCAGGGTGGCTTGGTGGTGGTTTTGAATACAGAGTCATACAAAAGTGAGACTTTTCACCAGTTACATGATGTAGATACTTATATTTTTTTTGAGGTCTAACCCATATCTGTCTTTTAAGACAGAGTTGGGTCAAGTGGTTTAAACGGAAGTTACACTAGGTGTCTTGAATAAAAAAATTTGACGCTTGCCTTGATGCCAGAGAATTATGTGGTACTATCGTTCACCATTTGTTGAAGGTCCACAAATCCATGCTTGAATCTCCCTGATTCCCAATTGTATTGGCTCTTTAAATGAGCCTGTGTCGATTTAGTGGATAATTACCTTTGGCCACTGGTGGATGTTTTGCCTGGCTCTCTTTGTGACATCAAGCAGGTGCCGCAGCAGATGTCAGAAACAGATTGGAAAGAGGGCTGTTAATTGTTAGCTGCAGATGTTTCAGCATTGTATTCTTCTATTCACCTCACCTTGGGTCTTCATGCACTTTGTATTCAGCTTGAGCGTTTTTCTAATTATGGAGAGAATCTCATTGCTTTTTTGCTGCAAGCCACTGAGTACCTCCTGTGCCACAACTTCTTTGTGTTCGATGGGGTGTTCCATCTCCAGAGGCATGGAGTAGCAATGGGGGCAAGTTTTGACCCCTTATTCGCCAGCCTGTTCAGGGGCTGCCAGGAGTCCACCCACATCCCTGTCATGATAGGATTTTGTGGTACGGGAGATACATAGATGTAAAGGTTAGTACGACACTCAGACACAGTAGGTTAGAATAAAACACAGTTTTATTACAAAAAGACACAATTAGAATGCCCACCAAGGGCTATAGAATATCACAGGAAAATATCAGTCATGTACATACGCCTTCTCAGGCCCAGTATACAAAGGTAGAGAGTAAATACTGTCACAGGACAGGCATATTCAGGCTATTTCAGTACAACATGGGTTAAAGTTCATTGAAAATAATCAGTCTCTGATGTGGTGTGTTAGACAACGTCCAGTATGATGGTAAATGTAGCAAGAGACTGTGGTGCAAGGTGGAAGCACCTAGTTAGTAAAGCAGGACTGAGACTCTACCCTGTGCTGAGCATAAACGGAGACCACAATACTCTGTTAGAGCTAGCACTACTGTGAGCCACGAGCACCCGACCGGTGCAGCAACAGAGTCACTTTACACTGCAAGAGCTGATGGACTTAGAGCCAATAGCACCCGACCGGTGCGGTAATGGAAATACTGTACACTGCAAGAGCTGATGGACGTAGAGCCAATAGCACCCGACCGGTGCGGTAACGGAAATACCGTACACTGCAAGAGCTGATGGACTTAGAGCCAATAGCACACGACCGGTGCGGTAACAGACACAACAATGCTCTGTAAGGGTTAACGGAAGGCTCAGTGTAACGGAGGCAACAGTGCTCTGCAAGTGTAAATGGAAGGCTCAGAGTAAACGGAGGCAACAGTGCTCTGCAAGTGTAACGGAAGGCTCAGTGTACCAGAGGCAACAGTGCTCTGCAAGAGTTAACGGAAGAATCAGTGGGTTGGAGGCCACAATACTCAGTCTGCTAGGCCAGCACTTGCGGAAGTAAGAATGTCACCCAAGCGACACGGAGAACAGGATCAGGATCACTGGCTGAATCACAGAGCAGGAACGTCAGACAAGCCAGGTCAGGTCACGGAGTAGGAACGTCAGCTAGGCCGGGTCGAATCACGGAGAAGGAACATCAGCCAGGCAGGGTCGAATCACCAAGCAGGAACGTCAGCCAGGCCGAGTCGAATCACGGAGCAGGAACGAGCAAGAGTAGTCAAACGGGCCAAGTCGGTACACAGGAAAGCAGGATCACATTAACACAGTAGCACTGGTACAGGAACACCACTAAAGGGCACCTGACAGGTGCCAGTGATCTGGTATAAGAAGGCCATACTGGGCGGGCCAAACTAAACTCAGCCATTGGGAGCACACCACACAGAGAGTGACAGACCAGAGCACGGGCACCGTGATAATAGATGACCTCTTGTTTATATGGACTGATACTGAGGAGGAGGCAATTCAGTTTTATGGAAGTTTTAAATAAGTCATCATAACCTTACATTCGCCTCCTCCTATTGGTCCAATACCTTTCCGTTTTTGGATCTTGTTCTTTGTGGAGATTCTGTTGCTAATAATGTGACTACTGGTGTCTGTAGGAAACCGACAGCTGGGAACAGTTTTCTTCATGCAGACTGTGCACACACTCTTTTCCAAATTGATAATATACCCAAGGGGCAGTTTCTGCATTTACGCAGAAACTGTTCCTCGGCGTTTCATAAGACTTCTATTGATTTATTTGGAAGATTTTGTGCCAGAGGTACGGCATGACTCTGTTGAATCAGGTCTACAACTTTGCGAAAAGTAGGTCAAGGTCAAATCTGTTATGAGAATCAAAGAAAAAAGGGGAACAGGTACTAGGGTACCTCATTTAGATTTATTACCACATATAGTCCTCAGTTCAATAAGATTTCCAATGTTATTAAATGGAAAATATCCATTTTGAGAATGGATAAGCTTCTAAAAATTTGAGATAAAGGATGCCACTTTGTAGCTAGGAGAGGAGTCACCATTGGCATCCATGTATCACCCAGCCTCTATATGACTAGGAGGTCTGATCCTACTGGTTGAACTATAAAGGTTTTTTTAGATGTGGTGCCCATGTATGCAAGTGTTTCAAGTTTGCCACTGTTTTGAACAAATATATTAGTACTGTTTATTCGCTCTCTCATGATATAAAAAGCTATATAAACTGTAGTTCAGTATTTATGATTTACTTGTTCACAAACTCTGCTTGATTCAGTATGTTGGGAGGACTGTACATCCCCTAAAATATAGAATAAGAGAGCATGTTAATCAAGTTGAAAAGGTAGAAAAGAATCCACGATGGCGAACATATTTTGGAGTCCCATGAAGGTGATTATCATCTTTCGCTTCTAGGCATTGAAAGAGTTAGATTACCATGGAGAGGCGGTGACATAATTAAATCAATAAATAAGAGCGAGGCATATTGGATTTTCAAATTGAAAACCAGGGTGCTCCAGGGTTTGAATTCTGAATGGGACATCAGTCACATTTTCTGACTTGATAGTCCATATGTATATTTAAGGGCAGTATTGCCCTTTTGCCTCTCTCTTGTGGATTTTTCTATTTGCAGTTATGCTGTGGGTTTTAATGTCTTTCAGTATTTTTGGGCATCTTCGGTTGGATCAGGTTTCTTTCAATATATAATAATTTTTTATAAATATGTTGTCTTTATGATTCTTGAGTGCCTTTGTGGGTGGAGAGCATGTCTCCTAGATTAAATAGCCCGAGTCTGCCGATGATGTCGTTCTGTTGGCATGGACTTAGCGGTATGCCTGTTGCTTTTAGTTTGTTCCTGTGAACATTGTGCTAGATATAGGTGATTGACAGACGATTGGAGGGTATTGCATAGTGGTTTTATTTTGTAACCAATTGTATTTGTTTGTATTTTTATTTTAACCGGTATTTCCGGTTGGTCTGTGAGTCTGTGATTAAACGCAGTTTATCACGAAATGCGTACGACAGAGATGTGATCCCCTTCCGTTTATCAACCATTTGGTCGTATACTCTATGCCCTTCCAAGTCAGTATATTTGTTTTTAAACTGTTACAATAAAATCTCACTTTTATGAAGTTTGGTGTCTCATATGTGAGCACATTCTTTTTGTGGAGTGCTACCGCATTGTGTATGTATCGTCTCAAGTTGCTTCCGGACGCCATGGTGGTTTACAGCACCCCAAATCTGATGACGGTGAGTGAAGATGATGTGTGTTTAATGTCGGCTGTCAATTATCTGGTGTGATAGCACCAGTCTCTCTTTATACTAAATTATACCTATTTGTCCTATTTGTTCTCTAGTAAAACTTTGGCTTTTATTAAAGTCATTTGAGTACACAGTTGTTTTGAATGTAGGTTTGCATCTATATCACACAATACCAGCTGTCCTAGTAGAAACAGAGAATGTGTTTGCTTCACTGTACTTTTTAAATAGATGTCAGTTATGTGCAGATAATCAGTGCAGCTTCGTTATACATAGTGAATGTTTGATTTATTTTTCTGTGAACTCTAAAAGCCTTCCTGAACTGTGATTTCTTACACTCATGCCATTACTGTTTACAGAGATTTCTCTTTTCAAGGCTTGATTGAAAAAGCCCCTCTTTCAGCTATGCATGTATTTCAGAATACTAATGACTTTCATCATTTAAATGCATTTACTCACCCAAAACCAAATCGGATTCCCTAGGGTAACAATGTGGCTGGACAAGACATCCATGATAAAGATTATGATTGGCATCCTTGTGTGAATGTTAATTGGTACACTAGAGCTTTGTAATTTGTAGGCAACCTATTGCTCTTCAGCTGTTTGACTACAACTCCCAGCTTTTCCTCATAAAGACCTGGTCTTTTTTTCTTTGGTGTAAATTTGGACTTGACCTGCAAATGTCTAGTCTGTGTTCTTTTTGGTCACTTCTTTTCTAGAGCCCTTATGGCCACATGGGCATGTTAGGACCAGGCTTCAGCAGTGCAGTTGTGCCAGGCTGGTACGTGGATGTCTTTCCACTCTTTTCCTTGACTTTACAGGGATAATGTTTTTGCCACCTCAAGGGTGAGAGGTAAGTCAGGGAGAAAAGTGCTGCCGGCTGCCTTAGCAGATGGAGTTTCTCCTCTGATTTCAAATCTGGATTTTGCCATGTCTGTTTTGTTGTGGTGTCTGTTATAGTTCAGCCATGTTTGCCATCCCAGGTGCTGTGAAATGTTTTTTTTTTTCAATCTCCATTTGATTTAACTTTTTAGGAAATCTTTTTTTTTTTTTATAGGGTTTTGCGTGCACGTATGGGGAACTGCTTAATCCAGAGACGTTATTTTTTAACTAGTTCTTCCCCCTAAAGGAAATTTCTGCCCCACTTGCGCTGTTAGCATCTGAGTGGAATGCTAACTCTCCAAAGCCCATCATGGCAGTTTCATCTTCTCACAGAATGCAGGCAGGAGAAAAACTTAAAACGGAACTATCGGCAAACGTACCCCCCAAAAAAAAATCATTTATAAATGATTGGCAGCGCTCTCCCTGTCATTTATCTGCCCCTTTCTTCCTAAGTGTGTCTAAAGAGCTGCCTGCACTAAACAGCGGCATGAAGGAGCAAGCCAGACAACGAAGGGGCAATATGGAGATGAGGGCCAACATGGAGATGATGGGGGCAATGTGAGAGCAACATGGAGTTGATGGGGGGCAATTTTGAGCTGATGGGGGCAATGTGAGGGCAATGTGGAAATTATGGGGGCCAAGTTGGAGCTGATAGGGGCAATATGGAGCTGATGTGGGGAAATGTGAGGGCAATGTGGAGATGATGGGGAGCAATGTGAGGGCAATGTGGAGTTGATGGGGGCAATGTGGAGATGGGGGCAGTGTGAAGGCAATATGGAGATGAGTGGGGCAAGTTGGAGCTGATGGGGGCAATTAGTAGCTGATGGGGGGATTGTGAGGGCAATGTGGAGATGATGGGAGGCAATGTGGAGATGATGGGGGCAATGTGGAGATGATGGAGGGCTATGTGAGGGCAATATGGAGATGAGGGGGCAATATGGAGCTGATCGGGGCAATATGCAGCTGATGGGGGGAATTGTGAGGGCAATGTGGAGATGATGGGGGGCAATGTGGAGATGGAGGGAAATATGAGGGCAATATGGAGATGAGGGGGCAATATGGAGCTGATGGGGGGAATTATGAGGGCAATGTGGAGATGATGGGGGCAATGTAGAGATGATGGGGGCAATGTGTGTATGCATGTATGCAACAGTGATAGAGACAAAGACACATGCAACAAACATACACACATATTGACACAGAAACTCCCACACACATACACTGACATACATAGAGTGAGATAGACACATTCATACATGCAATGATACACACACACATGTATAGAGAGAGACACACTTGACGTGAGCTATATATATTTATTTTGGGCTGGAGGGAAATCTTGGGTGAGTTCCCACACTTTTTTCCCACGACTTGACCCCTGGTGCAGGACATTACTTTTTAATATGTGTTTGTTGTCAGGCTTGCTCCCTTATGTCACTTTTTCGTGCAGGCAGCTCTTTAGACACAATGCGCTGGACCGACAGCATTACAGTTAGATGCCTGTGTTACACTTGTACTGCAGACAAGCTCCAAGTTGACATCTTCAGTTCAATTTAAAAGTGGACTTGCTAAATAACTGAATGTTTTAAACCAAAATTACATCGCTGCATACAGTTGTTTTTGCTTCCATTTTCATATGGAAGCATAATGTCCAAACATGATAATTCCTCTTTAAATCTACAGTCTTTGTGAGGCTGCAACAGCTACTGAAAAGGGGATGGATCTGTGACCTCTCTTTCGTTGCCTATTCAAGGATTGTCACTAGTATGAAATACTCACAAATCCACCAAAGGACTTCATAGCATGGTTAAATATTCTAAATAGGGGTTGGAAAAAGATCAACCCCTTAGATGCTAGAGCTGTCTCCAACATCTTGTTTTACAGAGCTCTAAGAATTTGTCTTGCACCCAAGGAGTTTAGGTGGAACAATGTAAAGGAAGGTATGCTGTTAGCCAAAAGAGATGATTTGGGGTGAAAATGTAGTGTATAGAATGTGGGAGAAGGAAATTCTGATCTTCCCTTTCTGTTGTAGCAGAGAGAGACTGGTGGCTGAAGGAGAAGCCTCTTATGGCTGCTTTTTGACCACCACTGCTCCAGCCAGTCCATTTCAAATACCACTGTAGATGAGCTGCAAGTCAAAGCAAACAGCAATTTCAAATGGTAACCTGCTGAGAAGATTGCATCCTGGGTATATAAGGGCCTATAAAACTGCTACAGTATTTGGCAGACCTTTTCATAGGTGAACATCTCTGACTGCAAATTTGCATATGCAAATAACTCTTGAGCTTGGTCTCCGTGAGGTTTTTTTGAGGAATCCAGTATTGGATCTTTTACTCTGAGGTGCTTATTGAAAATAACTGCATGTCAGCTGATGAGGCCATAGGAAGTCAAAACCTTTGCCTGGGGTTAGCCGCTTATCTCATTAAGCGGCTCATCATGAGTGGGATACTATTTCTGAGAAGGATCCCTACATTGTAACATAGTTGATGAGGCTGAAAAAAGACTGCTGATCCGGAGGAAGGCAAAAATCCCATTGAAGCTATTTCCAATTAAGCCCCAAGAGGGTAAAAATATTCCTTCCTGATTCCAAATGGCAGGCAGATAGGTTGTTGATCCAGGAAAATGTCTGCACTGAAGCCATTTGTCATAATTCTCAATGTTGTTCTGTGCTAGATAGGTATCCATTGCTTTTTTGAAAGCAGTTACAGTATCTGCAAGCACAACATCCCAAGGGAAATAATTCCATAGCTTTACCACCCTTACTGTAAAACAAAAAAAAACCCTGCCTTTGTTTTAGTTGAAAGCACCTTTCCTTAGTCTGGTTCTTATCTGCCGTAAAATTCTATGTTTCTATGACCTCTCCTTCTTAGCTCAGCTCTTTGCATAAATAGTTAATTGGAGATTCTTAGTATTCACCTCAAATATAATTGTAAAGAAATGGTAATCATATCACCCTTAGATGTAAACAAACCCAGTTTGGCTAGTCTCTCTCTATAACTCAGATCCTCCAATCAGTGCCCAAAACTGTACTCCATATTTTAGATGAGGCCTTACCAAGGATTTATATAGAGGTAGAATTATATTGGCATCCTGGTCATCTGTGCCTCTTTTTATGCAGGCTAGTACCCTATTTGCTTTTGTAGCAACTGAGTGACTCTGCACACTGCTGAGAAGTCTATCTCTATCAGTACTCCTAAACCTTTCTCTAATTCCCGAAGTTGATTCCCATTTAGTGTATATGTAGCATGTTTGTTTCTACAGCCAAAATGAATAACCTTACATGTATCTACATTAAATATCATCTACCAATTTTCTGTGTACTCCCTCAGTGTATCTACATCCTTCTGCAGAGAAAAAACATTCAGCCCTGTATGTATTTCCTTACACAGCTTAGTGTCATGTGCCTGGCATGTGTGAGCTACACAAGGTGGCTTCAGTCCTATAGGGCCTGCTACTGTGTTAATTGTTCATCTCTGGCTTTTTAGCCTGCTCTGATTAGACCTCCTAGTTTAGAAGTATATATGATTACATGTATTTGTCTTTTTATTGATAAGGGAATGAAAATGATCTCAATGCCCATAATAACATTCCAGAAATCAGTTTTTGTGACTCCAAAGCAAGTGTTAATATCTGTATTGGTATTATTTTGCTAAAGCTCAATATCCTATATTATAATTTGCTAACTACGTTTTTCAGAAGCTGTCATGCGCAGTAGAGACGGCTGTGCGCGCTGCAGTCATGCACAGTACAGACTGCCCGCGCCACTGCTGATACGGAGCAGGGTGCTCTGAATTCAGACCGGAGTCCTCTTTGCGCACCTTCCGGACTATGGTCTGAATTTGGAGCGCCCCGCTACATATCAGCCGCGGAGTGGGCAGTCTCTACTGTGCATGACTGCACTGCGCCGTTGCTGGGTGGCACTGTGGCCCATGTACACGGGCTCTTCAACTAGTATGGAATAATCACTAATTACAGGATACTATAAAGTTGCTCATGCTGGGCCATTCAGGACAGAATGGTTCCCAATTCCCTAGAGTGATTTCCAAGTTGACCTTAAATATGCTGAATAGTAGAGGAATTTCTGTATTGGATTATACATAAAATGTTGTCTTACATAGGATAATCTAATGTACTTAAGTAGGCAAGTTAGCTGACCTCATTTCTAAACCATCTGGAAAATAACTATAACCAAGAAATGGTGGGCCAGTTAATAATTTGTTTTCCCTTTTTGGGGGTCCACTATGAGATTGTCGGTGAGCTCCACATTATGAGCATCATCCCACAGGCCCACTTAAAGGCCCAATAACTCGGTTCCAACAGAGAACGGCTTATGAAATCCACCTGATTGTTACACTTCAGCAGAATGTAGACTGCCATGAAATAAAAGGAATTAGCAGAGGTCCATTCCAGGATTGGAGAGACTTCCTTTAGTAATGACTGAATGTATTTTACTGTTTCCTGATGTAACCTGCTGGCAAGATTTTTTTCTATCTGGAATAAAGATTGGTGTCTCTAAGGATTCGAATGGCTGTCCGTTTGCTAGGAACTTTTTGACTGAAGATGCCTCATGTGCCATCTTACCCATTTTATCAGTGGAATGGTGGAGGCCATGGGTCCCAAAATCCTCATGCAGAATCTTTTGAACCATAATTTCCTTCTTTTCAACTAGCTTACACAACCTACAAGATGAAGTCTATTCTTTATAGCGAGTCCTACCTCTTACTGAAAGGTACTAAGGGAGGCCCACAAATATATAAATTCCCTTGTGGGAGTGAGGTTGCTCTTTGATAGACTGATAGCCATACTAATTGAACCAGGAACTGGATGGTGCATTCTTGGTGAAGTTGTAATTTCTCTCTCTGTTGGACTAGAATCAGAATGTTATCCAGACAGTGGAACATTCTCATCCCATTGTTCTCTTAGCACTGCAGGTACTGGATCTGTATGAAAGGTATTGGGGCTGTGGCAATTGCACACAAGAGAGGTAACCTGATAGTAGTGGCAATACAGATCGAACCTCAGGGACCTTTTAGGAAGAGGAGAAGTGTACTTTTAGGTCAATGGAACGCGTTCAATCCATGGGATGAACAATGAAGATGATGGTGGGAAGGGACTGCATATTGAAGAATTTACTTCTCAGTGGTGGTTGGGGTGTTTTTTAAATCCAAGAGTGCACGGAGATCCCTGGAGGTCGTCTTTAAGAAAGAAAAAAAATCTGGTACATAACTTTTTCTGTTTGAAATTAGATGAAGGTGTACAAAAATGGAAATAACTTGCACGCGAGCTGAAAGTTTTAGCTTCCTCTCTGGTCTCCATTCTGCAGGGATAACATCTAGGAACATTGATTTGTGGAGTCCCTAGAGGGGACTGATGTGGTGCTGATGTGAAGAGACAAATGGGGCAATCTGGGTTAAAAGTGGGCGGGGCTTAATCGTGAGTAGGGGCGGGGCTTAACAAATGTGGAAAAGTGTTAGTAATAGGCTGGGGAAGGAGGAGAAGTGGGAGGGGAATGCAAGTTTACAGTGTGAGGGGTTTGAACACACTCCCTGAGGGGTTAAACTTGATACACAACCCTGTGGCAGTCAGTTGGTTAAGTGTGTACCTGATGGTTGTCTGTCCTGTGTCTTGCATGGCAAATGATGACAATGAAGAAATAATTCAGCAGAGGGCCTACCTTAACCCTTTGAGTGCCATTTTGTTCCCCTGGTGCTGCACTACAGGTCCTGCTGAGGCCACTGGGAGTCAGGGTGAGTGACTGTGTGTGTGTGTGTGTGTGTCAGCCATATTTATTTCTGGCTTTGTGTGTGTATGTGGTGCTGTGTGTGTGAGTGGGGGCATGTGTGTTTGGTGCTGTGTGAGTGGGACATGTGTGTGTGAGTTTGGTGCTGTGTGAGTGGGGCATGTGTGTTTGTCTGTGGTGTAGGAGCAAGTGGCGGCCATTTTATTTTTTTCTGAATTTGATAGTGGTGGGCGGGCTGCATAGTGGGGGCGGGCCAACTCCCTGCATGACTGAATCACCCAATAGGATTAGTAACTCCTGCTTTATGCCTCCCCTGGGTGTGTTTTGGCAGGCACAAAGTCTTCTTTTATATATATATAGACTATCCCTTTAAACTTCAGTATGTATTTATAAATTTGTCTATACTTGTTTATAAATTGGTCTAAATGAATAAAATACTTTGGTCTTGCTCTAAATCACTTATTCCATTACACAAAACACTATAAATAGGTCATGAAATAACCTAAATATTCTTGGGAATGCTTCACCTATCAGTCACACCTCCAGCCACCCCCCATAAAGAAAAAATGGCCATCTTTGGCCATTTGAAATGTTGGGACGTATGAATGTATGAGCCAGATGTAGAATTTTAGGAGGCTTTATATCCTTTCTATATTTTGTTCGGCTGTGGGTTGTTTAACATTTTGAGTGTCAGGTGTGCAACATATTGTAAAGCAATACATTTCATAATCCTGTAGCACTCAGAAGGATTAAAGGCACACTATAATCTAAAAACAAATTTGGTGTCTTGAAAGATCTTTGAAAATAACCTATATGTTGTTTTAGCCATTTTTTTTAATGTAACACTTTATAGTAATAATTTATGTTAATTAAGGCCTGCTGGGCAGGCACTTCCAGTCTCAGCGCTACATTACCTCCCCCACTCACTGAAGCTGTTCTCCATTTATTGCCTTCCTCCCCTAGCATTGAAAAGGCTATCCATCATTACATTTATAAGACATCCTATATTATAATTTGCTAGGATGTTTGCCAGAAGCCGTCATGCTCAGTAGAGACGGGTGCACACGCTGCAGTCATTTGCAGTACAGACTGCCCACGCCGTGGCTGAACTCTGAATTCAGACCAGAGTCCTCTCTGCACGCCTTCCTGGGACTGCTCTTTCAAAATCAACCAAGTTAATTTTAAGTTTTAGTGTACAACAGATAAACCCTTTGAGTGCCCGAAGGGTATTCAACGCATTGCTCTGCAATGCATTGCATACCCTTTGGACACTCAAAGGATTAAAAAAATTCTTGTAATAACAAGGTAGCATTCTCCTGGAAGAATCCTCTTGTGTATCATGTGAGCAGGTGAATGTTTGCCAGTCTGTATCTAAAGGTCAGAACCTAAATGCCAAAATAAAAGTTCAGTTCGTGAAGTATGCTGCATGTAATCTTCTAGACTTTCTGAACTAGAGTCCTTAACCCCTTGGATTCTAGAGATGTATCTAATGTATTGTACATTAATAGACTGGAGGCATCTCTAGCACCAAAGGGTTAAAGGGCAGCAACTGAGTTTTAAGCTTGCAAGTATGGGAGCAAACCATGCCTTACACACAAGAAGCAGAGACTTTCCAGATTAAAGTGTTAGTAATGTCCCATTATAAATAGCTTGCATTTTGTAGAGCTTCAAAAGTTGAATTGAATGCAAAAAAAGTCTCTCTCAAACTGCTATGGTTTGAGAGATACATGCATTCAGCCGTGTTATTTAAAAAGAATGACTTCCTTGGAATGTTCTAAAAAGTGTGCTTGCAAACCAGGAACAATTTTAAGACCATTCCAAGGAAGTCATTAGTTTTAAATAACGAGATTACGGATCTCCTGCTGACAGCTTTACAGCTGAAAGCAGGACACATCAAAGTTTGAATGCATGTATCTCTCAAACCATAGCAGTTTGAGAGATACATTTTTTGCACTCAATTCAACTTTTGAAGTTCTACAAAATGCAAGCTATTTATAATGAGATATTACTAACACTTTACAATAGCTGCATTGTGAATACAAATAAACCCCCCATTGATTTAAAAGGGTATTTTAATGCCTTGAATGCTTGAAACCACTCTCGCATTCAAGGGGTGAAAAATATTTATGTCCATGGGTATTTTTATTTGTTCCGTATAGTACATTCGGCTTTCTCCAGAATAGCTCCACTTTCTTCTTTGTGTGTATGGCACTTAATTGTTAGATTTGGGCTGCATTGTGCTATCAAGAGGTTTAGGTGGCAGAAATGTTGAAGCCATGGCTAGTAGTGGAGCTGTTCTAGTACCATAGTCACAGCTGGTCCGGTTACTTCATATGGAAGACTATGCACGCAAGTTGGTTGTTATTCTGGCGAGTATTTTATCAGCAGGTCAGTAAGTAGGTTTGTGGCAGTAATAGGTTGACTGTTATGATTTCCATCATTTTTGGAAACAAAATATCTGTCAAGAAATCATGTCTACCAATGAAGACTCCTACTTCCAAGTCAAGGCCTTCAGTATCACTGTAAGGACAGCAAAGATAGCTGATGAGGTTTGTTTTCTGATCTCCAATTGATCAGTTTAGTTGCAAATTTCAACTGTTTACTGCACTAAGGATTAATGTCCCAAATTTTTTTACAGTTATGTAGAGTTTAAAATATTACTCAAATCTCTCTAAACCATATCTCTCAAACCACCGTGGTTTGAGAGATATAGGGATTCAAAGTCCCCTGCTCCTTCCCCTTCTCCTGATGTCAGCTGTAAAGCTGACAGCAGGAGAATTGAGTCTTACGACTCAAAGAGGCTCTGCAGCAAAGCCAGAATCGCGTTACTTAAAAATAATTAATTCATTGGAAAGGTCTAAAAAGTGTGCCTGGTTTGCAAGCACACTTTGTAGATCTTTCCAATGAATTAATTCTTTTTAAGTACAGCGATTTCGGCTCTGCTGCAGAGCCTCTTTGAGTCGTAAGACTCAATTCTCCTACTGTCAGCTTTACAGCTGACATCAGGAGAAGGGGAGGGAGCAGGGGACTTTGAATCCCTATATCTCTCAAACCATAGTGGTATGAGAGATAGGATTTGGAGCGATTTGATTAATATTTTAAGCTCTACATAACTGTAAAAATGTTTTTTGTGGGTTGATTTAGTGGACTTTGAAGAAATTCTAGTTTAATTGGAATGAAGTCAAGGGATACTACAACTCTTTCACTTTACTTATTCTGCTAATGCAGAATAAGTAAAATCAGATTGTATATATTTTTTTCCCACTATGGAACACGGGTACCATGGGGATGAGTCCCTCCTCCTGGAGGGCAGGGCACATCACAAAAGACATGGTCTTTGGGGTGGAGACTCCCTCCTCTAGCTTAAACCCCTGCCTATACACTCCCCGAATTCATGTCTCCTGCAAAGCAGTTGGAGGTGCAGAGGCCATCCTTTTAGTTTTTATTGGTTTATTATTTCTTGTTTGGCTACCTTACTGTATATTCCCCCAGTAGGTGGCCCGGCATCACTGGGCTTCCATGGTGTTGGATTTCCCAGTTCACAGGTGCTTTATGGACCCTTCTTGCCCTGTGGAGGTTGACTTTCTGGCCGAGTCTCTCTGAGATTCTGCCATCTGCTATGATGGTAGCCTAAAGACAGAAGATTGGTAAGTAACTCTTTGAATGCCTTTGTCCCATTCAAAGCTATCTCTTACAATCTGTATCTATGGCTCTGCTTTTGCACTCATGAGTATTTTCTCTAACTAAGGACTTTGGAAGTACAGATGGCTGTTGCCCTTTTCTGTTAGTTAACCCTTTTCACTACTGTGGTTACTACTAAAATCCTGTTTTTTTCAGCTTCACCTATTTGTCAGGGACTGTGAAAGAAAGTATAGTGGTACAATGTGTATACAGCATATAAAGCACTTGGTGCTGCAGATATAGTGATACAGTGTATCACTAACGTGCTCTGACTGTCAGCTTGCTGGAAAACTGTATGGAAACAATGAATCATGAACCTTACTATCAGGAATATTAAACTGTAATAAAAAACCAAGATAAAAGTATAGGCAATTTAAATTAACATATTATGCAGAATGTGTAAAGTACAACTAATGGGGTGTTATGCCTTTCAGAATGAATCATGAAGGGATAGAGGCACAGGGATATGGAAAGAAAAGGAGGGTGGTTGAGAGGGTGTGAGTGACCTCCTGCACTCCTGCCTTGTAAATTATAATTTTCCACTTAAAGGGATTGTTATGTCTAAAAAAAAAAACTATATTTTCTCTTTAGAGTCTAAGATATTGGATTTGGAGAGAAATATTGCAACATTGCGAGACATTGGTAACCTGGAAAGGAGTTTAGAACTCACAGAGCAGGTAGTATGTGGGGTTAGTGGTGAAGAGGGTGGAGTTGTAGATGAGGAGCGACAGGTAGGCAGCTGGATAACAGTAAGGAGGGGAGGTAGTGGGCAGAGGAAGAGGAAGGCCAGTTCTGAGTTGACTCAGTCCAACAGATTTGCAAGATTGTGTGAAGATGTTGATGAGAATTGCTCAGAATTGGCAACACTGGAGAGGACTGATTGCTCTAGCAGCCAGGGGAACAGTCCTCCTTCCAGGCTAGATGGGATGCAGAGCAGGCAGAAACCAAGGCAGGTGGTGGTAATAGGGGACTCTATTATTAGGAGGGTAGATAGGGTAATCTGCCGCCAGGAACGTGAATGCCGAACAGTATGCTGTCTCCCGGGTGCTCGGGTTCGGCATGTTGCGGACAGGGCTGACAGATTATTGGGAGGGGCTGGAAGTGATCCAGCTGTCTTGGTACATATTGGAACCAATGACAAAATAGGAGGAAGATGGAGGTCCCTAAAGAATGATTTCAGGGATTTAGGGTGCAAGCTTAAGGCAAGGACCTCTAAGGTAGTATTTTCTGAAATACTACCTGTGCCATGCGCCAGTGCAGGTAGGCAGAGGGAGCTCAGGGAGCTTAATGCATGGCTCAAGCAATGGTGTAGGAAGGAGGGTTTTGGGTTTTTAGAACACTGGGCAGACTTTGCTCTTGGGTACAATCTATATGGAAGAGATGGATTGCACCTAAATGGTAGAGGAGCCTCTGTGTTAGGGGAGAGAATGCTAGGAAGCTTGGAGGAGCTTTTAAACTAGGAAAGGGGGGGGTGGGTATAGATAGCAAAAATGGGGTAGATAGAGCAGATAGGAACTGGGTCCAAGTAACTGACCAGGGGGGTGGAGAAAGGGTGGGGAGAAATTTAGTCAGTAGGGAGGAACTACTAGTAAATGAAGGTGAAGAAAAAAGGCATGTAGGGATTAATATATGTAAAGACTTCAAAATCAATTGTATGCTAGCAAATGCAAGAAGTATGGTAGATAAAATAGGAGAACTAGAATTGCTGGCGGTTAATGAGCAATTGGACATAATTGGAATAACAGAAACATGGTGGAACGATGCACATGACTGGACTGTAAATATAGAGGGCTATTCCCTGTTTAGAAGAGACAGAATTAATAGAAAAGGTGGAGGTGTGTGTTTATATTTGAAAACAGAGCTAAATCCAGTTTTGCGAGGTGATATTAGTGAGGAAACTGGCCAAACTGTGGAGTCCATGTGGGTAGAAATCGAGACTAAATGTGGTGTGAATGGTAAAAAAAAGTTGTTGGTGGGCATATGCTACAAACCACCAAATATCGATGACAATGATGAGGCCCAACTGCTATTGCAAATGAGGAAAGCTGCCCAGTTTGGGCATACTATAATTATGGGAGATTTTAATTATCCAGATATCAACTGGAAAAATGAGACCTGTCAGAGTGCTAAGGGTAGCAGGTTTCTGAACACGCTTCATGAAAGCTACATGTCACAAATGGTGGGAGCGCCGACAAGAAATAACAATGTATTGGACCTAGTGATCACTAATAACACAGAAATGGTATCCAATATTAAGGTAAGAGAACATTTGGGAAACAGTGATCACAACATGGTTACATTTGAGATCCGTCTGGCAAAGCAAAAATGTATAGGTTCAACCAAAACTCTTAATTTTAAAAAAGCAAACTTCAAATTGTTAAGGGCCTCAATGCAACACATAGACTGGGATATGTTATTTAAAGGCAAAAATACTGAGGAAAAATGGTCAGAATTCAAATTTAGGTTGCAGAAATGTACCCAACTGTATATACCAATGGGGAACAAGTGCAAAAGAAGTAAGTCACAGCCAATGTGGTTAACTGCACATGTAAAGAAGGAAATGGCAAGGAAAAAAAAAGCATTCAAATTATTTAAGTCAGAAGGAACTGAACAATCTTTCTTAAAATACAGGGAGAGCAACAAAGATTGCAAAAAGGCAATTAGGGTAGCAAAAATAGATAATGAAACTCGAATTGCAAGGGAAAGCAAGACTAATCCAAAAAATTTTTTAAATATATAAATAGCAAAAAACTTAAGAGGGAGTGCATTGGACCATTCAAAAATGAGATGGGTGAGTTGGTTAGTGAGGATAAGGAAAAGGCTGATGTTTTAAACACTTTCTTTGCATCAGTATATACAAGGGAGCAAGGAATGGTAGAAGAGCCTCCGCAAGTATCAAATAAAACAATACAATTAATAGATATTGGGTTAACTCAAGGAGATGTCATGGGAAGACTGAACAAAATTAAGACCGACAAAGCACCGGGTCCTGATGGTATACATCCAAGGGTTCTTCAGGAACTCAGTGCAGTGTTAGCAAAACCCCTATATTTACTCTTTAAAGATTCTATTACCACAGGCTCAGTGCCACAGGATTGGCGAAGAGCTAACATAGTGCCTCTATTTAAGAAGGGAACTAAAACAGAACCTGGGAATTATAGACCAGTGAGTTTGACCTCTGTAGTGGGAAAACTATTAGAAGGCATAATAAGGGACTATATTCAGGATTACAACACAAAAAATAAGATCATTAGCACGAATCAACATGGTTTTATGAAGAATAGGTCATGCCAAACTAATCTTTTCAGCTTCTATGAGGAGGTAAGCAGCAACCTTGACAATGGCAAGGCAGTAGATGTAGTATATCTAGACTTTGCAAAGGCATTTGATACAGTACCACACAGAAGGCTGGTGTATAAAATAAGGAAATTGGGGCTAGGAGATAACCTTTGCAATTGGATACAAAACTGGTTGAAGGATAGGGAACAGTGTGTGGTTGTAAATGGAAAATTCTCCAGTATAGTTAAAGTGGAGAGTGGAGTACCTCAGGGTTCAGTATTGGGTCCGCTGCTTTTTAACATGTTTATAAATGACCTGGAAATATATATAGAAAGCAAAATATCAATATTTGCAGATGATACTAAATTATGCAAAGTCATTAATTCAGAACAGGATATTTTCTCTCTACAGAGGGACTTACATACAATGTCAGATTGGGCAAACATGTGGAATATGAAGTTTAATGTGGGGAAGTGTAAAGTCATGCATTTGGGAGGAAACAATCCCAAGGCTACTTATAAACTTAATGGAATAATTTTAGGTGACTCGTTGCTAGAAAAAGACCTGGGTATCCTTGTCAACTACAAACTTGGAAACAGTGACCAGTGTCAAACAGCAGTAGCAAAGGCAAACAAAGTCCTGTCTTGCATAAAAAGAGGTATTGAAGCAAGAGTGGATAACATTATTTTGCCATTATACAAATCATTGGTAAGACCTCACCTTGAGTATGCAGTGCAATTTTGGGCACCGGTTCTGAAAAAGGATATACTAGATCTAGAGAGGGTACAGCGGAGAGCAACAAAATTAATTAAGGGAATGGAGGACTTGACATATGAGGAACGACTAAACAAACTTGGTTTATTTACTCTAGAGAAAAGACGACTAAGAGGAGACCTTATCACATTGTACAAGTATATGAGAGGTCAATACAAGGATCTCTGCGGTGAGCTATTTATTCCAAGGCCTGCTCAGGTGACCAGGGGACATCTCTTGAGATTAGAGGAAAGGAGGTTTAAACTTCAGCAGAGGAAGGGTTTTTTTACGGTAAGGTCTGTCAAATTGTGGAATTCATTGCCCAGGGAGGTAGTTATGGCAGATACAATGGACACATTTAAGAGAAGATTAGATACATTTCTTTCAAAAGGGAACATACAGAGTTATACTGTTTATCAGTAGGCAGATCAGGAAGGTCTGATAAAGACTAATTTAATTGGTAGCAGGAAAGCTATAAAATTCTTAGTTACTGAGGTATGAAGCGAAGGTTGAACTTGATGGACTTGTGTCTTTTTTCAACCTAATTTACTATGTTACTATGTTATATCATTGAGTCTTCTTTACATTATAAGAAACACATTACTCCATTTAAAAACACTTACTTTTGTGTAGTTCTAAATTTATTTGGTGGGAAGGATCCCCTGCCCGCCCCTTCTGTCCACGTCACTCAGCAGCTCTCTCTGACCCAGACGGATGCGGCGAGGGATAAAGTTCAGTAAGCAAAGGGAAATCCTACCCTCCTTCGTAATGGTGGGGGGGCAGGGTTTTCCATATACTTGCTTACTGAAGTTTGTCCCTCGCTGCATCCATCGGGTCGCACAACACCATTAGCTATTCGGTGGGAGGCATCCAGGAGGTGCGGGCAGGGGATCCATCTCCACTTCATAACTTTAGAACTACACAAAAGTAAGTGTTTTTAAATAGCACAATGTGTTTCTAATAATATGAAGAAGACACGGCAATATAGTTTTTTTTTACATTACGATCCCTTTAAAGCGATAGTAATGTTTGAAGTAAAATTCGGCTTGATACTTTTTCTAATGCATAGTGCTATATTTTCCATATTCCATCACAAAGGTTCCTCCTCCCGCCCCTTCTGGCTGCCTCCCACTGAATCTGAAATCCAGTCATGGGACCAGGCAGATGGAGTGAGGGACTATTTTCAGTCAGTAAGTATAAGGAACCACCCTTGATAAAGGAGGGCAGGATTTTCCTTTTGACGATTGTCCCTTGCTGCTCTCCATCCGGACCACACTTAAAGGCAGCGTGATGCAGAGGAAAGGGGTGGGGAGGATCCTTTCTGCTTGAATTGCTATTGACCTGCTAAACTGTAAGTGTTAAAATATAGCTCTATTCGTTAGAAAAAGCATAAAGAAGACTCGGAGATGAACTTTACTTCAAGCACTACTATCCCTTTAAGCAGTTTCCTTCCTTCCTGGTCCAGAGGAATAGGGATTCTGATGGCCATCTGTTTTGATTAACATTGAGGTTACCCATTGTTGCCTGAGGGGCGGGAGGGGGAAACTTTATCGTTCAATTACTCTTGATCTACAACTCTCACAGTATTGAAATAACACTCTCTATGGCTCAAATACTAGGAAGATTAATTGGAGCTGCTGTTTTTGTGAAACATTACTATCACTTTAAACAGTATGATTGATTTTTCTGCAGTCTGATTGGCTCATATGGCAAGAGAAAGAAGACACTTTATGGAATCATTTCACTCATCCTTACAATACACCCCTACTACACTGGCTGATCTGCTCATATGAGAGTCAGTCTGGTAAAGAGGAACTGTTAGCTGATCATTTCCCTTTCAAAGGAAACCTAAACCCTCCTAATAATAACCTCCCACTTACCTTACTATGGACAGAACATTCTAATGGCCCCTTTGAATCTTGTCTTGCTTCCTTTGTTCAGTAGATGACATCTTCATTCAGTCCTGGATATCATGTCGATGGAAACAGACATGATAGTAGCTAGCAGGACCACAGAGCCTCAAACTCCGACCACTACACATGGTAACATTAACCGTTCATGAACCAGAGGGGTATGCAACACATTGATTTGTAATGCATTGTGCACACTTCTGGTGCTTAACCCCTTGAGAGCCAGAGAGATACACAACGCATTGCAACGCGTTGCGTACCTCTCTGGCATTCAAAGGGTTAAAGGGTTACGTAGGCTCCAGAAAACTCTGCGTGTCAGTCGGCCACCACGGACGTGACTTTCAGGATTGATTGAGGTCTCTTTCTCTGGAACAAACGCACAATAGCAAAATTCCCGGGGGACATTAGCATTTTCTGGCCATAGTAAGGTAAGTGAGAGGGTTCTCTTTTACATTTGTTCCTTTTAACCCTCTGAGTGCCAGAGAGGCATCCACCTCATTGCGTTGCAATGCGTTGGATACCTCTCTGGCACTCAAAGGGTTGAAGGCCTGCAAAAGAACCAGAGGGGGTTGCAACACAGTGCAAAGCAATGTAATTCACAGCTCTTTATTCCTTAAAGGGTTAACTGCCAAGTACGGAAGTATCCTCCTGATCACTGATCCCTACAATTATACTACAATGTCTTTCAAGTAAAGAGCACATTGTAATATGTCATTTATAAGCACGTCTATATTCAGAGTTCATTTGTTTTGTACACCCTTTTACTTTGTGGTATTATGCCTGTGGTATAGTCTTTTTATTGTTTGAAGTCTCTTATCTGAATAAGTAATATATCCGGCTGTGTACACGTGTACTCGAAGAGGTACAGGTCACCTTTTGTAGTCACTAAGTCTTGGTTGTGTCTGGGAAACAAACTTGAACGTTTGTGCTGTTGGATTCGGTGCTTGTGTGTTTGATAACTGGATTCAAGCTGAGCCTGTGATATCCTGCACAAAGCCACAATGTTTTCTGTTCTGTTTGTTTCATTTGGTATTAGAATATTGCCACTGGCTTCTATGTCATTCCATTGAAATGTATTCTAGTATTTTCTTCTTTGTGCATATCAAAAGCTGGACAGAAAATCACCCTGCTCTGCAGTTTCACTCTGAAGGTGCAATTCAGTAAGGTAAAATAGTGCAATTCTGAGCAAACCAGCTGCACTATAGGGGAGAATTGAAGATTCCCAATGATTTAAATGGAAAGAGGGAGAACATAAAAGGGGTGTCACAAAAGTGTAATTCTGTCAACTGTAAATAGCAACAGGCAGCAGACCAAATACATTTGCCCTCTCCATTTATTTGTGGGGTGACTGTATGGACGTGTGGAGGGTATACTGTGCCCAAACTGGGTCACTGCTGCTCTTTTCAACACATCTGGGTCATCACAATCCTCAGAGAAAAACATATACAAAAAAATGACGACGTTCAAGTGAATATTGTTGGGGCTTGCCCACATTTGTACTGAGTAGAGATCTTAAAACGATAGGAATATTTCATAATAAAAGGAGCTATAATTAGTCATCATAGTATTTGGGCCATGGAGAGTGTTATTTCTATTCTGTCAGAGTTGTTGTTCAAGAGTACTTGAATGATAAAGTATCCATCTCCTGCCCCTTTTACTGATATAACACTGCTCAGCTCTGAGCAGCAGGGAGGTGCCCAGGTAGATTGCAGAGAGGGACAATCTTCAATTAATATAAGGGAAAAAGCTGAAAAACGTGTCAAGGGGGCAGGGTTTTCATTGTTCTCACAGTAAGAGAATTGTCCCCTGCTGTTATCTTTCTGGTCAAGCAACCAGATTCCACATCTGAGGTGAGCAGTATTACACTAGGTAAAAGGGGTAGGAGTGGGATACTTTATCATGCAATTACTCTTGAACTACAAATCTGACAGTATTGAAATAACATGCTCTATGGCTCAAATGCTATGAAGATTAATTGGAACTGCTGTTTTTGTGAAACATTACTATCCCTTTAAGTGTTATGAAGCTCAAGCATCTACAGCAAACTACCAAGTTAACAGCATGTGGAGGGAATCATCCCGGCTATACTCCTCATCCCAGATGGGTTTGAACCACTGGAACCAGGATAGCAATCAATGTAGATTTTTTTTCCAAGTATGGATAAAAACAATAATGCAAAGATGATCTATGGGTTGTTCTGCGACTATCAAATGCAGATAATAGATTATCTTGCATTATTATTTTAGTCCATATTTATAACAAATGTATACTTGATCACTATCCTGAGTCCAGTGCTGGATGCCAAGTGGAGTTGGGATGATTCTGTCCACGTGCTGGGCTAGATGCAGGTACTCCATATTGCATAAGATCTCTATCCAGTCCCATGTGTGGGCAAGGCCCTATAATAAAGTGTACACTCATGCCTCTCCATGTTTAGAAGTGATTGAAATGTGGCTTTTAACCCTTTGTAAATCAATGTCTTGCGACCATTCTAGCATTCAAGGGGTTAAAAGCCTTATTTAACACCTAAGGAATTTGTTATAGTCTTGCATTGGTCACTATGGAGCAGCTGATTTGCACCATAACTGTACCTTTAATGTATGACATTCTACAAGACTACAATGTTCATATGTATGCCTCTTTCTTTCATAATAAAACTAACGTCTAATAGTTTAATATGGAAAAAAATTATTTTAATTACTAAAAATAGATTCCTTCTAGTTTGTTTTTTAGCATTTGATTTTCATTGTTATTATTGCTTATGATCCTTAAAGGGGCAGTGTAAGGCCAATAATAATAACCTTTTTAAATCACTGCAAGTGCCTTCAGAGTTATGGAAGCCTCATAGCTCATAACCTTCTTCTTCTCTTCTGGTTTATCGTGCAAATCGGATATCTGCACTTCTGGGTGATGTTGGCATTTTCCTTGGCACTCATGGAAGCTCTCGCTCCTCCCCATAGAAGTCCTGTGTTAGCAAAGCAGGCTTTTATGGGGAGAAGAGAGCTCCCGTCAGTGCCAAGTAAGGCATTGACGTCACCCAGGTGTGCAGTTATCTGAAATCTGCAGGGCGTACTGACAGGGAGTGTGAGTGTTATGATGTACACATGGGAGTCCAACATGTGGCCCATGGGCCAAATGCATCCCACTTCATCCTATGGTTTGGTCCACCTGAGATTTTTAACAAAAACATTTTTTTTACCTAATTAGTTATCCCACATGAACTAATAGGGATTCATCATAATCCCAACTCTGCAGTTCTGACACACTAAAAAATCTTCTTAATAGTTCAGTATGTTAGAGACCATTATTTGTCATTGACTTTATCAAAAGCTACCAGCTTATAATTCACCATTGTTATCAACAGAAACATGAAAGTGACCCTCCCAAGTATGGATTACTGATTACGTCACCCAGCAGTTAAAAAACTTGATTGACCCTGATCAGTGGGAAACCAAGTACCTTAGAGTGTGGCTACAGAGATAGAGATAGAGGGAGAGAGCATGAGAGCAGTGTGGAATGTTACTATCCTGCACAGGGCTGTGCCAGCCAGTACTGTCTAACTTGAAAGAAAAAAAAAAGAGACAAATAGAATAAATCTAAATATCTCAAACTGTTATTTTAAATACAAAAAGGGTGACATATAGTTGATTAAAAGCTGTTCAAATGAACCTAATCTGTCCTAGAGTGTTACTTCCATGTTAACCTTTTAGGCTGAGGCATGTGTAAAGCATTGCAGTGGATTTGTGCAGATGTATTCATTCTGCAAATTCCACTTGCAAGTTTTTTTGTTTTTTTATATAATGACTGGAATTCATTAAATAGCAATAAAAATAATATATCCAATATGCTGATCTTCACCTGAAGAATATCTTTGGCTGTTTATCATATTACACTGACTCATATTCAAGGCAAGGAATTATGATAAAAAATTGTCATAAATGACACTGTAACGAGGTACATTTGAGGCAGATTAGCAGCAGTCTGCCAGTGAGAATGTTATGTAAGGAAACAGTGGATTTATCTAGTACTCTCTCGCTGATGAGTGAGCAATTACCAGATGTCATGCAGCCATTGATGAATTTGTAGTTGGTGAATACATAAGGAATACAGTTATTGCCTTGTATGTTGGCTAGATCAGTTTTTGATAAATTTAGTGATCTTTAAATTTATACAGTAGTGCACAGTTTATTTTATGAATGGAATTTCTGCCTGGTGGAAATTCTAATCTAGTGAATAATTGAAATACCTGTGGTTTTTTTTTTCTTTTTTCAGCATAAATTCCAAAATTTAAATATAAGACTAATATATGGAAAACCTTGCTTACGTTTATTTGCCGTACTGTAGTATTTATAACAGGACTGTTGAAGTTCATCCTCGAGGGCTGTAAACAGGTTGTGGTTTAAGAATTCCCCTTCCTGAGCACAATTGGGTCAGTTAAAATGAATGAGCCACTGATTACCTCTCTTGTGCTTAATCAGGGCCATCTTTATATCTTGACCGATATATGACTCTCTATATGATTTTGTCTTACCAGATGCTCCAGTTAAGATGTTGGCAACAAGCAAAGTCCGCAGCATTTCCAATGATAAAAAGATTCCTCATGTCGCCAAAGGAAAGGCCAGTGCTGACTCTGTTCACAAAGGTATTTGCTTCAAAGTGTTCTGCAGACCATGGGCCTAGGAACTGGGAGGGGGGGGGAGATACCTCTCTGGCACACACAAGGTTTAAGCGGAACTACCACCCGACACAATCTTTAGCTTCACTAAGTTCTCATCTGGCGACTAGCTGTTTAGTAGCGCTAGTCGCCAGAATAATTACCTTATTTAATAGATTTCTCCTCTCTTCCCCGGCCGACAGGCAGGACGGAGTGCAGACATCTTGCCATTGTGACGTCTGCGCACCTGCGCTGTCAGTCCCAGCCGGGTCTAGTAGGCGTTGCTAGGAGCCATTTGACTCCAGCTGGGACTGACAGCGCAGGTGCGCAGACGTCACAATGGCAAGATGTCTGCACTCCGTCCTGCCTGTCAGCCGGGGAAGAGAGGCAGTGAAGCTAAAGATTGTGTGGAGTGGTAGTTCCACTTTAATTATGGATTTTAACCCCTTGAATGCTGGTGTCCTCAAGTGTCTTGTTTTTCAATGCATTGCAGACCTCCAGCAGGGTAGATGTATGCTCACACTCCTTACAAACAAATAAGTACACAAAAAACACACACACACACACACACACACACACACTGAGAGAATGGTGATAAGGCCATAGCTTTTATTAAATTACCAAAACCTTAACAAAAACTTACCAGCCCTCAAAGCCTGATACAACCATAAACATATTTGTAGCTTGTCAAGATCTGCCCTTAAAGCCTGGCGCTCCCAAATTATATCTAGAAATTATTGTAAAGCCACCAGCTTCGTCTAACATACACATTTATATACATTATATATATATATATATATATATATATATATATATATATATATATATATATATATATATATATATTTTATTTAACGTAAAACAGCCGGATGGGCAGGTGGGCCGCTCCTTTGCAGGTACACAGGAGCTCTCACTGAAACAGCTGACACAAGTGAGGAACGGGAGAAAAGGGGTTCCTATTTATACCCCTTTTTCCCACCCTGGGCTACCTACCTGGCATGAGGTAAGCCACTCTGCACCAATAGGCACACAAGGAGAGAAAACACTGGTGATATGGAAGGTTCTTGAACAAATATAAAATTATCACTAGAAACTTAAAGGGGCAGTAACCTATATTATTAAAACACATGGGGCTTGCTCCAGCTCAGTGGGTCCCTGTCCTTAAGGGTTGTTCCCCTCATGGAAGCTGTATGCTCTCACTCCTTAAAAACAAATACACAAAAATATGCAAACTAAGAATGGTGGTAAGGCTGCAGCTTTTATTAAATTACCAAAACCTTAACAACATTTTAATGTACCAGCCCTCAAAGCCTGATACAACCATAAAAATGTTTTAGCTTGTTAAGCCTGGAGCTCCCAAATGTATACCTGGAAATTAAACCCTCCACGGCCAGCCCTAGCTACCAGCTAAGGCTGAGCCCCCACCTCACTGATTGCGATCTCTAAAACGGTTTGTAAACCAAACTGAATATATCTAAGCCAACATCCGACAGATGGACCCATCTATCCAATATATAGGCCCATACTACCATCCTCCAACTCAATATTCCTGTAAGACAACCCCCCCCCAAACTCAACTCTGTTGAGCTTGTGTTTTAACCAACAAAATCTAGGAATAATCTCTGAAAAACAAAGAAAATCCTCAGGAAACAACAATAAAACTTTATTAATAAACTGCTGGATTAAAACCAAAATCTCCACCAACTTCTGAAATCTAAATAATTTCCTCCCACATGAAATTAACATAACAATACTCCAATTATCCCATAACCTATTCACACCTGAGCCCTCTTGTTTGATGCCACCAGATCCTGGAAACTTCTGGATTAAACCCCAAATTTTCAGCATGAAATGGTCAAAAAAGAAAATAATTTCCTAAAATCCAGACCTTTCGAGACTTCTTACCTGAAAAAGAAACACGAATTGCAACCTACAAATCATTATTTAAAGAGATAGTCATGGATCATAGTAAGTAACTTTCATTTTGCAGGCAGTAAGAAAAATAAAGTAGTTGAGGCCACTCTGATCTCTCAAACCTTTACGGTTTAAGAAATATAAGATTACAAAGCCCCCCCCCCCACCCTTTCACTTTGTAGACTGTTCCAATGAAGTTTTTATTTCTATAGCTCGCTGTTTTGGCTCTGCTGAAGAGCTGCAGGACGGCCCCAGGACCAGAATCTGCTTCTCTCAGCTAGAGAAATGGGAGGGAGGGGGGAACTTTGTAAGTATATCTCTAAAACCATAAAGGTTTGAGAGATTGGCGTGGCCTCAATTAATTTATTTTTTTTGCTGTCTACAATATTAAAGTTGGTTAATATGATCCCTTTCTATCCCTTTAATCAAATGAGGATGAATGTAAATCTTAAACCTGTTGGATTTCCATCTACCTAACCTCATAATACCTTCGTCCCTAAACCCTTAACTGAAAGCTTCTCTAACTGCCCCGATACTGAAAGAATGCAATGAAAGTTTGTGATTTGACAAACCCAACTTTCCAGTGCACAATGAAAAAAACCTTATAAAACTGAAATGTAGAAAACTGATACTCCATCTTCATGAATGAAAAAACTGCTAGTTAACTGTGTCTAACCTTACCTGACTAACAGGTGTATGGCAGAACAAAACCTTATAAAACCTCGATTCACTTAAGTATCAATAAGAGAATGTTTATGATTATCTGTTCCTTGTTACTAATACTGGTGCTTGTGCAGCCTCTTTGTGTTCATCATTAGTCTGACCCAAATAAGGTTTTGTTCTACCATATGCCTGTTAGTCAGTCCAGCTCTTAACAGAGAATTGTAGCAACACTAAAGTCAGTATACCGGATCCAGTATAGCCATCCCATGAATACATCCACGAAGGAAGGTACATTGTACATGTATAGGGTTGTTTGCAGCATATATCAATTCCTCATAAATCCGTGTTGCCTAAGTAGTAGAACATTGATCATATAATGGCTTATTAGTGATATAATATGGAACAAGGGTCATTAATAGAGTTGTGTCGTCCGTCATAACATCTAAAATGCTTTTGTTACCTAATCACATTAGTGTTTGCTAGATTGATGAGAATCATTTGGCAGGCATAAGTAATACCCATACTAGGAGCATCAATCAGCTTCTATCTATTTTGATACAATATAGTGGGGTACTCTAAATACTGTTGAGAGCAGTGTGTGCTTTCATCTTTTTTCACATACTAAGGGGAACCTCCAGTATTCTATATGTGTGTTTAAACAATATTACAAAACACTCCTCTATGTATGTTTTTATGTATTATTGATTATAATAAAGGTTTCATTTTTACTCTTTATTATATGTGTTCCAAAGGTGTGGTCAGATTTTGAAAGGCCAATACTATAATATTTAGAGGGACTTTAGGTGTACCTTTTCAAGTAGTTTTTCTTTTTTCTTTTTCCTAGTTGTTGTATCTACTAAATGCTACATGGCACCCCTCACCTATATTTTTGGGTGTTATGTTCTAAACATTTAGATGGCATACAGTTTAGATACTTATATTGTGTTTTTTTAAATTACCTTTTAGGACTCTCCATATTTCTCTCTATGCTGGAGGAGCTGTTGTCCTGGCTGTTGGAGAGAGACACTTTCTCCATTAATTCTACTTCTGAGTCTGCCTCCCCAACATCTTCACTTAAATGAGCAAATTTATTAGGATGGAAAAACTCAGGACTGGCTGTCCTCTTCCCTCCCTCGCTGCAACCACGCCTAACCATCACCCAACTATGTGCCTGGTTCCCTTCTGTCTGATCTCCTCCCTCTTTGCTAAGTGACCTAGCTAAACTCTGCTCAGTGAGCGAGAGACTCCTCTCAAGGTTATCAGTATCTCTCAGTGTTGCAAAACGCCTCTCCAGATCTCCAATCTGAGAGGCCACTTGCTCACAGTTGCCACAACAATATGGACCCTGGAACTGCTGCTTCAAGCATGCATACAAATGACAATATGTATACTGTGTGAGATCTCCAAGCTTGTTCATCATGCTCACTTGAAAAACCTTCTGAACTGAAAGCGTGAAAGACTATCATCAGTATTGTTAGAATACTCAGGAAGATGTTCCATCCTTACCCAAATATTAGAAGATAAACATTTAAGGACTAGCTGTCTGAGAAATATAACCACCTCTTTAGATTTAAATATTCTCTCCATTGGCATCACTGTAGCTGAGAAATTCAGCAAACCCAGTGCTTATTGAATAGTATTGAATGTCGACTTTTGCAGGTCAGCAGCAGCCATATCTGCCCTAAGCTTAAACACTTTGTCTTCTGGAAGTCTAAATTCCATTTTTATTGAATCAAAAGTGATCCCTTCAGACGGCATGACTGTTTTGTTATGTGCCAGCGGAACCCCATATTCACCCAGTACTTTGACATATGTCTCCAACAATGACATGCAACCTGGTGAATCCGAAGGACCAACAAAAAAGAAATCATCTAAATAATGCATGAAGGTTTTCTTACTGCTCTTAAACTTAACTACCAGTTTCAAAAACATGGAATAGGATTCAATATAAGAACATGATAATGAGCATCCCGTTGGGAGACACTTGTCAAAGAAGAAACACCCCTGGAATTGGAAACCTAGTGAAGAAAAGGAACTAGGATGTATTTGAAGGAGCCTAAATGCTAACTGTATGTCTGCTTTAGCCGTCAAAGCCCTTTCCCCACCACTTCTCACCAACATCAAAGCTTTCGTTAAATGATGTATAGGAAACCAAACTTGGCTTGTCACCAATTTGATCATTTAATGAGTCTCAAGGCAGAAAAGAAAGATGATGGTTCAATCTAAAAGTACCTGGATCTTTCTTGGGGACTAAACTTAATGGAGACAAACGAAAAGCTTGAAAAGGAGAATGACTAAAAGGGCCTTCTACCCTCTCTGCTGCTATTTCCTTCTGTATTTTTTCCCCACTCAATTTCCCGACAGTTCATCTGAGTTTTAATTATCCACTTAAAGCCTGGGCTATTGAAAACTGATAGCCTGAAACATTCTTTAAAGGGATAGTAATACTTAAAATGTAAAAAAAAATATGTTGTAGGGTTTATCCCCCTGAGTAAAACAAGAGTACTCCCACTGCTGAGAGGTGTTTCATTCAAAAGTTATTAATTTTCAAAGTTGAATTTTTTAGGTGCAATATCACAGTGGCCTGAAATTGTACAGTGGCGCTGTTGCTACACGATCCTATGGACAGCTCTGGTCAGTTGACCATAAATCTCCATAGGATGGTGTAGCAACAGCGCCACTGTACAATTTCAGGCCACTGTGATATTGCTCGTAAAAAATTCAACTTTGAAAATTAATAACTTTTGAATGAAACACCTCTCAGCAGTGGGAGTACTCTTGTTTTACTCAGGGGAATGAACCCTACAACATATTTTTTTTACATTTTAAGTATTACTATCCCTTTAAAGCCCTGTCTGAGTTGGTCCACTTTCATTCTGTTTGGGTAATGCTTAAACATGGGATTATACTTATCAAATTCACTGGGGTTACCGCTTTTTGGAATTCCTCTGACCCCAACCTGGTGAGCTGACAATTGTTTATGAAAACACCGACAGTTAGGATGGACACCTGTACAAAACATGCATTCATGCTTGAACATGCATGAATTAGGAAATCTGCATTGAGCTTCATTGAAACCCCAGCAAATGTCCTTCTTCTGTAACACTCCAGACCCTGCACTGTTTGCAAAATATGAATATGACCGGTCGCTTGCTGGGACATAAGCGACACCCACAACACCACATCTTTTTGACCCCAAGTAACGGATGTCTGTACTGCTATTTTTTTGACTGAATTGATCATCATAAGCAAACCATGCAAAACCCCCAAATGTCTTGAACACTCGTAAGACTATCCCCACATGTTGAAACAGACCTATACACAACTCTGAATGTTTTTCACCCATAACTGCAGTAAAAATACAAAACGCTTGGAGCTAATTATTAAAATTTCTAGGTATCGGTCTACACCTATACACTTCTGAATTATCCTCCACTATCTTGAGTAAAAATTATTTTGATGCTGGTAACAGTGACAACATATCAATAAATTCACCCTTCCAAATTGTTCTTTTTGCTGCATGGACAGATGAAAAGCCAGGGGGGAAGACTCCCATGTTAATGCTTCCTTTAAGCAATTTTCATTAATTCTAGGGATATTTTCTTTCCTGATCATCTCTCTCTGCCTCATATTTTTGTCCTTTCCCTCCCAAACTTCTGATACACCCTTACTTGTTTGTAATGGATTTAAAATCTTTGATAGGGAGCTGAACACTTCATTCTGTCATTCTGCACTACCTTTGTGCATCCACAAGCAACTTCCATTTCCTGTTTAGCCCTATCACCGTATTGCTGCCCATTGTCTTCCAAAGCGGCTTTTTCTTGCTACTGGGCTCTGGATCCTGCTGTAGTTATTCCCCTGGCCCTGCTCTTAGCTTCATTGGATGGGGGAAACAGGAGTGTCCTTGATGATTGTGGAATGCAGATTACGTCATGCCTTCCACTGGTCAGATGTTGCATCTGGCCCCTGCTCCTGAAGTGCACCCCCCATACTATTCTCAACTAGAGGAAGCCATTCCAAGCCTCCTCCATACTTTTTTCTTCCCATCTTTCTGGTACAGGTTGATCTTAGTTTCATCTGTCCAAAGAATGCTGTTCCAGAACTGTGATAGCTTTTTTAGATGTTTTTTGGCAAAGTCTAATCTGGCCTTTCTATTCTTGAGGCTTATGAATGATTTGCACCTTGTGGTGAACCATCTGTGTTTGCTCTCGTGAAGTTTTCTCTTTATGGTAGACTTGGATAATTATATGCCTACCTCCTGGAAAGTGTTCTTCACTTGGCTGGATGTTGTGAAGGGGGTTTTCTTTACCATGGAAAGGATCTGTCACGTTTTTTTGATGAACACTTAGAACAGATTGGTATGGTTAAAATGACTTTATTGAGATAAAGATCACACACGTAGTTAGGCCTGTGGGCCTACACAAACAGAGCAGAAATACATGCAGATATATACAGCAATAGCAAGCCAGTAATAGCGATGTATGTGTGAAAGATGACAATCTCTGGCAACGGAGGTTCTGGCTTGAATATAACAGGCAGCAGGCAACACACTCCAAGAACTGACCACAGGACCTTGATGGCAGATGGTCCAGGAGGAAGTGACTGGCACAACCCAGATGCCTGGGAGGCACAGAACCCAGAGGAGCGAGGCAACACTACTGGCACAACCCAGATGCCTGGGAGGCACAGAACCCAAAGGAGCGAGGCAACACTGACCCTGGCACCGGATGCCAAAAACAGAGATAACTCTCCTAAGCAGACCCTAGGGGTGGATCGCAACACAGTGAAATAACATATATATGTAGGCAACCAGTGTCCCCTCTACTGAGGATGGTACAACGTAACGCTGGCTCTTGAGCCCAAGGCTACTGCAGATAGAAATATACTCAACCCTACCTGGACTGTCCAGGCATTCAAGGGTCAATAGGTAACGCCCTGTGATATACTGCAACTCCACAGGGGAGTGAGCCCAGCGCTGTAAGGGAGGTGGACACAGAGAGATCAGAGTAACACAGTCAGTGCTATGAACACTGTACTGGTACTTCACGTGTGCACACCGCCAACGGCGGTAAGGAGAGTAGCTACAGCATGAATGCTTAGCTAACCGTCGACAGAGTAATAGCTCCACGTGGTGCAACCGACTAGCGTAACGGCAAGCCACCGCAAGTATAGCAGGAGCAATATAGAGACCACCAGGCGGCAGGCTAGATACGGAAGGCAACAGTGTGTCAATACGCTAGACACGGAATAAACTCGCAGCCAGGAATGCTCAGAAACGGAGCGGGTTCTCAGCCAGACGCAGTCAGCAATGGAGCAGGTTCTCAGCCAGATACAGACGGTAACGGAAGCAGGTCCTCAGCCAGATATGGTCAGCAACGGAGCAGTCGAAGTACAGCAAACTCAGGAACGTCATCAGGCAGGCCAGGTCATACATGATCAGCAATAATGGAGCAAAAGTCAGGAACTAGTACACCACGAAAGGGCACCATACATAGATATGACAGGGTATATAAAGGCCATCACTGGGCGGTGACAAAGGTACTTAGCCAATCAGCAAGAGGTAATGCAAATAACAGTCAGAATGTTGTCACCCGCAGCACAGAGCATGGGCACTGTGATAGGATCCCATGATCATCCACAACTTTTGTCTTCCGTGGAAGTCCAGGCCTTAACTGTAACTTGAATTTATTTTGGTAAACAGACGAAATAACAAAACTTGTATCAGTGTCCAAATATTTCCGGACCTAACTGTACATGGAATGTTAACTTTGTTTTGGGAGTCTTACAGAGGCCTCCCTTTGAACCCCTTGCTTCCATTTCTCTGTGTCAGTTGATGCTCGAGATGGCCTTTCTTTTGGCAGTGGTCTCAGTCAGCCAAGTCATTGAGTTGCAGGCTTTGTCTTGCAAACCACCTTTCCAGGTTTTTCATAAGGATAAGGCCGTGCTTCGAACTTCACAGGAGTTTCTTCCTATGGTGGCCTCTGAGTTCCACATCAATGTGGAGATTGTTGTGCCTTCTTTCTGCCCTGACCCTAAGTCTGACAAAGAGAAGGCTCTCCCTTTGTTGGATGTTGTGCATTGCCTGAAGTTTTATGTGCACCATACTGAGCCTTTTCGCAAGGCTAACACAGTCATCCCTGAGAGTCCCAGGGCAGGTCAGGCTTCTTCCAAGTTCACCGTTGCCTCTTGGATCAAATCTACCATACACCTATAAAATTTGCAAGAAACCTGTTCCCTTCAAGGTCACAGCACATTCCACTAGGTCTGTGGGGGCCTCCTGGGCCTGCAAGAATCAGGCCTCGGCTGAGTAGTTGTGCAAAGCAATGACTTGGTGCTCCTTGGATACCTTTGCTAAACACTACCATGGAAGGTTCTTCAGGCAGACTTGCTGTCTAAGGACCTGCACAATTGGTTGCCATACTGTTGTTCAATAGCGAATTCCAGTATCATGGGGACAGGCATCCTTTCTCCTCAGGGAGCTTAGTGTTGGTATATCTCTATGATACCTGTGTTCCATATTGGATGTAAGAGAAAAAAGGAATTAACCGTTAAATCCTTTTCTGTTTTGTCCATATGGAACATAGATCTCCTACCCAGAGAAAGGGACCTTTGTTGTGGTCTTGCTTACCTGGACTGTGGAGACCTTTTAGAGTCTTTTCTTGTGTCAGATTTTCTTCTTCTCTTTCCTGTATGGTTTGTATGGTTTCGGTCACATGAATTCTGGGAACTTGCAGTGTGGGGGAAGTGTTGAGCTGGAGGAGGAGGAGGGAGTCTCTACCATTAAGACTGTCTTTTGAGATGTGTCCTTCCTTCCAAGATGAGTGACTCAACCCCTTGGATCCTGTGTTCCATATGGACTAAAGAGAAAAGGAACTGACAAGTAAGCACACTAAAATCTTATTTTAACACTTTGCAGAGAGAAATCAAGCACCCTAATCTTTTGCTTTTCATTTAATACCGCTCCCTTTGTACTGTTAAAGCGGAACTACCACCTGTTTAAAAGTTTATGTCTGGTGACTAGCTGCTCAGTAGTGCTAGTCGACAGAATAATTACCTGGTTAAATAGAACGAGACCTTGCTCCGGGGCTGATAGGAAGTAGAGCGCGCAGACATCTTGCCATAGTGATGTTTTTGCGCCTGCGGTGTCAGTCCCAGTCAGCTCTAGGAGGCGTTGCTAGGAACCGTTCGGCTCCAAAAAGGACTGACAGGGCAGGCGCAAAGACGCCACTATGGCAAGATGTCTGCGCGCTCTACAGCCTGTCAATCCCGGAGCAGGGTCTCGTTCTATTTAACCAGGTAATTATTCTGGCGTTTAGCACTATTGAGCAGCTAGTCACCAGATGGGGAATTAGATGACATAAACTTTAAAACAGGTGGTAGTTCCACTTTAATTGGACTCACCCTCTGGGTATTAACCCTCTGATGCTCAAAGGGGTTAATAGGTGTTGCAGTAGAACTGACATCGTTATTGGGCAGATTCCAGCCTGGTTACAGGATTTGCAAATTTATAGAGAACTAAGAAAGAAAAATCCTGAGACGGCCCAGTTGATGTGTATATAATATCATTTACTTGCCTCAGCGAGTCCCAGCAAAATTACTTTCCGTCTGTGCAAATCTTGGCTGCCTGTGGTCAAATGACACTTAAGGACATCTGCAATCTACAAGTCAAATAACACAAGGTATCTCACTTAATTTTTATGCCTTTCACATATGTATATTTTGTGCAATGCACACATCGGAATATATGGCACCTACAGTGTTTATTTCCTTCCACCTTCGTCTATTTGTGCCCAATTACCTTTAAGCCCTTGAATGCTAGAGATGTATCTGAGAGGTCTGTAGCGACCAAATGGTTAAACAGTTTGGTGTTATTTATATTATATCAGAGCTTGGCAAGTGAATTCTGGAATACTGCTACCCCATGAATAGCGTTCAGTGAAAAAAAAAAAAAAAAACACTACTGGTAGTGAACATCCCTAGCCTGAAGTGCATACCTGTATCATCCCAAGAATTTATAGTATTGCCAATATGAAGACCAAGTAAAGTGCCGGTTGGAAAAAAAAAAAATCCAAATTCCTCAGCGTCTTAGCATGCAATAAATAATCACCCTCAATCCCTCTTCTTCTCTTTGAGCCCAATGCACAATTTGCATGTCCAAAGCATTCTTCAATGGGGTATGTCCTGTATCCGATTTGGGACCTGCTTAACTCTTTGAATGCCAGAGTGGTATCCAGTGCATTGAGAAGCAATGCATTGTATACCCCTCAGGCACTCAGTGTTAAATAGCACAGTCTTATGACTCAGCCACAAGGGGCTTGTCCATGGCAGTCATTCTCAGCAAGCAATGCAGTGTGCAAGCAGAATGAAATCTGACAAATCAATAGGTTTGCCATTATAGCTGGGAAACTTACCATCAAGTCCAGTATCCAGTTTCTGATTCATAATGTTTCAAGGACAGAATCCAAAACGTTAGCGATTTGTAGAAACTTATTTTTTAAGGTAGTTTAAGCACTTTTGGCATGTGGCAGATGGTTGGTGGCAGTGTCTGTTCTGTATAAATCCATGGAAATCTATCCATCTGTATACTCCTGAATTATAAGATTCAAGAATGTCACAGACTGATTCACTTAATCATCCTTATATAGCATCTATAGACTGTCGTGGGGATTTGTCTCTGTTTTTGTTAATTTTCAGGATAAGTTCAATGTAGGAGTTTTGGGGGATTTGGACCCAGAATCCTCCTTTATATTCCTCCTTAATGACATCATCCCACTAATTGCATTCTCAGTGTCAAATAAACAAGTTTAACTGGGAACCAATCAGAATGTTGCCACCTTCTTAACAGTTATACAGAGTGCAAGAGTGGAAGTCTCACTGTGTGAGCCCAGGCCAAAATGGGTTATATTCAAGTTGTCAGTCTGAGTGTTCCCATAAGGCTGTGTAAAATAGGTATTTCTCTGTCGTCCAATACAGGTTACTGGTAATTTTGGGTAGGCAACCCACCTAGAAGTGAATTCAGGAGGTGGAGCCTACCTTCCCTGCTTGGCTGCAGCTAGCCAGTCAGCTCCAAAAAAATTTGTTCCTTGGTGAAGACACAGGCAAGAGAACAGTTATGCTATAGTTTTAGCTAATTTTTTATTTTTCTGTTAGATATGGTATACCACCATTAGGCAGGTTACCATAACTGACAATGCCCTTAGATGTGACTAGCTCAGTATCCAGGTGCTTTTTTGTGGACCTTAAGCCCTGAGGGGGAAACCTTGGGTTCAAGTTCTTTCCTCAGGAGTCACTCACTGAGGCTTCTTCTTAATACATGGTAATCTGAAGACAGAAGAACTGCAGGAAAGGTGAGCAACCCTTTGAGTGCTGCAGGTCCACATGTCCCACAGTCCCTCTCCGCACAGGGGTTTTCCTTTGGAGTTCCTGTTGCACACTCCGGCACTCATTGGGTTTATCTGTATGTCTGTTGGGTGTTTTGGAGCAAGTTTATGTGGTAACTTAACCCTTTAGCTGCTGGTTTTGCATCTTTTGGAGGTTTATTGGCACTTTCCCTACTGGGTTCAGTGTTTTTTTTGGGGTCTGCTAACATGTTCTAGTGATATTTCATGTAAATTTGTGTTGTGCGCTTTACCGCATAGATGCCATTGCTCCATTCACTTCTATGGGACTGTATAATTTGGGACATATCTCTGCAACCGCTCAATGTAGCAACTTCAGAGATGGTTCATTTTAATTGTCTGCCCTTGCTCTGTCATCCGGTTAACGTTTTATGTGTGTTGGGGGGCTCAGGGGGCTTCGGGCACTGTTGGGGTACATTTTCTGGGAAAACTACATTTCACATGAGAGCTTGCTTTCCGGCTTGTTTCTGATTGGCTCCTGCCATGACAGCCATTTTTTGCCTTTTCCTGAACGAGTATCCTACACAGGGCTTGGACTCTTCTTTTGTCCTCTGCAGATTAACCCTTCACCTGCCAGATGAGTGCATTTTAGAAATTTTAATCTTACACACTGTATTTGGGTGAATCCTTATACTATAAACTTTTTGACACTGTGAGAATGTCTAATCCATTAGAGCTTGGGGCCAGGCCTAAGACTAAAGACGCTGGGGTCTCTGTGTCCCCTATTGCGTATTGCTCCTCATGTCATTCAGGGTTACCTAGAGAATTTTCAGGTCATTTATGCCCAGCATGTTCTGATGTCCCTGAGTCTCTCCCAGGGACCTTCAGCCATGCAAAAGAGCCAGTTTGGGTGCAAGAGTTCAAGGCTGCTACTACAGACCTCCGGTCTACATTGCAACACTTTTCATCCCAGTTACAGAGGCTCTTCCACTCCTGGCAGACCCCTTCTTCCGTCAGATCTTCCCTGCCAAAACCGCAGGGAGTACCTGATGTATCAGATTCCTCTGAAGAGGAACTGTTGGTGGATTTGGATGTTGAGGAATGTTCTGCTGTGGGATTCTCTCACTTTTTTGGGTACCCCTTTTGTTGCTGATCCTGATCCCTCGGCTGAAGCCTTGATCAGAGCCATCTTAACTACCTTAAACATTCCCTCAGTTCAGGAGGTTTCTTCGGATCCCTCTGATGTATTTCAGGAGCCTAAAAGGCCCTATACTTGTTTTTTCACCTAACCCCACTCTTGACCTCCTTGTCTCTGATGAGTGGAAGTCTCCAGACAGGAAACCTTCTGTTTTCCAAGAAATTTGCCAAGCTTTACCCCTTCTCTGAGGTGGCGCTTGCTCAGTGGGTTCATCCTCCCCAAAGTGGATGCTCCTATCTCCAGGCTATTTAAGCTATGCCAGTTGCTGATGCTTCCGCTCTGAAAGACTGGACTTACAAGAAACTTGAGGTCTCTCTCAAGTCCATTTTTGCCACTGCTGGTATTGCCATGCGTCTAGCGTTCACTGCGGCATGGGTGAACCGGTCCATTGCAGTCTGGACTGAACACACCCTGGCTGTCCTTCAGGGTGCTCCTACTTCTGATATGTTGTGGCTTCTTGACAACATTTCTGAGGCCCAGCACTATGTTTCTGCTGCCATATTTGATGCGATCCGTTTGGTGGCAAGGGTTTCCACCATGTCTGTGGTTGCCAGACGATCTCTTTGGCTCAAGATCTGGTCTGCTGCCACTGCTTCCAAGAAAGCTTTGCTCTCATTGCCTTTTCAAGGCACCTCTTTGTTTGGGCCAGATCTTAAGGATCTGATTAGTGAGGCCACAGGGGGCAAGAGTACCCTTCTGCCTATGGTCCCCAGGAGGAAGACGCCTCTCAAACGTAATCAGCTTTTTCGTTCCTTCCAGACTGAGACACGTCTGTAGAACCGAGCGGTCCTCCAAGCACAAACAGCAATGGAAGCCAAGGTCTCTTACGAGCCTTCTTTGGCATGACTCGCCGAACCCAGGTCCCCACTCAGCTGTGGGTGGCCGTCTGCGTCACTATCACAGCGTCTGGGAGGATTCAGTGGCGGACCCGTGGGTTTTACAGGTAGTGGCGGAAGGGTACAGGATCCCTTTTGCCTCTCTTCCTCCCTTTCAGTTTGTTCCCTCTCATACACCTCAGAGCATAGGGAAATGCCGTCTGTTCAATGGCGCTATCCAGGCCTTCTAGACAAGGATGTTTTGGAACCTGTTCCAATTCGGGACAGAGGTATGGGTTTTTACTCAAACCTCTTTGTGGTCTCCAAGAAGGAGGGCGGCTGTTGTCCCATTTTGGATTTGAAGGATCTCAATTCCTTTGTGATCAAGACTCATTATCACCTGGAGTCCCTAAGGACGGGTTGCTTCTATGTCCCCGGGGGAATTCCTTGCCTCTCTGGATCTTTAGGATGTGTATCTACACATCGCCATTCATCCAGAGAGTCGGCAGTATATCAGATTTGCCTGTGACCAAGGGCACTTTCAGTTTTCAGCTCTTCCCTTTGGTCTGACTACAGCTCCTCAAGTCTTCAACCGTGTCCTGGGATCTTTAGTGTCCGTCCTCCATCGGGACGGCATCAGAGTTATTCCATACATGGACGACCTGCTTCTGAAAGCCCCTTCTGTGGAACTTCTTTATCAGCAGGTTCAGGACTGCATTCATGCTCTTACCCATCTTGGGTGGATCATCAACATGGACAAGTCAGATCTTGTCCCATCCCAGGGTCTGATCTTCCTGGGCCTTCTCTTTGACACTCAGCAGCGCATGGTGTTTCTCAAGGACGAGGTGGCTCACCACGTCGCCCACAGGGTTTCTGCTGTTCTGGCTCACGATCCAGTTCCAGCCAAGAAGCTGTCCTCTCTAGTGGGGAAATTAATTTCCACCATAGAAGCGGTCCCATTTGCTATGGCTCACACCAGGAAACTCCAGAGGTTTGTGATCCAGGTGTGCAGGGGCCAGCCGGACCCTCTGAAGACATCAGTATCCCTCCCTTTTCATGTGGAACTTAGTTTGTCATTGTTGCTCGACCTCTCCCATCTGCTGAAAGGCAAGTCCTTCCTGGTATTATCCTTCTGGACCACGGTGGCGACGGATGCCAGCCTCTTTGGCTGGGGAGCAGTCCTAGGTCACCTGAGTGCTCAAGGTCAGTGGTCTCCGGAGGACTCTCTCCTTCCCATCAGCGTGTTGGAGCATTGAGCGATATTTCATGCCCTTTGTCATTGGACACCCCAGCTGGAAGAATGCCCAGTCCGGGTCCAGTCCGACAGCGCCACAGCCGTGGCTTACATCAACAAGCAGGGCGGAACAAGATATCTTGCCGCTTGGTTAGAGGTCAAGGCTATTATGTCCTGGGCAGAAGAACATGTTCCTGCCATATCCACAGTACACATTCCTGGCATAGACAACATCATGGCAGACTTCCTCAGTCGATACACGGTGGACAGCGAAGAGTGGGAACTGAACCCAGAGGTGTTAACCCTCATTGTTCAGAAGTGGGGTCTTCCTTGCATTGACCTGATGGGGACAAGACACAACCGGAAGGTTCCGAGGTTCTTCTCTTGCTGGAGGGATCCTCTAGCTCTAGCAGTAGATGCCATGTCCATCCCTTGGTTATTTCCTCTAGCTTACATCTTTCCTCCCCTTCCCATGTTGCACAGGGTGTTACAGAAATTGAGATGGGAGCGCTGTCCAGTCATTCTGATTGCTCTGTACTGGCCTCCAAAGGCTTGGTTTCTGGAGCTTCTGTCAGTGGCAGAGCCATTCTGGCTCCCTTGCCGTCCGGATCTTCTTCTACAGGGTTACCTGTGGAAGGAGGATGTTCACTGTCTAGCTTTGACGGCTTGGAAATTGTATCCTCAATATTGAAGATGAAAGTTTTTTTTTCTGGTGTGGTGGCTACTATGCTCAGTGCCCACAAACCTGTGTCTTCTAAGGCCTACCATCGTGTCTGGTCGACCTTTCTATCTTGGTGTGCTGATAAGGACCTTTCTCAGGATTTTGATCTGCCTACGGTCCTGGCTTTCTTGCAGTACGGTGTGGATAAGGGCCTCTGTTTGAGTTCTCTTAAGGTTCAGACTTCTGCTGTCTCTGTTTTTTTCAGATGTGCATTGCTATTCTTCCTGATGTCAAGGTTTTCTTCCAGGGTGTTTCTCATATTCGTCCTGCTTCTCAGTGGGATGTTAACTTGGTTCTGGGCGTCCTTCAGCGCCCTCCCTTTGAGTCCTTGGCTACTATTCCTCTATGCAGTGTCGTGGAGTTACAGGCTCTGTCTTGTAGACCACCCTTTTTGGTGTTTCACAGAGACAGGGCGGTGCTTCGCACTTCACAGGAGTTTCTCCCGAAGGTGGTCTTTCAGTTCCACATTAATCAGGAGATTGTGGTGCCTTCTTTCTGCCCTGACCCTACCTCTGACAAGGAGAGGGATCTCCACTTGTTAGATGTGGTGTGTTGTCTCAAGTTTTATGTACATCACATTAGACAGTCTGATTTGCTGTTCGTCATTCCTTAGGGCCCCAGGGCAGGGAGACCTGTATCCAAAGTGATTATTGCGTCTTCGATCAATTCCACTATTTGTAAGGCTTACGAGCTAAGGTAGAAGCCTGTTCCCTTTCGGGTCACAGCTCATTCTACTAGATCTATTGGAGCTTATTGGGCTTACGAGAATCAGGCATCCGCTGATCAGTTGTGCAAGGCTGCCACTTGGTCGCCTGTGCACACCTTTTTGAAGCATTACCGTGTTGATGTGCTGGCATCAGCTGACGCCCATTTTGGGAGGAAGATTCTGGAGGCAGTCTTGCCTGTCTAGGATCTTCTTCGGTTCTTTGGTGCTTCCTTCACTTTTGAGTCCTGTTGGCTCTAGTTCAGTGTGCTGTGTAACAGTTCCTGGGGTGTTGTTACCCCTGTTCAGTGTCCATTGATACTTCATTTGTTTTGTTGGGCTATCAATGATCTGATGGTTCATATCTGCTCTGGTGACTTTGGGGGACTTGTTCCTAGTCCTTGCTTTACTTCCCACCTTTGGGAAACTCAATGGTTGGACATCCCAAAGTTACCAGTAACCTGTATTGGATGACAGAGAAAAGAGGATTTTAGTCTTACCTGTTAAATCCTTTTCTCTTAGTCTATACAGGTTACTGGTCTCCCACCCTGTCAAGGGACCATGCTTGGGTCTCCTGTGTCAGACCATGGGGGTCCTTTGGGGTTGTGCTCACAGGAGTCTTCTTTCCCTTCTACTATCTAGTCAATAGTTATGTCTCAAATCTTACTGGAGCTGATTGCCTAGCTGCAGCCACGGAGGGAAGGTAGGCTCCACCCCCTACATTCACTTCTAGAATTGTTCCTGCCTACTTAAAGGGGCAGATCACCTACCCAAAGTTACCAGTAACTGTATGGACTAAGAGAAAAGAATTTAACAGATAAGAATAAAATCCTCTTTTTTCATCCCCATACAAAAAACACTTAACATTTTAATACATTGAGCTGAAATGATGAATTATTTCGTATGTAAATATAGTACCTATACACACATTTGATTTGCATTTGATTGGCTGTTAAAGTAAACAGCTTAATTCCCTCCTTCTTTACCTGTGCTGATGTGTGCCTAGGATTGCACTGCCACAACTCCACCCCTGGGATGCTTGTACTGTATATACTGTACCCTTCCCTAATTATTCATTGCAAACAAGTGCATCTTGCATAAACTTTCTGTATAAATGCTCGTTGTCACTAGTAAATCAGATAATGATTTTTACTTCATTCACTGAAGCGAAAATATTTGCAGTTTTTTTTCCCTTGATACACTTGTCATATATATATACACATGACAAAAAGATTGGCTTTGCATCTGAATGCATTCTAATCTTTCTTTGACATATAACTGTAATAGGCTGTAATCAGAGAGAAATGAATCTGTTTTTTTCCCTCCTGTCAGAGATTGATATTTAAATAAGCAGAACTGATTTGGCAGAGCATGATAACACAGGATCGGATGAAAAATGAAGTTTACAATGCTGACAGCACTTTTATACATCCATAAATAATTTCTGTTCTGAAACACTTTAAATCTCAGAATGATAAACATGTTACCACAATATAACCGATGAATTTAAATTTTCAATCAGCGTCTTTTCCCACTGAAATGCAAAACCGCTTTGATGCAAAATAACATAAAACTTGAGTTGTTGGCCGCAATTTATTTGCTTTTATGGGGGAGGGCAATATGTGGACTTCAAACAGCCAGGTGGAGAAGTGCACAGGTTAACCCGTTGAGTGCCAGAGGGGTATGGAACGCATTGCTTTGCAATGCGTTCCGTACCCCTCTGGCACTCAAAGGGTTAACAATCTTGGGACAGAGGCCCCTTTTACACATGAAGAAAACTGGGTGAAGTCTAAGAAGTGTGTCCAGTTCCATTATTGTAAGGAGCCTCTCTTTTCTTTGTGTACAAAACGAGGAAGCCCAGTGCACACTATCCCACACTATGAATAAAGGAAATTTATTGATTATCACAGCGAGGTGCTAACAGGGTAAAAATGTATATTGAAACAGAGAGTACAAAAGAAAACCCTGCTACAGTAAAACACTCCTGCCGTGATCTGTCTCGCTTATCTTTTAATTTGTATTGTAAAAATGGTGAATTTAATATAAAAAAAAAAATCAAAGATCCCACATATGGTAGAATATAAATACTCAATAGTCTTTAACCCTTTGAGTACCAGAGGGGTATGCAACGCATTGCATACCCCTCTGGCACTCAAAGGGTTAATTACCCACATTGGAATAACAGGCTTAACATAGAAGGCATAAATGTATACCCCAGCCTTCACTCAAAAAAATAGCAAAAAAAATATGTCACTATTGTTACAAACAACATTGCTAAATGAAGGGAATTTTAAACACTCAAAAAGGTCAATTTATGTATTTGCCTTTAAGAGACACCTGCAGAATCTCTCTCCATAGCGTAACAATTAACTCTCGAAAGACCCTAAGAATATTTCTTGTTCCTTAAAGTGTAAAATATAAATTCATAAGCTGCTGATTATCATATAGAAGTGAAATCTGTACCCTGACTGATATGTTGCGGGTTCATCATCCGGCGTGCCACTTAACCCTAACTCAAGCCTGAATACTTCAGATCAACATGGCTGCACTGTGCATAATCTTACTAAAACTTGTATCTGTCTGATAAACGCCTCAGAAAAGCTGGCAGCAACAAATTGCAATAAATTGCAGTATGTAGCGTTGCTGCATACAAACAAGCATCTACAGTATCAAATCACCATTAAATTCCTTAAATGTGATTATTCTCACAATATTTATAGACCGTAATGCAATAACTAAAAATGTGCCCTTGCTTCAATATTGACAGGACATCTGGCCAGTTTGCCAGAGAACTGTCTAGTTGGTAGAATGGGATCTAACCTGTATATCAATTGTTGCAAGATATTTCAGTTTGATATAATGACAAAGGAGAATAGAGTGTAAATTAACTACTGATTTACCAGAAGATATTAACTCAATGTGGTCATTGTGATTATGATTTCATCTGTACCCTTGTTACAGTGTTGCCAGAGTATTTGACCGGCTTTCAAAAGAAGCTGCCTAATAGATGAGAACAAGAGCTTGCTTATTAATTCAAAAAAGGAATTATATCTATAACATCTAGGGTTCTTTACTGGTCACAAAATAGTATTGACCCTTAAAAATATCGCTGGGGCATTCTGGCACTGATGTCTTTAGTTTCTTCTATCCCTTCATCTATTCAATGAGTTCTCCACTCCCAGTACCCTCATCAGACACTCTGACCCTGTCTTTAAGGGCCAATTTCAGTTGTTTGGAGATTCCTTTGTGGAGTAGGTTGACACTGATGGGGGAGGACATGGATTATTCCCTGTCTTGAGGAACCCTTACACCTCAGCTGAGAGGCTCATCAGATCTGTTTTTGAGACTTTGCCAGTCCGAAAACCCCCCAGAGAACATGTGAGGCCAACTTAAAATGATACCCCAGAAAAGAAAAAGGTGGAAATGTAGATCACAATACCCCCCCAAACTAGTGAAAACCAGCAGAGAAAGGGGTAACCCTGGAAAGCTGCAACCATCTTTGTCTCAAACCCTGGAATAGTAGAGTAGCATAATAAAAGCACCCAACATGAGTACCGGAGCCCAAGGGCTCAGATAGACCCTCTGTATGGAGAGGTACAATGCAGGGACAATGTAGGACCAAGGTACCATAGGCTTACTCACTAGTCTTCTGTCTTCAGGTTACAATTGTGAAAGTAAGCATAAACCCTAGAGTATCTCTCCTGGGAGGTAAAATTGGCCTGTAAGATTCCTTCCACAGGGCTGCAAGGGTCCAAATAGCACCTGTACACTGGTCAGTCCACTCCAGGGGAAGCCCAGTAATGGGGGTATTTTGGCTGCCCCATATCTATCAGAAAACTAAAAGTTAAAAACTAAAAGAGCGTCTCTGCTACAGCCATACTCTTCAGAGGACACTGGGCATACTGTATAGCAGGGTGTGTGAGCATTGAGCTGGAGGGGTGGCTGTGAGTTTTCACCTACAAGACTGTCTTTTGAGATGTGTCCTGCCCTCCAGAAGGAAGGACTCAACCCCCGCGGTACCTGTGCTCCATATTGGACATAAGAGAGATAATCTTTATTTATTGGATGTAGTTAGGAGTCTCAGTTACTATTTGCCAGCCATTAAATCTTTTAGGCAAATGGATACCCTATTTGTTAACCTAGAAGGCTTCAGAAAGGCAGACCTGTTTCCAAAACTAAAATTGCTACATGGGTTCAGTGGACTATTAGACATGCCTATCGCCTTAAATCTCATCCGGATCCATTTCAAATCAAATGCCATTCTATATTTTACATGTTCCCTTGAGCTCTGAATCATCATGTCTCTATAGATCAGCTCTGTAGAGCAGCCATCTTTGACTTTTGTTCATACCATTACAAATTTCAACATGGTGAAACTTTTTGCATCCCAAGATTTTGGTCAGAGTTTTGTTTGCGCCAGAATGGCTCCATTTTTTCTTCTTAAAGGGATAGTAATACTTCGTTTTACCTTTATTTTATTTTGTAGGCATTAAAAAAACATGAAGAACAATAGAAGTCTTATCTCTCAAACCTTTATGGTTTGAGAGATATTCACAAGCAAAGTTTCCCCTCCAGCCCCTTTTACCTAGTGTAAGCCATCTCTTCTCAGATGTGGGATCCCGTCCATAAACCAGACAGATAACAGAAGGGGACAGTCTTCTTCCTATGAGAACAATGAAAGCCCTGCGCCCATTGACAAGTTTTTCAGGTTTTTCCCTTATCTTAATTGAAGATTTTTCCTCTCTGCAGTCTACCTGGGCACCTCCCTTCTGCTCTGGCTGAGCAGTGTTACATCAGTAAAAGGGTCGGGAGGTGAATACTTTGTCATTGAATTACTCTTTAATTACAGCTCTGACAGAATTGAAATAACACTCTCCAAAGTCCAATTACTATGATGATTAATTAGAGCTGCTTTTATTATGAAACATTACTATCCCTTTAAGGCATGGATTACATGACTGCTTATTGTGCATTTACTCCATATAGATCACAGATAACTCTATCTCCCTCTGGCACTCAAAGAACTAAACCCTTAGAGTGCCTGAGGGTTATCGAATGCATTCCGAAGCATTCAAAGGGTTCATTTTTATTTTTATTTATTAAAGATAAAGTAACACACAAGGCTGTCACAGATCTAACCACTCCAGCTCAACTTTCTCTAAACTTTGATCAATTAGTATTAGTCCTTGCTAACACTGGATCTTATAAGAAACACACTGGCAAACGTTTAGTGTAACATTACACGTACACTGTAATGTATACAGAATGGCTTTGTAAATAACTAACTAGTTATTTTTCCTGTTTGTAGGATCCATGTCCGCTCTGTGATGAGGCAAAAGAAATGCTTGCACCATATAATCATCGGGTAATGTATAAATATTAGCTCTGTAATTTACTATTCATTTGTTGCTTCCCTGAAATGTAACCGTAAACTTGCTTTTTAATGCATGTCTAAATTTTATGTTCAGAGAGCATGTATATAAAGTTAAAAACGAGTGAGGTAATTGGTTGTGCTCCTGTATTTTATCTCTGCCCAATGACAGATAATCCTGGACAATCAGTGCGAGCCCTGGAAAAGACGGGAATATATGTACTTCTCAGAGCATATAAAATACTAGATTTTAGGCCTCAAAATGCAAATAGATAATTTTCACAGCATGAAGTACAAGGAAAATAACCACTGTGTACTGTTTTAACCCTTTGAGTGCCAGAATGGTACGCAATGCATTGCTTTGCAATGCATTGTCCACCCCTCTGGCACTCAAACGGTTAACTTTTGAATAAAACAACTGTTCTCAGTAGCAGTACCCTTGGAAAAGCCCTATAACGTGTTTTCACAGAAAAAGTGTACTACTGAGAGAAAAGGCTGCAACCAGTGTAACCTCATCATGATGCCATATGATGCCTCTTTAAAGTATCATGAATATATTTTAAGGTTTTTGATTGGTACAAAATAGATTGTAAAATAAATAATGGCACTTATCTAAGGGTCAATAATGTCTAGATAAAAGTATTTATCCAAGTCTTCTTTATATTAAAAGTAACTGATTCCGCTTTATGTAAGTTCTTACTTTTGGTTTACTTCAATAGTTATGGAAAGATAACAATCCCCCGCCCACCTCTTCTGGCCGCCTCCCTCTGAATTTCAGATCGGGTTGTGTGACTCAAAGGCTGCAGCGAGGGACAAACTTCATTAAATATAAGGGAAATCCTCCCCCCCTTTACAACGGAGGGCAGAATTTCCCTTTGCTTACTGAAGTTTGTCTCTTGCTGCAGCCGTCCTTACCAGTCTGCAGCTTCTGGTGATGTGCCAGAAAGGGACAGGCATGGATCTTTATCTATTCATAACTACTGAAGTACTCAAAAGTAAGGTCTTAAATATAGCAGGATCTCTTAATTTTAATAAAAAGAAGACTCAGTGCAATACTTTTATCTAGATATTACTGACCCTTTAATGAGTGATATTATAGAAAATCAACTATTCTTCGTACCTCCCAACATTTAAAATTGCCAAAGAGGGACACTTGTGTTTTAGGGGGTGTTGCTGGAGGCGTGGCTGGTAGGTGGGGCATTACCGAGAATTTTTAAGCTATTTCATGTCCTGTTGCCAGCTCCTTGTATAACCTAATAAATGACTTATAACAAGACCAAAGTATTTTATTTACACAGACTAATTTATAAACACATATACGGATGTTTTAACAAACAATAATGTGAGTTTTATTGCTGTAGAGCAGTATGATACATTTATATACACAACACAAAATCTGATTTCCTAAAAAGAGGGACATCAAGGTGGGAAAGAGGGACAGAGGGATTTGGGTCTAAAACAGGGTTGTCCCTCCTAAAGAGGGACACTTGGGAGGTATGTATTCTTGGTATCTGAACATTATTCAAACAGTCAAAAGGATTTCAGGCTTTTTGTGCATCTTGCACCCATTTGGTGATACATGATAATTAATATAGATGCTGGCCATGAGAAAGTTTGGGGTGGGCACATTTTGGCTCTTTAGATGTTTTTGGACTACAACTCACATCAACAGCTGAAGATTTGCAGGAGCCCAGGCTGTGGGTGATTAGCTGTGTAATGCGATCAGTGAGTTTACTATTCTGTACTGGGCAGCAAATGGATACCTAATAGAATCACTCTGATCAGCATGCTGGAAAGCATAAACAAATACTCATGAGATGAATATTCTCGCCATACCTGGGAACTTCATATTCTCAAGCTCTTGGAGGGTGCTCATGTGCTGTGGCCAGGGGGATGTAAATGATGTGAATCGTGCGTGAGAGGGTGGGGCTTAAATGGATGGCCGTGGCTTATCTTTGTTTGATAAAGTGGGCAGAACAGGGTGACAAGGGGAAAAAGTGGGTGGGAAGTGGGAGGAACAGTGAGAGAATGAGGAGAAATGGGCAGGGCTTCAGTGGAATCAGCCCCTGTCCCCAGAGACCTGGTAATTAACTCAAAAAAACCAGAGTGTCCTAGGCAGATCCAGAGTTCCCATGTATTCTTATTGGGAATATCTGAAGCATTCTGGGGCAAACCTACTGCACTATAGGGGGTACAAAGATTTTCATTTATAGAAATGTAGCTTTTAACCCCTTGAATACTAGAGTTCGTCAGTGCACTGGGAATTTTTACTTGTCACCTATGGTGTAGTTGACTTCAGGTTTGTTCAATTGCTTCAGTTGCCTTAGTGTTTCATTATGCAGGTAACAGAAGACAAGGACCCTACTGTTGGAGCTTTTATAATTATTGATCATCAGTAGCTTTGTTAGAGCCTGACAATATATTTGTGCAGACTGAATCAAATGGGTCATACATCCTATATTATAATTCGCTAAGGATGTTTGTCAAAAGCCGTCATGAGCAGTACAGATGGCTGCGCGCGCTGCAGTCATATGCAGTACAGACTGCCCGCAATGAGCTCCCATTGAGCTCTTCATTGGAAAGGTCTACAAAGTGTGCTTGCAAACCAGGCACACTTTGTAGACCTTTACAATGAAGTAATTATTTTGCAATAACAGGATTTCAGCTCTGCTGCAGAGCCGCCAGCTGATCCCCGGACTGGGATCTCCTGCTGTCAGCTAGACGTTGACATCAGGAGAAGGGGAGGGAAGGGAGAACTGTGATTGCGAATATCTCTCAAACCGTAAAGGTTTGAGAGATGGGGTTTGTGACGATGCGATTATTTTTTTACCCTCTACAAGTCTATTAAAATTATTTTTAGACATTACTAACACTTTAACAGAGGAACACAGCTTTTGACTGCAGATGGCCCAACCAGTCTGCCCATTTTCCTGTCCAGATAACATGCAGTCTTAGAGAGTTCTCAGAATAGATGTGTCTATGCCACACATGTTTTATTTCCTTTACTGTATTAACCCCTACCACTTCCACTGGGTGGCTGTGCGGAGTCTGTCACCCTTCCCTTAATGTAATACTTATGTGTATTACTTCTGAATCCTCCTTCTGATTTAGGTCATGCCCACCCTTTCAAGTATGTCTTTTTATGAAAAATTCTTCTCTTCATAACTGTATTAAATCCTTTACTATATTTAAAGGTTTCATTCATTTTGTTCTTTCCCGCTTTTGTCTAAGCTTTACATATTAAGCTATTTGAGTCTATTCTAGTATCCTTTGTCATGAAGACCCAGCACCATGTATTGGCTCTTATTTGAATTGCCTCCAGTTTATCAGTGTCCTTCTGGATATGTGGTTATTCTGTTTCTTAATGACAAAACATACCTCAGAATCCAGGAACATCTCAAATGTCTGTGACCAAATCCCCACATTCACAATGCTATTATGGAGCCATGAGAGTAATATAATATTTTAATGGATCCCACCAAGCCACAGGGAATTAATTGTGATGATTTGTGGAGCAGCTGAATTTGTAAGGATTTGCAAGTCCAGATTATTATTTTTTTTAACCCTTTTGAGTGCCTGTGCTATACTATCTAATTGCTTAGCAAACATTTGAACATTCATTCTAACTTGCAGTCTTTAATGCACATACTAACACAGACACACAAACACCTAAGCATGGGGGATTATATATATCTAGTTGAAGAGCCCGTTACACGACCCACAGTGCCACTGCCAGCCGGTGTCAGGACAGTCATGCTCAGTAGAGACTATCCGCGTCGCAGCTGATTCAGAGCTGGATGCTCCTTCGGAGCTCCCCGCTCTGTATCAGCCTAGTCATGGGCAGTCTCTACTGCGCATGACTGTAGCACACGAAGCAGTCTCTACTGAGCATGACTGCATCATTACAAACTTTGTAGTGAATTATTATATAGGATTGTGAGGCTGAAGAACAAATTGAGCAGGTCTGGAGCAAACTAACAATTGCACCATAGGGGAATAATAACATTTACAAAACTAATAAACAGGACCAAACTTCATACTGATTTTTAATGGCGCTTTTAACCCCCCGAATGTTAGGGAGATGTCAAATACATTGCTTTGGAGACCTCCCTTGTATTCAAGGTGTTAAAAGCCCCATTTAAATCAATCACCCCAGAATTAATCTAGTTCTTAATTTACCAGCATCTAAATATCCTATACTCACTACAAGGTTATGATAAAGCTGTGTGTAACAGATGTGTCGCAGAAAATTGTCATTATTTTAGTGTTAAAAACAGAAATTATTATTTCTCTTACGTCCAATATGGAACACAAGTACCATGGGGTTGAGTCCCTCCACCTGGAGGACAGGGCACATAACAGAAGACAGGGTATTTGGGGAAAAGACTCCCTCCACCTCCTCCTGCTTAACCCCTGCTATTTCCCAGAATTCATGTGTCCTGCAAAGCAGTTGGAGGTGCAGTGGCCATCCTGTTAGTGTTTCTTAGTTGTTGTTTTTTTTTTCTTTAGATATAGGGCTGTATAGTCCTCGATTAAGCAGACTCCCTGTTACTGGGCTTCTCTGGAAATGGACTGCCCAGTTCATAGATGCCTTGTGGACCTTTCTTGCCCAGTGGAAGTTGACTTTATGACAAGTCTGTTTCTCATGCCTGAGTCTCTCTGAGATTCTGCCCTTACCATTATGATGGGACCCTGGAGACCGAAGATCGGTAAGTAACCCTTTGAGTGACTTGTTCCACAGCATGTCCCATTCTGAGCTATCCTATATACTTCACGTACAAGTACTATGTAGATTCACTCATTTATGGCTTTCTCTTCATAGGGTCTTGAAGCACAGATGGCTGCTGTCCTTTCAGATAGTTAACCCTTTCCCTGCTGGTTTGGATAATGGGATTGTACCTTGGTGTTGAATGTTTTGGGAGGCTTACTTCTGCTTCTCCACTACTAGGACATTTGTTTTTTCACAGGGAAAACCTGGGGGTTTGGGCTGTTTACCTTATAGTGGATCGATTTTTAAGCTCCTTTAATAACTAGAACCTGCCTGTGGTAATTTTTGCTTCATTGACTTCTATGGGAGAAATTTTTGTGGGATATCTCCGCAACTGTGTGGGCTACAGCAGTTAGAGAGGACTCTATCTCCTTGTCTCTTCATACTCTTGCATCCAGTCCACTTTATGATTGCCCACAGAGAATACTGCGGCCTGCAGCCAGAGTAACAATCATTGCTAGTTAACAAGCAAATAAGAAGACTACAGTTCCCATAATGCACTGTTTTCTGGGCTTTATTCCAATTGACTGGTACAATTTCTGGTGGCAGTCTTACGTCTACCTTGCTTATCCTATGCAGAGGCTGACTCCTTGCTTTCTTCTCTAGTTTTTAACCCTTTACAAACCAGATAAGTACATTTCTGGTATCTCTGGGATCTTGCTTTAAACTGGGACATTTAATCTAGTTCCACTAGATCTGGACACGCTCTTGGACATGTCTGACTCTAAGGGGCATATGGGGAAATCAAGGCTAAGGATTCAGGGGCTTCCCTTACCCCCTTTACTCACTGTTCCTCTTGGCATACCTAGCTTCCAAGGGAATACTCTCCAGACTCATCCAGCACAATAGTCTGCTTGGGTTAAAACTCCACTTTCATCAGTGGCACAAATCACTTCTTCAGTTTAGGGGGGTTCTCCATTCTTGGAAACCTCTGCCCACCTTCAAAGAGGTTGACCCTGCCTTCAAGGGACACACTCAGGTTATTGGGCATCCGCTGAGGAAGAACTGGTCTCAGAGGGTGATGAAGACTTTTTCAAGATGTCTACACATCCTTCGTAACAGACCAACGGGTTTTGCGGGTAGGAAAGGGTACTGCGTAGATTTCAGATCACTTCCTCCATATCGCTTCTTTCCACAAAGGTTCAGCAAAACCTAGAAAAAGCAAGACTTTTCCACAAAGCCGTTTCTACTCTGCTGGAAAAACAGGTTCTGGTGCCAGTCCAGTCCAAGAGTGCTTTTCAGGTTTCTTTTCCAACCTTTTTGTAGTTCTCAAGAAGGACAGCAGCTGCTTCGATATCCTGGACCTCAAATGCCTTGACCAGTAAGTGTTGCTATGTTCTGTCTTTGCAGCAATGTGCACAGGGGAGTACCTGGCCTCTCTGAATCTACCCAGATGGCCAGTGCTACCTGCGTTATGGCTTTGACACCAAGAATCTTCATAAGATCATGGCAGCCTTGGGTGCTTACATCCATGCCCGAGGCTTTTCACCGACTCCATATTTGGATGACTTCCTGCTCAAAGCTCCTTCAGAAGAATTCTTGACTCACCATATCCAAGAGTGCGCCCACCGTCTAGTGCATCACAGCTGGATTCTCAATCTCAAGAAGACTTCTCCCATCCCAGGTGAGGAAGGACATTCAGTGGTGGCTCTATCGGCCACACCAGGCAAGAGGGAGACCCATTATAATTCCAGAGTGAACCTTGGTAGTTGCTGATGCCAGCCACAGAGGCTAGGGTGTGATCTTGGGGCACCTGGGTGCCCAGTGCAGGTTGGCAGGGGGAGGAGAGTCTACTGTCCAACATTCTGGAGTTCAGAGAGATTCATCTGGAGCTGATTCATTGGTCCCAGCTACTACCAGGGATTCCAGTGAGACTTCAATCAGACAACGCCACAGCCGAGGCATAGATCAATCACCAAGAGGGAACCTTGTGCTTTCTGGAATGCTCGCTCCATTATTAACAAATATAACCCTGTAAATTATTTTTCTCCTGCTCTCTAAACTTACTTGCTCTAACTGAAACTTCTCTGTCTCAGTCTGAGGCAGCAATCTCCAGTGGTGGTCTTTCCTTCTCTCATACTCCACGCCTAAATGGACGTGAGGAAGGTGTGGGACTGCTCCATTTTAAATGTTGCCATTACAAATCACTTCTGCCCCCGCCTCACTCTGCTTCTCTTTTGAGTTGCATGCTGTCCGTACTTTCGCTCCTTCTTTGTGCAGGTTGTGATCATCTATCGCCCACCTACCACCAAATATAAACTTTCAAATTCTTTGAAATATTGGTTTTTCCCTTTTCCTGTCATCAGGCACACCTTCCCTTCTGGGAAACGTCAACTGCCATTTGGATAATCCCTTGTTCTCCTGGGTATCCCACTTTCTTTCTCTGACATCTGTGTTTGTACTACAGCAGTGGACATATGCTAGTACAAGGATGGTAATTTCCTAGACCTTGTTTTCACTAGAGTCTGTGCTTATTTTAGCTACCCTCTTCCACTATCTGACCACCATCTTGTATCATTCCAGCACTGCTTATTCATCTTCTGCAATCCCCTCCTTCCTCTTCTCCCTCCACGCATAAACTTGGATCACTTAATCTCACTTCTCTCCAGTCCTCCCTAGCTAGTGGACATTCATCCATTCTCACTAATATTGACACTAACGGCCTTGTCAAAACCTACAACTCGGTCCTCTCCTCCTCTCTGAAACTGCATGCTTCTCTCTCTCCAATGCACAAGTAAAACTAATCCACAGACGTGGCTTAATAAGGATAACATCTTCCTCCACTCCTCTACCTGTTCAGCTTAATGACTTTGGAGGAAGTCGGGCTCTCTGGCAGACTTTCTACACCACAGATTCCTCCTTTCTTGCTCTAACTCTGCACTGTCCCTGGACTTAAAAAAAATAAAAAAATAAAAAAAAATACTTTTCACAACTAATTAACACTCATAAATACAACCCTGCCACCTTTTCTCTACCTTTGCCTCCCTCTCAAAATTTCTACAGCCGCAAGACTTTGCCTACTTCTTCAAAGCCAATGTATACTCCATCTGGGAAAATATCCTCCTTTGTAAATACCCTCCTGCCACTCTGGACTCTTTCACTAGTCAGCGCACTTTATCCACTCCCCTTTCACTTCATCCAGTCCCTCTCCTGATGCTAATCCCTATCCTCTTAAGTCCTTTTCCTGACTACTTCAAACATGCCATAGTAAAACCCATCCTCAAGAACAACTCCCCTGACAGTACCACACTTTCTAACTATCTACCGGTTTTCTCCTGCCTTTTGTCTCTAAACTATTGGAACGCCTAGCCTACTCCTTCTTAACTTCCTTAACACACACAATCTGCTCGACCCATTACAGTCTGGAATTCGCACTGCTCACTCCACAGAAATTGCTCTCACAAGAGTGGTCAATGATGTACACAATGGCAAATCGCAAGGTCACTATTCAATACATATCCTGCTTGATCTGAGCAGCTGCTTTTGACACTGTTGATCATGCTCTGCTCCTCCAAATTCTACACTCCTTAGGGATCTGTAACTTCGCACTGGACTGGCTATCCTCTAATGCTGCTGACAGATCCTTCAGTGTCTCCACTGCCACCTCTTCATCCTTTCCCATCCACTTCCCTGTTGGTGTTCCTCAAGGTACTGTTCTAGGACAGCTTCTGTTCTCTCTTTACACAAAACTTGGTGATCTTAACTTCTTGGGACTCAAATATCACTTCTATGCAGATGGCACCTGGCTTTATCTGTACTTCATCTGACTTCTGATATACAATATAAAGTCACAGATTTACCTCTCGGCTATCTCAAACTGGATTGCTCATAGGCACCTCAAGCTCAATATGTCTCAGTACTCTTTTTAGACACAAATCATGTTTAAGTCCCCTGGTTAGAAAATGTATTGCTCAACAGTTGTTGCTGCCAGTCATAGACTATGGTGATGTAGTATATGCGCCAGCGCCAGAAATCCATCTTCGTAAACTTGATACCCTGTATATTTCAATGTGCTGCTTTAGCCTCAAATGTAATTACACTACTCATTGCTGTGATATTCTAAAATAAGTAAATTGGTTAACACTCAAATCTAGACGTGCCCTTCACCTTTTTTGCTTATTACACAACCACTTATCTGGAAAACTACCGGGCTACCTGAGCAGTATGCTCACTCCTGCTCTCCATACTAACTATATCCTCCGCTCCACTGCCAGCAACTCATTGTGTATACCACAGTACAAGAAAGAAGCAGGAAGTGCCTTTTTGGGGTTTTTTGGGCACTTTCCCTACTGGGACCACTGTTTATTGGGTCTACTGTTTTATTCTAGTGGGCTTTTGAGTGGTTTTAAATTTGGTATTCACCACGTTAACTATGCGTTTACCGCATAGACGCCATTGCTCCATTCACTTCTATGGGACTTTACAGTTTGGGACATATCTCTGCAACCGCTCCACGTAGTGAGGTCAGAGATGGCTCATTTTGTGGGTTTGCCCTTGCTCTGTCATCCGGTCAATGTTTTGGGCATGTTGGGGGCTTTAGGGGGCTTCGGGCACTGTTGGAGTACTCCATTAACAAAACTACGTTTCCCATGAGTGCTCGCTTCGCGCGCTCATTTCTGATTGGCTCCCATTGCGGCAGCTATTTTGTGTATTCGCAGATCAAGTATCCTACGCAGGGCTTGGACACTCCTTCTCTCCTCTGCAATTTAACTCCTCGCCTACCAGATAAGTCTTGTTTTGTGTTTCTGGGGTACATTTATTTATCATACACACTATGTTGTGGGTGTTTTGATACTTTGACCGTTTTAGTCTGTGAGAATGTCTACTCTGTTAGACCTTGGGGCTAAACCTAAGACAAAGGACACTGGAGTGTCTGTGTCCCCCATTGCTCATTGCTCCTCATGTCACTCAGGGTTACCTAGAGAATACTCTAGTCATGTTTGCCCAGCATGCGCTGCTGCCCCTGAATCCCCTGCATGTTCTGATGTTCCTGAGAGTCTCCCAGGGACCTCCAGCCATGCACTAGAGCCAGTATGGATGCAAGAGTTTAAGGCTACTACGAGGGACCTCTGGTCCACCTTACAACTCCTTCCATCCACTTTCCAGGGGGTCTTCCACTCGTGGCAGGCCCCCTGCCCCTATCAGATCTTCCCTGCCTAAACCGCCGGGTGTACCTGATGTGTCTGACTCCTCTGAGGAGTAATTATTGGTGGACTTTGATGATGATGACTGTTCAGCTGTTCCCTCATCTCAGTTTTTTGGGGACCCCTTTGAGGCTGACACCATTCCCTCAGCTGAGGGCCTGATTAGGGCTGTGCTTACCACCCTGAACATTCTCTTGGTACAGGAGGCGTGTTCTGACCCCTCTGATGTGTTTCAGGAGCCTGTTGAGCCCCATACTTGTTTTCCACCTAACCCCACCCTTGACTGTTTGGTGTCTGAGGAGTGGAAATTTCCAGACAGGAAACCATCTGTGTCTAGGAAGTTTGCTAAGTTTTACCCGCTCTCTGAAATGGCTCTCACTCAGTGGGTCCATCCCACCAAGTGGATGCCCCAGTTTCCAGGCTTTCTAAGTCCACTGCTTTGCCAGTGGCTGACACTTCTGCTCTCAAAGACTGGACTGATAAGAAGCTTGAGACCTCTCTCAAGGCTATTTCTGCAACGGCTGGCTCTGCCCTCTTCCCTGTCTTTCCTGCAGCGTGGGTGAATAGGGCTCTGGCTGTTTGGACTGAACAGCTCAATTCAGCTGTCTGTTAGGGGGCCCCTACTGCTGACATGTTGCGACTTCTCGCTAACATTGCTGAGGCTCTGCATTATGTCTCTGCTGCCCTGTTTGACGCTGTGCCTATGGTAGCCAGGGCATCTACCATGTCTGTGGTAGCCAGACGTGCTCTTTGGCCCAAGATCTGGTCTGCTGACACGGTCTCCAAGAAGGCTCTCCTGTCTTAGCCTTTTCAGGGCTCCTCCCTGTTTGGGCCTGAGCTCAAGGATCTCATCAAAGAGGCCACTGGAGGGAAGAGTACTCACCTGCCAGTGGTCCTGAGGAAGAAGGCGTCTATCAAAAGGAATCGGCTTTTTCGTCCCTTTCAAGCAGACTCGCGCCAAGCGACCCAGGTGGTCCCTCAGGCTCCACGCTCCTCATCCAAGCCTAAGCAGCAATGGAGATCCAAGTCCTTCCTTCTTCTGCATGACTCGCCGAACCCAGTCCCCACCCGCAGGTAGGTGGCCTCTTACGCCACTACCTCTTGGCTTGGCAGGCCTCTGTGGAGGACCCATGGATTTTACAGGTGGTGGCTATGGGGTACAGGATTCCCTTCACCTCCCTTCCTCCTCCCAGGACCTTCTCTTCTCTTTCTCCATTGGGAGCAGAAAAGCGCCTCCTTTTCGAAGAAGCTATCCAGGCCATTCTGGACAAGGCGGTCCTGGAGCCCGTTCCTCCTCAGAAGAGGGGCTTGGGATTTTACTCGAACCTCTTTGTAGTTTCCAAGAAGGACGGTGGATGTCGTCCCATTTTGGATCTGAAAGATCTCAACTCCTTTGTGGTCCGGTCCCAATACCGCCAGGAGTCTCTGCGCACGGCGATAGCGGCCATGTCCCCTGAGGAATTTTCGGCCTCTCTGGATCTTCAAGATGCCTATCTGCACATTACCATTCATCCAGAGAGTCGGCAGTATCTCTGCTTTGCCTGCGACCAAGGGCATTTCCAGTTTTCTGCACTCCCCTTTGGCCTGACCATGGCTCCTCAAGTCGTCAAAAGAGTCCTGGGAGCATTCATCTCTGTCCTCCATCGGTACAGCATCAGGGTGACTCCATACATGGACGACCTCCTTCTGAAGGCCTCTTCTCCGGAACGCCTTCATCAGCAGGTGTAGGACTGCATTCATGCTCTCTCCCATCACGGGTGGATCATCATTTTGGACAAGTCGGATCTTGTTCCTTCCCAGAGGAAGGTCTTTCTGGGCCTCCTCTTCGACACTCAGAGAGGGATGGTATTTCTCACGGACAAAGTGGCTCATCAGATAGCACTGAAGGTCCAGGCTATCATGTCTCAGGATCTGGTTCCAGCCAAGAAGTTGTCATCCTTGGTGGGGAAGTTAATTTCCACCATAAAAGCAGTTCCATTTGCCATGGCTCACACCAGGTAACTTGAGAGGTTCTAATCCTGGCATGCAGGGGTCGACCAGATCTCCTAGATAGATCCTTATCTCTCCCTCTTCACAATGAACAGAGCCTCTCATGGTGGCTCAACCTGAACAATCTCCTGAAAGGCAGACCCTTCCTGGTGCCCTTCTGGACCACAGTGATGACGGATGCCAGACTCTTCGGATGGGGAGCGGTGCTTGGGCACCTGAGTGTTCAGGGCCAGTGGTCTCAGGAGGAATCTCTCCTTCCTGTCAATGTCTTGGAGCTTCGGGTGATATTTCTTGCCCTACATCACTGGATACAGCAACTGGAGGATTGACCGGGCAGGGTACAGTCGGACAACGCCAAAGTGGTAGCCTACATCAACAAGCAAGGTGGCACAAGAAGTCTCGCAGCTTGGCTAGAGGTCAAGGCTATTTTATCATGGGCAGAGGAGCATGTCCCTGCCATTTCCACAGTTCATATTCCTGGCGTAGACAACGTTCTCGCAGACTTCCTCAGTCGGCACACTGTGGACAGCGGAGAGTGGGAACTACATCCAGAGGTGTTCAACCTCATCATCCAGCAGTGGGGTCTTCCATGCATCGACCTGATGGCAACAGGCACAACAGGAAGGTTCCAATGTTCTGCTCTCGATGGGCGGATCCCCTGGCTCTGGCAGTGAATGCCTTGTCAATCCCGTGGACATTTCCTCTGGTATACATCTTTCCTTCCGTTCCCCTGTTGAACAGACTGCTACGGAAACTGAGACTGGAGCGCTACCCAGTCAAACTGATTTCTCCATACTGGCCTCGACAAGCTTGGTTTCCGGAACTTCTGGACCTCTCAGTGGCGGAACCTCTTCGACTTCCCCCCTGTCCAGACCTCCTCCTACAGGGTTACCTCTGGAAGGAAGACGTTCATCGTCTGGCTTTGACGGCATGGAGATTGAATCCTCTATTTTGAAGAAAGGATTTTCTTCTGGTGTGGTGGCTACTATGCTTAGTTCCCGTAAGCCTGTTTCCTCTAAGGCCTACCATCGTGTATGGTCTACCTTTCTATCCTGGTGTGCTGACAAAGACCTGTCTCAGGATTTTGACCTTCCTACAGTTCTTTCCTTCCTCCAGGATGTTGTGGATAAGGGTCTCAGCCTGAGTTCTCTTAAGGTTCAGACTTCTGCGCTCTCTGTCTTCTTTCAGAGGTGTCTTGCTATCATTCCTGATGTCAATTTTTTCTTCCCGGGTGTTGCTCATACCTGTCCTGTGTTTAAGTCCCCTGCTCCTCAGTGGGACTTTAACCTGGTCTTGGGAGTGCTTCAGCGCCCTCCTTTTGAGTCTTTGGCTACCATTTCTCTGCGTCTGCTGACGTGGAAGATGGCCTTTCTCCTGGCAATTGTTTCTGTTCGCAGAGTTGCGGAGCTGCATGCCCTGTCTTGTAGACCACCCTTTTTGGTCTTTCACAAGGACAAGGTGGTGCTTCACACTTCACAAAAGTTTCTCCCAAAGGTGGTGGCTGAGTTCCACATTAATCAGGAGATTGTGGGCCCTTCCTTCTGTCCTAACCCTACTTCTGACAAAGAGAAGGATCTTCATCTGTTGGATGTTGTTCGTTGTCTCAAGTTCTATGTGCATCGCACTGAGTCCTTGAGGCAGTCTGACACTCTTTTTGTCATTCCTGAGGGTCCTAGGGTAGGGAAGCCTGCTTCCAAGGTAACCATTGCTTCTTGGATCAAGTCCACCATTTGTAAGGCTTGCAAACTTCGGAAGAAGCCTGTTCCCTTCAGGGTCATGGCTCATTCTGCGAGGTCTATTGGGGCTTCTTGGGCCTACAAGAACCAGGCCTCAGCTCATCATTTGTGCAAGGCGACCACTTGGTCGTCTGTGCACGCTTTTTCTAAACACTATTGTGTGGATGTGCTGGCCTCGGCTGATCTCAGTTTTGGGAGGAAGATCCTGTAGGCGGTCTTGCCTGTCTAGTATCTCTTTAGTCTCTCAGTACTCTTTCGCTTTTGAGCCCTGTTGGCTCTAGTTCAGTGTGCTGTGTAACGGTTCATGGGGTTTTCTTTACCCCTGTTCAGTGTCCGTTGACACTTTGTGGTTAGTGTTGAGCTATTTATGATCTGTAGGTTCATTGGTGCTCTGGTGACTTTGAGGGCCTGCCCCTGGTCCTTGCCTTTCTTCCCGCCCTGGGGAACTTAATGGTTGGACATCCCAAAGTTACCAGAAACCTGTATTGGACGACAGAGAAAATAGGATTTTAGTCTTACCTGTTAAATCCTTTTCTCTTAGCCCACACAGGTTACTGGTCTCCCACCCTGTCAAGGGACCATGCTTGGCTCTCCTGTTGCAGAACGTGGGGTCCTTTCGGGTTCACGCTCACAAGAGTCTTCCTTTACCTTCTTACTGCCTCGTCAATAGTTAGTCTGCAAATCTTACTGGTCAGGGATTGGCTAGCTGCAAGCTAAGGAAAGGAGGTAGGCTCCACCCAGCAGTCACTTCTCAGAATTGTTCCTGCCTATTTAAAGGGGCTGATCGCCTACCCAAAGTTACCAGTAACCTGTATGGACTAAGAGAAAAGGATTTAACAGGTAAGACTAAAATCCTATTTTTTTGGGGGGGGACTCTAACTCAGACTCCTACCACTGAAGACTTCTCAGCGAGCCTTCAACAGGACAAGTCTTGGTTCTTGAATTCTGCAACAAAACACGTCTGCTGCCATGGACATGATATTCAGAACTAATGATGGCTTATGCAATTAATTTGACACCGCTCTAACATCCAAAGGGTTTATCTACCTTTTTTAACTTTAGAAGTTGTATGTGCAGCATTTCATGGACTTGAGGGCCACATGCGATGCCGTATGGAGAGGTCCTACTAGGTGATTAGTGTAGTGTGGATGGAGCTACCAAGAAATGCAGGCCTTGCAGTCTCCAAGTTTACTTTTTATGGACATATTTCTTTTAACCTTACTGAATAATATGATCTTGATAATTTGGCTTGTCTCATGCATTTGATTCAGCTGAATGCCTGAGATGTCTGGAGTTTACATTTATACATTATCAAGCAACTCATTAATCAAAGTGAATAAAAGAAACTGTGCTCATCTCAACTGTTCGCCATCTGGCTCCTGTTAAGCAGCTGATTAATCTGTCATATGCTACTTGAGTATACCTGACAACACTGAGAAGATGCAGTAGCATGGCTACATTGGAGTATATCAGTCACTGAAAGCTTTCTTTACCTCTTCATTACAAGCAAACATTAATAGTTCTAGAAATGTGTCTACAAGTCTTAAAGTGGAAGGCAAGCTAGGTATTTAGTACTGGCTGGAGTTTAACACTGTAAGTGCCAGAAGGAAATGCAGCACCTTTGGAAAAAAAAATACTGTAAAACTGTTTAACCCACTTGTACATTAGTAATAATATTCTTAAGGTGCAGTCTCCTGCACAGTCAACAGTGTTTACTTCCAAACACTGTGTAATTTACACTTTCGTGTTTGTGGGCCAGCATGAATTTGCTTATGGTCTACATTTAGCACAACATGCACCTATTTAAACAGACTTAACCCTGAGAGCATTGCTTATTTATTTGGGATATTAGCTGTAGACTTGGCACTTATCACCTTGGTTGCTAGTCCTGGTACCTCGACTTGTTGCTTGACTACACTTTTCTTTCTGCTTGTCCTTGACCTTTGGCCTATTTCATACCCATAGCTGAGAAATCTCCGGTTTTTGCCCCTGTATTACCGGGTTTCTAGAGAAGAGGCTGATTCTCTGGATGTGGGGAATTTCTTCTGAAACACTGCCCACATCTGCTCCTTCCCCGCCTGTTTCTCCAATTTATACATACTAACATAGTAATTTAGGTTGAAAAAAGACTTGCGAAGACATCCAGTTCAACCCTTTTCCTATTCCTGTTTAACATCGTTGATCCAAAAGAAGGCAAAAAACAAAAAAAAACCCTTCTTCCCAGGCAGATTTTGCAGGTTTGGGAAGCCCCGCCCCCACTCCAGATTAAGCTCCACACCCTTTTTGACGCGAATCAGGTCTTCTATCTCCCACAGTATCAACAAAGGAGCAAAATGAAAAGTTCTCAGGTATGTTGTTACCTTCAAGATCTCTGTTCATATCTGACCTTCAGTATGTCCCCAGACTATGCTTTCACATCTTCCTTGTCTGTACTTCACCTCTGCTATTTCTTTTTGTCCATTTGTATTCACACAACCCTTGGGACTCAGCTCCATGATGAAAGTGGGTGTCTCTACATGGCACACGTCTCCACATTCCCCTCCTTGGGGCTGAACACCTTGATTTGAGAAGGTATTTCTTTGTGTTTTAATTGTCATCTTCCCAATGGATTCTTGAGTACTTCTACAGTCCTAACAGTGGCTATCCTAGATGTGTTTTTTTTAATGGATTCTGCATGTAATTTATTATCAGTGACTGAGATACAGATGTCTAAATATGTGATGAGTGAGCAGGATTTTAGGTGTAAATTTTTCGTAGGTATATTTAAACCACATTGGGCTACATTTAATACATTATCTGTATATAAATCACAATTTAATATAATGTAAATGCATTAACTAAAATTGTAGCAAATGCTACAAAAATTATAGCAATATGACTAAAATTGTAGCAAATGCTTAGTAAAGTAGTAATAAAGTAAATGCGTATATCATGAAAAGGCAAATTAAAATTAAGCATATGCTATACTATAGAAGGGATTGCATTTGTAAAGTTTGTTTTTTTAATTACTATCGCAAACATCTTGGAATTTACAGCAGAACTGTACCAATGGAGTAAGTAGCTTTGTGCAATGTGTTTCACCCCTCTGGCACTCAAAGGGTTAACAGGGGTACCTACCTAGTTTAAGATTATTTTACAAAGCTGTTAGATATATCTGCTTAACACCATTTTTCATGGCATCTGCAGTTGATTGTATTTGATGGCCCTGTAGAACAATGTAAACATTTTCAACATCATAAAATGTCAGTTTGCAGCTGCAGAATATTGGGTTGATTTTGGTGTATTCCTTTTAACCAATAAGTGTTTTTTAATTTTTTTTTAACCTCTGTGGCACTCAGAGTCAAACACTCATCAGATCCCTGACACATTTCAGTCTTTCGTGTTTTGATCTTCTGCATTCCCCCTCAGATCCCCACATTGTTAATGGCTGGCTTGCATCTCCGTCGGCAAAACATAAGTGGCCCACGTGTGTCTGCCATTCAATGAAGGTTGCAGTGAGCATTATAACTTCAAATATAGCTTATGTGAAATCTTTTTGACTTCTCCATAGGAAGACCGGTAGATCATTCATGCTACAACTTTGTGTTCATGCATGAGTGCAGATAAAGATTCAATATGTTAACTATTGTTTTTTTCACCTGAGGCAATAGTCATCTGTGTGAAATGCACCATAAGCCACAAAGAGACTTTTCTCTACAGACATCACCTACATACTTGCTGCTTTGATGTTAACTGTGTGAAAGGGGTGTAGCACTTTGAGTGTATGAGGGGTTGTAAAGCAGTTCACACATCTCTAGCACTCAAAGGGTCAATTTAATTTGCTTTGTTTAAGCCTGATTGGTATTTGCTTCACAACCATCTGTTTATCAAGGGGAGGCAACTGCAGTCTTCAAAAGACCCTACTACTACTCCTACTCCCAGAATGCCATACTTCAGGACTGGTTGTATAATTGGTGACTCAATCATTTTAATTGATCTACTGTAGCTCAAGCAGGAAAAAAACTTATAGAAACATTAATGTCACCTACTAATAAACCCCCAGTTGCCTTAAAATTGAACTAATACAGTCTAATAATAACACCCCATTTCATACGGCCAGAAAATCCTAATAATTACTTGTGATGTTTGCCCTTGTGCCTTTTTAGAAGAGACAACAACTTTACTGAGCCCAGGATTTCATGTCCATAGAGACAGCAATGAAAATTTTTCTCTGTAAATTCAAACTGAAGCTGAAATGAGCCTACTTACCCAAGGGCTGTACAAACCATTTCAAAACAATGCCTTGCCCACGTTTCTGGTCCTTAAAGGGTTAATATTACCATGTACAGTGGACAGAGTTTGAGCTCGTGTGGGGCTCCTAGGAACTGTCATATTTGCTCCATTGATGTGACATTCTGGACCAATTGAAGTTGACTCATTAACAATAATAACAAGAGTATGTCATGACTCATTGGGCCCATTGGAGACCTCTCTAACATTCAAGGGGTTGCAAGCCCTGTGTATATTAATGGGAATTTGGGGAAATTTAAATTATCCCCTACTGGGTGTTTAGTTTGTCCTGGAATGATTCCAGATCTACTTCGTACTACAGCCCCTGTATCTACTGGTAAGTGCTAGTGAGGTATTTTCTGTGGAGGTTTGGTTTCCTCTCACTCCAGTACTTACAATGAGACCTAAATCTGTAGGTTGGAATCTTCTGACCTGTAACGCTGCCCTCCTCTTCTTTGTTGTTTTCTTGGAAGGCAACATCAATTATTCACAAATACAGCAGCTTTTGTTTACAAGTCTTCCTGGTCTGTCAGTAGAACAGAGTGCATTATGAAGTGTCCTAAAGGCGTATAAAGATATCTCCGTAGATATTAGATTACTGCAGCAAAACTCTAACATCAGATCTTGGAATGTCCATCTCTACTCTCTGAGGGATGATTCCTGCCTTACCTCACTGCTTACCTTTTATGGGCTGTATGTAAAAAGAGAAAAGTGGAACACTGTAGGGAAAAACTGCTTCAATGCAGTTGGTTTACAGCAAATTAAATACACAATAGAAGAAAAATATCCCATTGAATGCTACAGGAATCCATTACATCTCTTTGTATTCTTTGTTTCCATATATAAGGTATGGTTGGTTTGCTCTACTACATTTTCACCAAGTATTAACTCCAGTCAGTTGACTTGTTTGAAGAGTGGAGTAGAAATAAAATGGTCTTGTCCAAATAAAAATTGTGGAACAACGTGTGTATAATGAAACGTGCCTATTGCACCAACATTAGAGGAAGATTTAAAGGGTTAGTAATGCCCACTTAGAAGTTGCTGCTATATTGTAGATTTAAAAAAAATAAAGTATCTTGAGTAAGTCCCATCTCTCAAACCTTTATGGACTGAGAGAGATTCGCCTCTAAAATTCCCCCCTCCCTCCCTTTGCACTGATGTCAGCTCTCTACTGACAGCAGGAGATCCTGTTCCCGGGACCAGCCGGCGGCTCTTCAGCAGAGTCAAAATAGCGATATTTAAAAATAAATACTTCATTGGAACAGTCTACAAAGTGTGCATGGTTTGCAAGCACACTTTGTAGACTGTTTTAATTAAGTAGTTATTTTTAAATATCGCTATTTCGACTCTGCTGAAGAGCCGCCTCGAGTAGGCCGACATGGATCTCCTTCTGTCAGCTTTACAGCTGACAAGGGGGGGGGGGGGACTTTAGCTGCGAATATCTCTCAAACTGTAAATTTTTGAGAGATGGGACTTACTCCAGATAATCTACAATATAGCAGCAACTTATAAGTGGACATTACTATCCCTAATGTTTAAATCTTAATGCCAGTTATATCCTGTTCTTTACGATGGCGTATAAGATGTGTAGGAAGAAAAAAAAAATCTCATTCACAAATTTTCTTAGAGACATATGTATAAACTTGACTTTATTATTATTTTTTATTTGACCTGTCATGAATTTTAGCAACAATTCTTAAACATGCACTAAGGGCCGTATATTCAAAAGAAAAGTGGAGGAGTTCTGGCACAAACCATTTGCACTATAGGGGAGAACTACCATCTTGTGTCATCTTGAAGTCATATGCTGTCCACTTCACCGATATGTGTGTATCCTCATTCGTTAAGCATTGCAGTTGGATGGAGTGATGCTAGTAGTGTCATTACATCACATTGCAATTGCAGTGTTTAACAATCAAGGATACATATATATTGTTGCAGTGGATAGTGTGTTAAGTGTCACGGACTCCTTCACCAATATTTATTTAACCTCTAACTTTAAAAGGCAGTTTGTCCCTATTCAGTATTCCATTATATACAAAAATAAACAAAAGTAAATTTTGTGTGCCGAATTAGGGAGAGCTGGGGGAGGGAGGTGGGAGGATATTGGACATCCTGCAGTGCCCCCCCTCAATCACCGCGCACTTCCTCTATGCGTCATTATTTAAAGAATCTTAGAGCCCACCTTAATAACCAGGATCCCCCCTCTGGAGGCAGCCGTGATATTAGGGCAACGGGCGGTATTCTTGCATTCACCGCCTGCTTCTTCTGCTCTTGGAACTCCTCCGCGTAACATTTATTATTAGAGAATGACTGATAGTATGAGACCTACAGCCCTTATTTATAAAAGCAAAGCAAAGTTATTCTGGGGAAAACCACGCTTAGGGGCAAATACAAATCCTTGTGCAGTTAAATAGAGATTTTCAACCCATTGATTGCTAGAGAGGTCTCCAATGCATTTTGTAGTATAAAATAGGTTAAAATCCCAATTTAAATTAACAGGGATTTTATATATCCTGTGTGGTGCAGATGGTTCACACCAGAGTAACTCCAGTTTGCTTGTATACATTTTGGCCTAAGAGCAGAATACAAGAAAGTGGCCCATTTGCTGTTTTTTGAAAGCCATAAATGTATGTGCTATTTTGTATTGCTCACATTTTGATGTAAGAAACATAGACGTCTTGATCCTGAATAGCATATGCGCCTAAATTAGTGACTGCCTCTAAATTAATGGCTAAGTTAGAGAATGGTCCCAATTAACGGCAAAGTTAGAGAATGCTCCTAATTGGCAGCGTTAGCCAGACCTATGAAAATGTGTGATAACTGCTTTGCTGAATTGACAATTTAGAAAGAAACATGCTCAATTCGTAACATTTTGGCGCTAATCTTTGTGCCCTCAATAGTACACTGTAAATAGAGACTGCACACATTTCTTGTTCTCTGCCCTAAGTTCCAGAGAAAACAGAGTGATTTTGGGGTAAACCATTTGCACCATAGGCGACAAATCAAAGTTTCTGTAATTCTTATTGATCATTATTGATTATTTTAACCCCTTGAATGCTAGAGTTGTCTCCGGCACATTGTTCTGCAAAGCATTTGAGATCTGTCTCTCATATTCAAGGAGTTGAAAACCCTATTCTATCAATGAGACAGTTCATTTGTCTCCTGTGGTGCATTGCTCAGAACAACTGTACTTTTTTAGGACTATATAAGTTAACTGTGCTAAGGAATTAGATTAGGTAGGTATACTTATGCATAGTCTTATATGGCATACACTTACAGAAATAGCATATTTCCATTGCATATCCTCCTAATTGGATAACTGTGTAAATTATATAAATCTCATTTAACCCCTTGAGTGCCAGAGAGGTATCCAATTCATTGCATTGCAATGAATTGGATGTTTCTACACTCAAAGGGTTAAACATTTATTAGTGCTGAATGATGCTTACAGTACAGGCACACTGATTTCTTTACGTCAAGATGCCTGCCTGTGAGTCTCCGAAGAAGTTACGTTTGTAAATCATGCTGGACTTACTAAGGATAACAAAAGTATTTATATGCTTAATGCCATGTTAAAAATTATTTGAAGGGGCACTTTAATATGCATGATAGTTCTGCTTTAATGAGATAGTAATTTCTGTTTTCAAGCAGTTGTTATATTGTAGAAATTATAACAAATAAATTAATTGAGATTAGTTTGGTCTCTCAAACCTTTATAGTTTGAGAGATATACGATGTTAAAGTTCCATCCTCCGTCCCCTTTCTCAGATGTCAGCTGTATAGCTGACAGAAGGAGATTCGAGTCTGGCAACCCAACGGCGGCTCTTCAGCAGAGCCGAAATACCACAATCTAAAAAGAAATACTTCATTGGAACGGTCTACAAAGTATTCTTGCAAACCAGGCACACTTTGTAGACCGTTCCAATGAGGCATTTATTTTTAGATAGCGCTATTTCAGCTCTGCTGAAGAGTCGCCGTCGGGTCGCCCAACTCAATTCTCCTGTCAGCTATATAGCTGATGTCTGAGAAAGGGGAGGGGGAACTTTAACATCATATATCTCTCAACCTATAAAGGTTTGCAAGACCACACTAACCTCAATTAATGTATTTTTTTAATATCTACAATATAACAATTGCTAAAAATGGATAGTAATACTTAAAAATAACTATCCCCCATGTTGTAGCCAGTAAAAAACAAACTTGAGTTAAATGAGACCAGCTTTATGGTTTGAGAGATTTGAGAGATATCCGCTTTCAATGTTCCCTCTTTTTGGCTTTTCCCCTGACGTCAGCGTTCTAGCTGAGAGCAGGGGAATCCTCTCCTGGGATCAGGTGGCGGTTCTGCAGCAGAGCCGAGATCACGTTGATAAAAAAGAAATCCTTTACTAAAAAGGTCTTCTACGTGTGCTTGTAGCACACGTAGAAGACCTTTTTAGTAAAGGATTTCTTTTTTATCAACGTGATCTCGGCTCTGCTGCAGAACCGCCACCTGTAAACCAAGCACACGCAGAAGACCTTTTAAGTTAAGGATTTCTTTTTTATTAACACTATCTCGGCTCTGCTGCAGAGCCTCCACGGTCCTGGGACCAGATTCCCTTGCTGTAAGCTAGAATGCTGACGTCAGGAGAGGGAACTTTGAAAGCGGATATCTCTCAAACCATAAAGGTTTGAGAGATGCCACTGGTCTCATTTAACTCAGTTTTTTACTGGCTACAACATGGAGGATAGTAAGTTTTAAGGATTACTATCCCTTTAAAAACAGACATTACTATCCCTTTAAGTAGAAGGTAGAAAAGAGAGGTGATGTGATTCAAGCCTTCAAATATGATATGAGATTAATTAATGTTCAGGTTGGAAGCACTTTTCCGAAAAGGGGGAAAACTAGAATCAACATTGGTTGACATGAGGGCCATAAATGTAGCCTTTGGGTGAATCTGGTTGCCTATCGCCTATCTAGGCAGAGCCCACAGTGGTTCATTAGCAAGTTATACATTCAGTCATGAATAAAACTAATTCCTGAGTAGGATATAAACTTAACCCTTTGAGTGCCAGAGTGGTACGCAAAGCAATGCGTTGCTTACCCCTCTGGCACTCAAAGGGTTAAAGTGTCACCAAAACGTAATGGTTCATTTCTCTAGCTATATATTTTACAGAAACATATGTAGCATGACATATAGGCAGATGTTAATCCTGTGTCAAACAAACTAAACTTGTCTGAGGTGACAGGTCCACTTTAATCCTTGTTCGGATATGTACACACATTAGGGTAGGTCAGTGATTATTTGAAGTGTTAATGTATCCTGTGTTTCAGTTTATTTTAGAGGAAGTGGATATCACTCTCCCAGAGAACGCTGCCTGGTATGAACGATACAAGTACGACATTCCTGTGTTTCACCTTAATGGACAGTTCCTAATGATGCATAGAGTCAACTTGAAGAAACTGGAAAAATATCTTCAAAAACTGGAGCAGTAAATGGAAGGAGACATTCAGGGAGTAGTGGGGGTGACTGCTGGCCGTGAGGAGAAGTACAACATCAAACTAAAGATAAAGAGCCATATACAGGAAAAAAGAGGAGCAATGCTGGAGCATACCAACTGCAATAAAGGGGACGAATAAAAATCCCCATTGATTATAAATGGGGTTTTTAACCTCTTGGATGCTAGAAGTATCTCTATGATTCATGTAGTTAGAAGCCCTATTTAAAGCAGTGGAAGTTTTGAGAAAAAAATTTCCCCTGTGAGGTAGTTGGTATGCTCCAGAATTGCTACTCTCTTCTTTTGTACCTAGGGTACAAAGGGCCTTATATTTAGGTGAAAAAGGAGTAAATCTGGGGCAAACCAACTGCATCACATGGAGGAAATAAAAATCTCCATTCTTTTGAATGTAGAGTTGGAAAACCTATTATAGCACTGCCTTCACTTCATCCACTGGTGCTGGTATAGAGGGCTTCAATGATGCAGCCTCCTGGAGAAAAACAAGAAACCAAAATGTAAGGTAGAGCCCCCTGTCACATGGTTTGGAGCAAGTGTGACTAATACATGCCAACACAGGCAAATGCAACACCTCTCTGGTTTACAAGCAATGGTAAATTGAAGGAGCACCATCAGTATTCTTATATTACTGGTTGGACATGTGTAATCATTAGGCATATGGGAGAGAGGAAGATAAAGATGATAGACTGCAAACAATATTAAGACTTGAATGGGAGACTGGGATCAGGGAAAAAGGGAAGGTGGAATGAAAAGTAAGAACTGGGGATATTTCCAACCTGCAACTGTTCTCCCTCCTGTCATTGAAATAGTGAGAGGCAGGAGCAGTCCGAGTGTCTGTGCCCGAGCAGTGAAAGCTGGATTCTGTGACTATGTATTACACAATCTGCTCCAAGCTCTGTGATCAAAGCATTGCCTGATGCAGATCACGTTTTAGCCCACAATACATGTTTTAGATGCACCTTCACTGCTTGAGCACAGACACCTGTTCTGCTCCCTCCTTTCACTGCTCAAATGACAGCAAGCAGAAAAACAATAGTTTAGAACAAGCATGTTAAACGCAAATACATTTAATGGTCACATGCTCCATATTTCCCTCCAAAGAGGGCCGCAACATCTTCCACTAAGGTCTGTGTTTATAAAATTAATTTGTGAATGTTGGGATTTGTGATGTGCTATCAGACACCACAGCTTTGTTCCACAGACAGAGCCATACATACTCTGACACCCCAGCCTTATCCCTCTGATCATCAAAAGAATCACACACATATTGTCTGACACCTCAGCCTTTTCTGAACTTTTCTAATCCTAGTTGTCCCCCTGCCCCTACTTTAATGTCTGTCACCTCTTCATTCCTTATATCGTATCAATGCCATCTTGTAGTATTATGCATTTGAATTAATTGTGCTCATTTGCACTAGCATAATCACAACCCTGACCAATCAGGTTTTGTGTGGTACGCCTAAGTCTCCATAGTGCTCGTGGCTAAAAAAAAAAAAAAAAATTTACTAGACCCTAAAATGCAAGGCAAGATAAGAAATGCTGTAAGAAACTGCTGTCTTAGCCAATAAAATACTTTTTAGGATCATGTTGGAGGCATCTGACTTGGGATTAATAACACAGACATGTTTTTGGAAGTGCACAATCTTGTCATACCAATCTTTTTCATGTTGCCTAAGGTATATAAAATGCTATGACCACCACCACCAGGGAAACTGATAACGTCTGGTATAGGGGGCCTGTGGGAAAAGGCTACAACATTTTTGGACTTTACTGGAACTTCCATCACACTAAAGATTCTAATGGCATTTTGAAAAATGTGACAATTTGCTTGTAGATAGATCAGCATGGCTTGTCAGTTGTGATGTTGAATGTTTATATACTTCTTCCAACCAAGAAAGGGGTATTAAAGCTATCAAATTCTTTTTACAGTATGATGATAACCTGATACAGGAATTTAGGGATTTTGTTTTGAGATTTCTTATATTCACTTTTTAACAGAATTATTTTGTTTTCCATGACTACTATTATCCATAGACCAGGGGTACAGCTATGGGTGCATCTTGTTCTTCCACATATGCAAATTTGTACATAAGATGGTGGGAGCATGAAGTGGTGTTTGGAGACCAATTATCTAGTTTCAGTACTCATGCCTTTACTTGGTATAGGTACGCTGTTGACCTATTAATATTATGTGATGATACTGCTGAATTAATTCAGGATAAAGATCTCAAACTAACCCTAGATATGACAACAAAATATAATCTATATATATATATATATATATATAATCTATTTTTCTGGACATTAATATTTCCAAAAGTGTTGTAGGTTTCCTGTGCACAGATCTATATCAAAATCCAACAGAAAAACATAGTATTCTTCATCATGATAGCTTTCAGCACAAATCGGTTATTGACTCGGTTCCATGTACATGGAAAGTGTAATACGCATAATACATTTGAATTAAGAGCTAAAGAATTATCTCAGAGATTCACACAGAGAGGGTATGATCACAACATCATAAGAAAGGCACATAGACATGCTGCAAGTTCTCCTAGATATACATTGCTACAAGAGAAAATACAAAAGATGGCTTAATTGGTTAATGCACCAGCTGTAGATTCTTTTCAAATCTCAAGGTCGTAGGTTCTAGGGGCAAGGTTAACTCGGCTTTTCACACTTCTTAGGTAGAGAAAATTAGTCCAGGATGTACTTGAAAATAAGAAACAATCTCAATGTATTCTTCCTGGTAAAATTATTTAAAAAAACATGAGACTCAAAAAATTATTAGATTTGTTGGAACTTATGAAAGCCAATGGCAAAGTATTAGAGGGATCCTGAATAGACCTTGGCAGATTCTCCAAACTGACCCAGATTTAAGGAAGGTAACTGAAGGAAGTTAGGAAGGAAGGTAATCTATCACAAATGTGTTGCAGACTGTCACATTATTTAAGTGACAAATTTACCACTAGCCATTAAGAAAAAGAGAATTTCACCTGCAATGGGCATGAATACATAGGACACGAATAATATTTGTTCCTACTTGTACAACCAAAACATATCTGATTGATTTGGTAAACCACACTACTTTTGAAAATTATATTAATGTTCATACAACAGGGCTCATTTATGATATTAGATGTCTTTTGTAATGTGTATTATGTGGGCATGACCACTCAGAAATTAAACAATTGCATTTGTGAACATTTTGGGCATATTCAAAGGGACCGGAGAGATCAGACCAATAATAAAAAAACAAATTTCACATGGAAAATTGGATGGACTACAAATTTTTTGTCTGGAAAAAGCGATCGCTGAGATTACTTAGGAAAGACATACAACTGAAGAATAAATTGATATTTTTACTCAATTCCATGTCAGTTCTATATCCCCTAATGGCCTTAAAGGGATAGTAATACTTAAATATTACTAATCCTCATATTGTAGCCATGGTAAAAAGAATTGAATTGCCCCCAGTTTCATCTCTCAATCCTTTATTGTTTGAGAGAAAACCAAACTCAAAGTCCCCCCCCCCTTTCCTGAAGTCAGCATTGTACTGACCGTAGGGATATCCGGTCTTATTTGCATCAGATGGCTCTGCAGCAGAATCGAGATTGCGTTAGTAAAAAATAATTATTTCACTGAAATGGTCTTCTAAGTGTGCTTACAAACCAAGCACATGTAGAAGACCGTTTCAGTGAAATAATCCATTTTTACTAATGCAATCTTGGCTCGGTTGCGGAGCCGCAAGCCTGTCGTACGACAGACTTCCCCTGCAGCCAGTACAACGCTGACTTCAGGGAAGGGGGAGGGAGGGGGAACTTTGCGTTTGGTTATCTCTCAAACCATAAAGGTTTGAGAGATGACACTGGGGATAATGAAATTCTTTTTACCATGGCTACAATATGGGGATTAGTAATATTATTACTATCCCTTTAATGAAGGGATGTGATTATCAGCCCATATATAAATCAGGCGCTGCATTTTAAGGTCCATTGACCGTTTTTTTATTGGGCAGTTCTATTCATAAATCAAGTTTTTACTATTAAAGTGGAACTTTCACACTAAATAAAGTGAATGTTAATTGCTTTCTCTCCAAATTTGTTTTATTATTTTTTTTTATTTTGCTATATGAACCTAGTTATAAGTAATTAAATGTTTACCTAGTGACGTTGCATTGATGGTCTTTGTGGTATAAGCTGTACCACACCGATTTCTATTACCTCCCCTTTCTCATTAAATCCCACCTACAACCATTCCCACCTGTCGGTATGACCTGTTGTTCTCCCTTCATTTCAGGGCATCCAGATTATCAAGTTATAGCGTTCCATGAATACGCTTTCCCTATCTCACTATATAAAGTGACAACCCACTTCCCTTGCCAAAAACAGATCTCAATTGAAGCAGGCTGTCTGTATAACTTCCGAGTCTTTCTGTTATTCAAATTTTTATAACAGGAATTAATATGGCTTTGATATAAGTAAATATAATCCTCTTTAACCTCTTAATGACCAGTGGTCCAGGGAAGTGAACTTCCCTTAAAGGAACAGTAATGTTGCACAAAAACAGCAGCTCCAATTAATCTTCATAGTATTTGAGCCATAGAGAGCATTATTTAAATTAAATACTGTCAACAGTTGTCGTTCAAGAGTAATTGAATGATAAGGTTTCCGCCTCCTGCCCCTTTTACCTAGTGTAAGCCCCCACTCCTCAGATGTGGAATCTGGTCTTGAGACCAGACAGCTCACAGCAAGGGACAATCTTCTTACTGTGAGAACAATGAAAATCCTGCCTCCTTTGACAGGATTTTCCCTTACGTTAATTGAAGGTTGACCCTCTCTGCGGTCCACATGGACACCACCTTGCTGCTCTGAGGTGAGAAGTGTTACCTCAGTAAAAAGGGACGGAAGGGGTGTACTTTATCATTCACTTTCTCTTGAACTACAACTCTGACAGCATAGAAACAACACTCTCCATGGCTCAAATACTAAAGATTAATTTGAGCTGCTGTTTTTGTGAAACATTACTATCCCTTTAAGGACCGGTTTGATCGTTGTCGGTGCACTGGCACACATGACTGATGATGTGTACCGGCGCACCGAACAGGGGTCTGAGAGAGACCACTTTGGTCTTACAGCAGTCAATTTCAGACTCAGTTTGGCACGAGCGCAGTAAGCACAAAATAGGTGACATGCCAGGACCATGGGAAAAAAATGGTGACGGTCCTGGTACATCACCGGTCGTTAAGGGGTTAAAGGCATTTCAGATCAAAACACTATATATGCTATTGGGCTTATGCAAACATTAATAGGTTCTAGCAATGTAGGATGGCTTTGGGAATGTATAATTTGTTTGGATTGAATGTTAGTAATGATATGGTGAAGCTTGTGCTGTAGAAGTGTATAATTATGTGTACATTGTAAATGTGTAAGGGGGTGTATTATGCTGTGGTGGGTAGTGTGTGAAGTAAAATGTAAGGTAATGTGTAATTTATTGTGAGAGTCCAGATGGGGGCCATTTGGGGCTGGTCTGACACGTGTTGGGGCAGGTCTGAGAGTGGAGTATGTGTTCTGCACGGGAACCAGCTCCATATCATACACATGTCTACAGTGCTGTCAGTACTGGCCTCAAATGGTTTTGTTTTAAACTTGCACAGCAATGGGGGGGACTGTCCTACAATGGCTCACACCATAGACTGGCATATCACACAGTGCAGCACCCAAGGGGAGACCGTCATGCGCACGACACAGTTCACATATGCCAGTGAATGGTGTGAGTGGTTAAAGGACTGTCTCACAAGTTTAAAACAGAAGCATTTGAGGGCAATACCTAGAGAACTGTAGACATGTCTATGATACAGAGCTGGTGAAGAGGGCAGGAACAATAGTGGTGTAAGGCAAAGAGAGAGTGTTGAGGGCAAAGGTGTAGCGGCATTAACCCTTTGAATGCCAGAGGTGTACACAAACAAATGTGTTGGTTACCTCTCTGGCACTTAAAGGGTTTATAAATACTGTATCCTGTGCATGTATAGGACTGACTTGGGTCTGAGGTGAGTTGGTCATGTATCTCCTGGACAGGCAGTATGGAGAATATCCCCTACTTACTGCCGGGCCTGTGGGTGTGTGTTGACAGACACGCAGACTTCTTCTTCTATAAATATGTATTTATTCATCTTTATATAATGAAAGCATCTATATAATAATGTATGTGTGAAAATGAAATAATAAAACACACACACATATATATATATATATATATATATATATATATATATATATATATATATATATATATATATATATTTATTATATATCCAGTAATGTGCAAAACTCTTAGGTGTGAAAAATTCTGTAAAGTAAGAATGGTTTAAAAAATAGACATGTTAATAGTTTATTTTTTATCAAAATGATAGCGAGCGAACAGAAGAAAAATCTAAATCAAATCACTATTTGGTGTGACCTCCCATTGCCTTCAAAACTGCATCAGTTCTAGTTATACTTGCACACAGTTTAAGGAACTCGGCTGGTAGGTTGTTCCAAACATCTTGGAGAACTAACCACAGTTCTTCTGTGGATTTAGGCAGCCTCTTTTGCTTCTCACTCTTCATTTAATCCCAGACAGACTCAATGATGTTGAGAGCAGGGCTCTGTGGGGGCCGTACCATAATTTCTTCTTTTGCAGATAGTTCTTAATGACTTTGGCTGTATGTTTGGGGTCATTGTCATGCTGCAGTATAAATTTGGAGCCAATCCTGATGGTATTGCATGATGGAGAAGTAACTGACGGTACTTCTCAGCATTGAGGATACCATTAATTCTGACCAAATCCACAACTCCATTTGCAGAAATGCAACCCTAAACCTGCAAGGAGCCTCCACCATGCTTCACTGTTGCCTGCAGACACTCATTCTTGTACCGCTCTCCAGCCCTTCAGTGTACAAACTGCCTTCTGCTAAAACCAGGTCCAGAGCACCTGCTGCTATTTTTCTGCAACCCCAGTTCCTGTGTTTTCGTGCATAGTTGAGTCGCTTGGCCTTGTTTCCACGTCGGAGGTATGTCTTTTTTGGCCGAAAGTCTTCCGTGAAGGCCACTTCTGACCAGAATTCTCCAGACAGTAGACAGGTGTACCAGAATCCCACTGTTTTCTGCCAATTCTGAGCTGAAGGTGCTGCTGGACATCTTTCGATTGCAAAGGGAAGTAAGCATGATGTGTTTTTCATCTGCTGCACTAAGTTTCCTTGGCCGACCACTGCGTCTATGGTCCTCAGCTTTGCCTGTTTCTTTGTGCTTCTTCTAAAGAGCTTGGACAGCAGATCTGGAAACCTGTCTGCCTTGAAATTTCTTCCTTCCACATCGACAGCACTTCGACAATCCTGTATGCTAATAGGGATCTTCTCCACCCCTCCCCATGCATCCATAAATTTTAGTGACTATGTCGATTTCAGTGTAATCTAAATATCAAAGTGTTTCAAACACACTGACAAAATCATATCGCCATAGCATCGACCTTTAGTGACCTTCAGTGAATCTAGCGCTCTCTACATTTTTGTCAAACACTACCTTGTGAATATGCTGGCTTCAGCTAAAGCCAGTTTTGGTTGGAAGGTTTACAGGCTGTGGTGCCTATATATGTCCTCCTTGCTTTTTCTGTGATCAGAAACTGTTGGTTTTCAGTTATTTTTCTGTTATTTGTTTGACAAATTTCGTTGACACCTAAGGTATTTCTACCAGTTTAGTCATGTGAAAGAGAGTTTTTTTCCCTCTTTTTCTCTCCCTGTAATCTTGTTGAATAGCTTTAGTATATCCCCATGGTTCCTGTATGTACTTACCAATAAATCCTTTTCTCATAGTCCATGTGGAACAAAGGACTCCCTTCTGGAGAAAAAAAAACAAACTTTGAGTTGGGGCTCCAGGCAGGGGATCCTTTTGGATTCTGTGTTCAGGGGATTCACCATTCTTCTTCTTTCACTTCTATTTTTCTTTTTTGTTCATTAAATCCAAACTTAGCAGGTAGGTGTGAAGTGTATAGGAGGAGGGAGTTTCTGCCACAGAGACCTTTTCTTGATGTGCCCTGCCCTTCTAGAGGAGGAGATTTTAACCCAGAATGAAGCTGTGGAAAGAAATGAAGGTGAGTTCACATTTACACTTTCAAATTTACTGAAATCCCTGGAATACTATATTAGGTTAAATCTCCAGGGACCACCTGAGTAAAATGTTACCCCATTGATATGAGTTGCTTTTTATATGGCATACCTGCACTTAAAGGGATAGTAATACTTCGTTTTAACTTTATTTTATTTTGTAGACATTAAAAAAACATTAAGAATGATATAAGTCTTATCTCTCAAACCTTTATGGTTTAAGAGATATTCAGAAGCAAAGTTTCCCCTCCCGCCCCTTTTACCTAGTGTAAGCCATCTCTTCTCAGATGTGGAATCTAGTTGTAACACCGACAGATAACAGCAGGGGACAATCTTCTTACAGTGAAAACAATGAAATCCCTGCCCCCCCCCTTGACAAGCTTTTCAGGTTTTTACCTTATCTTAATTGAAGATTGTCCCTCTCTGCAATCTACCTGGGCACCTCCCTTCTGCTCTGGCTATGCAGTGTTACATCAGTAAAAGGGGCAGGAGGGGGACACTTTGTCACTGAATTACTCTTGAACTACAACTCTGACAGAATTCAAATAACACTCTCCAAAGTCCAAATACTATGATGATTAATTAGAGCTGCTTTTATTATGAAACATTACTATCCCTTTAAATATTTATAAGAATTGCAGACATGGGATACCATTTTGAGAGAAGACAGCCTACTTTATGAATTGAGGGGTTACTTGTCTTTTTTACTCCTAGACTTGTAAACACGAATGTTTCTAGAAGATGGTGCTATTGGAAAAAATATACATTTTTTTCAATTTCTATCTCCTAGATACTGAAATCTTTGAAAACCATGACATTTCCTACTGCATTTATTAGCAGCTCATTACCAGAGAGAAAAAACATCCTATTGGTAAGCGATGGCATACCTCGGGGGGAGTGCCAGAAACAAAAACTACCCCTAACAAAAGTTGTCATTTTTTTGTAATAACTACAAATATGAAAAAAGATAGGGCATATCATTTTGAAAAGAAGATAACCCACATCATCAACCGAGGGGTTACTTGCCTCTCTAGCCCTAGTCTGTTGCACATAAATATGCCCTATAGAAACAATGTTTTTTGCTGTTTTTTTTTTTTTTTTACATTTCTACCCCTTCAAAAGGTACTGAATTTTGTACTGTATTCATTAGAGCGCCTATCCTGAGAGATATTACATCTCATGGGTAAAAGCTGACAGAAGCACAAAACCACTCTTACCAAAATCTATAATTTTTCTTACATTTCTAAATATGACCTGCTTGTATTAAATGGCTGTAAAATTTTGGAAAGAGTACAACTCACTGCATCAAATGAGGACCTTTCTACCTCTAGGCTGCTGAGCACAAATGCATCTAGAAGTTGGCACTATAAGATTTTTTTTATTATTATTATTATTATTATTAACCTTTCTACCACTTCAAAGAAACAAAACCATTGAAAACTATGGAATTACCTAGTGAAGTCAATACATACTTCCTGTCTGAGAAAAATGATACCATGTTGGTATGGTGTGACATCCCATAGGTGGTGCCCGAAGCTCTAAAGTACTCATATTTTTATTTTCTAATATTACCTGCCTGTTCTAAAATGGTAATAATTACTCTGCAATTACTGCCACCCCAAGAAAATGGTACCCCATTAGTATGAACCAGCATATTAAAGCGGGTGCCAGAAGCACAAAACCCCGTCTACCACACCTATTTTTTTATTTTTTTTTAATTTTTCAAATATGACTAATATATATATATATATATATATATATATATATATATATATATATATATATATATATATATATATATATATAAATATAATATGCACTTTTACTGGGTGATCAACTGAAAACCCTTCAGAAGTATTTTTTTCAAAGTACCCTCGTCTGAAAGAGGAGATTTCCCTATTTTAAATGTGAGTATGTCTGTTCTCCTAGTGTGTCTGCAGAGAGTAGATCGCACAAACAGTCTCTAAGTGTAGAGATTGCTTCTTCCAAATATTACAACCTCTGATCCCTTCCCTTAGGCACATACTCATATTATAGTGAGACTCCACTTATCCTCAAAGATGTCTTGCAGGCACTGGCTTACCCACTTCAGGCTAGTGAAATCCCTTGTGTCAAATGGTCCACAGGGAAGTCCCAAACATATTTCACCCCCCCCCACTTCACAAACTGAATTTTTCAGAGGGTATAAAACGCCGCTAGCTAACATATGCTATGTAAAGATAGGTTCTCTTATAAGGAGTTCTAATAAAGAAACATGAATTCTCTTAAGGACTTAAGAACATGTAAGGGTCAAAAGGGTTATGATAACAAAACTATGAAAAGTATAACAAATTAAACTGAGAAAGGAAAAAAATGGTTACCTTTAAAAAACTAACTACGACAAGATATAAACATTTTCATTAAAGGGATAGTAATTTTCACAAAAAGAGCAGTTCCAATTAATCTTCATAGTATTTGAGCCACAGAGCATGTTATTTCAATACTGTAGTTCAAAAGTAATTGAATGATAAAGTATCCCCCTTTTACCTAGTTTAAGACACCTTCCTTCCCTCAGATGTGGGATACTTTATCATTTAATTACTCTTGAACTACAACTCTGACAATACTGAAATAACACTCTCCATGGCCCAAATACTATGAAGATTAATTGGAACCGCTTTTATTGTGAAACATTGCTATCACTTTAAAAAATCTTATTAATTTGTAATCTGAGCCTATGACAGCATTTTGTCCATTTTCTGGGTAAAGCTGTTAAAGTTAGTGTAATAATCTTTTAAGTTTAATAGATGTTCCTGAGAGATGTTCTACTGCTAGGACAAGAGATAGTTGCTCCTTAAAACCTGAGACAAGCACTCTTTTCTGTTAAGTACTGTATAATCAAGGATATTTCTTCTACTTTTCTCAAAAGAGTTTGCTTAATTATATCTGCACAATTTAGCTGCAAACTAAAATTCTGGCGAGAAGGCCATAGCTGCTTTTAATTAATAGCATCTCATCAATTTTTATAGATTGTAACATTTTGAGTGCCAGGAGGGTGCCCAGCACATTGTGAAGCAACTTATTTAAAACCCAAGGGCGTAATAATGCATATACATATTTTATCTAAATAACCAGAAAAGGTATGGATCTTTCTCTAATGAAGAATAACAACTGTTTATATGGATGCCACAGCAGGATGGGGTGGAATATGTAAGGCAAAAGTTCTCAGCTACCCTGAACCAAGATGACATGTGGGAGGGAAATACAAGCAAGCATCCAAACAAATGCCATACTCTGAGACTGATGAACCTGGTGAGGATTCCAGCAGAAGCTGTCATGAGTTACTTCAGCTCACATTTACCTTCATATTATGAACTAGTTGAAGAGCCCGTTACACAGGCCACAGTGCCGCTGCCAGCCAGTCGTGGGGCAGTCATGTGCAGTAGAGACTGCCTGTGCCGCGGCTGATACAGAGCTGGACGCTCGGAAATGGGCTTCCAGCTCTGTATCAGCCGCGACGCTGGCTGTCTCTACTGCACATGACTGCAGCACGTGCAGCAGTGTCTACACACTCTCTTACACACGTTTTAGCAAATTATTATATAGGATGCGTGCATAGCCATCTGTCTACTAACAATACAAAGCACTAGCCATTGCATCTCATGTGTTACAGTGCAGTCCATAAGTATTTGGCCAGTGAGACAAGTTTTGTTGTGTGTCTGTTCTCCAGCACATCAGATTTGAAATAAAATAGTGACTGCGAGGATAACATGAAGACTGTCGGCTGTAAGAAAAAGGAATTGCAACCCTTTTTATACATAGTCCCTCTATTTTAGAGATCGAAAAGTAATTGGGCAATTGGCTGCTCAGATGTTTCTTGGTCAGGTATGTATTGTTGCATCAATAGTTAATACACAAGAGAGCTAACAAGATCTACAGTTGATTCTAGGTTTGGCATTTGCATCTGGAGTCTGTTGCTGTTGTCTCTCCACATAAGGAGCAAAGAAGTGTCAATGCCACTAAAGCAAACAAGCTATCATGAGGCTGAAAAACTGGAATCAGAGACATAGCCAAAACGTTTGGTAAATCAACTGTATAAGGCTCAAGAATGCACAGGTAATTTCAGCAATAGCAAATGATTTGGTAGATCATGAAAGACCACTGTAGTGGATGACCAAAGAATGCTTGCAATTGTGAAGAAAAAACCCTTTTTCAACTTTCAAACAGATCAAGAACACTCTGCTGGATGTAAGCATAGATGTGGGAAAAACTGCCATAAAGAGAACACTACACCTGCATAACTACAGCGGGTTTACCACAAGAGGCATACCACTGGTAAGCATAAAGAACAGTAAGGCCAGGTTATTGTTAAAAAGTACATATAGAAACCTGTAGCGTTCTGGAACAAAGAACAGATGAGATGCAGATTAACTTGTACAAGAGTAATGGAAAAGTGTGGAGAAAGGAAGTGCAGTGATCCATAGCATACCACCTCACGGTGGAGATAGTGTTATGGCTTGGGCAGATATGGCTGACACTGGAACTGGCTCACTTGTCTTCATAATGATGTGACTGCTGATGGCAGCTTCAGGATGAATTTTGAAATGCCCAAAACTCATTTGATGGCACTTGGTCTTGCAGCATGACTAAGCAACCAAGGAGTTTTTCAGGACTGAAAAGTGGAATGTTCTTAAGTAGCTAAGTCCATCTCCTGACCTGAATCCAACTGAGCATGGGTTTCACTTGCTGAAGAAAAGACCAAAGGGAAAAATGCCCCAAAACAAACAGGAACTGAAGAATTGCTTATTGACTTAACAGAGCATCACAAGGTAAAATTCTCAGTGTCTGGTGATGTCTATGGGTCACAGATTCAGGCAGTCATCAAATGCAAACAACTTGCAACAAAGTACTAAATATGATGACTTTGTTTAAGATTGTGTTCTTTGTCCAATCTCCCCTAAAACCAGAAATATCTTCATCTGTTGTATATGGGGTTATGCCTTCAGCATTTTGTGTCGGCTGATTCCATTATTTGTCATTCCTGAGGGTCATAGGGTGCGTCAGGCAGCATCCAAAGTCACTATTGCTTATTGGATTAAGGCTACCATATGCTAGACTTGTGAGATCAGGAAGAGACCTGTTCCTTTAAAAGTCACACCAGATCTGTGGTGCCTCCTGGGCCTGCAAAAACCAGACCTCTGCTGAGCAGCTGTGCAAGGCTGCGACGTCTACTCCTGGCACGCACTACTGTGTCAGTGTTTTGGCCTCTGCTAAGGCCAGCTGTGGCCAGAAGGTTCTTTGGGAAGTAGTGCCTTTCTATGGGTTCCTTTCCTTTTTTTCCCTACTGCCACGTTCCATTACGTAGTTTGAGCCCAGTTGGCTGTTTGTTTGGTTTGCAGTGATAGTTGTATCCTATGGAGAAAGTGGATTGTTCTCTTTTTCCTTCCTGGAATCTTTGGGATGCTTTAGTATATCCCCATGGTTCCTGTGTTCCATTTTGGACATAAGAAAATAGGATTTTAGTGAACTTATCGTTAAATCCTTAAAAATATATATATTTTTGTGCCATAATAACTTCTGAATGAAAACTCTCCCAGAAATGAAAGTAACCTCTATTTACACAGTAGAAAAAAGCACTATGACATTTTTTTTCATAATGAAAGTTTGCGGCTCATTTGAACCCTCTTTGTGCCAAAGGGGTGTACAACTCAGTGCTGAAGGTTAATTGTAGTTTTGTCAGGACATATATTTCATGGTTTTGGAAATGTTACAGTTACTTATTTTCGTTAAATTAAATACACCTGCTACTTTCCACACTACACTGGGAAGCTTTGCATAAAATCTGATTTAACTAATGTATTAAGCTTTTGATCACATTTCTTCCCAAAAATGTCAATAAAATCTGGTCTTGATGCAGTGTCCTAATGTGATAGGTGCATACTGGATTGCTCTGTATGCTGGAGAAATTCCAGGCTTTAACAGAAAAAAAATTTAGTATTTTCACTTGTGACCTTCAGTGCTTTGTTCTTACTTTTAATAGGGTAATCTATACGGATCAGAGAAACAATTGGGTGCTAAACATTTTCAAATGTAAATTTTGGAGACAGAGTTATATTTACATGGTGCCTCTAGACAAGATATCCTTAGTGCCTTTAGCTCCTCCCATGACCACACCCTTAGTCACGCTCAGTAGCCCATCCTGTCCTATAATTTACAAGGCCAGAATGTTTGTCCAATGCAGTCATGTGCAGTAGAGAGTGCCCGAACGCACAGAATGCTGGGAGCATTATGTGCGTTCGCGCAGTCTGTACTCGCATGACCGCATCGTGTGCACCATCAGTACGCAGAGCAGGACCGGCTTCTTTACCTCACCGGACCTTGGCCCATGTTCACGGGCTTTTACACTAGTAACTAATATACCAACAATAAAACAAAACTCTTAACCCCTTGGCTGCTAAACTGGTCTGCAGTGCATTGCATACTTTTCCATCATCCAAAGAATTAAATAATGACCAGAATACTTGTAATTACACTTGCCAAATTCCAACATAAACAAGTACATAAACCAGCCATCACAGACCTGATATGTCTGGTAGAGAGACATAAGGCTTCCTCTGGCCACACCCACAACTCAGGATGTGAACTTAACCAGTTCAGCTGAGGCTCCATTCAAAGTCCGATGTTGTTAATTCAGTGTTTCTCAACCACCACCCTCACATACCCCTAATGGTGCTGGTTTTCAGGTTTCAATGTCTGTGAGTTAACCATATAAATGCCAGAGGGGTGTCCAATACATTGCAATGAATTAGATGCCCCTCTGGCACTCAAAATGGCTCATTAGATTGAAAGATTCTGCTTAGAAATGCATTGGAGACCTCTCGAGAATTCAAGGGGTTAAAAGCAATGCTTTGCATGCTCCTCTAGCAAAATGACTTATCTTATACAGCTTGGGTGGCGCTAATCAAAAAGGAACAGGAGAGATAACAACTCTCAGCTGCCAGGCATGAACCCACACTCCACAAGTTCAAAATAAAACAAAAAAACACTTGTCTGGCGCTTGAGTAGTTGTCAAAACTACACCAGATCTCCACAGTCAGCCGTAACAATGGACAAGAGGCACAGAAATCTATTTAAAACATATTTTAATATCCATCAAAATACACAAAAAATTGATGTTAGATACCAGATGTTATGATAGGTAATCCACCTGTATATAAATGATCACACAAATGTAAAATTCAAAGTATAATAAAACATACTACTCATACTGATTACCACTCGAGAAGGATATCACAGCTGGTGTCTATCACCACCTAAATGCTGTGCTATAACTCTAGTGCACTGCAGTCACATACAAGACTGGGATGCCACAGAAGTATCCCTATGTATAATCTCAACGATGTAACCAGTGGATAAATCCAATTCATCCCTTGGCAACAAAGTATATAAATCTTCAATATAATATATTGATATAAAAAAAATGGTAAAACACCAAAAGCCTATCTAATTCTACACTAAATACCCCCCAATAAAATCTATATCCTATCCCTATCTTTATACCGGTATACACATAAATATAAAAATGGCACTGAGTGTTATGCCTCTTGGTGGTTGAATGAACTTGCATGAAAAAATCCAGTCATATGCTGTTTCCAAGATAAAACTTAAAGGCAGCTATATTATGAGGATTCCTTGTTTTCCAAACTTCATATGGCTACTACCAAATGAAAATGGTAATCTAGCATTTCATTGTGGTCTATGAAATAAATGCCAAATATATACACAGGGTGATACTTTTCAAAGGCACGCAAGCACAAATGTCCTCAAGCACCTTATTTCCTCAGGGTTTTTTATTATTGCATATATCAATATCTGTCAGCACCACGTTATGTTAGAATTCAATCAAGCATGTTTTAAGATATTATACCTCCATTCCTTACTTGTATTTAATGCAGATCTTTGTACACACAATACCCCCTGTACTTATCTTGTGCCTCCTAGGATCAGTGTGCTTCACCGCTGTAGTGCCTCTCTTTGCTGTGCTTCACTGTGTTTCAAATTCCACCGGATAGACGTTCGGCATCTGTATGTGTCTAATTACACCTCCACGTTGATATAATTCCTCCAGCGTCTGAAAATCTCAAACTGATGGTGCCAATCGGCACTATGTTATTCAACCAAGATTCTTAATTTGCTGTAGTCTACCATTCCGTGTCAACTTCCAACGCATTTCAAGACCACTCCCTGAGGAAGAGACGTGTTACAGTGATGTGGAATATGCTAATGCTCAATAAATTAATTCTAATAATAAGCCAACTCCTCACTTTCTGCTTTTGCTCCACCCCTTTCTCCCAGGTAATAGTCTCCTCTACATAACCAGGGTAAGAGAAACATGGACCCTTCTTCTAATCTCTGCTTTTATTTATGTGAGAAATCAATACTGGGGCATAATGCATTAGTGTTTTAGAGCAATCTGAGAGATAAAGAGGTTTTACATCAACTTGTATTAAAGGGGAACTTTCACATGCAAAAAATGTTGGCCAGGTACTTAAGTTTAAACTATATTAGGATTTGTGTTTTTTTTTTTCATTATACTTATGTACTTCATAAGATATGCAGACTTCATCTTGGACATTCCGCATTCTGCAGCACACTGTATATTTGTCATAGGACTCCCACCAACCCCCCAGCTGTCCCAGGGAGCGCGTTCACACTTCCCTTCATAGTGGTGTTTATCTGGTCTATTGTTACAGCAAGCTCCATTTACCATTATACTGAGCTTGCAAGGGAAGTCCTACACCGCTGTGCTGAAGATACAGCGTGCCACAGAATGCGGAAGTGCATTCTAATATAGTTTTAATAACTTAAGCACCTGGCCAGAAGTTTTTTACATGTGAAAGTTCCCCTTTAAGGGGATGCTTCACTTTAAAGGGTAAATAAATAGTTAAATGTATAAAGAGTTATGTGTGTTATTATTACCTATAGATATAAAATTCTGGTTCGTTGTCCACCCGGCCCTAGGGCTGCAGGCAGAGAATATGGGCAGCTATTTTCACAGGAGTGGGCAGGGGAAGTTAACAATAAAGGCCAGACTCTGGCAATGCTTTTCATTTATGCAGTGGTTTATGGCCCCCTACATCCTCTCCAACCTACCACCTTCTAACATAGTAACATAGTTGATGAGGCTGAAAAAAACATGCGTCCATCAAATCCAACACATGCCAAAAACACCCCTGTTGATCTAGAGGAATATTTTGTATTTGGCATTTGTGCAAAGATAAAAAAAAACTACTGAGATACCATTTACTCAGGCTAGCAGTGGGTAATGGTTACAGTAGGAAATGTCATGGTTAGCAAAGATATCAATATCCCCTCAAGTTGGGGGAAATGTAAAAAAAAAAAAAAAATTGCCCTATTTTTCCTTAATTGCCACATTCTGGAAACATTTGTGCACATCTGCCTAGGGATAAAAAGGCAATGTATCACTCATTTATTGCAGGTGATTGTCTTCTTCCCAAAATAGTATGCTTTGTTTGATTTAATTAATGTCTCTAATTGTTACGTTTGAAAACTTATTCCCAACAACTACTTCTGGTTTATTGAAGAAAAAAAAAAAAAAAAAAAAAATATTAACACTATGAGTGCCAGTTGAGTATGCAATGCATTTTATAGAGTTGCATACCCCACTGGCACTCTTAGGGTTAATCTACCAAGAGTTAACACATCCTGAAAAATAAAAACTTACCAGTAATCTGATATCCAGGTGGGTCCTGAGCACCTTGAGCAGCTACTGTCCATATTCTTCTTTAATCTTCTTTCTTCCCTTCTTCTCTTTATTCTTTACAATCTTTTTTTAAAAAAAAACAAAAAAATCCAATCAATAGAGATGCCAAAAGATGCCACCGTTAACCCTTTGAGTGCCGGAGGGTTACCACTTAGGCGCTCAAAGGATTTAAAAAGTGTGGCATCTGCCTTGACATTAAAAAAAAAAAAAAAAAAAAAAAAAAAAGGTCTTTTATTGTCCATTTGTTTAAAAATAAATAAATAAATGGCCCCCTTGCTGCTGCTGTATCCTCTGGCGGGCAGGCATGCAGATAGAGCCCCCCTGCCCGCCTCTCGGACCATTGCCTGAGTCACACTGTGAGAATTTTTAACAGAAACTGGCTTTTAAATGCCAGTCTCTGTTCAAAATAATTGGCAGCCTCCAATTGGCTGGGATGTGTGCTTATGCACCTCCCAGACAATCAGCTTCTAGCTTGATCCCCCTCAAGAAGCTAAATACAAATGGACAATAAAAGACCTTTCATTTGTTTTAAATGGCAAAACAACAACAACAACAAAATCAAAGGACAAATGCCACACTTTTTAAATCCTTTGAGCTCCAGAGGGGTACCCCTCCAGCACTTAAAGGGTTAACTGTGGCATTTTTTTGGGGTCTTTATTTTGTTTTTTAATATCACTGTTCACTGGATTTTGTTTGGATATTTTAAAGATTGCAAAGAAGAGGAGAAGGGAAGAAAAAAGACAGAACATTGAAGACGACAGTGGATGGCAGGTAAGTGTTAGGATAGTGTTAGGGGAAGTATTATTTAGTTTCATGTTAGAGACACTGAGTAAAACAACGAGAGTTGGCTTTTTTTTCCTTTGATGTTCACACAATTCACGCTATTTAGCGTAAGTTGTGGGAACAAAAACCAACAACAAGCGTTGGGTCAAAATGTGAATTTTTGGCCACCAGCCCTGGTTGTTCCAAGTACCTCTCCAGCTATAGGATAGCTGTGGTACATGAGTGTGTATATCGCTCTATCTTTTTTTTTTTTTTTGCCCTTACCAATTGTTTTGCCGGGGAGAATAGAATTGAGCCGTATTTGCTACAAGTCCCTTTTACATTATGTCAAACCATGCCAATGGCTATAAGCAGGTACATAATACAGTAGGAAATCAAGGGACTTCAAAGATATTAGTATCTTTGAACTAGGGGATATGTGAAAAAGCTCTATTTTGTTCCTATATCTCCACCTTATGAAAACATTTGTATACACCATCCTAATAGTAGAAAGTGGTGATGTTTTAATGACTGGACCCAGTGTACATTGAGGGCCTCAGGTTCAGGGGCTCTCACAGGTTCAACTCAAGTACTGAACTGGCATTTTTGAAATGCTCTTCTTATCAGGGGATCACATGATCATAGACCATTGGAGAGATCAGATGATCTCATGTGACTGGCTCCTTTTCGCACAAGCGAAGCCTTGATTCTCCAGCTAGGTATCTGGTCTGTTCTCTACTCAGTACTTGACTGCTGAGCTGCTGTGCCGTTCAGTCACACAGCATTGAGTGCCCACATGCCTGATTTTGTCAAAGTAGCATTCCTTCAGAGGGAGGTTGCTGAGCCCACCTCTATACACATCATAGACCAGTGGATATCCAGCTGTGTTCCATTAAACCCAAATATCCTGAAGAAGTCCAGTGGGTTCCACAGAGAACTTTGCAAATAATGGCTGGCAGGGGAACAAGGCTGATCTGGCAGACAGAGTGGGCCTTATTCATCAAGGTAAAGATATGCATTTCTGGAGCAAACTAATTACAGCATGGGGAGAATGAATATTCAGCAAATTCCTATTGATTTAAGTGGTAAATATAACTCCCGGAATGCAAAAGAGGCTTCCAGCTCATTGCTTTACAATTAATTGGAGACCTTTAGCACTTGAGGGGTTAAAAGCTCAATGTAAATCAATGGGAAATTTCATTTCCCCCTATGGTGCAGTTAGTTTGCTCCAGAAATTCACATCTATAACTTGATGAATGAGGCCCAGTATGTGCAGTTCTATGACGATGTGCATGTGGAAGAATGTAGACCGTTCTTGTGATTAGATAAGATTACCATGTAACTATTACCTGAAAATGTTTATCTTATACTAGCAGGTGTGTGGCACGGCTTTGACTATGTAATAAGTTTGCTTCTTTTTTTTTCTTTTTTTTTTTAATTGTATTAAAAGTCAGGCCTCTTATTGGGGCATCCCCCAGCTACTGATCTCTCTAGAGGTGATACAGGGGAACAACAAAGCCTAGCAGGAGTGGGCAGGATTGGGAAACCCTTGCACATCAATGGGCCATATGTTCAAAGGGATAACGAAAAAAATGTCATATGAAAGGCAAAAATAAGTAATTGTATGTATGAACGACATATTTTCTATAGAGTATACAACAAAGAACTAGTAATGTTCGTTGTGTACAACAAAAGTCCAGAATTGCAGAGAAAAAGGGCGTGGCTAAACTATTCTCCAGTGTCGTATAGAGGAAAAGAAAATTTGTCATAACTAAGAACAAAAAATATCTTGCAAAAGACAAAATTTGTACGTTAAAAAGTGGAGGGAGTGAGAATTTTTGTCTTTAGTTAAGACATTTGTGTCATTAGTAAAGACATTTTTAAGGACATTTTTGTCATTAGTTAAGACATTTTTAAGACATTTTTGTCGTTAGTTAAGACTTTTTTTTATAGTTACAAACGACAATTTCCATTAGGACAAATGACATATTTCTGATCACAACCGACACTGTCTGAAAATATTAATGATCCCAATGACACTGTATTTTTAAAAGTTGTTACAAACGACAAAAGCTGTTTCGCTACTTCTTTGAACATATGACCCAATGTGGGAGGATTTCCGTCATTGACGTGAGAGGGTTCCCAAATACTGCCCACTCCTACGCAGTAGTTGTTCCCAACTATATCTATCTATCTATCTGTCTGTCTATCTGAAGCACTCTTGTTCTGGGTAGATTCTTGCCTGGATGCTAATATATAATAATAACTAGTATTTATATAGCGCCTTTCTCCCAGTTGGACTCAAAGCGCTTTCAGCGCACGCTCTCAGAATTAACCAAATCGGCAGCTGAAATAGGCATATGTGGTATAGATATCGGAAGACATAAGCACATACACATCACTTCAAAATAAAAGGAAATGTGAAATGAAAGGGTTCTGCTAAAAAATATTGAGAACCGCTGCTCTGGTTGCAGCTGATGTTTGCCCTGTAGGCTGACATCAGCCCTTTTTGCCTAAAAGTCCCAGACAGTTTCAAAATTGTTATCCCTGCAGAACACACAATGACGGGAGATCTATTTATAATCTATTCTTTCCTGTGGAAAGTATCCCTCCTTTTCTCTTTCCCTGAAATGCCTCAAATTACAGAAACATGCACGCTGAGTGAAACCCTTTGAGTGCCAGAGTGGTATCCACCCAAAGAGTTATATCTGTATATTAATGGTATGAGAAGGAAAATGATACTCATCGCATTAATACTGCTTATTAACCCCTTGTGGGCCAGAGGAATGTGCATCCCATTGTTTGCAATGTATTGCACATTTCTCTGGTCCTCAATGAGTTAATTACCTTCTTAAAGAATAGTATAGCAAAATACTAATACTAAGCGTTGATAAAGTGGAGATGTCTTCTCAAGTGATATCCAATGCACTAAGATTTCTTAGTGAATAGTCTCCATAGAATAACATAAGAACTAGAGAAATGAATTTCCCCTATGGAGTTAATAGACCAATTTAAATCAAGAGGGTTTTTTATCTGTCCCCTATGATAAAATTGGTTTACTCCAAAATTGCACTACGTTTCTTTAGAAAATAAGGCCCTTAGAAGATATAACGGTAATAATACCATATGTTCTTACTAACCCTTTGAGTGCCAGAGGGGTGTGCAACACATTGCTTTGCAAGGCATTGCATACCCCTCTGGCACTCAAAGGGTTAACCCCTCAATGCCCAGATACATACTTTTAATTGCTTTTTTACCTGGCCAATCCACAGGCCTCACCCCTTTTCCATGAAGACAAAAAAAGTCTTTAATAAATATATATAGCTATACACCACCTTGTCCAATACATTGCACACTTTTGCCAATGAAATGACCATCAGCCTCTCATAATGCTCTTTGCCATGAGACTGGGTCTAAATGCAACTCCCAATACCAGCAGAACTCTGTAAAGTCTGGGAAGAGCAGCTGACATTATAAGCAAAGATTTGCAAAGGCCTGTCACCCCTGTCAGTCTCTGCCCTAGGCCAAGACCTACTTTTCCTAGGACTGAATACACCTCTGACCGCTTATATACAGACTAATTATTTTAAAGGGACTGAGAGCGCTGTCAGGAGTGACAGCACTGCCAGTCTCCATCCAGGAGACTTAAGCCATCTGTCTCAGTGAGCTGATCTCCTTAAAGGGAGATGAGATAAACCATTCAGTTATCCTCTCTTTTTCTTTTTCCTGATGATCAGTTCTTCTGCAATCCAGCTACACCAAAGGGAAAACTAAAAATCCCAACTGATTTAAATGGGCTTTTAACCTCTTGAATGCTAGAAAGGATTCCACTGTATTGCAAATTGATCTCTCTAGTACTCAAGGGATTAAAAAGCCTGTTGAAATCTATGGGAATCTGGAGTATTTTAATTTCTCCTGTATGGTGCAACTGCTTTGTAATAGAATTGCTCTAGTTTGCTTTTATACATAAGACCCTGTCAGTGATGTCACTGCAGTGCAATCCTGTGATCACTGGTGTGTGTTCCCAAATGCCGTTGGAAACAGCCTGGTATCTGTTATTACTATTGGGAACCATTTGTGGTACCCAGTAGTAAGAACATGAATGGATATGACCTATATGTGAACTCTGTGTAAGACATAGAGAGGCTGATGTACTAGGAAAAAGCAGAGCAACTCTGGAGCAAACCAACTGCAAAACAGGGAACAAATGCAAGTTTCCCCATATTCCCTTTTATCTAAATGGTGCTTTTAACCCTTTGACTGCTAGTGAGGTATCCAATGCAATGCTCATACATTAGATCGAGGGGGTGCTCAAACCTGTCCTCCCCACCACCAAAGGTACAGATTTTCAGTATCTCCTGTCATGAACACAGGGGAGTAGTTTAATCACTCTGATTAGAATCTGTCAGCGTTAAAGGAGCAGTAAACTTATTTTATGAAAACCTATATGTTATAGAGATTTTCCTGCTGAGCGTACTTTCATCTCTGTCAGTTGTTTTAGCTGAAAAGTTATAAGAGTTCCAATTGTCAGGAATTTATTTTACTGTGCATTTACTCCCTGAAAGTTCTAACTGCATGACTCTATCATATTATATGGGGAACTTTTTGTCTGTTACTCACCTCTCCTAGAGAATGCAACAGAATATCTAATTGGAATGTGACGACTCACTACAGGACGCTGTTTAATGTAAAAAAAACAGTGTTTAAACTACAAAAACTCTGAAAATAAGCATCTCTCAGCAGCTAGCTCACCACTGTATTACTCAACAGGAAAATCCCTACAATATATATATATATATATATGTATATATATATATATATATATATATATATATATATATATATTATTATTTTTTATTTTTTTATTTTTTTAATAACAAAAGTTTCCTGCTCCTTTAAAAATGTTAATTTCTGTTTAATTTAGAAGAACCTGAAAACAATGTGGGTAGGTGTTAGCTCCTGTGTATTAGAGATGTCTGTAATATTCAAGGGGCTATGTTGCAGCTGGATTGCTTCACAACTACACCACTTTCTTAGTACCTCAGAGTCCCCAGTTTAAAGGGAAACACACGTGCTCTAATGAATGTCGCTGGTTGAGGGATACAGACTATTGCAGACAGCTTGTAACCTTCATAAGAATAGTATGAAAATCTAAGGAAAAATGTAACTAATAAAAAATGCATTTAAATTATATTTAGAAAATAAAAAGTAAGCCTTGTGGATTTAACCGCTTACCTGTGAAAATACGCAGACACTTTATTCATATATGATGTTTCTATAACTATATATATATATATATATATATATATTATATAAAAAACACACAGCAATAAATATAAAATTTGATGTGGCCCTTAGAGTTCAAAATAGCCCTAGTGCTTTAGTGGGTAATAAAATGTATTGTTATCTAAGAGTACACATTTACCATTACATAGAATGGGTCATACATCACTATATAACATTTCATTTTCATATAAATTTCACAATAAGTAAAATCTAAACTGATTGTTATCGGTTTGTGGGAGCTTAACATCATTTCCCTAGTTGCAAAATGTGTAGATATTAAGATTAACAAATGCAGGAAATTACAAATGGTAAATGGAGCTGGGTCTATGCACTATTTTTTTTTTTTGAACAGCATTTAATGATGCATATAGATAAGAGTACGATTTCAAAATTGTGCTACAGATGTTAGGTATTGGGGAAATATGATTGCAGGAAACAGATAGCAGGTCACAAGTATTTGTGTGTGGAGGGGGGCAGGTTGCTGGGAAACCAGAATCTGCTGTTTCATTTTGCACATTGATAATGGGCATATTGCAGCTTGTGTGGGGAACATGATGTTTTCCAGCTGATTTTGCACTACAATTTCTGTACCGTTGGATGGCTGAGGGTGATGAGATTTGATGTCCAACAGTTATAAGGCCTCAAGTTCTCCTCCTCAATAAAAGAAAGAGAGAGAACAAGCTAGAAGGCACTGATGTTATACAATGAACGTGGTTATAAATTATTTACTTTACTTGGGTAACCTATCATCAACAGAATTCTAGCACTGTATTCAGCACTTGACCCTTATCTACTCTGTATGTCTCCTGTTACCACTTTAGATTGTAAGCCTTTGGGCAGGGACCTCACTTCCAGCGTTTCACTCTACAAAGCACTTGTAATAACCCTGTATTGTTTAAAGCCTTAAATTGTAAAGCACTGCGTACACTTGTGACACTATATAAATAAACATATTCATACATTCAAAACAGTACTTTTAGTTAAAATGGGTCTTGGTTATAAAAGCAAAGTAAAGCAATTTTTGTCAAATCAAGGGTACCACAGGGAATCTCTATCATCCCTGTTGATCTAAATAGGGCTTTTTAACCCCTTGAGTGCTAGAGCTCTCCAATGCATTGCTTTGCATACAGCTTACTTGGTATTCAGATATTCTTTTGCACTCATTTCAGTGCTGAGTCACTGATCACAGTTCTCCATAGAATATTCTGGTAGACTCATCATTTAGTGACAGTTAGATCAGATATAACTTCTGAATAAAGCAACAGCTGGTACTGGGAGTACTATTGTTTTACTCAGTAGGAAAAGCCTTAAATGAGCAGTAAACTTTTTTTATGAAAAATATATATTGTAGGGATTTTTCTACTGAGTAAAATAAGGGTACTTTCACTGCTGAGAGATTTATATTTCCAGAGTTATTACAGTTTAAACCCATGTTTTTTACAATACCAGTGCCCTCTAGTGGTCAAATTCTAATTAGTTTTTCTGTTAGACTCTAATGGAGAGGAGGGTCAGGATAGTCAGAGGCATACAATTCTCCATAGAATGTGATAGAAACTGCCTGTCACTTCCTGTCAACTATCAGGAAGTAAACACAGTAAATTCACTTCCTGATTATTTGAACTACTATAAGTTTTGAATAAAAAATCTGACAGCAGTGGGAGTGACCTTGTTTTATTCAGCAGGGAAAGCTCTATAAAATACATGTTTTCATAAAAAACAGTTTACTGCTCCTTTAAAATATATATTTTGTCCATAATAAACTTTCTGCACCTTTAAGGGCTTAAAAAAGTCCCCGTTAAATCCATTTTGATTTCCTGAATATGGTGCATTTGGTATACTCCAGAACGGCTCCTTTTTTGTTTCAGCATACTTTGTAAAAGTGACCTCTAACTGTTGTTGGACTACAACACCCATCATTCTTATAGGAGTTGCAATCCAAGAACAGCTGAAGAATTCACCAGTGCTACCCCGATGGCATGGTCTCTGGCATCAGTGGCTGCTCTTCAGGGTGTGCACCACAATAAATTAGAACTTTAACCCATTCAGTGCCAGAAAGATATCCAATGCAGTGAGTTGCAATGCATTAGATACCTCTCTGGCACTAAAAGGGTTAATACCAGCAAACCCCTTTCACCAGCCCCATAGCACAGGGAAATTGTATACTCTTATTTCCTCCACGTCTAAGCAAGGTATAGAGAAAAGGAATCCCCTAAAACACCCACAGGTTGTCCCATTGTCTTAGTCTTGGTTTAAGCAGCATTGACCCTTTGAGTGCTGAAGGTGTACCCCTTTGGCATTCAAAGGGTTAACCCCTTGAGTGCCAGAGGGGTACGCAACACATTGCAAAGCAATGTGTTACGGACCCCTCTGGCACTCAAAGGGTTAAAGGGAGGATTTTGGGTGAAAGTAGCCTAGCAGATTGACACTAGGCAGAGACAAAACACCAAATCGAGGGGCTTTTATTGCTTGGAATCTGAGTATTACATTCACCCTACAGTTTTCCACCAAAGCTCTACTTGGATGCATAATATATAAATATTTCATGTATTTAGATTTTCTGTCTCCTTTGCCCTTCCTCTTTCCACCAAAAAAAATGTAATAAAAGATAATTAGACACATTAATTTGTGGCCGTCTTAGATTTAAGTGAAAGAAAAATATTGACCCAAAACATTGTAGATATTGGATGCTTTTGTATAGTGTTACATTCTGTGTAATTAGAGAAGTGATTCCTGGAAGGGGCTATTCATTTTATAGCATAAATTAACCGTTAAGGTTAAAAATCAGCAAAAAATTAAATTTAATTTAATTTTATTTATGCAATTTCCACGGACATTTTATGGAGTGTAGTTTATATCATGCCAACTGAAAAACCCTTAGCTGTCCACAGTGTTGTAAATTTCAAAACTGCAGTTGCGTAATGTATCCATTTTTTAAATAAATGAGTGGTTGTGTAAATTGTGTAACTACAGTTTTTTTTGGTTTTGTTTTATTTTTTCCAGAATGTTGAAATGTCTGAGACCATTATTTAGATATGGATGTTACTGCAGTTTCACTGTGCTGCCATCTTTAATTCTAACATTTCCAGGGGAAATTATTAAATGTTATAGAAGAACTAACCCCTCTAAATAACCCTGCCACATACACACATACCTTATTATTACCAGAAAATCCTGTTCCCTGTGAATTTTGCCCCTGTGGCTCTGTTCAAGAGAGAACATCTTCAATATGTCTAGTAGGTCATGTTCATGAAGGTGGACATGACAGTTTTTTGTTTTTTAAACTGAAGCAGGTATAGTGCATTACCCTCTTAAAAAATTACACTACTAAGGTGATTGGTAATTAGAAATACTTTAGTCCTTATTTAGTTACACATGGAAGATGTGGAAATAGTGTAATATTCATTCACCAAAGCATTTTTAAGATTTTTGCATTTGCATACCTCCCAACATTTCAAATTGCCAAAGAGGGACACTTGTATTTTAGGTGGTGTTGCTGGGGGTGTGGCTGGTGTGCGGGGCATTATTGAGAATTTTTAGGCTATTTCATGACCAATTGACACCTCCTTGTGTAACCTAATAAATGACTTATAACAAGACCATAGTATTATATTTACACAGACTAATGTGTAAACACATATATTGACGTTTAAACAGACATTAATGTGAGTTTTCTTGCTGTAGAGTAGTATTATACACTTATATTCATACCACACATTCTGATTTCTTAAAAAGAGGGACATCAGGGTGGAAAAGAGGGACAGAGGGATTTGGGTCTAAAAGAGGGACACTTGGGAGGTATGCATTTGTTTGATTTGTAAAATTGTAGTTAAGTCCAGAAATAATTCAGGATCTGCTATTAGCCCTTGGATGCTATAGAGGACTGTAATTTATTGCGGAAAAGTGCACTGGAAACATCTCTAGCATCCAAGGGCTAAATATGCAAGGACTAAAGGAGAACTAGCAGCTTGTAATAATAACACTCCACTAACCTCACTATGAATAGAAAATTATAATGGCTCCTTTGGAATTTGCCCTTGCGCCTTGGTTCAGGAGATAATGGAGCAAATTTACAAGGTCACCATTGCAGCTCCACTGGCCTTAGCTTCTAATGAAAATGGCAGCACTTCAGGGTATGTACTGCAGTGTATGAGCATTGTAGTGCATACTGGTGGACAATCTCCTCCATCATTAGGACTGGAATGTCAGCAGATCCTGTGCACCTATCCCACAGCATGAGTAGGGAAATACCATATACTTGCACCATTTCCTCTAATGCATAGCCATAAACCTATCACATAGCATGAATAGGGAAATGCCATATACTCACACCATTTCCTCTAGTGCATAGCCATAAACCTATCACATAGCATGCACAAGGAAATGCCATACACTCACACCATTTCCTCTAGTGCCTAGCCATAAACTTATCCCACAGCATGCACAAGGAAATGCCATACACTCACACCATTTCCTCTAGTGCATAGCCATAAACCTAACCCACAGCATGCGCCTGGAAATGTTATGCACTCACGCCATTTCCTCTAGTGCATAGCCATAAACCTATCACATAGCATGCACAAGGAAATGCCATACACTCACACCATTTCCTCTAGTGCCTAGCCATAAACTTATCCCACAGCATGCACAAGGAAATGCCATACACTCACACCATTTCCTCCAGTGCATAGCCATAAACATCCCACAGCATGCGCTGGGAAATGTCATGCACTCACACCATTTCCTCTAGCGCCTAGCCATAAACCTAACCCACAGCATGCGCCTGGAAATGTTATGCACTCACGCCATTTCCTCTAGTGCATAGCCATAAACCTAACCCACAGCATGCGCTGGGAAATGTCATACACTCACGCCATTTCCTCTATTGAATAGCCATAAACCTAACCCACAGCATGCGCCTGAAAATGCCATACACTCACACCATTTCCTCTAGTGCATAGCCATAAACCTATCCCATAGCATGCGTGGGGAAACGCCATACACTCGCACCATTTCATCTAGTGCCTAGCCATAAACTGATCCCATAGCATACACAGGGAAATGCCATACACTTGCACCATTTCATCTAGTGCCTAGCTATAAACTGAACCTATAGCATTCACAGGGAAATGCCATACACTCGCACCATTTCCTCTAGTGCATAGACATAAACCTATCACATAGCATGAGCAGGGAAATGCCATACACTCGCACCATTTCCTCTAGTGCATAGCCATAAACACCGTATAGAGAAAATTACTGCTCCAAAATGCCCACAGACTTCCCAACTGTCCTCCCCTTGGTCCAAGCAAAATTAAGAGTAGAGAATAAATTTTGGAGTAAATAATTTACTAAATTAACAAAAAAATCAATTCCAGCACCTGATTTAAAGCAAAATTGATGTTGTCCATTCACACAATGATCTTCAATACATCCTGGATGGCAGGATGAAAGAACCTCAGACTCCGCTCACTTCAAATGTTAATCTTAATCCTTTGAGTTACAGAAAGGTACACAATGCTTTGCGTACCCTCTGGCACTCAAAGGGTTAAGGAGTCTCATGCTTTCTGCCTGCTTCTCTGCATAGGGGCCAGTGGGGGTTTTCTGGCCATAGTGAGGTAAGGGGGGGTATTATTAGGAGGAGTTAGTTCTCCTTTAATTATAAAGTGATTACCATGTTGCTTCCCATAAGTGTGCAACGGAGGGAAGAACAAACTGGAGTCTGACCATATGGCTCTGCTTTTATTTCCCTTCATCACTATGGAGGGAACCAGGGACAGAGCCTTTAAAACTGAACCAAAATCAACAGACTGTTACTGTATATTCTGCCTCTAGTTTATTAAATTGTTCTAGAAAGGCAAAGTGAATTAATATTACTCGAATCAGGCTACTGCTGTAACCATATAACCAGCAGGGCTGCTTACAATGACATTTATTTTTTAGGATGTGAATGTGTCTGGATGAAAATGAACACTTGACAGGTTTGCCTAATAATAATCACTAGATTTAAGGACATTTAAATTGCACTTATTTAAAATATGACCCATCATTACCTTAATCCTCCAACCCCACCACATCACCACTACCTTCACCTCAGTATGCATTGGGCCTAGTGCTTCTACACCCATCTTCTGGAATACATAATTATTATTAAGCTCAGCTGTATGAATCACCACACTCTCCCCAAAAACTGAACCTACTCACATCATTCTTAGAAATCTGACATGGCTCCCTATTCAGCAACATATCACATACAAAGTCATTCTTCTTACCTTTAATGCTCTCAACACTGCTGCCCCTCCTTGCATCACTTCCCTCATTCCTCTTATGTTCCCGGCCGCTTCCTTCGCTCAGCAAACAACTCCCTTTTTGTTACACGATCCACACTCTCTGTCCTCTCCTATCTCAAGCCTTTTTAACTTTCCACTCCCTACCTATGGAACTCCATTCCATACCTCTCTCCCTAGGTTTACTTTGAAATTTTGCATGCAACCACATTACACATTAACCATGTCGCCATAATAAAAATGGCGACATGCGAATCTGTCACTGAATAATAGAGCAAGATTCTCATGTCACTCACTGAAAGGTTGCAAAAAGAGGCTGTCCCAGACCATTGTTTAAAAACAAACAAAAAAAATCATTACTCAGCAAGACTGGTACCTTAGGTTCTGGAGATAGAGCTGAGGCAGCGGAAAGAGGAAGTGGACTGACACTAGGTAGACTAGGCAGCAGTAGAGACATGTATATATGTGGATGCCCCACCCCTGTGTCTTGTTACCTTTTTCCATGTTTTTATTTATTACACTAGAATTATTATTAATTTATTGTTTCCACTGTCTGTGGCCTCAGAGTCCTCGCAAGAGCTGCTGGAGGCTAAGCTTCCAACACCTCTTCCCGCTCTGTACATGAGCACTTCACTCACGTTAACCCCCTATCAGTGACATCGCTGTCTGATGTCTTGACCGTAATGTAGTTACATACATTACCAGGAAAAGATGACTGCATGGACATACTACATGCATTATTATCAGTACATAGCATTGATGGGTTGGGTTAAGTGCCAGTGACATTACTGGACTTACAGTACACTTTTCATGGTTTGCTTTCAGCCGGCAGTTATGCGCTATATGACGTTGTGCATATAGGTACAGTTTGCTAGGCAACACGGTAATCAATCGCAGTGATGTCATGCCCCGGTCCACCTTTGGTGCCTTCTTTGGACAGATTTGACAGCGAGTGAGGTTGATGCACCCAGCATGTATTCCAGGAGGCTGTGTGGAAGGGCAACACAAAGGAGCTGCAGTCCCTGCTGCAAGTCGGTAACTGGTAAGCTGAGTCTTGGAACACATACAGAATGTGCTAAATGAAATGTTGGTTTTTATAATCAATGTATACAAAAACCTGTGCATACTATAGTCTTTGGTCAGTCTACTTCCTCTTTCTGCTGCCCCGGCTCTATCGCCAGAATCACAGTCTCTTCTTGCAACCTTTCAGTAGGGAACATGAGAATCTCACACTGCCATGTAGTGTGAGATTCTAATGTCAACATTTTTATTATGGCTACCTGGTTAATGTGTAATGTGGTTATGACTTTTTAAAAGGATACCATCTACCTATATCTAGAACAATCCCCCTCTGTCTTTAAATCTACCCTGAAATATTATCTTCTGGGGCACTAGGACCATACACTACCTTTTGGTAAACATCAGCTCTTGAAATCACAACACTTGACATCCTCATACCAAGTTGTCTGTCTCCCATTTAGACTGTAAGCTCTTTGGGGCAGGGACCTTTCGCTTATTATTTCTAGGACTGTGACACCTATTTTATACCCACTTATTTATTGTAATATACTATTATTGTAAGGCACTGCGCACACTGTGTGGTGCCATATAAATAAAGATAAACATACATACATTTTTTGCTTAAAAAGAAGTATTTTATTGAGATAATGTGGTTTGTTTTTTGTATTAGGTATTGCTTTATTGTTGCTGCACTTCCATTGCAACAACAATAATTAACAGAAAAAAGTAGATGTTGGTATTTTTTTTCATGTGAAGAGACAGTTTGTTCAACTTCATAAGCAAGAATCATCATGGGACCAACTGTTTTTTAGAACTAAAAGATTCATCTGTAATGCTTTAAATATACATGCAAATTGGCAAGAGTATGGTACATCTATTACAGACTGCAGCACCAATAATGGGATCTAGCTTTAGCTTTGGTGTAGGAAGTTTTAGAGAGAGGACCAGGAAGACATATTTATATACAGTGGATGGCAATGGCAGCCACAGAGATACAGTGATACTTGAGAGGATGATGTACTAAGAACTGCAGCAATTGTGGGCAGACCAACTGAGTAATATTGGACAGATAAAAAAATTCTATTGATTTAAGTGGTGCTTTTAACTTCTTGAATGCTAGAGAGGTCTCCAAATCATTGCTCTGCAATGCAATGGAGATCTCTCTAGCATTTCAGGGGTTAAATGTACCAATGAAATCAATTGGAATGCTAGGAATATGTATAAGTTCCATAAGGTCATGCCTGGAACTGTCCAGGTCTGCTGGGTATCCGGGGAGGTCGCTGGGGACAGAGGTGGGTTCCACCCGCACACTGACCTGTTTCAACCATTATTCTGCCCATTTTGCATGTAACCTCACCCTCCTCTCCTAGAGAGGTCTCCAGTGCATTGCTACCAAAGGCGTTGGAGACCTCTCTAGCATACAAGGGGTTAAAAGACCAATTTAAATCAATTCTAAATTTTTCAATCTGTATATGTATTTTGTATTTTTTATTAAATGTAATTTCATATAAAGACGCTTAAATGCCTCTATATTATGTTCTGTAATCTATTCTACAGTGTTCTTATGGCCTTTTACGAAGGTCACAGCTTCCCTACCACTGCTGCACCAAGCACTTTATTCCTGGTCTTTCCAATAATATAGCTCCATGCATGAATAGTGCCATAGATATAAATATATCATATGGACAGGTTCATATAGCTGATTTATGCTGGCGTTTATTTGGAATGGCTGTAATACACTGACTGGGATTACAGCTCTAGGATAAAAATTATCAAATAACATTGATTGGTTAAAGGGAAAATCACACCTAAAAGTGAAAATTGGGTAATATACTTTTATAGATTGTAGTTTCAGTGAACCTCAAGTTGTTGAAGTAGAACTTGTCTGATAAGCTGAAGTGACTTCGGAAATCCTGATCCACTGCAATGGAAAAGCTAAACTGGCCATTTCTGATTACCAGAGGTGTAACAACAGGGGATGCAGTACTCCCACTGCTGACAGATGCATATTTCCAGAGTTATTACAGTTTAAACCTGTGAGTTTTTTTTTTACATTAGCAGTGTCCTTTAGTGGTCAAATTCCAATTAGTTATCTGGAGAGGAAAGTCAGTGGCATACAGTTCTCCACAGAATGTGATAGAAACTGCGGAGTCAGTTACAAGTATCAGGAAGTAAACACACAGTAAATTCACTTCCTGATTATTTGAACTGTTATACATTTTGAATAAAACAACTGACAGGAAAGTGCCCTTGTTTTACTCAGCAGGAAAAGCTCCTAAAAAAGAAAATGTACTGATCCTTTAACTTTGAGTCTCCTGTGAATCTGTACCAAGATATAATGGGGGGAGATGCACTAAAGTGTGATAAGGGGTGATAAAGTCGAGATGACTTCTCCCGTGATCTCACTTCTCCAAGTCCTATGTTATTCTTTGGAGCAAATACACTAACATTTCTCTGACTTTGGCAATATTAGTGCATGGGCTCCGTAGAATAACATAGGAAGTGGAGAAGTGGTATCACTGGAGAAGTCATCGCCACTTTATCACCTCTTTAGTGCATAACCCCCAGAGTGTGCTAGAGAGCCACTGTTTGCTTAACTCTGTTTAGTCAGGCTTGTAGTTAGAAATCAGATCAATAGTAGATCATATATTCTCTGTCATAAAGTCCAGACTCTTTCTATATCCACCCGATTGATTGCATACATTACATTATCTCTTCCAATACCCCTAGTGCAACAACTCTGTGGCCTGATAATGGTTTCTTTCACAAGACATATTTAAAGAAACTTTTTAATAAACCCTAACTTATATTAATATGGGCATCAAATCCTAATTGCCTCTATAAAGCCTGCATTTATTTGTTCCTCAAAAGTACTGGAAATCCTGTCCATGCCCCAAATGGTCCACAAAGTCCTCTCAATGAAGTCATTAGTGATAAACCTTTCGCGTGCCAGAGGGGTATCCAATACCTTTCTGGCACTTCATCTGTACGGGTTTGGGATCTTGGAGTCCACAGACACAGAATCATGTCCACATCCATGGACAATATATTTACAACTAATTAACCCTTTTAGGACAGTGGTTGTTTAACGTATTGCTTCTCAATGTGTTGCACACTCCTCTGATCCTTAGAGAATTAAACTTTAATTTTGTGGAACCTGTGCATGCAGAATTAATTCATAGTGGCCATTAAGATTTTCTGCCCAGATTAAAATAAGTGGGGGTTTATTATATGGAAGTGCTAGTGTTCCTTTAAGACCAGATTGTCAATCAGTGGAATGTCTTACAGATATTGACTGGGAGCTATAGGTGTTTAAATGGGGAAAGATATTTGAGCGCTCACAGGCTTCATATTCTATAATAAAAAAGGCCAGATGTATGTTTGTCAGATGCAGTCATGCGCGGTAGACACTGCCCAAACGTACAGAATGCTGGGTGGTGTAGTGCTGCTTTCGGGCAGTCTCTATTGCACTGGCCTTATATATTATAGGATACACCTGTGCACACAGGCTTGTACACTAGTTCTAAAATATTTACTTACACATGGCAACGTTTCAGAACCTTCCACTTTGCAATACGTTGAAGAGCTCTTTAACATCCATCAGGTTAAATCACATCTTGAATTGTCTCTGGATTGAATTAAAATTTTACAACTCAAACAACTGCAATAATCACAAAACTGATTTGGATGAGTATTATACTATTTTGTCCATTTGCAGCTAATTAAAGAATTAAGTCCTTCTGATTACCAATCTTATTAGCTGATGTACTTTTGAAAGTGGGTAATGCGTTTCCAAATAAGGTAGACTTATTGATCAGTGGAGAATTGCAAATGTCATAAGAGAGGACACATCATAAATCAACAACGGAATACTTAGATGAAATTCTAGTTCCCAGAGCTTTCACACCAGCCAGTCCTCTGCATATGCAGTGCCAAAGAGATCTCAGATAAACAAAAATCAATGGCCACAAATTGCACAGATTAATGGGACAAAATAACTTTACTTTCCATTTAAAAAGCCAGATATCAGATTAGGCAAACGCTACATTAAATAAATGCCTAAAACTATTATTAGATTCTTTCTTTGTGGAGAGCAGTATTATTTAATCCTTGTCCACAATAAATTGATTGTGTACCTGTACCTTTAAATCTTAACTATGGGCCTTAGTTTAATGCAAGTGTTAATCAGATCTGGCTACTTTGAAAGCTGCAATAATATACAGCTGAAAGCAGAAAGAGCTCCATAATAACTCTATTAAAGGAATACAGACACTTATTTTGAAAATATATGCATATGTTTTGGATGTTTTTTCCTGCTGAGTAAAATAAGGGTATTCTGACTGCTGATAGATGCTCAAATGTTATTTAAACTTTTAATGGCCAGTTCAATTTATTTCATGATGTGCTGTGCACTGTTCATATACTTAATGGTGTAGTAATACTTAACATGGAATAAATATATATTGAGTGATTTTTCTTGATGAGTAAAACAAGGATACTCCCACTGCTGAGAGCGGTTATATTCAAAAGTTATTAAAGTTCAGACATACATATTTTGGGTGTGGCAATTCCATGGCGTGAAATGTTATGATGACATCAGTTTATGTACAGCTGTGGTCATAAACCTCCATAGGATACTGTAACAACAGCGTTGTAACATTTCAGGTTGAGGTGGCTGTAATGTAAAAAAATAAAGAAATAAAATGCCCCCCCCCCATGTTCCCACGCCTCCCCCTTGGGGGGCTAACAGGACCCCCCAGATTCTCCCCTAGGCTATTGATCTCCTAGCCAATAGGCTTTGAGATCAATAGTGATGACCTTGGAGGGCAGTGTGGCTCTCCAGCGTTCACAGCTTCTGTGACATGAAAGACTTTCCCAGCTCCTGTCCCAGCTACATGGAAGTTCAGGTAAGCATGGAAGCAGGGGATCACGCTGTTCTCCTGCAGATGCCTCTGTTCATCTTCTAGCCCTATCGGCTGGGAGAACAATACCTGGGGAGACATCAAGAAGGGTCCTGATGCTCCCATATCTTTCTGTCTCTTTGTATCCCATCAGTATAATCACTTTGTGCTCTTTAATGCTATGATCCATTCTGCAGAAATGTTGACCAACTGGTCCATTGTTCATACTGGACCTATGAGAATTCATCCTTTTTCTCAAGGCCTGTCCTGACTCACCCATATATAGTCCTGTTTGGGGACATTTCACACATAATGACCAGGGCCAGATCATGGGCAAGGCACCCTAGGGGCCTGCCTAGAGCTCGGTCAAGTTGGGGGGCCCTCAAAGCTGAACCAGCCCTGCAATGAAAAGCTTGGACGGTGGAAAGTAGACATGTGCACAGCAAAAATTTTTGGTAAAATTTGATTTTGGACAATTTTTTTTTTTTTTTTAATTTGGTGCATATGAATTTCTGACTGGACATTTTCGACTTGGATGAAATTCGGCGACATTCCAAATTATTCGGCTGAATTTAACATATTTTAAAAAAATTACTCTCCCTTGCAGTGGCAATAGGTTTTGGGCTGCCAAAATAAATGTGAGACTGGCTGTGTCACTCTACTATTCAAACAAATTGCTTATATTTTGCCCAAGAACAAAGATGACTCTCCCTTGCAGTGGCAATACGACTGCCAAAATAAATGTGAGACTGGCTATGTCACTGAAAACTATTCAAATTGCTTATATTTTGCCCAGGAACAAAGATGACTCTCCCTTGCAGTGGCAATAATGCTGGCTGCCTGCCTAGTGCCTATGCTACCTGCTTGTCTACACAACAACAGGCACTATCTGTAACGGTTTGTTTGACACACAGACACAGTAGGCTTGGATAAAACACAGTTTTATTAAACAATTAGGAATACAATAACCCTCACAGGTCCTGTAATATATTCTATATATAGTATAGCCACAAGACAGGTTACATATATATGAGCCCACACAGGTCCAGTATAAGTATAGAGTCCATATCACATTATACTGACACAGGTCAGGCGGATCTTGAAAGAGTCCCAGTGTATCGGTACTGCATGGGTTAATAGCAGTCAGCGAGTGTGAACAGTCCCATGTGTGGTAAGGCTTGTTAAGAAGCTCACCTAGGATAGAGAGCTTAAATACGAGTAATGCCCAAGAATAAGTATAACAAGTAATGGTGAACTGCCTTAGTAACAGAGGCTGAGCAACTTGAGCACTGCCGGAGCAGTAACGTAAACTAGTCCACGTGAACACTGACGTGGCAGTAACGGAGACTAAGTGATGTGGACACTGCCGTAGCAGTAACAGAGACCAGGCAACTAGAGCACTGCCGTAGCAGTAACGGAGACCAAGCCCTTGGATACTGATGTGGCATAAAGGGAGACTGAGCAACAGAGGTACTGTCGTGGCAATAACGGACTCTGAGACACAGGGACACTGCCGTAGCAGTAACGGAGACTAAGCCACTTGCACTCTTCCGTAGCAGTAACGGGGACTAAGCGACTGGAGACTGCCATGGCAGTAATGGAGACTGAGCAACTGAGCACTGCCATGACAGTAACTGAACTGAGCAACTGAGCAACTCGCCCTGAGGAGGCAACCAACTGGGAGCGGATCGTAGGACAAGCCAATAGGAATGTCGCTGAGGCGACACAGAGGAAACCGAGACCAAAACTGCACAGCTGTCACAGACAACGAGAAAGGATCACCACCCTCAACTGGAGACCGGGCAGGTGCACACGGAGCAGGAACGTCAGCCAATCCAAGTCGGTAAACGGTGCAGGAACGTCAGCCAATCCAAGTCGATACACGGTGCAGGAACGTCAACCAAGCCAGGTTGGTACACAGGAAATGAAAAGCAGAATGGTCAGGCAGTCCGGGTCAGTACACAAGCAGGAGACAAGATGCAGAGTAGTCAGGCAGGCCGGGTCGATACACTGAGAGCAAATTGTAATCAGGAACAAGCGCTGGTATTGGAACACCACGAAAGGGCACCGGAGAAGTGCCAGAACCCAGTATTTAAAGGCAATACTGGGCGGGACAATCACAGTATAGCCAACAGGAATAGAGCAGGAGTGTAGACTGACAGAATGTCGCTGAAAGAGCGCGGGTACCGTGATACTATCTCCTTCTTCTCTGAGCTCCAACAACGGACTAACAAGAAATGCAGGCTGTCTGGGTGTCTGACATGTCAATAGTCCAACCCCCATCATGAAACTAAGAAGCTCATTGGACTAGAGAGGGAGGGAAAGTAGAGCGCGCGCAGGAAGAACATCATCTGAATGTCCGAATTTTTTTTACGAATTTCTGACCCAGTACCGTTCGGATTTGGGAAAAAAAAATGAATACACCTTGCCTTTCAGCAGTCCCGAATGACGACCAAATGGCCTGAATTCGGACGAATTCCAAATGCGGACGAACCGAATCACACAAGTCTAGTGGAAAAATCAGACTGATTTCCCCACCGGAATGCTGAGGTCTGTGCCTTCTTAAGCACTGACCTTTAAATGCATCTCCCTTCATGTCCCCATCACTCTAATAATGCAGAGCGCTGGGATATGACATCATCTACCCACGCTATGCAGTACTGGAGCGAGGACCACACGGCACACATGAGCTGCTAATAGAGGTCAGTGCTGAAGAAGGCACAGATCTCTTTTTTCACACCGCATGTCTGGACCACCAGGGATGAGATCCCTCCTGGGCTATCAAAGGTAGGCAAGTAGGAGGGGGCCACAGGAAAGGAGGATTGGGAGGAAAAACTGGGGGCAACTGACTATGAGGGCAGAGGAACAGGGAAATTAACTATGAGGGCAAATAAACAAGTGGGGACAAGCTGGCAGGGGTCCCCAATTTGGGATCCTGCCTAGGGCCCTATTAACATAGAACATAAATGTTCTGAAAATATAATTTATAATATTAGTAAATTAAAAATGTTTTACATGTTTTAGTATTAATGACATCATAACATGATAAAGAAATTTAGTTTTTGTGAGGTGTCATGAAAAAACTGAATTTGATCTGAAAAAAAAAAGATCTAGGGCGAGATGTTCAATAATTCATCATAATGAAAAAATTGTTGGATCATGAGTTGGTGGTAAAAGAAGGACAGTATTTTCAGAAGTAAATCAGTCATGTCTGAAAATGTGTCTAAAGAATTAAAAATGAGGGTAACAAGATCTTGATGAACATTTCCCTAAAAAATTCTGATGCTAAAAATTGTCTTTGATTTTGTCTTTGAAACGAAAATTTTCGAAGAATCAAAGACTTATTTTGTCTTTGAAATGGCAAATTGCTTCTCTCTCCTGTTAACAGTGCTTTATTTTGTCTCCTCCAAGTTTAGACCATTTTTATTTTGTCTGAAAAAAAATGACATTAATCAAACAAAATTGAAACAATTGAAACAAATATTTTTTTTTTCTGAAGAAAAAGGCGCTTCCTTGTGTGATACCGTTGATGTTTCAAATCACCACACCTCCACCAGTGGAACCGTACTCAAATGTCAAATGGCTAGACTAACAACCATACTCAGGGATCTTAAAGCCGTCCCTTTAAAAGGCTTCTTTAATTCCAGATTTCTCTGTAAACTATCAGCTGCTCTTCCCCACAACTTCTCCCCACAGAGGGTTAAATCTTCAGCAAACCAAAAAAGCAAAAAGACAGAAGGTACCAATAGTGCCCTTATCACAAATATATAAAAATGATCACAGTATTTATATTCATACACTCACATTTGACAATGGCTGTAGAGATACTTATGTAAAAATACAGCTTAGTGCGCTATCAGGGTAAACCGTCCCTGTACGGTATTGTGCTCACGTGTCCTCCTCACGACTCTCCAATTCCTTCTCATCTATCCCAGTCTCCTCTCATGAAGGATGAAATCTCTTCCAAGAAGAGCTGCAAAAAAGAAGAACGCCGCTCCACCAACGATCTCCACAATTTAAATAAACCATTTTTGTGGAGATCCTTGGTGGAGCGGCGTTCTTCTTCTTTTTTGAAGCTCTTCTTGGAGGTGATTTCATCCTTCATGAGAGGAGACTGGGATAGGTTTACCCTGATAGCGCACTAAGCTGTATTTTTACATAGGTATCTATACAACCATTGTCAAATGCAGGCACGTGCACACATAGACACCAAATGGGGCTTGAGCACCTGCCCTTTTTGTCCAAAGTGCCCTTGTGCCCTTTTAACAAAAAAAAAATGTAATCAGTCCGATTTTACCGAGAAGTGCCCTTTTTTTCATTTGAGCCCCTGCCCCCCAAAATGTCTGTGCACGTCCCTGGTCAAATGTGTGTATGAATATAAATACTGTGATCATTTTTATATATTTGTGATAAGGGCACTATTGGCGCCTTCTGTCTTTTTTTTTTACTTTTTTGGTTTGCTGAGAATTTTTTTTCTGAAAATACCTTACAATATGACTGTAGATTAAGCCACACCCACTTTTAAGACGGCTTTTTCCCTGTGACGGAGATGACGGAATTGGATGCAAAAAATTACAGAAACGTGTCTGAGATTTGGCAGACCATGACATAAGAACTTTATTATTCTGATTACAGAAAATTTCAGTTACCACCACCCTAGAGTTTTCCATATATAACTAGAAAGTTACCAGTGGGAATCACAGCTAAACAAATAGATAGCAAAAATGCTGAAAATGTGTCCAGCCGGTTATAAAAAAAATCCCCAAGATTCCGGCATAGAAAGGATTAACTCAGCAGACTAAATTCTGAAATATATATATATATATATATATATATATATCCCAATATTAAGTATTGCTATCACTATTTTTATGAACAGATGAGTGAACTATTTTTTGTGGCCACTGCATTTTATAGTGGTGCTGCCACTCTCTATGAAAGACCCCAAACTCCTTCCATCAATTCATATAGGCCATTAGGATTTTCTGCACAATTAAATGGGAGTTTATTAGGAAGAGTTTGTGTTCCTTTAATAAATTTTTTAAAATTTCTGCTTGCGTGAGAGGTGTTTTATTTCATTGTATTTGACTCTAATTATATATGAAAATGTTCTCCATATCATGGCTCAGGAGTAGCCAACCTTGGTCCTTAAAGGTATAGTAATATTTCACAATAAAAGTAGCTCAAATTAATCTTCATAGTATTTGGGCCATGAAGAGTGTTATTTCAGTACTGACCGAGTTGTAGTTCAAGAGTAATTGAATGATAAAGTATCCCTCTCCCTCCCCTTTCATTGATATAACACTGATCACCTCAGAGCAGAAAGACTATCTGGATGGATTGCAGAGAGGGACAATCTTCAGTGAGCATAAGGAAAAACCTGAATAACCTGTCAAGTTGGGGCAGGGTTTTCCTTATGCTTACAGTAGGAAGATTGTCCCTTGCTGTTAGCTGTGTGGTCACGTGACCAATTTCCACATCAGTGGGGAGGCGGCTTACACTAGGTAAAGGGGCAGGAGTGGGATACTTTATCAACCAATTACTCTTAATCTACAACTCTGACAGTATTGAAATAACACTCTCCATGGCCCAAATACCATGAAGATTAATTGGAGCTGTTGTTTTTGTGAAACATTACTATCCCTTTAAGAGCTACCAACAGTTTATATTTTCAGTATATCCCAGGTGGGGCACAACTGGACTAATTAGTGCCTTGGTCACTTTAATTGGTCTACCTGTGCTCATTTAATATCCTGAAAATATGCTCTGTTGGTAGGGTTGCCTACGCCTGTTATAGACTATTCAAGGAAATGCATTGCTTAAATATAATCTTCAAGTCAGTATCAGTAGATTATACTATCACCATCTTGGTACAGTATCTCTCTTTAGCTGAAAAAAGTGCTTATTATCAGAAAATGGATTTGCAGTACATGACATAGGATATTCATTCCTTGATATAAGCTTGGATATCTTTTGAAGGTGCCAGAGAAGTAAGCTCAGAAAACTAGTATGCTGTGAGCTACAATTATATAAACGTCCAGGGGATTGGGTACCATCTGTTAAATGGATGACCATTCGTATGAGCAGACATTATCTCATCTTTTATTGCAGCAACTGTACTGTGCTCACCAAATGAGCTGTTCTACTGTTCCTGGCCTGAGTGATTTATAGGGTTATCAGAGCTTGAATGAGTGACTAGGAAAGGTATTGATATTATTTTGCACAATTCAATCCAGTTAGTAGGGGGATGTAAGGATCTGTTGCCATGGAGCTTACAATCTATGGGCCATATTCCAAAAGAAACGAAGGAGCAAACCAACTGCAACATAAGGGACAAAAGAAAATCCTCATTCATTTAAAGAATCGGTAAAGTTTTATCAATAAAAAATAAATCTCAAACATACATTGTAGGGCTTTTTCTGATGAGTACAATGAGGATACAGCAAGCTTTTACTCTCCAATAGGATACAATAGAATAACTGTCTGGATTCCAGGTGAACTAACTGGACACTAGGTAGCAATATTCTAACAGTTTAATATAAAAAACAGCAGTTTGGACTATAATAACTTTTGAATGCAGCAGGTAACAGTAATGTATGTACCTTGTTTTACTCACCAGCTCTACAACCGTCCCTCTCAATGTTAGTCCTTGGGGCACAGCAACAGGTCACATGTTCATTATATCACTGCGTAATCACAGGGTAATCAGCAGTGCAGGCATTGCTATTGATCTATCTGCACTTAAAGGGATAGTAACATCATGAAAAAAAAATATATATATATATACTGCAGGGTTTATTTCATTATATAAAACATGGATATTCTCACTTATAATAAAAAGTTATTGCATTTATTGGATGCAATATTTCCATAGACTGATATTTTATGTCAGTGCTGTTGGTACAGCAGTCTAAACCTCCACAGGTTTAAATTGTGGTAGCAATGTAAATTTGTTGTTTGTTTTTTCCTTGATAATAAAAATGTTACTGCTTATTTAACTGCGACTTTTTTAATTACTTTTTATTGAAGACATTTTCAAACATAACATAACAATTTGTTCCTGATGCAAGCATAGGTGAGTCACATAGGTGAGTCTCATTCAATGCGCATAATAAGGCTTAGAACAATTTAACAATATGAATCCCAGCACTAGTGTGCTGTGTAAGTGGGAGTTTTAACCCTTTGAATGTTAAAGAGGTTTCTAGATACTTTGCTATAATCAGGGACGTGCACAGACATCTTGGGGGGCAGGGGCTCAAATTAAAAAAAGGGCACTTCTCATAATTATTTATTCAAAATATATATTTAAAAAAGGGCACAAGGGCATTTTAGACAAAAAGGGCAGGTGCTCAAGCCCCCCTTGGTGTCTATGTGTGCACGTGCCTGGCTATAATCTGCAAATAAGTGGCTCTAAATTTTATTGTCAAAGGGACTTACTAGGAAGGTGTCTTTCAAACAGCTATCAGTTACATCTATATACGTTTTTTTTTTTGCATCTGCTTTGTGGTATAATCTTCTGCTATTTTTTCAGTTTACAGTATAATAAAGGCAATTGACCTGTATGAGCCACTCATATGGTATAAGCCTATTGTTTGTTGTGAGAAAGTGTAACTTACAGGCAGACTTCAGCAGAGATCATTATGATATTTGATCCAAAAAATCTATAGATAGATGTACCTGATTAATGTTTGAAGAACATAAACCTAGGTAAGTAAATATTTTAAATGTGTTAAGAGCATCTTTTTCCTAGGGTATAAATCCTTTTTAGGTACAGATATCCTCAAAACCTGACCTGCTGATGTTGAGTTGCACTTAAGACTATAGGAAAGTGCTGCTCCTTTCTGTGCACGCTTCTTGGCTTATTTCTTTTCATGCTTGATGTATTATCACAGGAATATAAATTTGGGGGGCTATGACCTGATCAGTTCAGTCAAGCCTAATTTCCTCGACCCTTAGCCTTCATTATTGCACAGTGCTGCACTATCACCATACTGAGATCATTTTGCTGCTATGCTAACTGCTTGTGGAGTTGGTGGAGAGCCAAGTTCAACAATGGTACTTGGAATTTCTCTTCCAGCTGATCTTTTTGCAGCTCTCTGTAAGTAAAGATTTCTATATCTGACACGAGTTATAGCAGCAGCTGTCATATGAGCGGTGTACACTACAGAAGAAAGAAGAGAGAGGTTTAGCTGTAACATCCTCGATGATGTACTTAGGCCTAAGTTGAATAGGCCTAGGATAACAGATTGGACAGGTGCAGCAATTTGGACAGCTTTGACACTTTATCCCTTTTTAAAATAAAATGCACTATTTTAAACCTTTCCAACTCTAAGCCTCATGGACACCTCTTTCCCAAAATGAATATGCACGAATGGTCTTTCTTCATAAGTCAAATTTTCAACTTGGCTTTAGCCTTTTTTAATGTTAGTTATTTGCATTGACCTTGTACATTGTTAACCCATAAAACCTCATAAAAAATATTCCCTCCAATTTGATATTCATATTTCTGTATCTTTCATGGAAGGGGAGTCGACTTCAAAAGTAGCCAGATGAAGTTAGGATGTGGCAAAGTGTGTTTGTGGAAGAGGGTGCCTGCACTTGATTGAGCCTAGGGCAGAAGAAAATATAAAGACAACACTGAACTTCTTCTGTGGATTATTGAGCATCATGAGGCCACGTCTCCCTCACTTGATTATGGGTAGTAGTTTGCTAAGCTCATCTTTCAACCCCAGGAAAAAGCTCTAACCCTTAACTGCTGTTTGCCTTTTCTGGTGATCAGCATCAAGAGAAACAGCTTTCACCCACTGCTAGTCCTCTGCCCCCTTTCCTGTCCACATCCCCTTCTCTATTTACACTGTTTAATTTTATTTATACCTGTCTTCACCCATTTCCTACCCAATTAATGTTTTTCCTTTATCCCCCTTTGCCTCTTATTTCAATTCATCATGGTATTTATTTCCCAAAACACATGTATTACGTCACTGTCTTTCTCATCTCTTTCCACATGTGGCAGTTTAGATAATTATTGTAGAGATTATATTTAATTTTTTGGATAGGGTAGGTTTAAAATTGGCCTAGGGTGGCAGGAAAGGCAAATCTATGTCTGGGACCATTATCTGTATTGCTGCTGTAGCAGGCAACAAGTGCTTATCATCCATTCAGTGTAGGTGACAGAGTAGTAAAAGTTATTTGTGAGTTGTATAATAATTCTGAATAGCAATAAACTGATATTGAACATGCAGCTGTATTGTTGTTTATTAAGAATACTGGGAATGACTGCATTAAAAATGAAAATGTTAACACCACAGAACATGTATAATGATACTGAGTGATTGTACCACAATTATGGGCACTTTTTTTTAATGGGGAAATATATTTCAGGAATAAACTGCTCTTAGTTCATTTGACAAATTGACTGCCTAGATAGGTGTCCTTCATTCAGCAGTTGGGTATATCTATCTGTAGTTTCCCATTTAGTGTGCCTGTAGGTTTTACCTCCTCACAGTAAACAATGGTCTTTAATAGACTTGAATGACTCCTATGGGACCCTAGCTGTTATCAGATTGAAACTGAAACGACTAACAGGAGACTAAAACAGAGATCAAATTCAAACAAAAACAGTAAATTGAAATAACTAACTGCTTTTTGGGAACACATTCTGATAAACAAACTATGGGCCACTATTTCTAAAGCGAAGCTCATACTTACAGCTGAGATATAGCCACGAGTAAGCTCAGTTCAGGCCACAGCTTTTTTCAGACTTTACTATGTTCTCTCTGTGATCCCATCTCAAGAGGAACATGGCAAAGGAGTAATTGTTGGGTGGCCACGTCATAATATTGACTGAAGCCTATGTGTGTTACTCATTCATTGTATGTTGCAGTACACATCGAAATGTTAGGTCATGAGTGTAAACTATCACTTCTCCACAACTTAAGTACACTAAATATTTGAATGCCATTGAGTTGCAGCATGTTGTATCACACATGGTGAAACAGCTAGTGTTAACTGCCTCACTGGCAACAGTAATCCCTGTTTTCTTACAAATAGTCAGGGATAGATTTGCATCCAATATGCCCATTGGAAAGGCACTCTAGGAACCTTAAACTCTGTCCCACGACCACACTCTTACTATTCATATCACCCCTCACCTTGGTCTATAAGAAGCATGGACAAAAAAGGCTTTAACCCCTTGGCTTCTAGAGAGATCTCCAACGCATTGTGGAGCAATGCGTTGGAGATCTCTTCAGTGTCCGAGCAGGTTAATTAATAGCCTGTAAAGCTTTCTAAAATTGGTACAATGACATTGAGATTGTTCTCACCACACCTACAATTCAGAATGTGGGTTGGTCAGCACAGCTGAGGCACCTCTCAAAATTTGGAGCTCTAGGCAGTTGCCTACTTGGCCTATAGGGAAATCCGGCTGCAATTAGTGCATCGTTCAAAACGCTAACATGGCAAATGTGAGGGGTAAAGTTCCCCTATAACATCACTGATACCTATACACTGATAAGTACATCACACTGTATAGTGATGACACAAAATATCACTGTTCATTATACTGGCAGGGCTCAAAATTTTCACTCGCCACTAGCCAATGGCGAGTGAAAATTTAGCCCTAGCGAGTAGAAATTCAGCCCTGGTGAGTATGTTTTGGCTTGCAGTGGCGAGTAACTTTTCAGGTCTGGCTAGTAGCAAAGGACTTCAAATTATAAGCCCTGATACTGGTACTGCATAAATTTTTATTGTGTCTGACGGTTATCTTATTTGGGCCAATTTACAATGAAAAACATCCTTAAAGTCTATTTAGAAGAAACAAACTAAATATTTCTTTCTATACTCACTCACTTATGGCAGACCTTGCCTCTCTTTAAAACTTTATACCCCCCCCCGAATTGTGTGGCTCCTTTGCCCTTGTCTATTTTCATTATCTTATCCTTGTATTTGATTTTGGCTTTGGCAGAACATAGGATCAGTACTCTTATTGCCCTACTTAAAGTGACACTCAACCACCACTTTGACTTTACTATTCTGCAAGCTCATAAAATGTAAAGCTGCATTGTATGTACATTTTATTACTTTAATTTGTTTATTGTCTCTGATTATTATTTTTTTTTAAACGATTTTATATCCATGATAGGGAGCTCATTGACCTTGTTTATAGTGAGCTTTTTGTCAGGGAATATGAAAGCAGGGAGAATGAAAATTGTAAGTGAAACACTGTAGAAAAGCCTACCTCTGCAGCATATAGAGTACTCTGAGCAGAGAGACTGCATATCTCTGAAGTTCAAGGCGCACTAAAGTGCCAAACAATGGTCCATATTTATAAAACAAAAACTGGAGTTATTCCGGAGTAAACTGAAAAATCAATGGCACCACTGTGAGGAAATCAGATAAGCAAAGTATAGTTCAAAGCCAAAATTGCAAACACTCACCACCATTGAATTGATCCACTGTGCTAGTCTAGGAACTTCCAGTCCTTATGAACAAGTGTAGAAGAGAAGAACACACTAGATGTGGAGTTTCAATTATGTAAAAACAACTTTATTCACAGAACTACAGGGACGCCACACTTTCTAGTCTTATGCGTTTTGCACAATAATCGCTTAATCATGGAGTAAACCAACTGAACCATAGGGAACAAATAAATATTCCTATTAAATTGGGCTTTTAACCTCTTGAATGCTAAAGAAGTCTCCAATGCATTGCAAAGCAGTGCATTAGAGACCTCTTTGGCATTCAAGGGGTAAAAAGGCTCTATTCAAATGCATGTGGATTTAGTAATTTATATTTGTCCTCTATTGTGCAGTTGGTTTACTCCAGAATAACTACAATTAGCTGTAATAAACATGGGCCAATGTTGTAGAACCTGATAGCCTTTAGCTGTGTTCAAACCCTGAAGCAGTGAGTTTTGGAAATGAAAGGGGAATTTGTGATCTTTCAGATGTTAATGTAATGCAGCTCATGTGTCTCTAGGGATAGATTATTTACTAATACTTTATCTATTTGGGGCTCTGTATGTGCACCAAAACACCAATGGTTTTTCTATTTATAACATGCACATGCACCCCAGGGTATGACTCTACCCTACAGGGATGATGTCAATCATTCCATTAAACATTTAAATATACTGTACACATAGCTACAAACACAGATGTGAAACAGTGGCACAAAATGTACGCCTTCTGTGAGGTCAGTTCCAAATCCCTTAACCCCTTAACGACCGGCCGATCGGCGTGGCGCAGTCACTTAATCACCACGGAGCATTTTTTTTTTTTCAAATTCTGGTTCCGGACTCCCGGAATGGCGTGCAGCCGCGGAGGGAGCCCGGAATTCCATGACGAACATAGTACGTCATGGGTCGTTAACTCAGATCGACCCATGACGTACTATGACCGTCAAGGGTCGTTAAGGTTACAGAGACCTATTTCAGTTTTAGACCAGTTTAGAGCCCGGCCCATATTCACCTCAGTCTCATAAATGGAACATGACTAGGAAAAAAAGCACAGTCTTTTAACTGAACCTCTTGAATGCTAGTGAGGTCTTCCATGCATTTCAAACAGACGGGTGAGCAATGCATTGGTTTACAAAACTATAACTTTTCTAAGATCCTAGGACTTTAAACCCCCATTTGCATCAATGTGAATGTTTATTTGTTATGTATGGTGCAGTTTACCACCCAGTTTGTCTACATTTGTCTTTATATGAGACTTATAGGTTCCTCTACTCATTCAAGCAGGTCCTTATTCAAAGTCGTGACAGTTTGACAGTTTGTATTTTCATCTGTCATTATTGCGCATAAAATATACAGCAGTAAAGTGCACACACACACACACACACACACACACACACATACACAGAGTTTCTGTGCTCAAAACATAATAATACAGAACTGATCCACCTCACAAGATTGATAATGTCCAGAGATGTAAGCAGGAGCAAGTCTAAGAAATGGGGAGGATGCACTAAAGGGTGATGTGAGGCGAGCACATTGCCTTGGTGATGGAGACACATAGTGCCTTTGCACTAAAATGTAAGTATGTAAGGGGGGGGGGTGATGCTGGCAATATGTAAGAAGGCCCTCCCTTACACATCAGCACACCTGGGCTCACCCTGAGATTCCCCAGCCTCGCCCCCCCTAAAAAAAAAACAAAAAAAAAAAACATAAACAACACTTTTGCTATGGTGTTTAAAGACATACTAGAAGTAATATTTAGCAAGTTTTGGATGATTTCAACACACAAATAATGGCGGGAAGAATTGAAACATTTTTTTTTCTTAAAATATATATATAGATGCATGTAAACTTGAACAAAACAATAAATACTGCAAATTCTGTAATGCTAAAATGCCCTCAACAGAAATAAATAAAACAAACATCACATGTTTATTGTGTTTAAAATATATAGCAATAAAGAGCAAAATATAAATATGTAGTGCAAATTATAAAGTGCTAACATTCCTTCAACAGAGACAAACAATAGCATTTACGATAGTCTAGTCTAGTGGATGTCTCCCAGTCCGTAGAATGCCTCTCCCCATTAACTGCAACATGCAGCTGCATCTCCAAACATTTCCTCCTGTTCTGGTCCTATGGCTTCGGTAGGTCCGGTCCTAATGGCTGTATAGGCTGCCTTTTTGGCCTTTTGAAGAACCTCATTTTGATGCCTAACGGAGTGTCAGGTGTCCATTTTAAACATGTTGATTTTGCATTTTATCAGAGAGGTTTGAGAGATGCCGCTGGTCTCATTTAACTCCGTGTCTTACTGGCTACAACATAGGGGATAGTAATTTAGGCATGTTAAAACAATTTTTTCAATGAAACAGTCCTCTACATGTGCATGCTTTGTACTTGGTTTGCAAACACACGTAGAAGACTGTTTCAGTGAAATAATTATTTTTTACTAACACGTTCTCGGCTCTGCCGCAAAGCCGCCTGACTGCGTATGACAAGCTTCCCCTGCAGTCAGCTACAAAGCTGACTTCAGGGAAGGGGGAGGGAGGGGGAACTTTGCTGGTGGTTATCTCTCAAACCATAAAGGTTTGAGAGATGACACTGGGGACAATTAAATTCTTTTTAACATGCCTACAATATGGGGATTAGTAATATTTAAGTATTACTATCCCTTTAAGCTTCAGCACCACAAACATCATTGCTCCCTAATACTTTCAGTGCCATAAAGGTGTGGATTGCACACACCTGTGGCACTGAAACGGTCCTTAAATGAGAGAATGGCAGATAATCTGTATATCACAGTTTTCTCTGCCCTTCTGTACTGACTGAACCAGCTGAGCCAGCTATCTGCCGACAGCTGATTTAGATAAACACAAAACTGACAAGGCATTCTTTAACCAATTCACAATTACAAAAAGAAAAGGAAAACACAACAACTACAGCAAATGTTATACGTTGTAAGGATAGCAAATGCAATACGTCTTAAGGAAAGTAACATAACTTTAATTTTACAGATTTAAAAGAATAAATAAAAACTCAGCAAATTTTAAAGAAAAGTATAACCATCAAATCTCATATTAAGTAAGGATTTGAAGATAGATCTCTAAACCAAGTTCCTGTTACTGTCTCCTCTCATCTTGGTGGTTAAGCACTTGTTGAGATAATAGTGTACCGGAATGTGTCAGTAAGATACGTCATAGATGTATACATGATCACTATCATAGGATCATTCTCACCAGAACTGCTGCAACAATTCAATAACAAAGTAATGTCTGTCCGTATTTCAATGTACTGGCATACCAGAGGTCAAAGAGGATGCATAAGCCAATATATATGGGATGGACCGTACTAGTAACCTGATTCCTCTATATAATTGTGTTGTAATGGTTGTTATATACATAGTATGCATCAAAATAATAAGTGTTGTTAACTCGCAGATAGTTGCCTAAATCCATAAAAGTATATATATATATATATATATATATATATATATACTAGTTGAACGGCCTGTTACACGGGCCACAGTGCCTCTGGCAGCCGGTCGCGGGACGGTCACGCGCAGCAGAGACCGCCCGCGCCACTGCTGATACAGAGCTGGACGCTCCTTCGGAGCGCCCAGCTCTGTATCAGCCGCGGCGCAGGCAGTCTGTACTGTGCATGACTGCCGCACGCGCAGCAGTGTCTACTGCGCATGTCCGGCGTTACACACAACTTAGCGAATTATTATATAGGATATATATTCACAATGTAAGGCAATGGCACATACTATAATTTAAGTGACAATATATGAAAACATGAAGGTGCACACCCATAGGTATAGTAATATAAATGTATCAGACTAATCTCACGCAAATAGCCTGTCCAGTTCCAAAATGATGGGTAGGTCTCCTCTGCATATGAACACCAGATAACCCTAGACTTGTTTTAGCCTCGCCATTAAGGTGCATCTGATTTTCCTAGACCCAAAGAGCAAGAGGTCCACATCTGGATTACCCCTCGCCTTTAGGGAGACACCGGAAGGGTTTTTCAAATTGAAGCCAAAATATGTGAGAGGCTCACTGAGAACAAACATATGCAGACATTGCTTTTTCTATGGCAAGTCACCGCATCACATTTATCTCTCCAGTGCCATTACAGAGGCAAAACAAAGACAAGATGTGAGATGTTTAATTATTCTTAGTGCTTTGAGAAAGTAGCTGAACCTCAATAATGAGGCCCAAACCAGACTGAAATGTACATCTGAAGTGATCTTATATTTCCGTGAAGAAGGGACTTGCTAATCATTTCCGAACCAGACCACTTTTTTTTTATACAAGATTAGTCTAATACGAACATGGAACTGTCTCCTGTATAATGACACTAGAGAGCTAAAACGTGATGCTTCTCAGTGGTGACTAGCTGTAGGACAAGGAATATCTGCTTTTGTTCATTCTCAGTGGGCCTCTGACATATTTTTGGCTTTGCTTTAAAAACCCTTAGGGTATCTCCCTATGGGTAAAGGGTAACCCAGACATGTTCTCAGTGCCTAGGGAAACCAGCTGGACTTTTTGTATGAAACCTCCACAGCAGGAAAAAAAATTTATATACACATTTGTTTATTAATAAGGGTATTTTTTCCTTTTAAGAGCTTCCACGTGTTAAATAATTCCCCTTTGACATGCATATATCATTAGATCTGAATTTTGTGCTTTAGTCTGGGGAAGGGTCACTTGCCTATGTTGTATATTGCCCTGTTCCCAATGTGTGTTACCATGTTATTGTTCCTGAATCTTGTAAGAATCTGCTTGCGTCGTTGGCACTATATAAATGAATTTATGAAACAATATATATTACATTGTGTTCACAATGGTTCCAGCCAAGCAGGTGCTACAGCTATCAATCTGGAACAAAATACTAATATTAGATTAACCTGGAGCAGTCAGTTATTACACCCTTTCCTCTGCATTGATATACATCATATAGAGCTGGGAGCCACTTTCCAATTAATTATTTGATAACTAAGATTAACCCCTTAACGACCCTTGACGGTCATAGTACATCAAGGGTCGATCTGACTGAACGACCCATGACGTACTATGACCGTCATGGAATTCCAGGCTCCCCCCGCAGCTGCACGGCGATCGGGGAGTCCGTAACCAGAAGGAGCAATAAAAAAAATGCTCCGTGGTCCTTAACTGACCGCGCCGCGCCGATCGGCCAGTTGTTAAGGTGTTAACCTCCTGGATGACAGAAAGGTCTCCAGTGCTTTGTGAAGCAATGCATTAGCTCTAAGATGACCACATATATGTTGAAATCAGGGAAGCTTATAAAATACACATAGCGTATTGTTCCACTGATTCTCGTCCTGTCCAACAGATTGAAATGTTTATACGTGTCCCTGATTTAAAAGGGTATGTGTTCACCTTACCTGTAAACCTCGCTAGCATCTATGAGGTTACACAAAAGAAATACTAAGGTTGATGGACTACAAAGATGTGGTACAAACCAACTGTACCACAGCAAAGAAATAAACATTCCCAAAATTCCCAATGATTTAATCCTATGAGAGCCAGAGGAGTGTGCGTTGCACACTCCTTTGGCACTCAGAGGGTTAAATGTGGCACTTAACCCTTTGAGTGATAGAGAGGTATCCAGTGCATTGCCAGTCAATGTTTTGGACACCTCTTAAGAAATGAAGGGGTTAATAGCTTCATTTAACCATCTGAGTGCAAGAGGGGTACGCAACGCATTGCTTTGCAATGTGTTACGTACCCCCTCTGGCACTCAAAGGGTTAAATCAATGTTTCCTAAGGTGCACTTGGTTTGCTTCAGAATTCTTCTAGTTTGAATACATCAGTAGCGTCGTATTTGATTTAAAGGAGCAGTAAACTTTTTTTATGAAAAAATATATATCATAGGGACTTTCTTACTAAGTAAAACAAGGGTACTCCTACTGCCGAGAGATTTATATTACCAGAGTTATTACAGTTTAAACCCATGTTTTTTTTACATTAGCAGTATCCTCTAATGGTCTAATTCTAATTAGTTTTTTCTGTTAGATTCTAATGGAGAGGGAAGTTAGAAAAGTCAGAGACTTACAATTCTCCATAGAATGTGATAGAAACTGCGAGTTACTTCCTGTCAGTTAGAACTATCAGGAAGTAAAGCACAGTCAATTCACTTCCTGATTATTTGAACTGCTATCAATTTTGAATAAAACATCTGACAGCAGTGAAAGTGACCTTGTTTTATTCAGCAGGAAATGCTCTATCAAATATGTGTTTTCATAAAAAAAGTTAATTGCTCCTTTAATACAAGAATATTTTTTCAAGGAATTTGATTTTCATTTGCAAGAGCAGTTAGTTTTTTTTCCTCTTTACATTTACAAGTGTACTAATGAGCCGTCATGTTACTTTATTCAATAAGCTTTCAGCACAGCTTGTTACTTAACACTGTCTGCTATGTCATAAGTTCATCTGTCATATATCAGCATTAGAAATTCCAGACTCACTGGGGAGCCACATTCTCTGTCTTACTGAGATCAAGGTCAATCTTACGCTTCCTCCTTTTTCAGGGAGGGTGCAATAATCAGGAAGAGCCATACTGCATGTAACGCTGTGTTCTCAACATGCTCTAGGGTAACATGCTGATTTCAGCTGTTTGTTGACTTTTTTTTACCACCACCTTGATCCCTAAGCTAATGCCAATTAATTGCAATTTTTGGGCACGGCTTTGTACGTGTGTGTGTGTGTATATATATATATATATATATATATATATATGACCAAATACTTGGTCTAAAATGAAGTTTAATAATTTTTAATTCCTGGGAGTGCCTGTCATTTTCCAAGATATGTGTAATCTGTGTGTTTATACATATACAGTAACATGTATGCTCCCTGAAGAAATGCCATCTACGTTATGAAACACGTAGGAGACCCTAATATTTCATTGCTGTTCTATATCAGTGCACAGTTGGATTGTTCCAGTGTTAACTGTACTAGAGACAGGAGGTTAAACAATAGTTGGAGTTATCCCTCTGCCCGCTATGATAGTGGAGTAAACCACAAAGAAGAATATCAGCGGTGCTGATCCAAATGGTCACTGCTTGATATAATATTGACAGAAGAGGTACAAGACAAAGTTACTACAAAAGCCACAATAAAAGCCTACGTACTATCTGGACACGTTGAAATATTCAAGATTTCTGAGCTGGCAATTCGCTAACTTTTTGGGATATATTCTATACATATTCTCTTTGTTTATGTCTTATTTATGTTTTTTATATTTGATGTTAAATATTGATATATAAATATATACAGCACTCTTTAGCACGCTCTTACTTTAATTGGATAGAAGCAATATAGACCACTGTCTAATATTGTATAGCGGATCACAGGGTTACTGGCGCCATTACCACACATAGGTGTTTTACTATATATCAGCCTGGGCCTACAGAAGAGAGCACTCAACAGCAATAAATGAAGAAATGTGTTTATTTCATCATGCCACATTTCTTAATTTATTGCTGTTGATTAATGCTGCCTTGCTTTGGAGGTCCTGGCTGAGTAAATTTACCAATATCCTATGGGAAATTCATAATTGCATTGTGTTGTTATCAGTTATCTTTTATTTTCCGTGTGCCACTGACAATGTTTGTTCATAGCTCTCTCTCTCTCACAAACACACACACACACACATATACTACCAGCGTGTGACAACGATGCCGTTTTTGTTTTTAAAGCATTGCTTAACCCTTTGAGTGCCAGAGGGCTAGGTAATGAATTGCTTTGCCTGTGTCTGTGTGTGATCTCCTGCAGTGTCTCTCCTCCTGCGTGTGTGATCTCCTGAAGTGTATGTCTCCTGTGTATGTGTCTGTGTATGATTTCCGGCAGTCTCTGCCCTCCTGTGTGTTTGTCTGTGTCACGGTGCCCGTGCAATTGCTGGCGACATTCTGTCAATTTTGCTTCCTGTTGCCTCTTATTGATTGGTGTGGCTTTGTTCCGACCAGTATTTGTCCTTAAATGCTGGGCTCTGTCACTTCTCCGATGCCCTTGCGTGGTGTTTCTGTTGCCAGCGATTGTTCCAGTTATTCGTGTGATCTCTGTGTATGACCCGGACTGCCTGACTACTCTGCTGTATCCGTTCCTGCTCTGTGTACCGACCTGGACTGCCTAACTACCCTGGTGTTTACATCCGTTGATACTCCTGCCTTGATTGATTCTGGTATGGCCGGATATCTCATGGACAGGGACTTTGCAAGATTACATAATATTCCATTGCTCGACAGAGAGCCTCCACTTGATATTAAGGCCGTTGATGGGATACCATTGGTATCACCCCAGGTTACCCAGGAGATATGCCCATTATCGATTTGTATCGGAGCTGATCACAAGGAGACCTTACAGTTTCAGATAATTCAGTCTCCTCACTTTGAGGTCATTTTGGGCTTTCCTTGGTTACATACGCATAATCCCCGAATGGACTGGAGGTCGTGTGAGATTTTGCCTTGGTCCGATTATTGTAGGGCTTATTCTTTAAGGCAACCTACTAAAATTTTGTGTACCTCTCCCTCCCTACCGCATGAATACCAGTCTTTCAGCGATGTATTCAGTAAGGGAGAGGCTAGCACTCTACTGCCGGATCGCCCCTATGATTGTGCTATTGATATTGTGCCGGGCGCCATACCTCCTAAGGGCAGAACTTACCCATTGTCTTGTGAAGAGAACCGGGCCATGGAGGAGTACATTGCTGATGCCTTGGACCGTGGCATAATTCGCAAGTCCTCCTCGCCCGCAGGGGCTGGATTCTTTTTTGTCAAAAAGAAAGACGGAGAACACCGACACTGTATTGATTATAGGGGTCTCAACAAAATAATGGTGAAAAACGCATATTCCATTACACTCATTACCTAGCTGTTCAATCGTTTAAAGGGCACATCCATTTTTATAAACTGGATCTAAGGGCGGCATATAATCTGGTACAGATCAAAGAAGGTGATGAGTGGAAATCTGCTTTCAATACTCGAACAGGGCACTACGAGTATTTAGTATATGCAATGCCCATGCAGTATTCCAGGAACTCATAAATGACGTACTCAAGGACTTGTTACAGTCTTGTTTAGTTGTATACCTGGACGACATTTTGATTTATTCTCCTGACCTGGACACACACCGCAAACATGTCACATCAGTTTTGCAGAGTCTAAGGGAGAACAAGCTATATTGCAAACTCGAGAAGTGTGATTTTCACAGGACCAGTGTGTCTTTTCTCGGTTATGTCATTTCTAAGGAGGGCTTTGCTATGGATAAAGACAAACTCGCAGCAATGTTACAGTGGCCACGTCCCACGGGCCACAAACCGTTACAGCTATTCTTAGGATTTGCAAATTATTATAGGAAATTTATTTGAGATTATTCCAGGATTGTGAAACCGCTCACTGATATGACCCATAAGGGTGCTAACACCTCTGAGTGGTCCCCAGAGGCTGTGAGGGTGTTCGAAACTTTGAAATCCGCAATCTCCACTTCCCCAGTCCTGTCGCATCCTATTCCTGGGTTGCTTTTTACGTTGGAGGTGGACGCCTCAGACAAGGGTAGGGGCAGTGTTGGGCCAAAGACCGGGCCCTGACAAGACCTTGAGACCATGCGGATTCTTCTTGAAAAAGATTACCAAGACCCAAAGCCTGTATGACATTGGTGATCGGGAACTCTTGGCAATTATTTTGGAATTACGTGAATGGTGCCACCTGCTGGAGGGTACTAGGGAGCCAATATTGATTTTGACGGTTCATAAAAACCTAATGTACCTCTCTGAGGCTAAGATATTGTCCCCAAGACAAGCGAGATGGGCATTGTTTTGTCCCGCTTCAATTTCATTGTCTCATACCTACCCGGTACTAAGAATATGAGGGTCGATGCTTTATCCAGACAGTTTGGTGCTGATCCGGCATCTGACACTGTACTGGTTCCTATCATACCTCCGGACCGTATTCTTGCCACCTTGCGCACATGTATCACATCTCCTTTGGGTGAGGAGATCCTGGAATCTCAGGCTAATGCATCCCCAGAGAAACCCATGGCAAGTGTTTTGTGGCTGAGCCTTTTCGGGCCAAGATAATGGAGACATATCATTCTTCCCGGGCGGCCGGTCATGTTGGGAAAAATCAATTAATTTGGCTCTGTCCCAGATGTTTTGGTGGCCTGGCATGAGAGATGATTGTGCTGCATTTACTGACGCCTGTGCTACATGTGCTCGTTCTAAGACCCCAAGACACCTTCCGGTGGGGTTATTGCAAGCGGTTCCCAGTGGTGATCGTCCATTGTCACACGTCTCTATTGATTTCCTGGGAGAGCTGCCGGTTTCCAATGGCTATACTGTGATACTCATGGTGGTTGACAGATTCTCCAAAATGGCCCATTTTGTGCCACTCCCTGGCTTACCGTCTGCTAAGGATCTGGCCACGGTGTTTGCCAGGGAGGTGTTCCGACTCCACAGGGTACCCAAGGTGCTGGTCTCGGATCGTGGTAGTCAATTCGTGTCCAGGTTATGGAGGGCCTTTTGTAACCAGATGGGTATCCAGTTGTCCTTTTCCTCCGCCTATCATCCCCAGACTAATGGGGCCGCCGAGCGTTCCAATCAGGGACTGGAGCAGTTTTTACATTGTTTCATATCCAACCATCACGATAATTGGGCTGACTTGTTGCCGTGGGCGGAGTTCACCAGGAATTGTGCAGTATGCAACTCCTCCAGGAGCTCACCCTTCCTTATCAACTATGGGTTCCAACCATGCTTGCTCCCGGACACCTTCCAAGCACAACAAATTCCGGCTCTTGATGAGCATATTGGGCAACGCCACTCCACGTGGGCACAGGTCGAGAATTCCCTACGTGATTCCTTCCTACGAGTTCAGTGCCATGCCAATAACAGAAGATTGCCGGCTCCAGTATTCCAGGTGGGGGACTGGGTCTGGCTGTCCTCCAAGAACCTTAAGCTACAAGTTCCTTGCAACAAATTTGCTCCCCGGTTTGTGGGTCCGTTCCAGGTACTCTGTAGAGTCAACCCTGTTTCCTATGCCTTGGAATTACCGGCATCCATGAGGATACATAACGTGTTCCATGTATCTCTTCTCAAGCCATTGGTGTGTAACCGCTATACCACCACCCCTGCAGTCCCAGGTCCAGTGCGCATACAGGATCATGATGGTATGAGGTGCAGAGTATTCTGGATTCACGTACATTCCGTGGGCAGATCCAGTACTTGGTGCACTGGAAGGGATATGGCCCTGGGGAATGTTCATGGGTTAACCATGCTGACATCCATGCTCCCCTTTTGTTGTGCAGGTTCCATACCAAATTTCCGCAGAAGCCTGGACCTCCTCCACTGGGAGGGGGTCTTTGAGAGGGGGGTACTATCACGGTGCCCGTGATTTCATGTTCTGTCAGCAATGCTATTTCCTGTCTATTGCCTGCTGGATTCTTATTGGCCGCTGGGTTCTGCTCCGCCCAGTGGTTGCCTTTTTATACTCAGTCCTGACTACCTTTGGCGCCCTTTCGTGGTGTTCCTAACCTGACGTTTGTTGCTGTGTATTCTGCTCCGTGTATGATCTGATTCTGCCTGACCTTGCTCCTGTCTTCGCTGCTGTACTACTGTTGCCGACCTGGACTGTCTGACTACCGCTCTCTGTGCACCGATCCTGGCATTGGCTGACAACCGCTCTCTGTGTACCGATCCAGGCTTTGGCTGACTACCGCTCTCTGTGTAACAATCCAGGCTTTGGCTGACTACCACTCTCTGTGTACCGATCCAGGCTTTGGCTGACTACCACTCTCTGTGTACCGATCCAGGCTTTGGCTGACTATCGCTCTCTGTGTACCGATCCAGGCTGTGGCTGACTCCCGCTATCTGTATACCTATCCAGGCTGTGACTTACTATCTCTCTCTGTGTACCGATCTAGCTGTAGCTCTATAGAGCTCGCTGCGTAGTCCATGTCTCACTGACTCGCTAGTTACCGAGCGTGTGCCTGTGCCTGTCAGTGTTGCCATTGGTACCTCGGCCTCCCGAGAGTAAGCCTGTGCCTGTCAGTGTTGCCTCCGGTTACGTTTGTCTCTGAGATAGAGCCTGTGCCTGTCAGTGTTGCCTCCGGTTGTATTTATCTCTGAGATAGAGCCTGTGCCTGTCAGTGTTGCCTCCGGTTCCATTTATCTCTGAGATAGAGCCTGTGCCTGTCAGTGTTGCCTCTGGTTCCGTTTATCTCTGAGATAGAGCTTGTGCCTGTCAGTGTTGCCTCAGGTTACATATAACTCCAGAGAAAGAGCCTGTGCCTGTCAGTGTTGCCTTCGGTTGCCTATACTGCCGTGAGTAAGCCTGTGTCTGTCAGTGTTGCCTTTGGTTTATATCTACCAGAGATAGAGTCTGTGCCTGTCAGTGTTGCCTTTGGTTCCATATTGCCATCGAGATAGAGCCAGTGCCTGTCAGTGTGACCTAAGGTTAACTATACCACTGGAGTATAAGCTTGTACCTGTCAGTGTGGCCTAAGGTTACCTATACCGCAGATGTATAAGCCTGTACCTGTCAGTGTGGCTCCAGTTGCCTGTATCGCTTGAGGGTAGCCTGTGCCGGTCTACTTTGCCTGTGGCTACCTTAGTCCTCTGAGCTAGTCTATTGCCTGGCTTTCTAGTCTCCAACCAGGGCAGACTACTGTCAGTCCGTGTGCCTCCTTGTTACCAGGGTCGTGCTCCGTCTCAGTGTTCCAATTGCCCACACACGCATCCCCAAATTCTATTGGGGATTCTGCCCTGCAGTGCCTACCTCCGCTCGTGGGCCACTTCCTAGGTGGTATTGTTGAGGTTCAGTTCCAGTTTCCTGTCATCTGTTCCTGCATATATATATATATATATATATATATATATGTTATACCTGTTTTGCTTATTTGTACCCTGACCTGTGTCAGATTTGGAAGTGCCTTGGCACTGTCCGGATCTGGACCTGTGAAGGGATCCTGTGACCATTATTATTAAAGCTGATTTTACCTTACCAAATTGTCTGAGTGTTCTGTAAAACCGTGACACACTCCCTGCACTAACAAAACTCCTATCACTAGCAAAGCTATCCCGGCTCTGGCTTCTTCTGCTCTGCACCACGCCAGCTCGTGAAGGCCCTGTAGCTCACCGACTGGCACGGACGTGAACACGCTTCGCAGCATCCAACGGGGACACTGGCATGTCCATGCCCCCGAGTGTCCCCAGACCCAGAATCCAATGCCTGGGTCCCTTCACAAGCAAAGCTATCCTGGCTTTGGACCTGTGAAGGGTTCCTGTGACCATTATTATTAAAACTGGTTTTACCTTACCAAATTGTCTGAGTGTTCTGTAAAACCGTGACACACTCCCTACACTAACAAAACTCCTATCACTAGCAAAGCTATCCCAGCTCCAGCTTCTTCTGCTCTGCACCACGCCAGCCCATGAAGGCCCTGTAGCGCACCAACTGGCACGGGCATGAACACGGTCCGCAGCATCCAATGGGGACACTGGCATGTCCATGCCCCCGAGTGTGCCCAGACCCAGAATCCAATGGCTGGGCCCCTTTGCAAGCAAAGCTATCCTGGCTTTGGCTCCTTCTGCTCCGAGAAGCGCCAGCCCACGAAGGCCCCACAACGCTCCGACTAATTCCAGCGTGTATCCGTCCCGCAGCACCCACTGGGACACTGGCATGTCCATGCCCCCAAGCATCCCGAGACCCACTAGCCACAGCCTGGTCTGCCAACTTTCCAGTGCTGCCAGCAAGCAAATAACCTGCAGCAGCATGCAGCTCCTCATCATCAAGAGGACGCCGAGACTCCTTATCAGCCCTGGTGCGCTGATGCCCCAGAGGTTGCTTAGACTTGATGTCGCCCCTAGACTGCCGCGAAGCTCCCAGTGCATTGGCACGTCCATGCCCCACAGCACATCCCTCAGTCTTTCGCACTCCATGAACCCTCGGCTTAGCGCACTTAGCCACTCCTGCCGCACTTGATGAGCTCGGTACTGATCCCTTTTTTGCAGTGCGTCTATCCGCTGCACAGAGCGAGCCAGCAAACGCACCACCACCCAAAACTCCCTGAAAAACCTGAAAAAAACAAAGGGTCTTGTGCAACCCCACTAGGCCCAGCCACCCCCAGCAAGGAAGAGGAGTCAAGGGTGACCTGTGCAGGCCCCACACCCTCATACCTGTCCTGTTCTGCTCCATCCTCTTCTTCAAGGTCTGGCTCTGGCACATCAGTGGAAACCGGATCAGGTGCCCCTGCACAGTCTTTACCAGCAGAGCTGCTGGACTTACGCCTGTGGCGGTATGTCACTGGACTCGGGCTGAGCCTGGCTGGTGGCTGCGTCTTCCTGGCAGGCCTGTGTCTAACCAACGCAGGTTCCACAACAGGAGGTGGAGCTGGAACATCAGGATCCCCAGAGAGAGACTGAGCTCCAATCAAAGACCGGAGCCAGTCACTCCCTTCAGCCTGCATGCGTGAGTGCACAAGCTCAAGAAGCTGATCAGCTTCCATAAAAAGCAAAGAATTTTTCTTTTTTTTTTTGATCAGCCAGCTTAAGCAGCTAGCGAATGCTGCTTGTCCTCCGCGGTCCAGCTGAAAAGGAAGACCCACATTAGCCTTAACTCTTCCTACCTCAAATTACCCAACCAAAGCTCCCGTTCCACACAATGCGCTGGAAGGGGAGACACAAGAAATTCATCATGCTCCAGTCAGTCAAGATGGACTTCCCGCATAGACCCGGGGCCCATTCCTTCACAGAAGCTTCCCCGCTGCACAAAATGGTGCTGTGCAGCCCCAGGGAAGGGATATTTATAAATGTCGGAGCCCCAACCAAGCAGGATAAGGGAACCGATTCCGTGCCCCTGATTCCAAAGTATTTTCACTTTTCTCCCGCAGTCATGCTCCCCTCCCTTCCATTCCATCAGGGAAAGAGGCCTCTTCCTCAGCATAAATTGAACTATTATAAACCAGACATAACATTCAGCAGTGGTGTACATGGACTGGTCATGGGCTCGGTGGGGATTTTCTTTACATGGCATGGTATATTTCTGTTCTGTAAATTAATTTGTATTACAGTGCATGTACAGGATCACTCCTGTGCATACTTGGGAAATTTCAAAATGAGCCAACAACGAGATATTTGAAATATTAAGCCTTTAACTTCCCAAGAATGTAGATTTCAGGCAATATATCCCTGCTTGCTTTAACCATGAGGTGCTCTTATCAAGTCCTCAAGGACATGCTGTAACTCAGAGTTTTCACTGCCTGAACATACAAAAGAGAAACAGGACATATCCATACCTGGGAACTCTCAGTGTTTGATCCTGAGACTCAAGGTTTTGACTCAAATCTCAGGGTGAAGGGACAAATTCTCAGGGTGAGAGAGTCCAATGGTACCTATTATATATTCTGCTTCAGTTAAAGGGATAGTAATACTTATATATTATTAATCTTTATATTGTAGCCATGTTGAAAAGAATTTAATTGTCCCCAGTGTCATCTCTCAAACCTTTATAGTTTGAGAGATGACTTCCCCGAAGTCAGCGTTCTACTGACTGCAGAGATATCCGGTCTTATTTGCATTAGACGGCTCTGCAGCAGAGCCGAGATCGCGTTAGTAAAAAAAAATTATTTCGCTGAAGCGGTTTTCTACGTGTGCTTGCAAACCAAGCACATGTAGAAGACCGTTACAGTGAAATAATTATTTTTTACTAACGCGATCTCGGCTCAGCTGCAGAGCCACAAGCCTGTCGTACGACAGACTTCCCCTGCAGTCAGTACAATGCTGACTTCAGGGAAGGGGGAAGGAGGAGGAACTTGGCGTTCGGTTATCTCTCAAACCATTAAGGTTTGAGAGATGACAGTGGGGACAATTAAATTCTTTTTACCATGGCTACAATATGAGGAATAGTAATATTTAAGTATTACTATCCCTTTAATTGCTTCTTTTGGATTTAAATTGGTGGAAACTGTACCAGGAAGGCAGAGCAACAAGTACTGCTTTTTATGTGTTCATGCAGCGATATATTTAAAGGGTTGGTAATATCTGATTTTAATAAAATGTAAAATTGTAGATATTAAAAAATAAATTAACTGGTGCAAGTCCCGTCTCTCAAACATGTATAATTTGAGCAATATACTGTGATAAAGTTCCCCCTCCCTCCCCTTTCACAGACATCAGCCTCTAGCTGACAGAAGGAGATCCTGGTCACGGGACCGGCCGCTGGCTCTTCAGCAGTGCCGAAATAGCGCTATCTAAAAGGAAATACTTCACTGGAACGGTCTACAAAATGTGCTTACAAATCTTGCACAGTTTGTAGACCATTCCAATTAAGTATCACTTTTTAAATAGAGCTAATTTGGTCGCACAACCCAAATCTTCTTCTGTTAGCTAGACATAGGACGTCTGTTAAAGGGGAGGGAGGGGGAACTTTATCAGCTTATATTTCTCAAACTATACATGTTGGGACTTGCAAAAGTTAATTTATTTTTTTTTAATATCTAAAATCAGACAATACTAACCCTTTAAGCTGTTGTATATTGAGGACTGATTGGAGCACACCTTGATTACCTCGACCAGGGACATATGGAAACTTTAAGGGTTATTTTTTTTTCAAGATCTCAGGGTCAGCAAATTTTGAAAGTTCCCATTTATGGAATCTCCATCAGTCTTTTTGAATTAAATGGCAGCAATTTAGGGACTAAATAAGAAGTGAAATGGTGCAGATGTAGATAACAATAGTTTTTCTCACACTGAGAATTTTGCCCATCACCCTGAGACATGGATCCCAGGTATGTTCCTGTGTTTCTGTCTGTTAACGTCAGAATTAACCTAGCAGACCTCCATTCCCTTCAGTGCTGGAGAAAAGATAAGCTCATGTTGTTTTATAATGTAAAAGAGGATACAGAAATACTGTACCTGCTAAAAGTGTGTATTTGGAGTTTATACTGTAGTACAACAGCTGGAGAGCAACATAATGCTCAACCCTAGGCAAGTTTACTTAGCACCAGCCTAGAGTGACACTGCGGTGTTTCTGTCCAGCAGGGGTCCACATTCCCTCAGTGCTCAAGTTCACACCCTCCCCCGACCTGATCACACTTTCCCACAGCCTGTAGACTTGAATGAATCTCCAGCTCGTTTGGTTGCCCTTTCGCTGTACACTATTGGCTGGCTCTGTCAGTGTCTCTTTAAGTTCTACTCACTGATTCGTCCAGGTAGCTGTCACTCACAAATTTCTCCCCGTCTCTTCCCTGGCAGCTCAATGAACTGACAGAACACAGAGTCCAGGCAGCTGTGAGCTTGGGGAAGTGAGTGCTTGGGATCTGCTGCATCTCTGCTTCAAACATCTCCTGCTTCTATAGTCCACACAGGGAATTAAAGAAACATCTTTCCTTACATTATTACACCTCCACTTCTTGGCATATGTTGATTCATTAGGGTGAGTTAAACAAACATTTTATATGTCATATCCCTTAATACTGACCAGATGCCCAGTATGCACATCTTGGATAAATATGTATAAGTTTTACCTTTTACAGGCATATGTAACCCCTTGAATGACAGAGCGGTCTTTGTAATGCTTTGGAGACCTCTTTAGCGTCCAACGAGTTAAAGTATGCAAAATGGCATATGTATAATTCATACGTATTTAATATATAATGTGTGTGTAAATGTCAAGGCTTTTGCATGCTGTTCTGCCATGAGTAAATATACTGAATGTTAATAATTATGACCCGTTCTCTTGATGATGAATCCAGGCATCCTGTGTATAGTCTGTGCTTGTGGTATGTGTAATGTTGAATTTATTCATAGAATGGAAGCAAGAGGGGGAATCTGGTCTTTTTGTTAGTGTCTGGCTGTGCTGCCTACTCTTGTCTAGGTCTGTGTGATTGTCCTTTTAAACTTTACGATCTCTCAGCTCCAGCACAGTTCATGCAGATGCCTTGCTGTTATAGCACCCATCTGTCAGGACGGTAGCACCCACCAGTGCTGAATGAAAGGAGAGTGCAGGGTTTTGACTTTGAACGCCTTCTGTCTAGTACATTTATGTTCACATTGATCAGACATTAACCCTTGCACACCCCTTTGGCCCTTAACCCTTTGAGCACCAGAAGGGTACTCAACGTATCGCTTTGCAGAGCGTTGGGTACCTCTCTGGCACTCATAGGGTTAATCATGGTATTGTGGCAGGCTGTAATAGAAGATATGAAGGGGCGTGTTGTAGATGTCTGTTAAAGATGTGCTTACTCCAATCCTTTTATAAACTGGTTGTATTGCTCTAATATAACCATTTGAGTGCTAGAGAGTTATCCAACGCATTAAAATGCGAAAGGTTGGATACCTTTCTGGAACACAAAGGGATAAATTACCATATGTTAGTCTGATGGGTTGGATTAACCATACGAATACCAGAGTCATGGACATTTGAAACATTCATGATACATTATGGCTGTATGGGGTTCATTAACTCTTTGAGTGCCAGCTGAGGTGCTGGTTATTATGATGATGGTGACCGTTTAATTACATCTTTAAATTCCAGAAGTATTGGTATTCTGTTTACCAGTGTATGGATTTCATAGAATCAGCTGTTTAAATGGTGAAAAAATAACCCCAAACATTGTTCTCTCCCGATTACATTTTGCACAGAGAGGATATTTTGCTTTGTTGGGGTAAAGCAAATAATACCCAGTTTTAGACCTATATTCCCTTTTCTCTTGCCTCTTCGTTTTAATACATTATATTGTAAAAAAAAATGTTCTTTATTTCTGAAAACTCCAAATTATTATGAAAATTCTTAATTCACCATACTCCAACCTAGTATATTCAAGATTATGTCTCGTATTCTGTGGTGACAAGCCGATCAACCTGTTCTGTGGTTAACTCCTTGGATTCCAGTGTCATGTTTGCAATACGCATACGTTAGGGACTCACGTAGCACCAAAGGGTTAAACAGTCTATATCAGAAGTGTGTTCCTTTTGGTATCAGTGCCCAGATAACCACTGACAAGTTGTGCATTTGGTGTTGATAATGTTTCTAGATTTGAATTATGTAAACTATTTACTAACCTATGCAGCTTCAAAACGTTGTGTGTAATAAGGTTTAATAACAATACGTTAGTAAAAACTATCTGTAATCATGCACTGTGTTGGCACTCTCTCTTCGAGCAGTGTAATGGAAGTATGCCTGCCACTGTTATAAATATTCATGGATATGCTTGCCTCTGGGTGGTCATGTCACTAAGGGCTATACCCAGAAAAGTGAGCACGAGCAATTCTGCAATTTACTAACTGCACCACACGGGACAGAAATAAAAATACCCATTAGTTTTGAATTATGCTTTTAATCCACTGACTGTGAGAGAGGTCTCCAATTCATTGTTTTGCATTGGAGACCTATCTGCATTCAAGGGGTTAAAACCTCCATTTAAATCCATGAGGATTTGGGGACTTCTACTTTGCGATGCAATATGTTTTGTCCAGAATTGCATCTTTTTAAGACTGTGTGCGTAAGGTCTTAACCCTTTGAGTGTCAGAGAGGCCAGCACCCTATGGCACCCAAAGGGTTATGGGCCATATACAGAAAACATTCTTGAGCAAACCAGCTTCACCACAGAGGGCTAATATAAATTTTAATTTATTTAAATAGATAATTTAACCTCTTGTATGCTAGAGGAATCTGGTGTTGGAAGCCTAGTATTCAAGGGGTTAAAATCCCCAATTAAATCAATTGGATTTTAATTTTTTGCACTTTGGTTCAGTTGATTTGACCAATAAATGCTCTTCATTTTCTTTCTTCATATTGACTTAAAGGGATAGTAATACTTCATTTTATCTTTATTTTATTTTGTAGGCATTAAAAAAGCATGAAGAATGCTATAAGCCTTATCTCTCAAACCTTTATGGTTTAAGAGATATTCACAAGCAAAGTTTCCCCCTCCCGCCCCTTTTACCTAGTGTAAGCCATCTCTTCTCAGATGTGGAATGCAGTCCATAGACCAGACAGGTAACAGCAGGGGATAACCTTCTTCCTATGAGAACAATGAAACCCCTGCCCCCTTGACAAGTTTTTCAGGTTTTTCCCATATCTTAATTGAAGATTGTCCCTCTCTGCAGTCTACCTGGCCACCTCCCTTCTGCTCTGGCTGAACAGGGTTTCATCAGTAAAAGGGGCGGGAGGGGGACACTTTGTCATTGAATTACTCTTGAACTACAACTCTGACAGTATTGAAATAACACTCTCCAAAGTCCAAATACTATGATGATTAATTAGAGCTGCTTTTATTATGAAACATTACTATCCCTTTAAGTGTCCATAGACCTGTCTACCTCAATGCCAACAGAAAACCTTGCAGAACAGATTTAGAGTTGCACTTGGGCATACACTGCCACTTAGCCTGTATTTTACAGTGGGCAGGTAAAGTGTGACTTGGTGCCAATACTAATATATCAGTAATAGGATGGCCTGAATTTTTTTTTCTTCCCTAACGAAGCTGGCCGCCTTACTTGGAGAGGAGAGAGCCATGATACTACATAAAATAATGTGAGAACATTATAAATGAACAGTATGTAAAACACTCTTAATCTCATAAATGATTCTGGGAAAATCAGCTCCCCTTGGCAGTCCTGCTCCCAAAGGAGCAGACATACTGATGTAGCAGGACCTGCATTGTACAGCCAGCTCAAGGGTTAGAAAACGGTGTTGTAGGGATGTCTCATCTGCTGATTATGGGCTGCACTTTCAAAGAAAAGTGGTCTAATTCTGGGGCAACCCAACTGCATAATAGGAGAGAGCAAAAAAACCCTTGAATGCTAGAGAGGTCTTCAATGCATTGCTTAGCATTGGAGACCTATCTAGCATTAAAGCGTTTTTAAAATCCTCATTAAATAAATGTGAATTTGGGGACTTTTTCGACTGAAAATGAACCAACAGGAGACTAAAACAGATCTACATTTCAAACAAACAGTAAACTGAAATAACTGACTGATTTTTGAGGGACACCTACCTAGGGAAGTCCTTCTGATAAACAAATTGAGAACCATTTAGTATAATGTTAAGCCTTTGAGTTCCAGAGGGGTAACAATGTATAGCATACCATCTGGCACTTAAAGGGTTAAGTTCACACTTATGGATCAGTATGGCTGTGTATAAGTTGCCTTCAATCTCCCCACATTCCCTCTGTGTTCCCATCACAAGAAGGCATGGAAGAGGAGTGGCTGATGGGTGGCCTATGTCAGCATTGGCCATATATCATATGCTGATGGCCACATGGGATGCCCAGTCACTGGGCGTTGTGATGTGCATTGTAACATCCAGATTGTCTTTGTGAATAGTCTACATGTGGACCACAAGCCACCATGTGGATCAGTCTCATTGCCATCCATTGGTCTCCATTTCTCTAGAAATCAATGGCTCTTAATTTGTTTAACAGAATGACTTTCCTAGGTAGGTGTTCTTCATACAGCAGTCATTGTTATTTATATACTTTTTTACTTGTATTTTCTCTGTGCCATAGGCCACTTCTAGCTATATCCGTTTACAATCTGTTGAAGATTAATAACCATTATGAGTCATTCAGGTCTATTGTGAGGAGATGTGACCTTAATAATACAGCAAACTGCAGGTATAATGGTAAAATATATAGATACACCTGACTTTTGTTAGAAAGATACCTAACAATTCAAATCTTTTAAATAAAATAAGAGCTTCTTATTCCTAAGGTATTTTAAACAGTTGATAGGAGCTGTTTGGGGCTGGACAGTACAGGTCCTGGCTATTCAAAACATCTGCTACCATAGAAACAGACATAGTTATCCATTATAATTGCCTCTTATAGTGGAACTATCCCTTTTGAAAAGACCTTTACCTATTACATAGATGTGAAAAGTTTACATTTTGTTTTTACTTTCTGATTTCTGCCATATGGCTGTCTGAATGGGGCATGGTATTAAAAATCTATCCTTGTTTAAGATCTGGGGTAAATGCATCAGAATACTGGGATAACAAGCAAAAAGTAGACTGTTCTGTCACTTTGGCATTGGTTAGAGGCAGGGCTGTCCAAAATCAGTCCTCAAGGGCCACCAACAGGCCAGGGATTAAGCACAGGTGAGTTAATCAATGGCTCATTCATTTTGATTGACTCACCTGTGTTTAACCCTTAAGGACCAGTTACATGTCAGAACCGTCACCGGTTTCCTTGCCTAAAGGACCGGTGATGGTCCTGGAACGTTACATATTTTGTGCTTACGGCTCTCCAGCGGGAGAGCTGTAAGCACTAACAGGGTCTGAAATTGACCTCTCCAAGACCGGAGAGGTGTCTCTCAGACCCCCATTCGGCATGCTGGTAAACATCAGCAGGCATGTGTGCTGGCTCTCCGAAGTCCACGATGCAGTTCTTAACTGCAATCCACCATTAGGATCTCTGGTACTTAAGGGGTTAAGCAGGAAAATCCTTAAATCCTGGCCTTTTGGTGGCTTTGAGGACTGAACTTGGACACCCCTGGTTAGCAGGTATGCATAAAATATGGTACAGATTGATGTCACTTGTATTTGAAGAAAGTGGAAATGATGGCTTTTGTTTATATATAATTGATGATAAGTGTGTTGTGATACCCATGATGCCTCAGTAGACCACTATATCCAGCGCCACTTTGCTTCTCCCTGTCAGGGCATGGGTTTCTGTGATTGGCTAATTACACTTTGCTTCTCTGCAAAGTAGAAATATATTTATTTTCTGATGCACTAATCATACTCCAAAATGGAAAGGATTTAACCCTTTGAGTGCCAGAGGGGAATGCAACGCATTGCAGAGCAATGCATTGCATATCCCTCTGGCATGCAAAGGGTTACGTTTGTTCTGTTCTATGAAGTATAATTGCTATGATTTTGCCAAGGGGAACTCACACTTAAAAGGAAATAATCTACTGAATATGTTTTATTACATAAGTGTAATTTTTTTATGTTGGAAAAAAAGGGCACACATCTTTGAGGCACTAAATGTTTTTTTTGTAGATCATGTAAGTGTTTAATGTAACTATACAATTAGGCTAATGTACTAATATTAACTGTGGAAATTTGGGGGCAAATGACCTGCACCATAGGATACAAATATAAATTCCACAAATTCCCACAGATTTAAAACTTTGAGTGGCAGAGGGAATGTATGCAACGCATTGCTTTACAATGCATTGCACACCCCTCTGGCACTCCAAAGAGTTAAATGGGCCTTTTAATTCCTTGAGTTGTAGATTGGTTTACATTTTGTGCAGTTTGGAGTGCCCCAGAGTTGTGCTGTTCTTCGCACACCAGTCTCATTGCGATTGCATCCTTGGTCACCAGAGAAACACTCTGGATTAGGGATAGGAGTGTCCAAATGAAGTGACTAGTGGCATTGTGTGGGTGTGGTTTAATTGTGGGTGGATTTGGCCAATGGTTTGTGATTTGGAGTTTAACCTGAAATTATGGAAAGTGTGCAGAACAGTGTGGGAGTAGGTGGGACTTGCAGGAAAATTAGTGGCGTTATCACCAAACTCATCTAGCCGGAGAATGAGCCTCTGTTCCTAGATTCCCGGTGGCACGGTCTCTGGGGCAGATCTGGAGGGTGGGTCTTGTTCACAAAAGAAAAGAGATACACTTGTGGAGTATACCAAATGGACCATAGGGGACAAATATACATTCTCCAAACATATGGTTTTGCAATCTGTTGGCGATCTCTGTAGCATTCTGGGGTTAAAAGCCCCATTTAGATTTATAAGAAATTCGAATTTATATTTGTTCCCAGTTGGTTTGTGCCACCAGAATTGCTCTGCCCTTCTTTTGTGCATAAAATCCCTGCATTTTTTTCTCATAGACCATACAACTTTTTTTAAAGAAATAGTAATATATATTATAGAGTTTATCCCCCTGAGTAAAACAAGAGTACTCCTACTGCTGAAATGTGTTTTATTCAAAAGTTAGTACAGCTCAAAGTAGAATTTTTTAGGTGCAATATCACAGTGGCCTGAAATTGTACAGTTGCGCTGTTGTTACACCATCCTATGGAGATTTATGGTCCGTGGACCAGAGCTGTCCATAGGATGGCTTAGCAACAGAGCCACTGTACAATTTCAGGCCACTGTGATGCTGCACCTAAAAAATTCAAATTTGAGGTATAATATATAATACCTTTTGAATAAAACAACTTTCAGCAATGGGAGTACTCCTGTTTTACTCAGGGGGATAAACTGTACTCTCTCTCTTTCTCTCTCTCTCTATATATATATATATATATATATATATATATATATATATATATAAATACATTTATTTACATATTAAGTATTACTATCTCTTTAAGTGGTTAACCATTTAAGAACCAGAGGATTGTGCATCCCTTTCAATGCTTTGTGCATCCCTCTGGTCATTAAAGGGTTACAAAACAATTTTAATAGCGGCCATGTGTATGTGTTTTTAACCCTTTGAGTGCCAGAGAGGTAGCCAATGCACTGCAAAGCAATATGTTAGTTGGCTCTCTGGCACTCAAAGGGTTAACATACACCATTTGATTATTCACCCTGAATCTGCTTTACCAAATAAATCTATATAGTGTAAAACCAATATAAATTGTTAGTATTGTGTCTTAGTCAGTCCATTGCCCTTGAAAAATGAATTCAAGAAAATGAGAAAACCTGAGCCCATCATCTATCCTATTACCTCCAAATGCTGCTTTGTGTCACAAAGGTAATTATCCGGAAAATATTGCCTGATACTTTGATGAGATAAACTATGCCCCATGCTTCTGTAATCTACTGGTTACTTCTTACCAGCAGCTACTCCCTGACGTACAGGAGCGCTATATACCTATAGCAATAAGTGACTCTTACAGACTTAAGTTTGAGAGAAAACTGGAGCAAACCAACTGCATAATAGGGGATACATGGCAAATATTTCCCATTGATTTAAATGGGGCTTTTAACCCTTTGGAGTCCTCTCTAGTATTCAACACGTGAAATAATGTGTTGGGAGACCTCTCTTGCATTTAGTGGGTTAAATCCCCATGTAAATCAATGTTGATTTGGGGGGATATGTAATCCTCCTATGGTGAAGTTGATTTGCTCTATAATGCCTGCATTTACCTTTTGAACTTAATGCCGTTAGTGTGTTTAACCCTACGCGTGCCGGAGAGGTATATAATGCATTGAGTTATATACCTCTATGGCAGTCAGAAGGTTAAAAGAAACACTTGCCTAGGCAGGAGTCCTTCATAAAGCAGTCGGATATATCTATGTACATATTTATGCGTTATACCCGCAGTTTCCTATATGTGCTGTGCACCAGTTTAGGCCTGTATTTAGTTTTCCTCTCCATAGAATACACTATAGTTTTCATCAGTCTAAACAAGATTAGCCATAGAGAGGATAGCAAGCCCATGACTATAATGGGACGTGAGACCAATCTCAAGGTAGTAATATGCCCCTGTTCACTTACAGACTGCAACAGAGTTCAAATGCAGGAAACAGTGAATAGATGTATGTTCTTGACTGCTGTATGAAGGACAAATTCCTAAGAAAGTCATTCTTATGAACAGTAAACCTTCTTTATGAAAACCTATGTTACATGGCTTTTACTGCTAAGTAAAACAAGGGTACTCCCATTACTGGCCGTAAGTTGGAACGGTTGAAAACTGAACTGTTACACTCTGTGGAAACAAAGATCCAGGGAGGTTACTCCTGAAAGTTCAAACTGTTAGGAAGTGACTCAGCTGTTACTATCACATTGTTTGAACTGTTGTCAGTGATTGATCCCTCCCATAGCATGCACCAGAATAATTGAAATCTGGCCTCTAGGTGGCAATATTAATGTAACCCCCCTCTAACATTTTAAACTGTAATAACTATGGGGGGGGGGGTAACATAAATATATATATATATATATATATATATATATATATATATATATATATATATATACTGCATGTTAGTGGGAGATGCCATTTTCCATTGCACACTTCATTCCCTGCTGGGGATTGCACATCAGGGCCCTCATTTCAAAAGAAAAGTGGAATAATTCTGGAGCAGCCCAACTTTGCCAAAGGTAGGCTGACCAGACCTCACATTTAACCAGGACGTATAGGAAAAATGCATTCTGCAGGACTGCTTTGATTTTGGTGAAGTACTGAAATATGCCTATTTCCCATTTTTATTTTAAATCGGGCTTTTAACCCCTTGCATGCTAGAGAGTTCTGCAAAGCATCCAAGTTGATAAATGCCCTATTTAATACAATAGGAATTTGGGATTTTTTTAAATTTATCCCCTATGGTACAGTTGGTTTGTCCCAGAACAAATCCACTTTTCTTTTGAACAAAGAGTCTGCAGAGAAGGGGTGGGCAAAGTGAGGTCCTCCAGATGTTGCCAGACTACAGTGCCCATCATCCCCTGCCAGTCATTATGGGTGTTGTAGTCTAGCAACAGCTGGTGTGCCTCTCTTTGCCCACTCTTTCCTTAGCGTAACTCTCATGACCAGGAAGTGTGTTCGACAAAAATATTGCTTTCCACATCCTGTTCAAATACATGTTTTGACCCTTTCAATATCAGAGTGGTATGCAAAACATTGTAAAGTAATGTCCAGTTTCTATTTTGATGCTGTGCAGATGGACACGTTATTAACCCTCTGAGGAGTAGAGGTGTGTGCAGTGCATTACACAGCAATGCGATACGCAACCCTCTGGTCCTCAAGAGGTTAAACATCAGTGACAGAGGATTCTGTAATGCGTTGCCAGATAACTGGACACAAATTCTAATTAACAAGCTACTGGTTCTCAGTGAGGGTACCTTGGCACTTTGGTGTGGGCATTAGCTTAGGGTGCCGGTTTCCCTGTAAATACTGATAAATGGATTTCTTGATTTTCATATAACATATAGTGCTTTTTATTATTTGTCTTTATTTATATAGAGCCAACTAATTCCGCAGTGCTGTACAATTGGGAATAGACATACAGAGGTATTAAATAGTACAATCAGGTGTGGAGAAATGAAGGATCAGAGGGCCCTGCTCGTGAGACCTTATGTATAGTATGCTAATTTCTGTCCTTCTGATTGTGAGACACAAATATATATATATTTTGTATTTGTAAACTTTATTATCCCCTTGACAAACGCCTTATAAAAATTAGGTGTACCCTGAGAAATATATGATACATGGGTTTATGTTTACAGAGCGTGGAATTAAATGTGTTTTCTCTGCCAAGAAACTGAATAAATGCTCAGGGATACCAGACGATGAAACTTAACACACAGGAAAATGCCAGTTTTCTTGTGGTTTTAAGTTACATATCCTAAAGTGATTTTATGTCTCGGGAGAGAGAAAATAGCAGCATTATGTAAAGAGCTTGGTTGGATGTTAGAGGTGTCTCCAATACATTACTGTACAGTAAGCTGGAGACATCCCAGTTAAAACTGGCAGATGTTACATGTTTATTTATAAAGTTATTATTTTGAAAAGAAAAGATACATTGGGCCTTATGTATCAAAACCAAGTAGAGTAATTCTGGGGCAAACCAACTTCACAATAGGGGAAATAAATATTCATACTGAATTTAAGTGAGTGTTAGAGAGTTCTCCAGTGTATGACTTTGCAATCCATTGGAGACCGCTCCAGCATTCAAGGGTTTAACCCTTTGAGTGCCAGAGGGGTACGCCATGCATTGCTTAAAGGAGCAGTAAACTTTTTTTTTAATGAAAAAATATATATTATAAGGATTTTCCTATTGAGTAAAATAAGGGTATTCCCACTGCCGAGAGATTTATATTTCCAGAGTTATAATTTAAACCAATTTACATTGGCAATGCCCTAGTGGTCAAATTCTAATTAGTTTTTCTGTTAGATTCTAATGGAGAGGAAAATCAGGAAAGTCAGAGACATACAGTTCTCCATAGAATGTGATAGAAACTGCCTGTCACGTCCTGTCAGAACTATCAGGAAGTAAACACAGTAAATTCCCTCCCTGATTATCTGAACTGCTATAAATCCTATATAATAATTCGTAAGGATGTTTTTCAGAAATTGTCAAGCGCAGCAGAGATAGCTGTGGACGCTGCAGTCATGCCCAGTAGAGACTGCCCCCGCCGTTGCTGATATGGAGTGGGGTGCTATGAATTCAGACTGTAGTTCTCTCTGCGCAGCTTCCTGGGACCGCGCTGTGGCTCATACGGAGCGGGGCACACCAAATTCAGATCAGAGTCCTCCCTGTGCACCTTGCTGGGACCACTTGGTCCTAGGAAGGTGCGCAGAGAGGACTACGGTCTGATTTCAGAGCACACCACTCCGTATCAGCCGCGGTGCATTCGGCCAGTCAGTACTGCGCATGACTGCAGGGCGGCCACTGACAAGACAGGATCCAGTCAGTTGCTGGGTGGCACTGTGGCCCATGCAAACGGGCTTTTCAACTAGTTTTGAATAAAACATCTGACAGCAGTGGGAGTGACCCGGCTCCAAAAGGGACTGACAGCGCAGGCGCACAGACGTCACTGTGACGAGATGTCCATGCTTCCTGCTCCTGTGAGCATCGGAGAAACGGCAAAATATTTGGAACCAGGTAATATTTCTGGTGACTAGCACTACTAAGCAGCTAGTCGCCAGATGAAGACTGCATTCATGTAAAGTTATTGCGGGGTGGTAGTTCACCTTTAAGGGGTTAGGAATTATCCCTTTTAAAAAACACTTTTTAATATAAATTTGAGCACATTTTATTTGCCACAGAATGTCTGCAATTGTCATTACACATCAAGCCCAGGAGAGGTATCTCATTTTTGATTACACCTTCAATTCACAATGGCACAGCCTGCTTTTTTACTGTAAGCTCTAAACATTGCACCTTTCTCTATAAGCTATAGAGGTGATATTGTATGTCAGACCAACTGCTCCAAAGAGGACATGTAAAACTTCACAATTCTTTTAATTGGGCTTTTAATACCTTGAATTCCTGTGCATAGAAACCCCATAAAATGTCCAGCAAATTTATCTATAACAGTTTTGCTGGTTTCAGTGTATTCCCAGAATTTTGCACTGGGGGGGAGGGGGCATAATCTTTTTGTGTGGTTCTGTGGCTGATAGTGCAGTGAGACAAGGCTGGGACTTGGAGGTCAGTATGTGTGGTTCTGTGGCACCCAGTGCAGTGAGACATATCTGTAAGATCAGAATGGGTGGTTCCATGACTACCAGGGTAGTGGCACAAGACATGAGGGTCAGGATGTGTGGTTCTATGACTACCAGGGTAGTGGGACAAGGCTTGAGGGTCAGGATGTGTGGTTATGTGGCTACTAATGCAGTGGAAGAATGCTTGGGGGTCAGTGTGCATGGTTCTATGGCTAACAATCCATTGGTACAAGGCTGGAAGGTCAGTATGTGTGATTCTATGGCTACCAGTGCAGTGGGAAAAGGCTGTATGATGTCAGTATGTGTGGCTCTGTGGCAGTGGTGGGGAATATGAAGCCCTCCAGCTGCTGCCAGTGGTGAGCAAGGTGAAGCCGTCCAGCTGCTGCCAGACTATAACTCCGTTCATTTCTCATCAGCCAGTGGAGAGTTTTAATCTAGTATCTTCTGGAAAATCTAATTTTGCTCCATCCCTATGACTACTAGTGCAGTGGGACAAGAAACGGTATGTGTGTCTCTTTGGCTAGTGTGAAGCAAGGCTAGGGGTCAGTATTTGTGACTTTATGACTTCCTGTACAGTGGGACAAGGCTGGGGGTCAGTATGTTTGGTTCTGTGGCTATGTGGGACAAGAAAGAGTGTCTGTGTGGTTCTGTGGCACCCATGAAACAAAGCTGGGTGGGTCAGTATGTGTGTGTAGTTTAACTGCTACTATAAGACAAGGCAGGATTGTCACTATGTGCGATTCTATGGTTACTGTGATACAAGGCTGGGTCAGTATGTCATACCTTCCAGCATTTCAAATTGCCAGAGAGGGACACTTGTGTTTTAGGGGTTGTCGCTGGGGGCATGGCTGGTGGGCAAGGCATTAACGAGAATTTTTAGGCTATTTCATTACCTATTGACACCTCATTGTATAACCTAATAAATGACTTATAATCAGACCAAAGTGTTTTATTTACACAGACTAATTTATAAGCACCTATACTGACGTTTAAACAAACAATAATGTGAGTTTTATTGCTGTAGATGCACTTATATACACACCAAACAGTCTAAAAAGAGGGACATCAGGGTGGGGAAGAGGGACAGAGGGATTTAGGTATGAGAGAGGGACTGTCCTTCTTAAAGAGGGTCACTTGGAAGGTATGGTATGTGCGGTTCTATAAATACGTAGGACAAGACTAGGGGCTGTCAGTATGTGTGGTTTTGTGGCACTCATGGAACGAGGCTGGGGTCAGTACGTGTGTGGTTCAATGGCTACAGTAAGACAAGGGTTGGTAATCAATATGTGGGATTCTCTGGCTACTAGTGCAGTAGGATAAGTATGGAATAAATATGTATATGGAGGAAAAAGCAGAAAATGCCCATGCTTTTCTAGGAAATTCCTTCGGAAGGTGAAAAGTCCCTTTTCACACTTTTCTCAGAGAAGATTTGCCTGACGCTTCTGTGCTGGACTATCTGTAGGTGGGGCCAGGCTGGTATGGATATGCAAATTTCTTATCTGCAGTGACACATGGGAGAGAAAAATGTAACTGAGCAGGACCTGAGGGGGCACAGTATCCAAGCATAAACAACTTCATTTTATTTGTTTTCAATGTGCTTTTGTCACACAATTCTTGTGTTTGACAAATATTCACATAATTTATACATATTTAAATGGGGATTTAAACAGCTCAAATGGTAGAGATGTCTACAGTGAGTTGGAATGCTCCTTAACATTCAGGGGGTTAAAATAACCAGTTACATCAGTGCGTTTTTTTAACCCTTTGAGTGCCAGATGGGTATGCAACACAATGCAAATGTTGCGTACCCCTCTGACATCAAAGGGTTAATAAATGTGGGGGGGGGTTCCAGTTCCATTTGCACTCTTGCTCCATACCAGACGGTTTATCAGGGAAAGGCTTGCCATTGCTATTGTATGTCTGTGACAAGGGTGGGCAACCTGCAGCTTTCATCTAGCTGTTGTTGGATCACAACTCCCATGATTTTCCACTGGCCATCGGCTGGCTGAGGATGATGGGAATTGTAGTCTAACAAGCTGGAAGAGAGAGGCAGCTTCACAAACCCTGGTTTAAACTCAGGAAGATGCAATGCAGAACAACACAAAATGAGTTGTAGGTTCTGTTATTGTTTACTTTCATGGAAACCCTCTGTGTGCCACTGTTGTAGATAAAACCATTGATAAATTCATCATCTGTAATGTAATCCATCCCATAATTACAGGATTTATTTAAAAAAAAAAAAACGCCTTCAGATTTTGAATTAGATGAAATCTACATTTAGTCACACATAGAACAAATTAATTCATGCTGGTAAGTCCATTAGTACTAACTAAAACATAAAACATTATTCATAGCTAAAAATAAAATACTCTTAATTTACTCTAGAGAAAAGCCATAGGTAATCTTACATTATACAAGTATACTCGTAATCAATACAGGGATCTCTTAAATAAACATTTAATTCCACATCCTGATCAAATAACTAAGGGCACCCATTAAAACTGGAGGAAAAGAGGTTTCAGCTTCAGAAGAGGTAGAACGTCTTTAAATAATAAAGTCTATGAGCTTGTGAATTTCTTTACCTAGGGATGCGGTGACGTCAGATACAATGGACACATTTCAGAAAGGATTAGATGCATTTCAAACAGCTGGGTACATACACCGTGTGTTTTGTAGATTAAATTGGAGGTTCTGGTTAAAGGACTCACCCATCTTTGAGTCAGGAACAATTCGTTTTCATTTTCTGTGGCAAAGGTTGAACTTGATGGACATTTCTTTTTTAAATCTAATTTACTTTGAGTGGCACTTAGTTATTTGCATTACAGTACTGTGGTCTTCTCACGGCCACTAAAACAACATATTCCCTTTGCTAATGCTAAAAATAAACAAATTAGCAGTCAGATCTGCTGTACTGATATATTTTTTCTAAATAGCAGGTGATTACAGTCTTTATGAAACCTGTTATTATCATACACATTTCCTCAATACAACAGTCTACCCACAGGTATAAACACCTCACATACAATACAAGGGCTAGGCCTAAAACATACTGAGCCATATTCATCAAGTTAAAATAGGTGTAATTATAGAACAATCCAAGTGCATCATTTGGGGGGAGGGGGGAGTCCCTATTGATTACCGTATTTTAAATTGGGCTTTAAAACTCTTGAATGGTAGAGGGGTCTCCAATGCACTTAACCCATTGAGTGCCAGAGGGGTATGCAATGCATTATGTTCCCTTTGGTACTCAAAGGGTTAAATCAATGGTCATTTCCATTTGTCCCCTATGGTGCTGTTGATTTGCTCCAGAATTGTTGTTCTTTTTCATTTAAAACAGGATTTTCATTATGGTTTTCTCCACACTTTAGCTTGATGAATAAGGCACATTGTTAAGGTTGAGCCCATGGCACACACGTCTGGTACCTGCACACGTGTCCTACCTCATTTTGCTCTGGAATTCAGATCTAAGGGTCTAATTTAGCAATCCTGCAGCAAACCAGCTGCTCAACACCGGACAATTAAACAGTGCCTTTGGATTAAATAGGGATTTTAACTCTTTGGATGCTGGAGCTCTGCTCACAAGCATTCAAGGGGTTAAAAAGCTCCATTTATATCAATAGCAATTTGGGGAATTGTCATTTGTCCTCTATGGTGCAGTTGATTTGCCCCAGAATTGCCCCAATTAGCTTGCAGAATTAGACCCTTAACAGAAGGGATGCTAAGGTGAAAATCACTGTCTTTATGCAGTTACCTAAAACATATAGTAGATGTTGGTGACAGTCTACATAACCTGATGCACTTAACACATTAACTCCATGGATCTTTAATGCATGGCAGTGAATAACATCCAAATGAATCACTCTCTTGCAGTGGTGCATAAATCATCACTAGCATTAGATCAAGCATCAAATGAGATTACATTTATAATGTAATTCATTATATTAATTGTGGTTTTATACTGGAGAACTTAGAGTTAATGTTCACAGAAGTTTAACCAACATTTTCCCAGATTTTGTTTTTTTAACAGTGAGAACTTCGGCTTTAATTAAATAAAAAAAAATATTTTTTTTTTTGTTGTTGTTAAGCATAGCCGTGTACTTTCCCTATTGTAACATCCATTTATTTCTATATTTACATGGGCAAAAGTACATCGGCTTCAGGAGCTGTAGTTAGAATATAAGGATTCACTAAGCGGTGATAAAGAGGTGAGAAAGTGGAGACGACTTCTCCAGTTTATCACTTCCTCAGTTCCTATGTTATTCTATGGAGCCTATGCATGAAGATTTCTTCAACATTGGAGATCATAGTGCATTATCTCCATAAAATAACACAGGAATTGGAGAAGACATCTCCACTTTATCACCTCTTAGTGAACCTCCTACTGCCAGTGTTTTTCAACATTAGTCCAAAGGGTGCACCAGAATTGTGTGTTTTTGAAGATGTCCCTGTTTGTTACTAGGTGAGTAATCAGGGAGTCGGTCATTGTGATTGCTCTTCCTGTGTGCAATTAGGGATCTCCTTAAAACCTGACCTATTGGTGTGTCCCAAAGACCAGAGCTGCGAATCACTGTTACACAGACTGAGCAGGTGCACAGTGATGTCAACAGAACATGATTTTCTGATGTCCCATGCAGGGCATGTAAAGAGTATGGTTGTTATGATTTGTATGGCACTGACTGAGCAGGTGCAGAGTGATGTCAACAAAACATGATTTCCTGATGTCCCATAAAGAGTGTGGTTGTTATTTGTATGGCAGCAAAGCAGTATTTCATGTAATTGTCTGTACTTTAACCCTTTATATGTCATCTCTACCTCCCTTATTCGGGAAGCTAAAGAGAATAAATCTATATACCAACCACACCATAGATGACCAATGAAAATTCCCATAGATATAAATGGAGATTTAGCCCCTTCAATGCTAGGGACATTTCAGTGCATTATGAAGCAATGTGTTGGAGACCTCTCTGGCTTTTTAACCAGATGGGGTTTAAAGCCCCATTTAAATCTATGGGCATCGTACGGTGCACAAGGGACTGACAAGGGACTGACAGCGCAGGCGCACGGACGTCACTGTGAAGAGACGTCCGTGCTTCCTGATCCTTTGAAACGCCGAAATCTTGAGAACGGGGTAAGATTTCTGGCGACTAGCGCTACTAAGCAGCTAGTCGCCAGGTCAGCAGTAAGGGGAGATTTAGTTATTAAGGGGTGAAAGTTCCCCTTTAATTTTCAAAGCTGAATTTTCTAGGTGCAATATCACAGTGGCCTGAAATTGTACAGTGGCACTGTTGCTACACCATCCTATGGAGATTTATGGTCCCGGGACCTGAGCTGTCCATAGGATCGTGTAGCAACAGCGCCACTGTACAGTTTCAGGCCACTGTGATATTGCACCTAAAAAATTCAACTTTGAAAATTAATAACTTTTGAATGAAACACCTTTCAGCAGTGGGAGTACTCTTGTTATACTCAGGGGGATAAACCCTACAACATTTTTTTTTTTTTTTACATTTTAATTATTACTATCCCTTTAAAGGTCAGTATGTGTGTTTATAAATTAGTCTGTGTAAATAAAATACATTGGTCTTGTTATAAGTCATTTATTAGGTTACACAAGGTGGTGTCAGTAGGTCAAGAAATAGCCTACAAATTCTTGGTAATGCCCCAGCCACGCCCCCAGAAACTTCCCCTAAAACAAAAGTGTCCCTCTTTGGCAATTTGAAATGTTGGGAGGTATGAAGTCGTATAACATAAATGAGAAGAGAAATGAACTGGGCTGTACAGGGGTATGTAATCTGGTCACATCCTATATAATAATTCGCTAAGGATGCTTGTCAGAAGCCGTCATGCGCAGTAGAGACAGCTGCACGTGCTGCAGTCATGCACAGTAGAGACTGCACGTGCCGCGGCTGATACTGAGCGTGGCGCTCTTGAGTTCAGACTGGAGTCCTCTCTGCACACCTTCCTGGAACCGCTTTGTCCCAGGAAGGTGCACAGAGAGAACTACGGTCTGAATTCTGAGTGCTCCGCTCCCTATCAGCCGCACCACTTTCTGCCAGTCAGTACTGTGCAAGACTGCACCACGGCCACTGACAAGACAGGATCCGGCCAGTTGCTGGGTGGCACTGTGGCCCGTGTAAACGGGCTTTTCAAGTAGTTTACATATAAATTGGTAAAGGAACCAGCCACTGTAACCCAGGAGTGGATCTCGTGAGGACTGGGATTATTGGCCCTGCCTATTACTTAGCTTAGTCAGTGGGACTATCATGGATAAGGCAACTCTCACAAATCGCCACCCTAGACCAGGCATAAGATACTTTTGGCTCTCCAGCTGCTGGAGCCTACAATTCCCATCATCTTCAAACAGCTAAAGGTTTATTGAGGATGATGGGAGTTGTAGTTCCCAAGGTCGCCTATCCCTGCGCTGCCCCTACAACCATAATTTCCAACCAGCAACTGTTGAGGCTGATGGGAGTTGTAGTCCCCAAGGTTGCATACACTTGTGCTGGACAATTGTATACTTTACTTAATTGGAAATCCAGCTCTGACCACAGTATTTAAGTCAGTTGTAAGCAGTTATCTTGGCCAAAGGCATTAGTGGGCAACCTGTTCAGGACTACAATTCCCATCATCCCCAGCCAGTTCTTGGATAGCGGCGGAGGTGGGAATTGTAGTCATGAACAGCTAGATGGCCTCAGATTACCCAGCCCTAACCTGATCTGTGGGCTGGTCCTCAAAGGCACTTTTGTATCAGTTACGTGGTCTACTGATAAAGTTACATTGCAAATATATGCTGGAATTTTTGCAGCACTTTTTCCATATTATTCACTTCATTCCTCCGAGTATCACATGCTGTTTCCTGTAGATACCGATACAAACCTTCTGCCACTGGAAGTCAAGATCTTACCCTATTGTACGGCGCTGCGGAATAAGTTGGAGCTATATAAATAAAAAAGAAGAAGAAGAATTTCCTGTTAGGTCAAGTAGGCAGCCCTCTAGAGAAGCAAATAGTGAATGATGACCCAGCACACACCTAGATGCTGACCTTGTGGATGTGGCCAAAGCAGTCCCATGTCGCTGCACCAGACACATGTTTCTGGAATAACGGTCCTGATTTACCAGTTTTACTATTTCTTTAATGTGGCTTTTATATAATAGTTCGGTCTGTTTATTTCTTTCTTTACACACCCCTTCGTGGTTTGCTTTGCAGTGAGTTGGAAACCTCTCTAGCGTTTAAGGAGCTTTTTTGTGTTTTTACATATAATAGGTTTAGGATAATTCTGTTCCTGTTGACAGTGGTTTTGACTGGAATGGGATCTCATGAGTGGGGGTAGGGACATGAATGCATACCTCCCAACATTTCAAATTGCCAAAGAGGGACACTTGTGTTTTAGGGGGTGTATTTGGGGGTGTGGCTGGTGGGCAAGGCATTACCAAGAATGTTTAGGCTATTTCATGACCTATTTATACCTCTTTCTGTAACCTAATAAATGACATATAAATATTTTATTTACACAAATTAATTTATAATAACATATACTGATGTTTAAACTAGCAGTAATGTGAGTTCTATTGCTGTAGAGCAATATGATACACCTATATACACACCACACAATCTGATCTCCTAAAAAGAGGGACATGAGGGTGGAAAAGAGGGACAGAGGGATTTGGGTCTAAAAGAGGACTGTCCCTCCTAAAGAGGTACAGTTGGGAGGTATGTGGATGAGGTCTATTGTACTCTTTCCAAACTGGGTTTGTCATATTAACCCCTTAAGGACTACATGACATACTATGCCCTTAAGGACCGATGACGGTCATATTATGTCACGTACTTAATACTTACAGCACTCCACCGGAAGCACTGTAAGTAAAAACAGGGCCTAAAATTGACCACTCCAAGACACTTTCAGGCCCCAAAGCAGCGCGCCGGTACACGCAGCAGGCCATGTGTGCCGGCACATCAGCAGGGATCAAAGTGGTCCTTATGGGACAGAAACGTCCCAGGACCACTGGTCCTTAAGGGATTAAGTTATGCTAGTGACTGTTGCTGCAACATTTTTCCAATGCAGATGGCATCTGCTTTGGAGTTAAATATCAGAATCCCAGCTAGGCTGGATTTTCATCTCGGAAGCCCTTAGGCTGGAAACAGGCAACGTGAGACAGCTGTGGAGGGCTACATTTCCCATAATTACCAGCCAGCCATTGGAGCTGTAGACCTTCTCATCTGGAGAGCCCCAAGTTACCCTTTTCCCACCTAAAGGCTACTGAGTTAAGGGACAGTAATGTTCCATAAAAAATGTTGTTGCTTTTGTAGATGTTAAAATAATAAACTACGTGCCACAAATCCTATCTCTGAAATCACTATGGTTTGAGAGATATTCACACTGAAAGTCCCCCCCTCCCACCCCTTCTGATGTCAGCTGTAAAGCTGACAGCAGAAGATTCGAGTTGTGCAACTCAAGGAGGCTCTTCAGCAGAGCCGAAATTGCGTTATTTAAAAAGAACTACTTCATGGGAACGGTCTACAAAGTGTGCTTGCAAACCAGGCACATTCTGTAGAACTTTCCAGTGAAGTAATTCTTTTGAAATAACGTGATTTCGGCTCTACTGCAGAGCCGCCGGCTGGTCCCCGGACCGGGATCTCCTGCAGTCAGCTAGAGGGGGGAGCTTTCAGTGCAAATATCTCTCAAACCTTAGCGGTTTGAGAGATATGATTTGTGGCACGTAGTTTATTATTATTATAACATCTACAAAAGTAGATGATTTTTTATAGAACATTACTGTCCCTTTAAAAGCTGGTATTCGGATATTTAACAATAAAGTGGCAGCCAGCTGCATTGGAAAAATGTTTGTGACAGTAATCGTTATATCGTACTTAATATGACAACATGAAATCCAATTTGTGCTATTTATCATTGTGGGCTATAATATTAGTTGAGCCAAGATGAGGTCTTGTTTTGGATACTCTGACACCAAAGCAGATCCATAATGGTAAAACAACCATCCGATAGAGTGTGCAGATAGATGTTTGAGTCTATTTGAGGAGAAAGAGGTGATGATAGATAGAAATGTCAGTGGCTTTTCATACACTAACCAAATTCCTGATTGGAAATAACCCAGTGTAACTAAATGCATCTCTAGGGATTGATCTCTGGGAGTCCTTGCCTCCCAGATTTATTCCTGGCACGGATCGGGGGAGCACTGCCTTATGGTCTGAAAGATCTCAGAAACTGTAACTTGAAATTGTTTTTATTTTTGGTAAATGTATTTATATTTTATGTTTAACCAGATGTGTAATTTTTTTAGAATTAGAGATGTGCAAAGCATTGCTTTGCAGACTTCTGGTCATCAAGGGTTTAGTTAAAGGGATAGTATATCTTAATATGGATGGTTTATTCTGCTTAGAAAAACAAGGGTGCTCCAAAAGCAGAGAGATGTTTTATTCAAATGTTACTACAGCTCAAACATAATTATTTGGGGGGTATTTCCATGGTCTGAAAATGTATGGTAGCACTGTTGCTAAAGCAAGTCTATGAACAGCTATTGTCAGTGAAAGTAACCGCAATAAAATGCTGTAGCAACAGTGTCACTTCACAATGAGTTGGGGATGTCTTTATTACTCTGGAGCTCAAAGGGTAATATATATATAATTTTTAAGCTCTTAACCTCTTTATTGGTCATCCATTAAGACTAGAGGGAAGGTGCTTTCGACTAATAGGCATGGATTCTTTACAGTAAGGGAGGTAAAGCTATGGATTTCTTTGCCTCGGGATGCTGTACTTGCATTTAACGCAACTACTTTAAAAAAAGCAATGGAAGCCTATCTAGCACAGAACAATATTGAAAATAATGACAGATGGCTTCAATGCAGATGTTGATCCAGGGAACTATCTGACTACCATTTGGGGTCAGGAAGGATTTTTTTTTTATCCATTTGGGGCTAAATTAGAAATGGCTTCAGAGATTTTTTTTGCCTTACTCTGGATCAACAGGGGTGTTTTTGGCATGAGCTGGACTTGTATTGTTCCACAATATGCTGGATACCCCACATGACACTCAAAGTGTCACAGAAAGTCCCTAAAAAGCCTTTTTGATAATTTCCCAGTGTTATCCACTGTCGTGCAAATGTTCTGCATTGTGCACTAATACTGCTGTGGGCTCAAGCCATCGGCCTTTTGGGAACCTATCCACACTACTGACACAGTGTGAGTCTGTTGTGTTTGATTTCCTCAATACTCTAGTTCTAAGCAAGGAAGATATTTCACTTCAACAATAGGTCTTAGGAACAATTAACCCTGTCTTACCATAATCTGTCCAGAAAACCCTAATGGCCATTATTAATTAATTAGAATTTAATTAGTACTGAATATCATGTCCACAGAGGTCAGCATATTTCTTTGTGGTCAGACTCCAGGACTACAACCTTCTTATTTTTACTTATATTTTATTGTGTTTTGGGTTATAGAATAAACACTTCATTTGGATAAAGCTGCGGTCTGGCAACCAAGAATAATGTCCTCTGAGGACATGAGACTCAGTACTAATTAAAGGTTAATTGATTCATAGTGGCCAGTCTGATTCTCTGCTCTAATTAACGTGGGGGGTTACTATTTGTAGTTTGTACCTTTTTGATATTCTAGTCCACATTGCTGAAAAATTGCCCTTCTCCTGGAAAGAAGATCCTATGTGTAAAAAAAAATGTTATTGAGCATTTTTCGAAATGACAGTTGGCAGCATGTGTTTTTTTTTTCCAAACTGAAGCAGGCAGAGTGCTTAACTTAACCCTTTGAGGAAGCAATTCATTGCATACCCCACTGGACCTTTAACTATTTGAGTGTCACAGGGGTATGCAACTCATTGTGTACCCCTCTGGCACTTAGAGGGTTAAAGTATAATGATTACAGTGTTTATTGGGTAGAGTCCACCTCCGTGGATATGATATCTAGAACTGATTGAAGATGTTACCTTCTGATAAAAGGACAATATTCACTGGGACAATAATGATTTTCTGGCCATAGTAAATTGAGGTTTATTATTAGGAGACTAGTTGAACAGCCCGTTACACGAGCCACAGTGCCACTGCCACCCGGTAGCGGGGCAGTCATACGCAGTATAGACTGCCCATGCCGCAGCTGATAAGGAGCTGGACACTCCGAAGGAACGTCCAGCTCTGTATCAGCCGCAGCGCGGGCAGTCTCTACTGCGCATGACTGCAGCACGCGCAGCAGTGTCTACTGCGCATGATGCGGCGTTACACACGTTTTAGCGAATTATTATATAGGATGTGTGTTCTCCTTTAATGACATCTGGTCGATGCATCAATATATTTATAACTCTCTGCCATCCGAAGAGTTAACAATGCATTAGGAGTGCACCCAGTTAAAAGGGCTTTTGACATAGTTTTTGTATGCTGACTGTGATACCACAACTGCTGATTTATATTCTTGGAGCGGAATAAACTGTGATGCAATAGCCCATATCTTGCTTTTGTGGTTTAACGAACCATTTGTTTTCTTAAAAGACAACTGTACCTACATTATGAAGTGGCTCTTAAGTTGTTAAACAGAGGTACTTATTAAGATAGGAGTCCTTCATACACCAGTCTTGTGTACATATGTATTTATTTTGCATAGTCTCTGCAGATGTCTGTTTTAACTAATCCCTATCTATTGTGCCTATAGCTCACATGTTCTCCGTGGACCAGATGTAATCAATATCTGGACCTCCACCTGTTGGAGACTACAAATCCCATCATCCCCAACCAACCTGTGCCTGGTCTTGTCTTCAAAACCACACATTTTGTGAAATTATACTGTCCAGCTATAGACTACAACAAAGTTCTGATGAAAAAATGTACATTGATATACTTCACAATTGTATGAAGGTGGCCTACCTTAGTAATTCCATTAAAAGCTATTTCTTCCAATGGATATCGTTCACCTTCTAGGGTGACCAGGGACACATATGAAAAATGCACACTACAGGGCTGTTTTGATTTCAGTGCAGTCCAGAAAAATGCCTATTATCTATGTGTCCCCGGTTAAAGGTGAGGTCTGGTCACCCTACCTTTTATTGTTATCCATGAAGAGCCAACTTTTTCTGCAGCACTGTAAAAGAGGGAATAGATTTACTGAGATTTAAGCCTGTACAATTACAAAACAATCAGCATACCTGGGAACCTAATCCTGTGGAGTCCTCAGAGAGGGCTCATGGGCTTCGACCACGCATATTTTAATTTATGCATCATAAAGGGTGGTGCTTAATTGGGTGGGTGGGGCTTACCATCATTGTGTTGGGGGAGTGGGCAGAACAGGGTGGGAAGGAGAACTGGGTGGGTAAGTAGCTGAACAGGGTGAGAAGTATGCAGAGGTTCACAGGAAACTCACCACTACCACAGATTCAGCCTCTATCCCCGGAGACCCGGTAATTTACATTATAACCGGAGACTCCGGGGCAGAGTTGTAGTGTTCCCAGTTATGATGATCAGAGGGACATGCAACAGGACCAGAAAGATCTGCTTATAGGAGCTTAAGGTGGAACTGTCACTTTGCTAACATAAATGCAGGTGCTTTCGAAAGCTCTTTCAATATCACCTGTTACAATTTTTTATTTAAAACAAAAGTTTATAGGATAGTTAGGTTTATTTGTTTGTCATGTTTAGACAGTACTTTCTGACATCCATCACAGATAATAACATTCATCAGTGTTTCCCATCCCTGTAGTGAAAATCAAAAAAGCTCACACATTCTAAATGTATCACATAAGTTGTATCAATGCGCCACCTCCACCTCACCATAAAGGTGGGAACTCATTAGGAAAAGAGTCTATAACGTGCTCCCCATCCCAACTGCCATTGCCTGAGAACCAGTACTAACTCAAATTGCATAAGCTAACTTATCAACCAAACAAAAGCTAAATGTCTTATAAACTATTGCTTGATATAAAATGGTTAACATAAATACAGGTGATTTTGAAAGCCCATTTAAAATCACCTATTTAATATAAAGTGACAGTTCCATTTTAAATATGAATAACTAGTGAATGCTGCATAGCATTGCCTGTGGATTTGAAGCTCCATGCACGTTGGGGACCTGCTGGATGTCGATGGCAGGGAGTCTCGCTGCATTGATTTTGACAGGAGTGACTAACAGGGCTTCGTCCCCTGGCCACTCCTGTCAAAATCACTGCACTCCTCCTGTCAAAATCCTGCCAAGTGGTGATTCACGGGGTGCAGGACGCATTCCGCCTCCCTGTTTCCCAGGGAGGGGAGGACAGCGAACCATAAACAGTTAAGATATTATATATAATATATATATTTTTTTTTCATATATATATATATATATACTAGTGTAAAAGCTTGTGTACACAGGCCAAGGTCCGGGTAGTGTTAACTCTTTGAGCGTGAGAGGGGTAGACAATGCATTGCATACCCCTCTGGCACTCAAAGGGTTAAGAGGCCACTACCTCACTGCTCCACTGCTTGCGTCACCTCACTCACGCGATGCAGTCATTCGCAGAAGAGACTGCCTGAACGTGGGCAGTCTGTACTGCACATGACTGCATCGTGACAAACATCCTAGCAAATTATTATATAGGATAGTGAGATAGAGATTACACAGGCAACTCTGAAGGACTGACCTGACCACAACACTCATGCTTTGTACTGTAATACTGCAGCAATTCTGGGGAAACTAACTGCACCATATGGGAAAAATTACAATTCCTGTTGACTTTTAAATGGTGCTTTTAACCCTCTCTGAATGCTAGAAAGGTCTCCAGTACATTGCTTCATAATTTCTTAGCATTCTCCTTTGCATGCAATTTTCCTTTGTCACTTATGGTGCATTTTCGCCTTAGAATCGATCCACTTTCTTTGATAACATAGCCCATAAGGGAGAACATTTTGATGCAGCCATATTAATGAGCTTGGCCCTGTCAGGGGACATTACTAAAGGTACAATATAATATAAATCCTGATCCGTAGCACAGAAGAAAAGAAGAACAGTTGTGGGGGCGATCCTGCTGCACCATAAGGGAAAAATGCATATGTACAATGGATTTTTATGAAACCTTTAACCCCTTGAATGATTCACAGTACATTGGAGCCCTCGTTATCATTCAAGAGTTTAAAATCCTATGCTGCAGTTGGTTTGCTCCAGAATTGCTCCTGTTTCTTGTGTGCATACAGCTGTAATGAGGCTTGTCTGTGTCTGCATCGCTCTGATAATGGAGAGGTCTTGCTACTGAATTCAGTCCTGGTTGCTAATAATCTGTTTTGGAAAATTAGATCAACACTCATCATTTAACTTTATTTTCAAGTATTTCAGTCATTGTAATGATATTAATTTTACGGCTCTCAGTGTGAAGGACAAATCTTCAATTGTTATTCCGAAAAAACTTATGCAAAAATAAGGATGCAAAAGCATAGCTCCGGTTAGTCAACCTAAGGCCCTCCAGCTATGCAGGTCTACACTTCCCATTATCTCTGGCTGGGGATGATGGGAAATGTAGTCCTGAACAGCTGGAGAGCCTCATGTTGCCCACCCATAGTATAGGCACTTTGTATGCATTTCCAGTCTCATTATGTGCATATTATATTGGAAGGTAATTGGTATTCCTCCTGCTAGTTCTTCTCTCCCAGTGACAAAGAATATCAGAAGGATTTGTGGTAAGTCGTTGAAGGCAAACTGGAAATATGCTGCAGCTGAGATTCAGAGGATGATTCAGTAAAGAAAACTAGTACAATTCTGTAGCAAACCAACTGTACCATAGGGATATACCTGGGAACTTTCAAAAATATCTGCAGTATTAATCCTTAAAGGGACACATACCTCCTAATAATAAATGCCACTTACATTAATATGGACTGTGAATCAACTCTTTTTGACTTGGTTCTTCAGAATTAAGCTTTAACCCTTTGAGTGCCGGAGAGAGAGATCCAGCTCGAGAGCTCCAACTCATTACTTTATAGTGGATTGGATACCTCTCTGGCACTCAAAGGGTTAATTAACACTGGATAACTTGCCCATGGATGCAGACATTATTATATTGGTAGTATTCCAAGGACCCCAAACTCTTTCCAATGAAGGCTTCTTAAGAACTTTGGGCTCCTTGAGTTGTGTATTATTATTGTCTGTCTCTGTGGAATTGATATCCAGTGCTAAGATGAAAGATTCATTTTGGAAAACCATTCCACACAGAACAGATTTTCTGCCCATAATACTATTGATACCACAGAGCTTACAACTGAAATGGAGCTATAGTGTTGATACCACAGAGCTTACAACTGAAATGGAGCTATAGTGTTGATACCACAGAGCTTACAACTGAAATGGAGCTATACTAGGGACACCACATAGCTTACAATTGAAACTGAGCTACACTAGTGATAACCAAGGGCTTAGGGAGAGTGTGAGGCATAGGGGAAAGGGGGTATAGAGTGTGAAGAAAAGCAGTGGGCTGAAAGACAGGCAAAGGTGAAAGAGAGGCAAGGTGGAGAAGGAGAGAAAGAGGGGCAATAGGGGATAGTTGTGTGAGAGAGATGGGAGAAGGCAGTATGGTGGAGGTTGAAGTGAGAGTGGGGCTGACGGATTGAAATGAGAGTGAGTGGGGCTAAGAGGGTTTAAGGAAGAGAATGGGCTGATGGCAGCTTAACAGTGGGGTTTTTTCTACTGTCCACTGGTAATCTGAGACCCACACATACAATGTCAAACATCCCTGCCCCCCTCTTTCCTGAAAACCCCTCCCGCTTGTCTACCTTTGCTGGTGCAGGAGGGAGGCCTCATGATGGTCCGGTGGGGTTTCAAGGGGTCTGCACCTCCTTTGGTGCACACTTCTTCATACCCCAATGGTCTGTATTATTTTAACACCAGGCAGCATGAGGAAGATTTGTGCCAGGGGAGGCACAGGCCTATATCCAAGGAAGTCACTGGTGTCGTGGGACTGGCAGAGTTGTGGGGCTGGATGCACTGCAACCTTGGCAACCTCCTAAAACTGGCCCATGAAGACCAGAGGGATGCACAACACATTTTGAAGCAATGCATTGTTCATCCCTTTGTCCCTCAAGGGGGTCAATGGAATGTTTGCAGAAAAAAAATATTGAGAGTAACAGGAATTATTTCAAAGCTTAGTTTATTGTTCTTGTGCTTTGATGAAAGCAACCACAAACAATATAATTATTTTCATGTGTGGATTCCAGTTAGGGATAGGCGAGTAGTTATTTTTAATTCCTTCATGATATTCGGTGGGACGGGAGAAATGTTTTCTCTTTCATGTAAATCTCCACAGTAAAGAAAACCAGGCAGAACCTACCGGTGGAGGGTAAAGCCCATTGATCTCAGTGGAATTAAACTTCTTGTATTCATCTGTTTCTCCACCACATTCCCAATGTGCCTGCTCACACACCACCATACATGAACCCATACATCATGCACGCATACACTGGTCTGCCAGTGCAGGCTGAAAGAACCTTCTTATGGGAATTCCTGCTGGAGGAGAAAGGTCCTAGTTTCCACCAATTTCTTCTAACAGTGAACATTTTCACCCATATATAATTCTTATTTAGACGTTTATTAAAGTGGACTTGTCACTGTAAGTTAATCCTTTGAGTGCCAGAGGGATGCACAATGCATTGCGTACCCCTCTGGTACTCAAAGGGTTAAGTATTAGTTAAAGTGATAGTAATGTCTCCATTAAATTTTATCGGCGAGTCTTCTATATGGTTTGCGCTATGTTTAATGACTTACTGTTAAGTAATTAAAAAGCTATTCAAGGTAAAAGGATCCCCCTCCCACCCATTCTGGCCACGTCGCTCTGCATATAAGTGTGGTCCAGTTGGAGAGTGGCAAGCATGGGTGGACTGTCCTATCGTCAGATCGGGCATCCGCCGGTGGGCCGCTAGATCATGGGCCGGTTGGAGAGATCAAAGGATCTCACCTGACGGTCCCACAATAGTTTAAAGTAGAGGTCTGTGCTGCCACCGGCACAGGCACTCTCTGTGACAGCCCTCACGTTCCTTGCTAAAGCAGAGCACCAGGATATGACATAATATCCTGGAGCCTGCACTCCCATGCCGCAGAGGGACCATAAGGGGGCGATGATAGGGACGTTGGTGCTGGAGGCTGCACGGACCTCTCATTTCCCACACTGGACCAGCAGGGAATGCAAGAGAGGAGGAAGAGACACGTAGCTACAAGATGTGTTGAGAGGCAGAGGAAAAGAGGAGAATACTATATGGAGAGTGAGGTGGGTAGAAGAAAGGCAGGGAACTGAGGAGGTCTGACTGAGCAATATTAGGGAAGAGGGGTAAGCAGTGGGAGAGAGTGGAGGGGGCAGGGAAGAGCGGGTGAAATAGACTGGGGGAGAGAGGAAGCAGCAAAGGGGCCTGTATGTAGAAAGTGAGAGGGGGTAATAGGCTGGGAATGAGAGTGTAGAAAAGGGCTGGGGAAGAGAGAGTGGAGGAAAGGGGGTGTTGTATTTAACCCTATGAGTGCCAAAATTGTGTGTGTGTGTGTATATATATGTATATATAATATATATATATATATATATATATATATATATATGCTTTATCAGCCATTTGCTTATAATACAAATGTTTTTTGAAAAAATTAACCTTTATTTGTTTGCGGCACAGTGTGCCACTTTATACTAATTTGTGTTTGGGCAGGTCCAGTATTACTGCACATTGCACTATAAATTCCCATACACTCGGGGCATTTCTAATAGCACAGTGAGTTTTAAGTTTGACCTCAAACATAAATATTTAAAGAGATAGTAATGTCTACAATAAAGTTTGTCTCCGAGTCTTCACTACTGTAAACATAACACTTTGCTCTATGTTTAATAACTTACTGTTCGGTTGTTCAAAAGATATTCAATGTAAAAGGATCTCCCTCCCACCCCTTCTGGCCACTTCATGCTGCATCTAAGCGGGGTCGGGATAGAGAGCGGCGAGGGACAATCTTCAGTAAGCAAAGGAAAATCTTGCCCTCCTTTGTCAAGGGGAGCAGGGTTTTCCCTTATACTTACTGACTTAAAGGAAGAGTAATGTCCCATAAAAACTTTTTCTAGTTTTGAAGAAGAGAAGAAAATAAGCTGAATGGCACAACCCCTATCTCTCAAACCGCTATGGTTTGAGAGATATAGGCATTGAAAGTTCCCCCTCCCATCCCTTCTCCTGACGTCAGCGTCTAGCTGACAGCAGGAGATCCTGGTCCAGGGACCAGCTTGCGGCTCTGCAGCAGAGGCAAAATCATGTTATTGCAAATAATTACTTCACTGGAAAGGTCTACAAAGTTTGCCTGGTTTGCAAGCACACTTTGTAGACCTTTCCAATTTTCTGCTGCAGAGCCTCCTCATGTCGACCGACACGGATCTCCTGCTGTCAGCTTTACAGCTGACATCAGGAGAAGGGAAGGGAGGGGGGAGCTTTCAATGCCTATATCTCTCAAACTATAGAGGTTTGAGAGATAGGGTTTGTGTCATTCAGCATATTTTCTTCTCTACAAAACTATAAAAAGTTTTTATGGGACCTTACTGTCCTTTTAAGTTTGTCCCTCGCTTTATCCGTCTGGTCCCACACCCATATTGCAGCTCTAAGGGGAGGCGACTGGAAGCGGTGGGACTGGGATCCTTTTAAATTGAATATCTTTTGAACAACCGAACAGTAAGTTACTAAACAAAGAGCAAAGTGTTATGTTTACAGTAGAGAAAACTCGGAGATAAACTTTATTGTAGACCTTACTATCCCTTTAACATAGTGTGCTGAGTAACAGCGCAAAGTGCCAAACTATGCCCCCAAGAAATAATGGTTAACCTTGGAGTGTCAGAGGGGCAATGCAATGCATTACAAAGCAATGCTTTTCATACCCCTCTGGCACTCAAAGGGTTAAATTCTCAAAACTATTTATTTTACAGAAAAAAAGGCTTTTTACGTATCTGTTAACCTTTTGAGTGTCAGAGGGGTACGGAATGCATTGCAAAGCAATGCATTCTGTACCCCTCTGGCATTCAAAGGGTTAAACAAACTAAACTTGTCTTAAGGTGACAGTTCCAATTTAGACTACTAAACATCCAAACCCAATATAAAATCCTTTATATTCAGGCAGCATTTGTTTTTATAAAGAATTCTGTAAAATATACTGTATACTTACATAAACTCCATAGCTGATATTTATTAATCCATAAAATTATTCAAGGGGCCGATGTTACTACTCTACATGTAGAAAGAGCCTCAGACAATTCCCTTATTTACTGATGTGTGAATAAGAAAATATGCCTATGCTTGAGCAGAAACTTGAAAATGCTAATTCTCTTACATATTACTTGCCTTTATTTATGCAGAGCCCTTGTAAACATTTTACCATTTTACACACCTAGCTGAGATGTGACTAAACATCAGAAAAGATGTTGCTTTCTAATTGGTTGTCAGTGCTACTTTACCAACTGTACTCTACTGAACTGATCCTTTTCTCAATAAAGTTGATTTGAAACTACAAAATTGTGGGTAAATGGAAATGTTTTTCCTCAATTTATATGCTGAGTTTAAAGGAGCAATTTGCCTCTCATTAATACTGTTACTAGGGTTGTGCAGTGCATTGTTTCATATTGCATTGTGCTCCCTTACGATCCTCAAAGTTATAACACCTTAGGGACCAGTAGGCAGTACAACATATTTCTCTGCTCTTAAAAAAACATTACAGAACTAGAAAAAGTGCAGAGACATGCTACAAAACTGATAAAGGGATTGGAGGATCTGAGTTATAAAGAGAGACTAGCCAAACTGGGTTTGTTTACATCAGAGAAGAGACATCTAAGGGGCGTTATGATTACCATTTACAAATATATTTTAGGTCAATACAAATAACTCTCCAATTAACTATTTACTCAAAGAGCTGATTTAATAACAAGAGGTTATCCATTAACACTAGAGGAAAGGTGCTTTTGACTAAACAAAGGCAGGGATTTTTACAGTAAGGGCAGTAAAGTCATGGAATTATTTGCCTTGGGTAACTGTAACTGCTTTCAAAAAAGTAATGGATACCTATCTAGCACAAAACAATATTGAGAATGACCGTTTGCTTCAAAGCAGAGAGGATGTTGATCCAGGGAAATAGCTGACTGCCATTTGGAGTCAGGAAATATTTTTGTACCCACTTGGGGCTTAAAGGGATAGTAATGTTTCAACATAAAAGCAACTCTGATTAATCTTCATAGTTTTTGGGCCATGGGGGGGTGTTATTTCAATAATGTCAGAGCTGTAGTTCAAGAGTAATTGAATGATAAAGTATACCCCTCCCTCCCCTTTTACTGATGTAACGCTGCTCACCTCAGAACAGAAAGGTGGTGTCCAGATGGATTGCAGAAAGGGGCAGTCTTCAATTAGCATAAGGGAAAAACCTGTTAAGGGGCAGGATTTTCATTGTTCTCACAGTAAGAATATTGTCCCTTGCTGTGTGCTGCTGGTCTTAAGACCAGATACCACATATGTCTTTTTTTTCAGCCTCATCAACTACTGGTCCTCAGTGGGTTAAACATGTTTGGCTTATGACAATCAAAGTCAATCAACTGCAATTGTAAAATAATTAAATTCAACTCCTCCCCCCACAAAAAAATGGCAAACAAAAAATAAAAACAACAAAAAACAGTAAATTGTAATACAATTCCATATGTTCTATAATTTTCCATAAATCTTTAGCGGAAGCTGTAATAGTTTTGTTTATTATTCGCATATGAAATCCATATCTGTGAGTCTTTCTAGGACGGATTTATTAAGTAATAGGAAAAGAAGCTAATTTGAGTTAAATGTGTACTTCTTGACCATATAAGATTATTTCATTTGATAACGATCATTTAATCATACATAGCACTGAATGTAAATCTGTGCAAATGTCACAGTTAAAGTCAGAATTATAGCTAATATCCACATTAGCCATCTAATATGGATATTATCCAAGTATGCCTGGCAGACATGAGAATGTGTATATTCTTGCCTTCCAAGTGGCAGTGGCCGGCTGGGGCAAACCTAAGATTTCTAGAAAAGGATTTAAAAAAAAAAAAAATTAAAGGTATAATACTGTATCATATCTAAAGTATATATTTTTTCAGGGTTTACATTGGCAGATATCAGGGTACTCCCACTGCCAAGAGATTTATTACAAAGACTGCACATCAAATACATTTTTTGGGTACAGTACATCCGTTGCATGAAATTTTACAGTGGCACTGTTGTTTACAGCATTCTAAGGAAGGTTATAGTCTCGCCATAGCGCTCCATAGCCTGTTGTAGTAACAATGCCATTGTAAACTTTCTGGACATGGAAATCCTGCACCCAGAGTTTGAGAAGCAATAACGTAAGATTAAAATCTCTCAACAGTGGGAGTACCCTTGTTTTTAATCATTAGGATAAACCCTGCAATAAAAAAGTATTTCCTTGGTACTACATAAAACAAAAACTATAAAAATAGGAATTATATATCAACTATGAAAAATGAGCACTCATAGGACTTTGCAATGTGATGTGGTGATTGAATTTACTGTCAACGTTTTAGCCCCCTAAAGGACCTTTATCAAGGGTCTTAGTGTTTTGGCCCCCTAAAGGGCCTTTATTAAGTTCAAACATCACTTTGAATTATTAAGTCCTATGAGTGCTCATTTATGCATGATTTATGCACCATTTGTATATATACAGTACTCTGCAAAAGTCTTAGGCAGGTGTGAAAAAATGCTGTAAAGTAAGAATGCTTTCAAAAATGCATGTTAATAGTTTTATTTTTATCCGTTAACAAAATGCATAGCGAGTGAACAGAAGAAAAATCTAAATAAAATCAATATTTGCCTTCAAAACAGAATAAATTCTTCTAGATATACTTGCATACAGTTTGGTAAGGAACTCGGCCGATAGGTTGTTCCAAACATCTTGGAAAACTAACCACAGTTCTGTGGATTTAGGCAGCCTCAGTTGCTTATCTCTCTTTATTTAATCCCAGACAGACTCAGTGATTTTGAGATCAGGGCTCTGTGGGGGCCATACTATCACTTCCAGGAGTCCTTGTTGTTCTTTACACTGAAGATAGTTCTTAATGACTTTGGCTGTATGTTTGGGGTTGTTGTCATGTTGCAGAATAAATTTGGTGCCAACCAGATGCCTCCCTGACGGTATTGCACGATGGATAAGTATCTGCCTGTATTAATTCTGACCAAATCCCAACTCCATTCAGATAAATGCAGCCAGAAACTTGCAAGGAACCTCGACCATGCTTCACTGTTGACTGCAGACACTCATTCTTGTACTGCTCTCCAGCCCTTCGGCAAACAAACTGCCTGCTCCTAAAGCCAAATGTTTCTAATTTTGACTCATCAGTCCAGAGCAAAATCTGACAATTTTCTGCACTCCAGTTCCTGTGGTTTTATGCATAGTTGAGTCCCTTGGCCTTGTTTTCATGTCGGAGATTTTGTTTTTTGGCCGCAAGTCTTGTATGAAGACCACTTCTGACCAGACTTCTCCAGCTATTAGATAGATATACCAATATCCTACTGTTTTCTGCCAATTCTTAGCTGTTGAATATCTTCAGACTGCGAAGAAAAGTAGGCATTATGTGTCTTTCATCTGCTGCACTAAGTTTCCTTGGCTGACTATGTCTACGATCCTCAGCATTGCCTGTTTCTTTGTGCTTCTTCAAAAGAGCTTTGACATCACATCTGGAAAACCCTGTCTGCTTTGACATTTCTACCTGGGAGAGACCTTGCTGATGCAGTATAAATCCCTTGTGGCTTAAGCTGTCTTCAGCAATTCACTTTTTGTGCAGTAACCATGTCGCCTGGATAAAAATGGCGATCTGAAAATCTTGCACTGCATGAAAGCGCAAGATTTTCAGGTTGCACTATGAAACTTCACATTTACCAGCCTCCATTGCATACAGACATCACTTCCCTTCTGATTAAAGTGTTGAAGAGCCCTAAGCAGCGCTCAATCTCCCTTTCTTTGCTCGTCTCTGTCAGTCTGGTAGGCACATCCTTGTTCCACTATTTGATGCGCTATCAGCCACATACATTGAACTGGAGATAAGCCTCTGCAATGATCAGTGAGCAAGTACCAGTGCTGCTCCGGGACAGCGGTTGCCCAGACCTCCTCATCTCACTGATTGACGGTGGAACAAGGCTGATAGCGCATCAGATAGCGGAACAAGGCTGTGCCTACCAGTCTAACAGAGCGGAACAAAGAAAGGGAGACTGAGCAAAGCTCAGGGCATTTCAACACTTTAAAGGGAAGTGATGTCTCTGTGCAGTGGAGGCTGGTAAATGCAACGTTTCATAGTGCGACCTGAAAATCTTGCACTTTTATGCAGTATGAGATTTTTAGGTCGCCATTTTTATCCAGGCGACATGGTTACTGCACAAAAAGGTTGCACGCAAAAGAAGGATACCGTCTTCAGCAACCTCACCTTGTTAGCTGAGTTTGGCTATTCCTCACCCAGTTTTATTCCCCCTACACAACTATTTCTGTTTCAGTTAACCCCTTAAGGACCGGGAAAATCTGAGGTGGATTTCACTTAAGGACCGGAGCAATTCTGACCTTTTTGACTGTATCTTTGTTCAACAGTGTTTTCCCTCAAAGTACTTTATTTTACCTATGAAAATTATATACCGTTTTTTACACACAAGTAGGGCTTTCTTTTGATACCACAATTATATGGATTGCCCACCAAAACTGTAAAAAAATAAAAATAAAAAAAAGCCATTTTTTTTTCTCTTGGGATCATTTAGGCACAATGGGTTAAATTTTTATGGACACTGCATGAAAGGTCTGACCGGTCAGTCATATCTACAAAATGGGCAGTTTTAAGTGGGCACTGTCCCCTCCCGGGTGAAAAACCCCATGTCCCTTTTTTCCACCCTATTTTGCCGCTTTTTTATTGATGAAAGTTGGTGGTGTATAAATGTATTACATGGCTTCACAACAATCAGAGTTCAAATTTTGGTTATTGAAAAATTTTTTTTTTTAATAAAATGTAAAAAAAAAAAAAAAAAAAAAAGTTGATTTTAGCAGGTCAAAAATTGACCTGCATTTAGCCAGCCTCCAGCACAGCAGTGAAGGGGTTAACACTCCCAGCTGCTGCTTTTTATTAATAGTCTCATCCAAAAGGGACTGACAGCGCAGGCCCACGGACATCACTATGGCAAGATGTCCATGCTTCCTGCTACTGTCAGCCTCCGAAAAAGTAGAAAATCTTTTAAACCAGGTAATATTTCTGGCGACTAGTGCTACTAAGCAGCTAGTCGCCAGATGAAGACTTAATTAGGAAGAAGTTTTTGCGGAGTGGTAGTTCCCCTTTAATTAAGTTTGTCCCTCGGAGCTCTCCATCCAGACCTGCAGATCAGTGATGCAGCCAGAAGGGCGGGAGGGGGATCCTTTCAGCTAAGATAGCGGTTGAATTACAGAAAAGTAACTATATATATATAATATATATATACTGCAAAATGTTCCAAAAATTGTATGTAATAATTGGAGCTCAACTTTTATTGCACTATTACTAATGGCTAGGAATAACCATGCAAATCCTGTTAAGAGGGATGCTTTCACTGAGGGTGTGAATTTGGGTGCTTGACTTCATCTATTGAAGTTGGATTTGTGATCTGGTTTGGTAATGGTGTAAAGTTTAACCCCTTAAGGACTATGTGACGTACTATGACCGTCACGGTCCTTAAATACTTAAGGACCGATGACGGTCATAGTACGTCACATACTTTTTACGTACAACGCTCCACCGGGAGCGCTGTAAGTAAAAACGGGGCCTAATATTGACCACTCCAAGACTGGAGCGGTCCTTATGGAACAGAAACGTCCCAGGACCGCTGGTCGTTAAGGGGTTAAGGATTTTGTTGAGTGTTTCAGATTGTATGGGAGTTAAGGATTTGAGAATAAGGGTTTGATTACCTTTTGGAATAACAGAGGGCTGCAAACAGCATTGCTTTGCAGTGTGTGGTGCATACCTCTTTCACTTATAAGGCAAAGCAATTTTCATCTGTACTCTCCCACCCACTGTATTCCCTCCCTGTCTACATTTACACTCTCCTGTCCGGGAAGTGATCAGTACAATAAAAATGGTTTCCCTCTAACAAATAATCATACTCATATAAATATATGTTATACTCATGGATATAGGATATCCTTTTTTAGACAATGCCAAAAGCATGCTTGGGAATTTTTCCCTTTTATTTTAGTGTCTTCCGTGCATTAAAGAGGCAAAGCACATTTAGCTTAAAATTATATTTTCGCTGTGGAGTAAGGGAATTTTGTAAGCTTAAATCTCCTGGGATTTGTCTCCTCTTTTTCTTTTTAATCCTACCACTCATACAATACCACTTCTGCAGTGTACTCTGAGCGTGTGATTCATGAATCATTCTTCCCCTGACAGCGCTGGCCTGCAGCTCTCAGATTCCTGTGCTATCTGCAATAAGTGTGACTTGGGACTGATCAAATTTACAATTGGCTGTGTGGAAATCAGATAAAGCCAAGTATTGCCAAGTGAGAGGTAATGGAATGATAGTTTGTGACGCAGGGCTAGTATGTTATTTAGTCCTTTTTCTATGCGCATTGTGTGCTCTGATTACCTTTAAAGTGACAACCAGAGGTGTAAAAGACTAGCTGCATGTCTATGTATGTACTGGGAGGATATACAGCAGGGGTGGGCAATGTGAGGCCCTTAAACTGATGCCATACTACAATTCCCATCATGTCCTTCCAGCCAGTAGCAGTAGCTGGAGAGCTTCAGGTTGCCCTCTCCTGAGATATTGCAAGGAAATACAGAAGATGACATTGTTATTTACATAGCTGTAATATTTGTGAATAAGACAGAATGACAGCACTGGCTAATAGTTTCTGTGGTGACTTTAAAGGTCAATAATTATGTTTTCCTGTGGGGCTCCTGTAAGCACACAGCAACAGATGTTATGGGTTGTGTATACAGCCACCATAGATCCCTGTTGATCTGATTGGAAGTCTTTAACTACTCTCTGTGGAGGGTGGACATGCAGCTCAGCAAGTCCAAAGCGAGAGACTTCATTCTCACAGTTCAGTCTCTCTCTCACACAGGTCCAATGGAGTTGCACCGGCAAGTTTCTTTTCAGACTCTTGTTCTCCTCCCCCGATGGTCCCTTGTGGTCCATAACTCAGACCCAGTTCCTTTATACTTTTAACTCAGCCCTGGTTCCTTCTACAGGTCTGCTCCCAGTGAATATGCATCAATGTTCCCTCTAATGTGATCAGCCCAGCTGAACAGTTGGGGAGAAATAAAAATCACCATAATTCTCATCGACTCCTTCTTTCTTTGGAATTTTTTGGTGTGGGGGGAGGGGTTGGGGCCCTGGAATTCTGCAACAAGGAGTTAAGTCTGCCGCCATGAATAGGATATCTAGCACTTACTAAAGATTTATTGTGGGGAACCAATTAAGAAAAAAATTGATAGTGCCCATTCTGATTTTCTGTCCTGATTAACCCTTTAACTCCTTAAAGAGACAGTAATGATTCATAATAACGTAAGGATCGATAATTCCTTAGAGTTTGGAAAAGGGGCAGAAGGGGGAAACTTTATAGTATGGTTACATAGAAACTAGAGCGATATGAACATTGTACTAACGCTCTCCACCGTTGGCAGTCTATAACGAATGATGTAATGTTGCATTCTAATGAACCATTACTATCTGTTTAAAGGGATAGTAATACTTCATTTTAACTTTATTTTATTTTGTAGGCATTAAAAAAACATGAGGAATGATATAAGTCTTATCTCTGAAACCTTTATGGTTTAAGAGATATTCACAAACAAAGTATCCCCCCCTGTTCAACCAGATCAGAAGGGAGGTGCCCAGGTAGACTGCAGAGAGGGACAATCTTCAATTAAGATAAGAGAAAAAGCTGAAAAACTTGTCAAGGGGGGAAGGGCTTTCATTGTTTTCATACAAAGAAAATTGTCCCCTTCTGTTATCTGTACTGTCCTACAACCAGACTCACATCTGAGAAGAGATGGCTTACACTAGGTAAAAGGGGCGGGGAGGGGAACTTTGCTTGTGAATATCATAAACCATAAAGGTTTGAGAGATAAGACTTATATCATTCTTCATGTTTTTTTAATGCCTACAAAATAAAATAAAGTTAAAACGAAGTATTACTATCCCTTTAAGGACCAGAAGGGTGAGCAGTGTTCTTCAAAGATGTGTTGTACCTTCTGGTTCCTAAGAGGATAAGGACCAGTGGCGACTGCAACCCATTGCAAATCAGTGTGTTTCACATCTCTCTCTTTAACCTTATAGGGTTAATTGGGGGTTATTATAGGGACGTTTTTGCATTGTTTTAACACCTTGAAAACTGTGAAGAAGAGTATTTAGCACCTATTTTGAAAATATTTCCAGTATTTCAAGGGTTAATGAAAAGCCAGGGATCTTTATTTTTATTGATCATTTGTAAGTCAAGAGCGTTGTATTGTATGTGATCTGGTCACCACATATACTCATTGTTTCTCAGTACAGTTATAATGTAGTCTCAGTTTTTATAAAAATAAAGCAATGTAGTCCATTAACATAGCATAGGACTTGTATTGATTTTCCGATGGGCAATTTCATTTGGATGAGCACACAAGAATGTCCTGGTTTTACTAATAGACTTTATCTTAAGCTCGTGTGTGGTTCTTATCTGTATGTGAGAACTGGGTGTACAACAAGACTTCGCTACAAATAATAGTCTGTAGCACATGTTCGTTTAGTCATTAAGCTGCCTACTGTCTTAGCTTAATGTTATTTATAAGAAACTTTGTCTTTTTTTTATCATGTAATTTCTAATGACAGATGCAGATTTGTACTAAATAGGAGATGGGTATGTTACAGCCAGCAGATTGAAAACATTCTGTATTGCGCCTGTTGGAAATGGAAATTTAAAAAACATAATAAAAAAAATTGATTTAAAAAAATAAAAGTAAATAAATATTAATATATACTTTTTTTTGAATTCCTGGTTGTCTTATTAGTCCCTTTAAACCCTGGAAATTTAATTTCTATTTGTAGTTTTTTGAATATCAAACTGCATAGAAAATTGTTTTCCCATTTGACACTATAAGAAATTTTAACAAGACCTACAGCCAGTTTAGCCTATGGATACTCACAAAAATTGCTTGGGAGACTGGTAGCAACTGGTAGTCACTGACCCCAACTTATACTGTCTTACTGTGAGACCTAAAGCCCAATTTAGAGCAACAGGATTTATTTATTCGATCCATATGGTGCAATTGGCTTGATTAGAAAAATGGTACATTTCAGGAGAAAATCAATTGCACCAATTTGAACACTTGAAAATAGCTATAAAAATTTAAAGCCACAGTTATGTTACTGCATTTGCCCGCACAAGGAGCGACTTCCTTCCCTCCGTATTCTCTCCATCCCACCCTCCCAGTGTATTCCCTCCCTCTCTACATTGGATCCGCAGTAATGGGAACAGCAGTCTTTCTGTAGCGTGGTCCAGTGGTAGCATGTTTGAATTTGCCTCCAGCCTCTACTCTAATGTTGAGCGACCCAGAAACTACCTTCCAGGACCTTTCTATTAATGTGTATTGTGCATGTACATGGAAGGACCAGTCTGTGGCGCATGATGGCACCATGGAGGAAGACTACTGGTTACATTACTCTGTCTTAAAGGTAGAGGGAGGGAGAGAATACAGTCGATTTTTCTACAGTCTGGTGGGCAGCCTGAATAAAGGGCAACCCTGAATATGTGAGGTCACATTCTTATCCTAAAATGCCTAAAAAAGTGCCTTATTTTCAAGCAAATATGGTATTACTCAAATACAAAAATGCTTCAGGAATACAGGTTGTTCTCTTAAAAACTTTGTTACACACTCCATGTGTTTTCCTGATGACATCAGACATGACACCACAAATGGCATTCTGATGACATCGCAAATGACAATCGGTTACGTCTTCAAAAAAAAAAAAAACTGACACTACTGACACTACAGCATTTTAACTATCCTTTCAGCAGTGATATTGCACCAAAAACCACTAAACCGTAATCCAAAGTACTATTTCTTCTGCTACTACAATACTACGCCTGTTTACCCACCAGCAAAACATAATGCTAGAAAGTAGTGCTCAACTAGTATTATTATTATTATTATTATAGGAGGTGTAGTCCCAAACAACTGGAGATCCAATTGACTACCCCTGAATGCATCACTATTCTAGTCTTAACCTACTTGAATTATTTCTTCATCCAGTCAAGTAAATCATACATATATTAATCACACTTGTTTTTATTTTACATTTTCAGTTGACCCAGTTTTTCCACCCTGTACTAAACAGGGCTGTAGAGTTATATTTGTAAGTCAGACTAACACTGTAGAGGAGATACACGTACTGCAAGCTGGAACTGGACTCTAAAATAGCTGACTGATCCAAGGATACCCTCTCTCCTTTAAAGGGGCTGACTAAATCACTTTAGCAGGTAGCATTTGGCATATTCTATGATGGATTCAGAGTCTGGGAAATGCATTACACTTACTGACTTTTATTTAGTCTTCTTCCAAAGAAGCTAATCCTTTTCTTCTGTCAGGCAGAGGCTTAAAGAAACCTTTCTGCTAAACACAAATTATTCCTGTCTGCAGCCAGATATACATGGTTTTTTTTTACCTTAAAGGGGAACTTTCACCTCCAGTAAACCGCTTCTTAAAGTGGAACTACCACCTGTTTTAAAGTTTATGTCATCTAATTCCCCATCTGGCGACTAACTGCTCAGTAGTGCTAGTCGCCAGAAAAATTACCTGGTTAAATAGAACGAGACCCCGTGCCGGGGTTGACAGGCAGGATGGAGCGCAGACATAGTGACGTCTTTGCGCCTGCACTGTCAGTCCCAGCCGGCTCTAGGAGGCATTGCTGGGAGCTGTTCGGCTCCAAAAGGGATTGACAGCACAGACGCGAAGACGTCACTATGGCAAGATGTCTACGCGCTCTACTGCCTGTCAGCCCCAGAGCAGGGTCTCGTTCTATTTAACCAGGTAATTATTCTGGCAACTGGCACTACTGAACAGCTAGTCGCCAGATGGGGAATTAGATGATATAAACTTTAAAACAGGTGGTTGTTCCACTTAAATAAATAGTCCATGGTAAAACATGTTGAATCCGGATTTTGTTTTAATTAAAAAAAAAAAAAAAATTGCAGTATTTTCTGAGATTTGGGCTTTTTAATTCTGTTCCATGATGTCAGTTCAGGACAGTCTGCGGTACAGCTCCATACCACAGCCTGTCAGTCTTTGTCTCTTCCCCTCCCCAGTTGTTCCTCTTTAACTCCTCTTCTGACTGAGGAATCCATTATGCGAGAGCGCTCTCTTTCAATGAGCGCTCCAACTCACATGCTTGATTCCTCCATGAGAGGAGGAGGATGTAAAGAGGAACATCTGGGGAGGGGAAGAGACAAAGATTGATGGGCTGCGGTACATAGCTGTACCGCAGCCTTGTTTGAACTGACGTCATGGGACAGAATTAAAAAGCCCAAATCTGCATTTTTTAAAACAAAATTCGGATTCAACATGTATTAATGGAAGATTTATTTAAGAAGTGGTTTACTGGAGGTGAGAGTTCTCCTTTAAAGTAACAACCATTTAACCACTAGAGTGCCCAGGAGGTACAAAGTACAGGCTTGGCCAACTGTTCCTGCTGTGTGAAGTCTGTACATTGTGTAGCCGAAATGCAACCACTGCTATGCAGCAGCTGCATTTAAAAAAAAAAAAAAAAAAAAAAAAAAATCTTAGTGGGGGCATCCAGACCTCTCCTGATATCCCCCAGTTATTGATCTTCTAGAAGATCAATAAATGTGTTGCAGGAGAGCAACATGGCTCCTCTGCTTCCATCCTGTCTGAATGTCACCCCAATCTCTCTCATTCCTACCTGGTACTTTGGGTAGGATGGAAGAAGGAGTGCTATGCTGCTTCCCTACATCATCTCTATTTATCTCTCAGCCAAATTAGCTGGGACATCTGCTGCTAGAGAGGGCATCAGGATGGGTTCTGATGCCCCCCTCACAAGGTCTGAATTTAACCCTTTGAGTGCCAGAGAGGTATCTAATGCATTGTGTACATTTCTGACACTCACAGTGTTAAACATAAATGTAAAAAAATAATAATTAAAAAAATTTAAAAGAGTTCCAGAGGGGTGCCCAACATATTTCTTTGCATAACCCCATAAGTGTTATTGGAACAGATATATCCAAGTTCAGTCCTCAAGGGCCACCAGCAGGCCATGACTTAAGGATTTCCCTGATTAAGCACAAGTGAGTTAAGTGGCTCATTCATTTTGACTGACTCGCCTGTGCTTAATCAGGAAATCCTTACATCCTGGCCTGTTGGTGGCCCTTGAGGACTGAACTTGGACAGCCCTCTGTTAGAAAATCAGTTTGAGTATACATTTCTCTCTCTGTCATATCAATACAACACTATGGGGCTTATGCACTAACACAAGAGAAAGATGGATAACAAGGAGATTACTTCTCCAGTGATATTACTTCTCCAGTTCCTATGTTATTCTATGGAGACTATGCACTAAGATATACAAAGTTGGAAAAATCTTAGTGCATTGGCACCATAGAATAACATAGGAATTGGAGAGGTGGTATCACTTAGAGAAGTCTTCTCCACTTTATCACCTGTTTATCACTCCTTAATGCATAATCTCCTATGAATTTTGAACTATTTCTACTCCCTATGTGATCTTTATTTATGATATTATTATTATTATTATTATATTGTAGTTTGGCACATATTTTCTGAGTATGGGTTTGGATATTTTGGGGTAATTTTCTATTACTACTACATTGTTTAAATTATAAATGTATATAGAATCTGAGACTATTTATAAGAAAAGATAGGATTCAGTGTAGCAGAAAAACACGGTACCATTTTTTTTTAAAAGAAAAAAAGAAAATATTAAAATTCTGTACATGTTCTTCTATCTGTAAGGTTGATAAACTATAGTACAAATCATTCTCATCTTAAGAAAGTTAAAGTATCAAAATGTTGGAATGTTGAATTTTTCATCTTTAAGAAAATGTGCAAAATGTTTGAACCTTTCTTCAACGTGCCAAAAACCAGACTGGGGGGATTTGGAAAAGGTAAATAATAACTCAGTGAGGCTGGAAATCTTTTTTCTAAAAAAAAGGCAAATGGTATTGTTTATCATTAGAGACATAATCATTGGTGTTTTCTCAGAATAACATTTCATAGTTTCAGTGTGTGTTTGGATGGCAATTCATTAAAATTCAGCAAGGTAAATATTAGTATTTTGGAAATCTCAAGAAACTGAGCTATTGTGAGTTTCAGAATGCCTTACCAATAGCTATATATGGTATAAAGCAGATTACATTTTATTTTAATCATAATTAAGAAGAATGGTGCTATTAAAGCTCTGAATTATGTTGTCAACATATCTTCTTGTGATGAGCATAGTATGTCACTGATAATAAATTAATATGTGTTATATGTCAGGGCTTAAAATATGAAGTCCTTTGCTACTAGCCAGACCTAAAAAGTTACTCGCCACTGCAAGCCATAACATACCCACCAGGGCTGAATTTCTACTCGCCAGGGTTAAATTTGCACTCGCCATTGGCTAGTGGCGAGTGGAAATTTTGAGCCCTGTTATATGTGTCCCATGTATTCTGTCTCACAGAATAAGTTCTTTTGCCTAAAGGAGGAAAATGTAATAATGGGAAATGTTAAGCATTTTTGCTGGAAATGTGCCATTACTTGTATTATAGAGAAGTAAGTATTGGTTGCCCTTTTACCACATCCTGTGAAGTGTTTTCCACTAGTGATATATGGTGCGATGCAGGAAACGTGAGCAACCGATATTTCCCGTGTGAAAACCACTAGGGAATAGGTTTGCACGTGATTTTGTTAAATTGCTCATGAAAATTCAAGATTAGCGAATGGCTGCGTATATTTATTTTTTGTGGGCGTGGCTAAGATTAACGAATCTGTGTGAGTGGAATAGCGAATGAGCCTAATGCATGAACTGCTATTGCGAATTATACGCCTGTGTACTGTGGTCGTAAAATGGAATTTTTTACGCGCAATTCAAGAAGCGTTCGGTATTTATGGCGCGATGCAAGAAACGTTCGCATTAGATAAAGGTATTTTTGTGCATAGATAGATTGTGAGCATGTTCTAATCCAGGAAGCTAAATACCGAACGCTTCTTGAATTGCGCATAACAAATTCCATTTTACGACAACCGTACACAGACAGTAAATTCATTCACAATAGCAGTTCTTGCATTAGGCGCATTCGCTATTCCACTCACATAGATTCGTTAATCTTAGCCACTCCCACAAAAAGTAAATATACGCAGCCGTTTGCTAATCTTGAATCTTCACGCGCAATTCAACAAAATCATGCGCAAACCTATTCCCTAGTGGTTTTCACATGGGAAATAGCGATTGCACACGTTTCCTACATCGCGCCATTAGCTTCCTGGATTAGAACATGCACAAAATCTATCTGCGCACAAGAATGCCTTTATCCAATGTGAATGTTTCTTGCATCGTGCCATTAATCACCTGAGAACTAATCACTGGCAATGTTATCACTTCCTGACAAGTTTCCCTGCTGTTATCATCACTTCCTGAAAAGTGTTCGTCATTGGCAGTGTTTGCCGTCTCCTGAGATGTGTTTTACACTGCTATTATCATCATCTCCTGAGGAATATTTATCACTGGCAATGTTATCATTTCATGAGATGTGATTGTTACAGGCACTGTTATTACTTCCTAAAAAAGTTTCACCAACAATGTTGTCACCTCCTGAGAAGTGTTTGTCACTGACGCACTTATCATCTACTGAGACGTTTTTGTCACCGGCACTGTTATTTCCTCATGAGAAGTGTCATCATTGGCAATGCTTGTAAAATGATGGACATTGACAATCTTATTACTTCCTGACCATTTTCACCAGTTATGGTAAAACTTATCATGAAACAATAACATAAGTGATCTATCGCCACCCGAAAAGTAAATTTCACTGGCAGCGTTATCACTTCCTGAAAAGTTTCACTGAAACATAGATTTTACCAACAGATATTAACCAGTTGGGCCATCTAGCCTGCCCACAGTTCTCAGAATAGATGTCTGTCTATCCCAGGCATTTTGTAAATCCCTTTACTGTATTATCCCCTTCCACTTCTGTGGTAATCTATTACCTGTTCTGTAAAGTAGTATTTGCAAATATTGCTTCTGATTATTTTACTCCCTAATTTTAGGCTATGCTTTCTTGCTGTAGTATCTCTATTTTTCAGAAAAATGCTTCCTTCCAGCATTTTAGTAAAATAATTTTAAAATGTTTGTTGAAAACCAATACACATCAAGATCTTTGACTCTGTCCTGATTTCTCATAAATCCTTTGCACAATTTTAGTGGTTTGAACTTCTTCCAGTTTATTAATGTCCTTCTGGAGATGTGATATCCAAACATGTACACAATACTCCAGGGGGGAGATTCACTAAGCTTTGATAAAGTGATGATAAAGAGGTGATAACATAGGAATTGGAGAAATGTATCACTTCTCCAATTCCTATGTTATTCTATGGAGCCTATGCAAAAAGATTTCTTAAAGGGATAGTAATACTTCATTTTAACTTTATTTTATTTTGTAGGCATAAAGGTTTGAGAGATAAGACATATCATTCTTCATGTTTTTTTAATGCCTACAAAATAAAATAAAGTTAAAACGAAGTGTTACTATCCCTTTAAGCTTTGCAGATCTTAGTGCATAGGATCCATAGAATAACATAGGACCTGGAGAAGTGACAGAATTGAGAAGTCCTCTCCGCTTTATCACCTCTTTATCACCACTTAGTGAATCTCCCCCCAGCTGTGGCTGTAACAGTTCTTTATAAAGTGGCAATCTTACCTTGAATGCCATTCAGTAAGTCACTAATGAAGATATTAAAAACAGCAGGACAAAGCACTTACCTCTAAGGCACCAACACTAGTAAATGTCACGGTTTGTAAGAACACTCAGACAAGTTAGTAAGGTAAAATCAGCTTTATTAAGAATAATAAAGTGCACAAGGTCACCCTTCACAGGTCCAGATCCGGACAGTACCGTGGCTCTTCCCAAATCTGACACAGGTCAGGGTGCAGGAGAATAGAAAAAAAAACAGTAATACAGCAGGCTGGATCAGACAACAGGAACCAGGAACAGAACCTCAGCAGTACCAAACCTAGGAAGCGTACCCAACTAGCGAGATGGTAGATGACTGCAGGGCAGAATCCCTAGAAGGCTAGGGATAGAACTACAGCAAGCCGGGACTCTGCAGAGTGACCTGGCCTAGAAAACAAGGGGTAACGGAAGAATGGAAATGGTCACCACAAGTGCCCAAATCTCAGAGGACTGGATAGAAGGAGGCTACAATACTGGACACAGAAAGTGACCAGATCCCTTACAAGCTAGGATAACCGGAGGCAACACTGACAGGCACTGGCAAAGCAGTACTAGTCCCAGGAGACTAGGGTAAGCGGAGGCAACACTGACAGGCACTGACAAGACACTAGTCAGCAACGGATCGGGTATTCAGCCACAGCCAGGATCGGTACACAGAGTGTTAGTCAGCCAGTCCTAGTCAGCAATGGATCGGGTAGTCAGCCACAGCCAGGATCGGTACACAGAGCGGTAGCCAGCCAGTCCTAGTCAGCAACGGATCGGGTAGTCAGCCACAGCCAGGATTGGTACACAGAGCGGTAGGCAGCCAGTCCTAGTCAGCAACGTAATCACGGAGCTGAGGAAACAGAAGCAAGGTCAGGCAAAACCGGGTCATACACGGAGCAGGAACCAACAGCAGTACAAACGCCAGGTACAGGAACACCACGAAAGGGCGCGAAAGTAATGACAGGACTGAGGTTAAAAAGGCTAACGCTGGGCAGGGCAGAACCCAGCGGCCAATAAGAGCCCAGAAGGAATGAAACAGGAAGTAGCAATGTTGCTGGCAAAGAAGATCACGGGCACCGTGATAATGTCCCTCCTGAATAATTGCATTGACTTTGATATACTGTCTCCAGTTCTTTAGCCAATTTCTTTTCAGAAAAATATTCTTGAGTTTAGTACTAAACTATTATATAACACTGTAACAAAACTCAACTAGATTTGTTTCTGGTTGTAACGCCATTTTGCTATAGATCTTGCAAGTCATTAAACATCAGATATGCCACAATTTGCTCTTCTAATAGTGTTTCAATTATTTTCCTAACTACTGATTTGAGACTCGCAGGTCTGTAGTTACCAGAGTCCTCCATACTGCCTTTTTTAAAAGAGTTCTACAATGGCAAATTTCCAGTCAACTAGTCATCTAAATAGTAACTGGTTAACAAGCTCAGCTAAGGGTGCTTCAAGCACAGATGTAAGCTATCTTAACCCTTTCAGTGCCAGGGGGCTTAACAATGCATTAGATACCCCTCTGGCACTCAGATGGTTAATACTCTTGGATGATCCTCATCATATCCAACTGATTTGTCTATTTTTAAATTTGATGTCAATAAAATGTTTGTTTTCATAAACAGACTTTTAACCACAGCTCTAATGTTTACAGTTTTTTCACTTATTGGGGATTCATCTTCTTTACTGTCTTATGTAAGTATTGATTAGAAATAATTATTTAACCCTTTCCTTATCTCCCTCCTGAACATATCTACCAACCCCTAAGTTTACTAAAATACGTAAACATTATTTGTCCCTTTGGCACTCAGAGGGTTAAATGTTACCATTTTTCCTGCACTATGAAAAAGTCTGCTACAAAATGATTTACATGTTCACCCGTAAGATAGAAATCAGCTTTTCTAAAACCTAAGACATTACCTGTGTACTAAACCACAATGAATGGCTATCACTGTTCTTTTGGCTTTACCCACTGATACATCTGACACTATGCCAGCATTGGTGTGTATCAAATCTAATATTGTTTCATTGTGAGTTCACTCCTTCACCAACTGTGTAAAAGATGTCCCTTGCAAGAAATCTAGGTTGTCCCTACTCCTTGTCGCTAAAGCAGCAGGAACCTGCCAGTCCACATCTGGCATGTGAATATCTTCCATAAATATAACATCACCACCTCACTGGCATGTTTTATATTTCTTTCCACAGTACTGTATCTAATTTTTCATCCTCTCCAGGATGTCTATAAATTACTTCTATCTGGACAACGCTACTTCCAGTTACCCAGATGTTCTCTATTTTCTCTTTAGACCCTATGTTGCTCTTCAAATAAAGAGCAACTCCACCTTCATTCCTTCCCTGTCCCTGTATGTATATGTGTGTGTGTGTGTGTGTGTGTGTGTATATATATATATATATATATATATATATATATATATAAATGGCGAGCTTTTTTACACACCGCATTGAGAACAATTCTATTGTTTTCTCCTGGCAGTCTAGGTTTCATATACTTTATACTTGAACTGTCAGTCTTATTAATATTAAAGCAGGCTCTGAACTCCATGGCTGAATCATCAGACAGTACATTTCCATACTTATTGTGACTTTGGGGGGAAGGTGGCTTTATCATGCATTATTTTTCTGCTCCCTTTTCTAGTTAAATAACTGTTCATAAATCTAAATTCCTGACAATAATGCCGTTTCCCTACTAGAGGGATATAAATCAATCTCTATTAAATAGCCCTCAATCACACCAAAGGCTGCTATGACCATTAAATACAAACCCCCTCTTGTTACACAACCTATTTACCCAGAGGTTTAAAATACCTGATTAGAAACATCCTACCCTTCTCCTGTCTGTACACCGGTAAAAACATCAGAAAAAGGCACAGAAGATGCCACTTGGTCAAGATAATTTTGCAGCTGACAGAACTCTTCCTGCACTGCCCTTACTTCATTTGCAGTTAAATCATTAGTCATGGACAACAATATCTATCTCACGTCAATGTCTTACTGCTTCAAAATTCTTAAAATGCCCCTTTTATTTTTATGGGTAGGAAGTCACTTAACCACACTATTTCCATCATCAAGCCTCAGATCAACATCTTTTACATCTCTAATGAGAAGCATCGGTATAACTATTCTGATCTGCAGGTGCAGGAAAGAAATTGTGCAAAGGCCAGACTGTATTCCTCCTAGCCGGCTTCTGTGGCAGGGGTACCAGAGCTAATGGTAACTGTGCAAAGTAAAAATACCTGGGCAATCCCTCAATTTCAGTCTTTAGTCCTTAGAAGTGTTTCCACTGGCAATGTTATTCTCTTGGAAGTGTTAGTCACTGGCAATGTTATCTCCTCCTGAGACATGTTTGTCACTGGCAATGTTATCTCCTCCTGAGACATGTTTGTCACTGGCAATGTTATCACATCCTGAGAAGTTTCACTGGTGCTGGTATCACAACCTGAAATTTGTTTGCCACAGATGATATTGCCTATCACTGGCAATGTTACCACCTCCTGCAAAATGTTTGCCATTAGTGAGTAGTAATTATCATTCTCATGTTATCATGTCCAGAGAAGTTTCTCACTGACAATGCTATCATCTCCCCAAAGATGATTGTCACTGCCTGAGTTGTGTTTCTCGCTGGCAGTGTTCTCCCCTCTGAGAAGTATTTATCACTGGTGTTATCACCTTTGAGAAGTATTGGCCACTGGCAATGCTATCACTTTTTCAGAGGTTTTTATAACTGGTGAGGTTATAACCTCCTGAATCGGTGATGTTACTGCTTCCTGAGAAGTGGATATCACTGGTGATGTTTCTGCCTGTTGATAAGTGATTATCAGCAATGATATTACATGCGTAATGATATTACATGAGTAATGATTATCACTGGTGATATTACTGCCTCTCTAAGTGGTTATCATTGGTGATGCTACTGCCTCCTGAGAAGTTGTTGTCACTGGTGATGATTTCAACTGTGAATTGATTATTACTGTGTTGTATTTCCTTTCATGCAAACCATGAATTGTCAGTCCTTTCCATATAAAACTAAATGTAAAGATTCTATAATCCAGTAAAACAGTATCACATATATAATCTCTATATAATTGCAAATCTCATAATTAAATTTGATGTAAAATCAAAAATATGTTCTCTAAAAATTCAGAAAGAAACTGCCTTTATTTAGATCCTGAAGCTGTAAATGAAAAGCTAATTATTTCATGTTTTCAATAGCAGTTAGTATGTGAAGTGCCGTTTGTGAGATCCCAATTAGTGGTAAGCTAGCTGACGTGGGTATTGAGTGACTGACTGCCTGGCTGCACTTGGTCTTAACACTGCAGCTTAGTTAGAACTCTTGTCAGTAAAAAGAACCAGCTGACTTAACTCTTTAACCCTTATGTTAGTTTATTTTTGTATTTAATTTTTCAGATTTAATCAATCAAAAATATTAAAACAATTTAACCTTTTTATTACTCATACATTGGTTGCTTTCTTTATTCCCATATTTTATTCTATAATGCGTTTATTCTGTGGTTTTTACAAATTAAAGATGTCCACATATTATAACATTTTGGTCTGAAATAAGTGCTGGCATTTCTTCTCCACGCACTCAGAAGCCAAAATGCAAACAATACTCCACGTTCAGATTGTGTTTGTATGTTTTTATGCAAATTTCGTCTGAATGACCCAATCTCACTGCCCTATGCAACAAATTGCTGAGGTTTGGCCTGTTGAAAACACACACACACCTCTGAACACATTTTTCATGTCAACCCTATCATCCAAGACATCCAGTTTGGTTGACCTGATCTGATCGATGCATATATTCAGCAATACCAATATTGCCCAACCACATAGCATAGTGTAAGAGTCCCTTAAATCTGATGTTTTCACAAATGCCATGTTTTGCGAATTTACTGACCACCTTTTATAGTAAATCATTGCTTTCGATATTTGTTGAAATTGCTGGTTTTTAATGCAGGCCCCTCTGTGCCTACCTCAAGATTATTGCATAGTTGCCAATTTTTAAATAAAATTCCCAGAGCTTGACATCAACAGGACTCCTTGTACAACTGTCCTATTGTTGTATTAAGTAAGGTGAAGAGTTGCAGTTCTGGAGCAAAACAGATGTACAATTGCGGAGCAATAGTTCCTCATAGTCGCACTGAATCAGTGTTGCACTTTAACCTTAAAGGGTTGAAGTGTCAACTTTTACAAGTTAAATACTGCTACTTTTAACTTCTGTGGCTAGCTACATTATAATCTTACAGAATCTCTCCCCTCCCCTTCACTTCTCTTCTCCAGAGCTGTGTACTCTAGAAAGGTGGCATGGTTGCTATGATGTAGGGGCATAGTTACAGGGAGTGCAGTTGTGACGGAGCCTGGCGATCAAGGGCGCAAATTGACTCTGCACTGTCCTACATCCCCTTTATTCAGATCAGTGTCCTATCTTAGCTGGTAGCCATCATTATACATGGCCACTACCAGCTAGTAAGATAAGAATAACTTTGAACACAAGGGAGGTGCCCGAAACGTTGCACTGGTGACTCCACTGGCACCAAAAAACTTAAGTGCCAGCACTTGCATTATGAATTGTGATGCAGCAACTCCCCAACTTAATTGCTTTTCTTCTTTCTGTGCCCATCTTGTGAAGACCTTCTGAGATCCTGTGGTGAGGAATTTCACCTTGTGTTTGTGTCTATCATGATATGACAAACAATTGCCTGTACAGCCAGTTGGAATGAGGCTGCTCTTGAAAGAGATGAAACGCGGAGACACAATTCGACCAGTCCAGTTAGGGCTCTAAGTCTATACTTCTCCTAGCAGAAGGAATTATGCAGATTGGAGACAACTGGCCATAACTAGTACACAACTGGGATTTTGTTTATTTGCCCTTTAAATCTAGCAACTTGGGTTTTATGTATAAATGCAAATGGGAGCAATCCTGGTTCAAATTATCTGCACTATAAGGAAGAAATTAAAAATTCTCCAAATTCCCATACATGTAAATGGTACTTTTAACCCACTGCAATACTTCACAATGCATCAGAAACCTCTCTCAACAGTTGTATCAATGAGAATTCTTATGTGTCCCCTGTGATGCTGTTGGCTTGCTCCAGAATGACCTGACTTTGCCTTTATTCTTAAGGCCCTAAATTATTAAGCATTTGTCTACTGTGGTCCATTGCACCAAAACACCTGTCTTTTCCAAAAACTGTTCATTTACCCGTTGAGTGCCAGAGGGGTACGCAACACATTTCAAAGCAATCCGTTGCGTACCCCTCTGGCACTCAAAGGGTTAACCCTGTGAATGCCATAGGGATGCCCACTGCATGTGTTGGGCATTCCTCTGCCACTCCAAGGGCTAAAATAAGATACTCCGAGTCCCCTCAGTTCTGTGTATACTGTGCTGTTACCAAGTGTAGATTAATACTACAGTCCTTTGTTGCAACATGGCCCCCTCTCATGTCTTCATGACCCCTGTCCCCATGACCTTGGCACATGTGATGTACACAACAGTTACAGATGAGGTCTGTATATTGAGCTCTGGAGTTGTTAAATTGAGACATAAAGCTGTAACAGGCTGCTTTAGTGTTACAATCCCTCAAACTGCTTTTCTCAGCTCTTCTATTCGCTTTATCTTCTTCCAGCAGAAACTGATATACAGAACACTGTGGAGGAGATATGACGGTTTTATCTCCGTTTAGTTCAGGAGGAGGTGACTCTTTTTTTTTTTTTTCTTGCAGCAACCTTCTCCTTAGATATGGAGTGTTCCTAGTCTGTCTACGGAATTTGTTCACAATCAGGGAGCCATGGCACTTTGGTCTGCCCTGAGCACCAGCTTAGGACTACACACTTTTTATCTGAAGACTGACATCAATGAAAATTCTGAATTTCTTATGTACCATATATGCTTGGATATTGGCCGGCCTTGAATCTAAGAAGGCCCCCCAAAAATGAGTGACGTGAAAAAAACCCTGAATGTACTATGACCTTGTCTGTTCTCTCTCTCTCCCACCCTCCCTCTACTTTTACCCTACTTTTACCCCTCTCTGCCCCCCCATCCTCTACCTTGTATATATGTATATCTTTATTTAAATGGCGCCACACAGTGTACGCAGCGCCTTTAGTAGTATGTTACAATAAATAAATGGGGATAAAATAAATGTTTTAGCCATAGGAACAGTAGAATAGAGGTCCCTGCCCCAAGGAGCTTACATGGGTAATGGGAGACCCTGTGTGACCCTGTCCATCCATTCCTCTCTTGTGCTCCCTCCCAAGCCCACTTTACCGCAGAGACAGCCAGTATCCGACGGGCGGCATGTTTGAATTTGGCTCTCTCTTAGCTGATTTCCTCGTCATAGCCCTTTTGGACCTACCAGGTCCTATCCTTCAGTGTGCAGGCTTATATCTGGTTGCACTGGATGTGAGCCTTCTCATTAGAATTAGTGACCTGGCAGGTTCTAAGAGGCTTTTATGAGGGAAGCATCACTGCAGATGGGTGGAACTTTATTCTACATCCTTATATTATATATATACTTTTTGTAAATTCCCATTACATACAAAAAGAAATAATGACAAAAAGAGGTACATGGTGTATGATTCATGCAACCGCAAACATTACAAGCCTGATGGAACTTTTAATGGATTTCCTGCTGGTGCTGATGGGCAGTGACTGAGAATATAAAGTAGTGTAGGTTTTCATTCTAAAATGCGCAGAAAAAACATGGCCTCATATTTGAGCTAATATGGTATCTTTTGAACAACATGGTACATTTTGTCCTTCTGATTGTGAGACCTAAAATAACTATATATTTATGTATGTGTACTCTTCATTACTCCTGTGGAAAATTACTTACAATATTTTTGAGTGCCCTGAAAATTCCATATTGCATGGTAGGTGTGTCTGAGCAAAAACAAGGACTGGCTCCACCGGTCTAGGGTTATTCTACTGACTCCTAATAAGCAGAGTCTTTCCGAAGCTGAAAGAAATTGACCACGATGCCTCTTCTGTTCAGTTAGGCTGAGGAGCAAACCAGCTTGCCCCAAACAGAACAAATAAAAAGTTCCAAAATTAACGTCAATGGGATTGTTAACCCCTTCTAATTAAAGGATTTACACTAAATTAGCCCTTTGATGGCCAGAGAAGTATCTGCGTTGGATACCTCTCTGACACTAAAATGCTTAAGTGAGGGAAACCTATTGTGATGACATCGCCAATTGTAAACAAGATGAGCCTGCTTTTACATGGCCATATGCTCAAGGTAAAAAGGGGAGCAATACGGAGGCAAGCCAACTGCACCAGATTGAGCAAAGAAAAATCCAGATTGACTTTAATTTTGTATTTAACCCCCTTGAACATTAGAGAGGTCTCCAATGCATTGCTTCATAATTTGATGGAGACCTCTTTAGAATTCTATGGGTTAAAATTTCATTAAAACCAATGGGGATTTGTATTTGCATTGTAATACAAAACAGGAGCAACTGGGTCATACCCTGCACATCGGTGTGAATGCCTGAGGGAGCAGGAGCCACCAGGGCATATTGAAGCAATGCATTGCACACCCTTATGGTTCTCAAGTGTTAGTATGATCGCTTATACCCTAGGAGATTATTTATCAGAACAGCAATGATTGCTGCTACTTATCACCCCACTAGAATGGAAATGGCAGTCCATCTTGCAAAGTATATGCCCCACCTCTTGCAAGAGCTGAAGATGTCAGTGGAAGCCTCATTCCTATTGGCTGTACAGGTATCCTTGACATCAAAGCAGCCAACAGGAATCACTTCCCCTCCAGAGCTCACAGTCCCAGCTCTGTGTAGGAGACAGCCTTGAGGAACTTGTATTGTGAGCGCTGTAACTTTATACGGCTGCTGCCAGAGGATGGGAATGGCAGTGACTTTTTAGTAAAATACAGAGCTTTGACCCTGTAAGGATCAGAGGGGTGTACAACACTTTGCTTTGTAACGTGTTGCCCACCCCTTTAGACCATAAAAAGTTAACATATTTTACATTTTTTCATGTTAGCTGCCCTAATCTTCATTGTTCATCACATACCATCTGCACTGTTTTACAAAGAAATTTCGTAAGTTAAAGCATCCTATATCTGTATATAAATCTAGCTTTTGTCTGCATTCTTTACAGTCTTAAAGCCTTCACAGTTTTCTAAAATGCCCACCTCTGAGCCTTTTCCCAGGCCACTCCCCAGTCTTGGAGACCTTTTTCCCACACTTAAGTTATACATTGTTACATTGTTCTGAAACATCTATCCAGTGTTCTATAGTCCTCTGTGTTTTCCTGTCTCAGAACATCATCAAAGCTGGAAGTGTCACGGAAAGCAGCCTTAAGTTATGTAAAATAGGAATTAATTGTCATCTATGCTAGAACACTGGCTCTGTGGGGCTTAAGACAGGGCTTCTGCTTCTCCTTAGTGTTAAGGGAGCACATTGGAATCAGTTACAAAATAAGCATTAATCTCTGGCTATCTAATAACTCTAGTGGTAGTCAGGGATATATGTACAATCTTTTAGTTAAGCTAGGTTTATGGGGTTTACTTTTCCTTCAAAACCCCAGTCCCAACCACCTATAAGCAGGGAGATCAGGTTAGTTTTAACAGTGGACAGCAGCCCAGGGCCCTCTTGTGGAAGGAGCTCTCCACATTTAAAGGGGATGTAGCATCTAAAAAAAAGTTTACAATATGTTTTGTTACAACAGTAGTAGTAGAAAAGCTGTTTTTTTTTGTTTGTTTGTTTTGTTTTTTTAAGTAAGTAGTTTTAAAGATATTGCTTGTTGAAGCTTTGCAGATCAGCGTAATGTACCATGCTGATTCTTCGGCAAACCTCTTCTTCACTGCCTAATCTCCTCCCACCTCCCTCCCAGCTGCCACAGGGAGAGAGTTCACGCTTCCCTTCTGTGTGCTGTGAATGTCTTCTATGGTTATATCAAGCTCTGGTTAGCATTATACTGAGGTTGCAACCTCGGTATAGCGCTAACCGGAGCTTGATATAACTATAATAGACATTCACAGCACCCCAAAGGGAAGCGTGAACGCGCTCACTGGGGCAGCTGAGAGGGAGGTGGGAGGAGAAGAAGAGCTCTGCTGTGCACGTTATGCGGAAGGGCACAGCAGATAGGAGGCAATATATTTAAAAATACTTTCTTTTAGAATTCCCCCCCCCCCGTCCCCCAGCTTTCCTACAACTACTGTTGTAACAAAACTTATGGTAAAACAATTTTTTTTTAGGTGATACATTCTCTTTAAGGTGAAACTCTGCAAAAATACTCCCAATCCCAGATCATCTAGGTCACAAAATACAGCAAGCAAAGTATGATGGCATCCTTCTGGCACTTTGGTTAGAAAAGGGTCAGGGTCCTAATCCATGCAGTGAAGGTCTTGTCAAAAATAATGGATCAGAGAAGGAGGACAACTATGCTGCTGATTTCAGTTGCCCCAAAGCAGGCTAGAACCACTTGATGACAGCAGTTTCAGTGAATGACAGTTAGTTCCAGGCAGGCAGGTTCAGCTGCCCTGGGTTTTGCTAGGCTTGTTTGTCACAGTGTATGTGCGGTCCTGTGACTATAAATAGGGCAGTGGAACAAGGCTGGGGTGGCAGACAGTGTATTTTTGGTTCTGTGATTAGCAGTGGAACAAGGCTGGGATGTCTGATAGTGTACATGTGGTTCTGTGACTACCAGCAGCTCAATGCTGGGGTGGCAGACTGTATATGTGTCATTCTGTGACTACAAGTGTGTCCTTTTTGCCCCAGTCCCCAACAATGATTGGTATCTGCCTACCAGATACGCACTGACAGCCGATATTGCAGCCCTACTAGATTCAAATGTGTAGTGTGTAGCCCTCATCTATGTTTGAGTTTGACATATCTGATGTTCAATCAATTGTCCAATCCTCTGGCATCTATTTGTCTTTTTTAATGCAATATTTCTGTTTCTGTTGGAAAGTCATTGATGTTGACCAGCGCAGAAAAACAAATCTATTGAACAACCTCGTTAATCTTAAGGTCCTATTTCGCTGTGTTTATCTGATTTCTCTTTGCCTGGATATATTCACACATACCCGGTTTTTAAAGGCGACCCTAATTCGAAATGTTGTTGCTGTTTACACAGTAAATGAACCACAACGCTTTGTGTATTCCCGGTTACAAGACAAAAATAGAACCTTTCTCAAATGGAGGTTAAAAAATTGGAAGAACTTGCTTAACCCCTTGAATGTTAGCCACAAATCAAATGCATTTCTTTAAGATCTGGAAGCATTTCTAGCACTGAAGAGGTTTAAACTAGAAGGATACCTATATTTACTCACTATTTGATACACTTGCCTTACGCTTAATAACCCTTTGAGTGCCAGAGGGCTACCCCTCTGGCACTCAAGGGGTTAAAGTGAACTTATCACTTTTAATTTTTTCATATTTGAAAACTAACTTCAAAACTCTGTGTCATGTTAAAGGGATAGTAATACTTAATATGTAAATATCACAGTGGCCTGATATTGTACAATGACGCTGTTGCTACACCATCCTATGGGGTTTTATGGTCAACTGACCAAAGCTGTCCATAAGATGGTGTAGCAACAGTGCCACTGTGAAACTGCACCTAAAAAATTCAAGTTTGAGCTGCAATGACTTTTGAATAAAACACCTTTCAGCAATGGGAGTACCTTTGATTTACTCAGAGGGTAAACCCTACAATATATATTTTTTTACATTTTAAATATTACTGTTCTTTTAACTAAAAGTTCAACAGATGCATAGTTTAAGAAATATTCACACTTTTATTTCTGGGAAAAGTGAAAGTCTCCTGGTGCAGCACATAGCTTTATTAGCATATGAAACGTCACTGGAAATCTTCATTAGCATATGATACCAAGTATAAATATATCATTAAAGGGATAGCAATGTTTCAAAATAAAAGCAGCTCCAATTAATCTTCATAGTATTTTGGTCATGGAGAGTGTTATTTCAATACTGTCAGAGTTGTAGTTCAAGAGTAATTGAATAATAAAGTATCCCCCTACTGCCCCTTTTACTGATGTAACACTGCTCAGCTTAGAACAGAAAGGTGGTATCCAGAAGGCTTAGAGAGGGACAATCTTCAATTAGCATAAGGGACAAACCTGTCAAGGGGGGGCAGGGTTTTCATTGTTCTCACAGTAAGAAGATTGTCCCTTGCTTTGAGCTGTCGGGTCTGTGGACCAGAATCCACATCTGAGGGGAGGCATCTTACACTAGGTAAAAGGGGTAGGAGGGAGAAACTTTATCATTTAATTACTCTTGAACTATAACTCTGACAGTACTGAAATAACACTCTCTGTGACCCAAATACTATGAAGATTAATTGGAGCTGCTTTTGTTTTGAAACATTACTATCCCTTTAACTATACATTTGCTGGTCTCTTGGCTAACATGACACACATGCATTTTTATATATGCAAACTTGAATCAAGGTGACCGTTCCACTTCTGTTAAACTTATTAACCCTTGGATGCTTTGGAAGCATTGCTCTGGAGACCTCTCTAGTACACAATGAGATAAGAGCTACTTATTCATAATAGCTTTAATTCACCATTACATTTTGACAATTATTTTGTGTCTTTAAGGGCAGTCTTGCATATCTGATAAACTAATCTTAAAGGACCACTAATCCTATAATATAAAAGGCCAGATGTATGTTTGTCCGATGCAGTCAAGCACAGTAGAGTCTGCCCGAACGCACAGAATGCTGGTCCATGTAAACGGGCTTTTAAACTAGTATTAAAATAAAAGGTTATGTTCTATGAAAGCACTGGCTGTAACATTGACAGAGACATATATGTTAAGTAGATGGAACTTAACCCTTTGAGTGCTAAGCAACGAGCTGGGTCCTGCTCTGACATTCAGAGGGTTAAGTTAGGGGTAAAGATGGGGGAAAAAATTCTGTAGTTTCGTTTTTCACAAAATACTGGCTTTTTTCAAGAACTGAATCATGTTTTTAACCCTTTGAGTGCCAGGGGGCACAACGCATTGAAAAGGGTCAAAACGTTTATTTTCTGCATGTTTTTGTTTTCTTTTCCTGCTGATTGTTTAAAAAATTCACCTGATGTCCAGATACTGTGAAGGGACCCTATCGCCTAAAGTCAACAGCACTTTCAAAATCAAAAGTTCAAAATGTTTTATTAGACATTTTTGATATATTTAGGTGTATAAATGATTAAAGGAGCAGTAAACTTTTTTTATGAAAAAATATGTGTCGTAGGGCTTTTCCTACTGAGTAAAATAAGGGCACTCCCACTGCTGAGAGATTTATATTTCCAGAGTTATTACAGTTTAAACCCATGTTTTTATACATTAGCAGTGCCCTCTAGTGGTCAAATTCTAATTAGTTTTCCAGTTACATTCTAATGGAGAGAAAAGTTAGGAAAGTCAGAGACATACAGTTCTCCATAGAATGTGAAAGAAATTTACTGTCACTTCCTGTCAGAACTATCAGGAAGTAAACACAGTAAATTCACTTCCTGTTTATTTGAACTGCTATCAATTTTGAATAAAAAATCTGACAGCAGTGGGAGCGACATTGTTTTATTCAGCAGTAAAAGATCTATAAAATATGTGTTTTTTCATATGCAGGCACTTGGTGTTGTAGCCCTACATTATCTCCCCCACCCATTGGTTCTGCTAGCAATGATTGCCCACCTCCCTAGCACTGAAATGGTAATGGAGGGAAGTAATGTAAAACGAAAATGGGAAGTGCCTGCATGACACACCTTGACACATCATGGCACATCTAAATAACTCAATCTAGTTATATAATACATAATAATAAAATGCCTTCTTTGTTACCGAAATAAAATGGCTATACAACATATAGACAGCTCTTTCAAAATCATTATTTTTCAATGTTGAGTTTCCTTTAAAAAAAAAAAAAAAATCCCTTACCTTTAAGATGTTAATTTAATCCTTCTCCCACCTGCACTCCCAGCCCCACTAATTGTCACTCCCTTTGTATTTGACCCCCTCTCCTTGTCATATGCTTCAGTCTCTTCTCCCTGTTCCATTCTCTGACCCCCTTTTTCTCCTGTTCCCCATGTGCTGTTGCTCCTCTGCCCCATCCTCTCTGTCTTTCACCATCCCCTCGTCCACTTTCCACCCTGCCTCCCCCCATCCTTCCATGATCATTCCAGATCAGTGTGGACTGACCCGGAATTTACTTTAAGTCTGCCGGAATGAGTCACTAAATTAATAGTGGACATTTTGCTTAACCCTAGTATAATTTTAAACCTCCTATATGTAAGGTTTTTCTTTAGACTTCTTTAGTCCTCTTTAATCAGCTATTTTATTTCATGTGAACAAAAATGTAGACTCATCAAAGTTTGGGACCTCACTGTGTTGTCAACAGAAAACAATAGTAGGAAGAGAGCTGCATGTGTCTATAGACGAGTATTGTGTTTTCATGAATCCTGTCCATTTTTTTATCCTGGAAGAAATGAAAACAGTTTAAGGTATCTTTGAGTATATTAGTCTGTATAAGAGGGAAACTAAACTCATTATACTGATTTTTTTTTATTGAAAACTCAAGAGCAGGGGAACACCTACAAAATTCCCAGGTACTGACATAAACTTTTTGGGGACTGATATGGGTCCACAAAAAGGTATCCCAACCTAGGAAGTAATTGTTGCCTTCTGTGTGATCCGGACAGATGAGATACTATACAGACCGGTTATGAGATTTAGTTAATAAAGAGATTCCTGAGTTCAGACCCATCTCTATTATTAGAGGGACCCTGAGACCTAAAAAACCACTTTGCTGATTTTGAAGCAATTTTCAAAATAACCTTTTCATTGTATTCACCATATTTTATTTAGAACACTAGTTTTTTAGTTATTTAGATTACAGATTATTCTAATTAAATCATGCAGTGCACATACTTCCTGTTTAGCCCTACATTGACTCCCCCACTCAGTGACCAAAGCATTGTTGAGTAGTGTCAATGAGTATCGAGGTGGTGTAGGGCCAAAACAGGAAGTGTTTGAATAACATTCCTTAACCCTTTGCAATGCGTTGCGTACCCCTCTGACAGTCAAAGGGTTAATTAGCAAAAGGAAGGATTTTTTTAACACAACTGGGGTTTAAATGGAATGGCTTTTGTGGTTTGTTGTTTTTTTTAACCTTCCTCTGGATCAACAGGGATTATATGGCATTAGCTGAACTTGACAGATGCATGTCTTTTTTCAGCCTCATCAACTATGTTACCATACCTCCCAACAGTTCAAATGGCCAAAGAGGGACACTTGTGTTTTAGGTGTTGATGCTGGGGGAGTGGCTGGTGGGTGGGATATTACCTAGAATTTTTAGGTTATTTCTTGACCTACTGACACCTCTTTGTGTAACTGAATAAGTAATTTAGAGCAACAACAAAGTATTTTATTTACCCAGACTAATTTATAAAAACATATACTGAATCAGACATTAATTTGAGTTTTATTGCTGTAGAGCAATTTGATGTGCTTATATACATACCACACAGTCTGATCTCCTAAAAAGATGGACAGCAGGGTGGGAAAGAGGGACAGAGGGATTTGGGTTTCAAACAGGGACTGTCCCTTCTACAGGTGGACACTTGGGAGGTATGTGTTACTATGTTGCTATATATTTAAATAACTCAAACACTAGTTTTCTAAATAAAAATGGCTATTACAATATATAGGTGATTTTGAAAGCTCTTTCATAATACTCAGTTGTTTTAGGTGCTAGGGTCCCTTTAACCAGGCTCCTGTAATCCTTTGTTTAGGAGACATTTATTGCTTATATGCCGCCCCAGATAAATCCCCTGGTCTCAGAAGCGGTCTCCATGCATTTCAAAGCAGTGCATAGACGTAGTAACATAGTAGATAAGGCTGAAAAAAGACACGCGTCCATCAAGTCCAGCCCATACCAAAAAAAACCCTGTTGATCCAGAGGAAGGCAAAAAAAAGCCCTCTGGAGCTATTTCCAATCTAGTCTCAAGTGTGTGTGTGGGGGGAAATTATTCCTTCCTGACTCCAGTTGGTAGTCAAATAGTTCCCCGGATCAATATCCTATCTGCTTTGAAGCCATCTGTCATAATTGTCAATATTCTTATGTGCTAGATAGGCATCCATTGCTTTTTTGAATGCAGTTGCATTATCTGAAAGCACAACAACCCGAGGCAAAGAATTCCATAGTCTTACTGCCCTTACTGTAAAGAATCCCTGCCTTTGTTTTAGTCAAAAGCGCCTTTCCTCTAGTCTTAATGGATGACCTCTTGCTCTTAGCTCAGCTCTTTGCATAAATAATTCATTGGCTAGTTCTTTGTATTGACCTTGAACGTATCTGTAAATGGTAATCATATCACCCCTTAGACGTCTCTTCTCTAATGTAAAGATACCCTTATTTTGCATTTAAGGGGTTTAGAATAAAAAGGAGTCAGCTCAAGGTGATCTAATCTTGAAGCTGTCTAGAAATATTACTTGTAGTCATACCTGACTGAAAGGAGATTGACAGTCACTGGAGAATTAATAATACACCGCTAATGAACATAGACAAGAGGGAAAAGTAATTAAGGATGTCTGAATCAGTCTCTGTCTGCTGTGTTTCAGTGCACCAGGGAAACTTCTAAAACATAGCAGGCAATATAAAAAGCGAATGTGTTATATATACACACATAATTACAGATGGAGTTTTACTATCACTAATAACACTTTCCTGCCAGAGATATCGTTTTAGTTTTCCATGTGTTGTGTCTTCTGGCGCATGTGATCACAACTCTCTTGGCTGCTCCAAAGAAGAATATCTTCCATTCCGCAGCCAAGTAAAGAATCCAAGATGAAGCGGTGCCAGTCAGCATCTACTTGCATTCTGTTGGTTTACTCTATCTCTACAGTTACAGTACAGGCATGCTGCGACACACCATATCGTTAGGTTAAGCTGCTAAATTATTTAACAGCAAATGTAAATAGAGAGGCAGAAGTGTGTACAACACAAAACCTGGAAACTAGAACATGGATGTTCCTTTGAGTGCCAGAGGGTTACACAACGCATTGTGTAGCCCACTGGCACCCAGACGTTTAAAGCTAAAGTATATTCAGACAATGTTAGACCAGTGGTAGGCAACCAGAGGCCTTCCAGTTGTCCAGGGCTACAATACCCATCATCTTCAGCCAGAGAAGGGCTAGTTGGGGATAATGGGAATTGTAGTCCTGAATAGTTCGAGTAGTTTCGGTGCAAACCATCCGCATCATAGAAGTGAAATTAAAAAAATAATACTTTGATTTAAGGGAGGCCTTTAACTCCTTAAATACTGTTTGCCTTGCCATGATTGAAGACCTCTCTAGCATTCAAAAGGTTAAAAGCCACATTTAAATCAATGGAAATTATATTTGTCCCCCCCCCATGATACAGCTGGTTTACCCTAGAATTGCTCCACTTTACTTTTGTATATAGGGCCCTTAATTATTTAAAGAACTAGTGCCTGGTGTGTTGTTTTCAGGTTTATTTAGGAGTTTACCTATACCTTTTATTAATCATGATTTAAAGAGGATCTATCACCCCTTTACAACTTATGCTCATTAGTTAGAGCATTTAGAGAATATGTTTAAAAATGTATTTATTTTTTTTTTTTTAAACAAAACGTTATTTGCGCGAAAATTAATGTTCATAGAGTCCCCTGCAGCCTACTTCCGGCCTGACTGCTCTTGACACATATTGCCGCACTGCCTCTGCTCCTGTCCATCTACCCAGCATCCTCCAATGATGGAGGTTTTCTGTCTCTAAGCTGGAGCGATCTCATTGGCAGAGATCGATATCTAGCCAGTGAGACCACTCCAGCTTTGAGACAGAAAGCCTCCATCATCGGAGGATGCTGGGTAGAGGGACAAGAGCAGAAGCAGTGCGGCAATCTGCGGCAAGAGCAGTCTGCCTGAAAGTAGGCTGCAGGGGATTCTATAAACATTAATTTTCATGCAAATAACGCAGTGAGATTAAAAAAACATATAAAAACATCAACAGAGAAGGAAGCTTGTAACAGGCATAGTCAGGGGACAAGCATTGGCATGACTGGTTCTAGAGAGGTCTCTGTTGCTTGAACTTTGCTGCTATTTTTTGTACTAAGTATATTTTTTCCTCTTCTATTGCACTATATTTACTTGCTTTTGTATTTTTTCACCTCTTACCTTATTTTGAATGATATTTAAAGTATTTGTATATGTGTGTTTTTTGCACCTTTATTTTCTATTGGTTAGCTACTTTAGATACCTTTTATACCTGTATTTTTCCAGCTACTGTATTGGATTAGGATATAGCAATATACATATACTATTTTTGCATGTTTATTACTGGATGAATGATATTTGTACTAGTTGAAGGACACAGGCCACAGTGCCACTGCCAGCCAGTTGCGGGGCAGTCATGCGCAGCAGTCTCTACTGCGCATGACTGCGTAGTTACACATGTTTTAGCGAATTATTATATGGGATGTGATATGGGCAGATATCCATAGTAATTTTAAGTTCCTGCAGCATCCCTCTCTTTTGATGTTTTTATGTTTTTTTAATCTTACCCATTTATGTTCTTTTGTTTGCCAATAAAATTATTTTGTACATTTGTATACTCTGGTATACAACAACATATTGAAAAAAAAAATAAAACCTAAAATGAGGCATGTGCAAATGTATGGTCACTCTTCCAGCTGATCCACTAGCGTTACTTTTTATAAGGTCTCAGAACGTAATTGACTCATTAGGCCTTAAAGGGATAGTAATACTTTGTTTTATCTTTATTTTATTTTGTAGGCATTAAAAAACATGGCGAACGATATAAGTCTTATCTCTCAAACCTTTATGGTTTGAGAGATATTCACAAGCAAAGTTTCCCCCTCCCGTCCCTTTTACCTAGTGTAAGCCATCTCTTCTCAGATGTGGAATCCAGTCCATAGACCAGACAGATAACAGAAGGGGACAATCTTCTTCCTATGAAAACAATGAAGGCCCTGCCCCCCTTGACAAGTTTTTCAGGTTTTTCCCTTATCTTAATTGAAGATTGTCCCTCTCTGCAATCTACCTGGGCACCTCCCTTCTGCTCTGGCTGAGCAGTGTTACATCAGTAAAAGGGGCGAGAGGGGGATACTTTGTCATTCAATTACTCTTGAACTACAAGTCTGACAGAATTGAAATAACATTCTCCAAAGTCCAAATACTCTGATGATTAATTAGAGCTGCTTTTATTATGAAACATTACTATCCCTTTAAAGGAATAGACAGTAAAAAAGTATTAACTATATGGTAGATACAAGTAAGAGTGAGTACTTGCACTTATATGTATCTCTCAAACTGTTATGGTTTGAGAGATATAGGAAAATAAAGTTCTCCGCTCCCTCCCCTTTCTGCTTGACGAGCTGTAAAGCTGTCAGAAGCAGATTCTGGTTCCTGGATCAGACAACGGCTGTTCAGCAGTGCCGACATAGTGATACCTAAAAAGCACACGTTGTAGACCATTCCGATGAAGTATTTATCTTTAGATACTGTTATATCGGCGCTGCTGAAGAGATATGAATGAGTGCAAGTACTCTCTTTTAATTGTATCTACCATATAGTTAATACTCTCTTTTGCTGTTGTTGTGCTTTCACTCCACAATCATGGACAAAACAGGGGAGGCTATAAAAAGATATCTATATGCTTCCTGGTTGCAGATTCTACTGTTTAAAATGGAATTAAGAAATGGAAATTAAGGGAAATTGTTAAATGCAAGACAAGATCCAGAAATTTAAGAAAAATCTCGGTTAGAAATGTTCTTAGACCTGCAGGAAAGTTTAGCTGGAACAAGAGTAGTGGCGCACAAGTCCACTGTGCATTGTTCATTGCACAAACATGATCTGAATGGAAGAGTCATCAGAAGGAAATCTTACCTGTGATTTTATCACAAAAGTCATCTGACGTATACAACACAACACTTAGATAAGCAATTAGAGGCATTTTTGGAACTAAGTGCTGTGGTCAGATGAAGTTACAATTGAACTATTTGGCTACAGTGTGATGAAGTTACAATTTAACCATTTGGCTACAATCACCAAAGGTGTGTTTGGAGAATAAAAGGGACCATTTGAAGAAAAAGAACACCATGTCAAATGTTAAGTATGAGGGAAGACCTGTTATGCTTTGGGTTGTGAAGCAGTTAGTGGCACAGGCAATATCATGCAGGTAGAGGGAGAAATGTATTCTATTAAGTATCAACAAATCCTGAAAACTAATGTCACATTGTAGAAACTGAAGCTGGAAAGAAGCTAAATTTTACTAAGACACCATTCTAAAACATACTTCAAAACCATCTACTTCAAGAAGTAAAATTTTAAGATATAGGAATGGCCTTCACAGATAGACTTGAATAATTCTGAAAATTTGTTGGTAAATCGCAAACATACGGTGAGTGCAGAACGGCTTAAAGGGGAACTACCACCCCGCAATAACTTATAATAAGTTATTATAATAACTTATAATAAGTTATTGCGGGGTGGTAGTTCCCCTTTAAGAATATTAGAAGAATTCTGCAAGGAAGAGTGGTAAACATTCATAAAGCAATAATAGACTATTAGCTGGCTACAAGAAATGTTTAGAGGCTGTGATTTCTGTCAAAGAGAGGTCACTAAATGCTGACTGATGGATGCCCAAATGTAGCATGTGCAAAGCGCAAATGCCACATTTTCTGTTTTGTTTTTTATTCCAAATTGTTAAAGTTAGTAAATACATAATAACTGAGCATTAAAATATGCAGGCATACTTCAAGTTTAAGATAGCTTACAGCAGTGGTTGTGTTAACTTCTTTTTTACTTAGAAAATCAAGACAACCTGTAATTTGGTGCCAAACTTTTGCATACAACTGTGTGTGTGTGTATATACACAGTATAATGAAATGCACTGTCTGTACTGCTTACAAGTAACCTGGGTGTTCATAACAAATGTAAAAATACATACAGTTTTAGTGTGGAGAGACCTCACTCACAGGACATTTTTTGCAGAAAAATCAATCCATGTTTATTGATTTGATGTTTCGACCAGGAATTGTAGCCTTTATCAAGAACAGAAAAACACTGCATCACATTATCCTTATATACTAAACTTGCTCATAGGGGATTGGTGCAAGTTTATGACGCTATTTTGGCGCATTTTATCTTGTTTGCAAGTTCACTGGATATATATGGATAATGTGATGCAGTGTTTTCTGTTCTTGATAAAGGCTACAATTCCTGGCCGAAACATCAAATCAATAAACACAGATTGATTTTTCTACAAAAAAATGTCATGTGAGTGCTGTATCGACACACTAAAACTATATATATATATATATATATATAGATATAGATCTATCTCTATATATATGTCCCGTCTGGACTACTGTAACTCATTACTAATTGGCCTTCCTCTCACCCGACTAATCCCACTACAGTCCATAATGAACTCTGCTGCAAGACTAATCTACCTCACTCATCGCTTCTCTGACACCAAACCCCTCTGTCAGTTCCTACACTGGCTCCCATTAGCATACAGAATCACATTCAAAATTCTGGTGCTTACTTACAGAGTCCTCACTAACACCGCATCCCGCTATATTTCATCTCTCATTTCCAAATACACTCCCTCTCGCCATTTTCGCTCTGCACACGACCTTCTGCTCTCCACAGCTCTTATCCCATCCTCCTACTCCTGCCTACAGGAATTCTCCCGTGCTGCACCTCAGCTCTGGAATTCCCTCCCCGCCACATCAGACTGTCCCCAAGCCTTCAGATCTTCAGAAGCTCCCTGAAAACTCACCTCTTCAGGGAAGCTTATAATCTACCTCCATAAACATTATCACTAAGAATCACCCCTTGCCTGGACCACTGCACTCACCAGCACTTCTCACTTCCACCCACTGACCGGCAGTTCATGTGGCAGGAGGCACTTACAGCCAATAGCACTTATTCCGTCTGTGTCCAACCTACCTTCCTGTAGACTGTAAGCTTTCACGAGCAGGGTCCTCTGATCCTTCTGTTCTCCACATTTGATTGTACTATTTAGTACCTCTGTATGTCCATTCCCTACTGTAAAGCGCTGCGGAATTTGTTGGCGTTATATAAATAAAGATTAATAATAGTTCTGTGGATGATAGATGGCATCCTTTATTGAATCAATGTTTCGGCCTTGTCTGTGCCACACAGCTAGCCGAAACATTGATTCAATTAAGCAACTATATTTTCACTTAGATGGCACTATCAGGATCCTTTTTATTATCAGAACTGTGTCTACTTCTTATTTGTTGATGTGCACCCAAGACACTGAGTGCATTCCACTATCCTATTGACTCAATACACACACACACACACACACACACACACAAACACACACACACACACACACACACACACACACACTTTCTCTATCCAGCTGCTCCAGACTACAATCTGCATTATTCCCTACTAGCCACTGGCTAGCGAGGAATGAAGGGAGTTGTGGTCTGGCAGCAGCTGGAGGGCCTCATGTTGCCTACCACTGCCATAGAGCCTTGTGCTCAAAAGAAGAGTGGAGGAATTCTGAGACAAGATAGCATTACCATTTGGACAAATAAATAGCAATGCCATTGATTTAAAAGCCTCTGTTTAAATCAACAGTGCTTTAGGGGACTCTTTATTTCTCCCCTATGGTGTACTTGGTATGCACCAGGATTCCTCACACTTCTGTTGAATGTAAAACCCAGTTAGGTACAGTTAGTGAAGATGTTCTCACCAGCAATGTCAAGACCATCATTACCATATAAGGGTATATGTGGTGGGGGAACAGATTTATCATGAAATGTAACCAGGCAACATAGATCCGGATCATACTTTACCTTATTGTTTGAATAAAAGAACTAACCAGAACTCAAGGGATTAATGTAATTCCTTTTGTAAATTGTGATTTATTGCCATTTCATGGCTGAAAATTGTGCATTAGATGGTGTTTTCCTTAATTAGGACAAAACATTCTCTCACTGTTAAATTATATGTCAGAAGATCATAAATATTCTGGTCTAGGCAGTAGGGGTGGGTGTCAGCCTTCACCTCCAAGGATACTCTGTAGGCATCCTGTCTGAGGGGATGTGATCCCCAGTGTCAACATCTTGTGTGACTAGGTGTGTCCTGCCAGGCTTCCCTGTGAAAATCTTATGGTAAGGTCTAAGTGCCTCAAATAGCTGAACCCTCTGACCCTCTGTTAAGTGGGCATTAACCTGGACTACCTCAATGCCCTCTAGATCCCTGGTTGCTGACAACAAATCAATCAGGGGGTCAGATTCTTGCTTGTCCCCTGGCAGACTACATACAGTTAACACAGTGGGTTCCCTGTCATAATACGCTTTGATCATGTTTACGTTGTATACCTTTTTCCTTTTCCCCCTCTCATCCAGAGATACCGCATAGTTCACATCATTGACCCGCTGCAGAATGGGAAAAGTACCCTCACAGACAGCCTGCAGTTTGTTCTGCCTTGTGGCAGCACAAGCACTTTTTGCCCCGCTTCATACACTCCTTCTCAGACATTACGATCATACCAGAGCTTCTGCTTGGATTGGGAAGCCCTCAGATTCTCACACACCTCTCCCATTAAAGCCTACAGTTTGTCTCTGAACCGTATTACATAGTCCATAACAGATGGCTCTGGGGCCCCCAATTCTCCATCCCACCCCTCTCTAATCAGATCCAGGGGACCACACACTCTACGCCCATAGAGGAGCTCAAACAGGGAAAAACTTGTGGATTCCTGTGGCACTTCCCTATAGGCAAACAGGAGGTGTGGCAGGTATCGCTCCCATTCCTTCCCCTGTGAATCTACAAATGTCCTCTGCATCTGCTTTAGGGTCCCATTAAATCTCTCACACAAGCCATTCATCTGGGAGTGTTAGGGGTTGGTCAACAGATACTCTACCTGCACCCTTTTACAGAGAGACTGCAACAGATCCGAGGTGAACTGGGGGCCTTGATCTGTCAGCATTTCTCTGGGAAATCCCACATGGGAGAATATGCTTAATAGGGCATCGGCCACCTTGTCAGCCCTGATAGATGACAGTGCTACAGCCTCTGGGTAGCGAGTGGCATAATCCACTACAGTCAGGATATACCTTTTTCCTGAACTACTGGGAATAGCTAGGGGGCCTATAATATCCACCGCTATCCTCTCAAAAAGTTCACCCCCTATGGGAAGCGGTATTAGGGGGGCCTTACCCACCTCCCCAGGTTTTCCCGCCCTCTGATACTCAGGATAGGAGCGGCAATAATTTGCCACATCTGTGCTCATACCAGGCCAATAAAAATGATGGGACAGGCAGGACTTAGTCCACAGCACCCATGTGGATGGAATGAGCCACCTTTAGCAACTGGTCCCAGTACCGCTGGGGCACCACCTGCTGTCTTTCCACTACCCAGGGCGCTTGCCCTGCGGTGGGGATAATTTCCCTGTATAACCTTCCCTTGTTCCCATATACTCACTCCCTATCCCTGTCTGAGGGTGGCTGACTAACATGTTCTCTCAAAACCTCTAATGTGGGATCTGTCTGCTGGGCCTGCTGGAATTCAGGGGTCTGCCTCTGTCTCAGAGTCAACCAGGTGCTCTGAAACAGATTCCTGCCCTTGAGCTACTGCAGGGGAGGGTGACACAGAGTGAGATTCCTTGTTTTCATCATCAGTGTGCTCGCCTGAAGACACACGCCGTTAGTCCACAGGCTGAGTCAGCCCCTGCTCCTTACTGCTGCTGAGTTACTACAGCTATGGTTGAGATGGGCGCGCATACTCATTCTGCCCTATCTCCCAGTGAGACAATCTAGGTGCACTTTTGCGTACTGCACCTTCCACAGTATGGCCTCATGTGGTTTGGGTTGGTCACAGGTATCATTATTAGGCACATACTGTGATAGCAGTCTACCTAAATCAGTACCCAGTAATACATTTGTAGGAATGTTATCAGATACCCCCACATTTCTCAGACCTTTCTGGCTCCCCAATCCAATCCCCAATCCAGTCCCTTTTACTGCTAAAGTCCTGTCCGGAATGAAGTCCTCAGAGCGCACCAGCTCTGGACCCACAAGAGTCACCTCGGCCCCAGTGTCCCTGAGTCCCACAGTTACCTTTGTTCCCACTGTAACCGGTTGCAGGTTCACATTGTTGCTGGCCTCTGATTTAGTCACGAACAACACAGAAGATGGTGCTCCTGCAGGGTGACCCCCTCCAGATGAGAGTGCAGGCTTCCTTCTCTCTGGGCAGGTAAGTACTAAGATGCCCCACTGTATTGCAAATAAAACACCTGCGATTGTCACCATGTGCAGAGGTGGCACTAGCTCCCCCTCTCCCTGAGGTAGATGCTGATGCAGAAGATGGCACAGTAGATGGGGTGATAGGGAGTCGTGGTGTAGTGGTCCACCAGCTGGATGCTCTCTTAGCAAAACCTCTGCTCCAGTCCACTGGTTGGGTGTGTTAAAATCTGCCAGCTCCTGGGCGTCCAATGCTGTTTCGGGCTCCTGGTCTAGTAGTCATTCCTGTACATCGGCTGGGCACAGCTGCAAAAACTGTTCCATGATGAGCAGATCTTCCAAGCTTGCTAAGGTTTTAATCTCCAGCCCCCTAGCCCACTGTCGGAATGCTGTTTTCAGGTGTCCCACAACTGCAGTGTAACTCTCGGTGGAACACTTCTGCAAAGTCCAGAATTTATTTCGGTACACCTCAGGTGTAAGGTTGTACCATTTCTGCAGTGCAGCCTTAATCACATCATAGTCCTGATCAGATTCTGCAGGTAGCTCTGCAGATGCTTCTAGTGCAGGACCTCTGAGACCAGGGGTGAGGTACTTTGCCCACTGGTCCTTTGGTAATTGGTATTGCCTGCAAACTTTTTCAAAACTGCACAGGAAAACATCCAGGTCCCTGTCTTTGTCCAAAGTTGGGAAATTCTCTGCCCGTGGTTTGGGGGCAGAAGAGTCTCTCGAACCCACACGGATAGGGGAGGCAGTTAACCTTTCCAGCTCTGCCAGTTTTAGCTCATGCACTCTGCAGCCTCTCTCTCTCTCAGCTTGGCGCTCTGCAGCCTCTCTCTCAGCCCGGTACTCTGCAGCCTCCTGATATTTAAGGATAAGCTGAAGTCTTAGGTTTGCATCTGCTGAAGCCACTTATTTTAAAACAGTTTGTAAATAAGAGTCCAAAGGATCCCCAGATCTTGGTACAGTGTTTGAGGCATCACTTTGCTCTGTTTGTTGCATGTTATCGCCCACCAATGCTTGTATTAGCTCCTCTTTGGTTTTTCCCTGGCAGGGAATCAATCTCTCCCAGCAAAGCTGGGCTATCGCTGATTTGGACTGTGCCTGATACTCCATTTAGCAAACTGGCCAAACAAATGATAGCAAAAAAGAAAAACAGAGAAGGGGGGGGACTGTTGAGGTGTAAATAATATAGTAAGTATGCACTGAGTTCAGCCTTTGGAAATTGAGGCACAATTTCTTTTTAGTGCCTGGATTAACTAGCAAATCCAGCAACACTAAAATCTGGTACAAAAAAACCCTTTGTAGTTATCCCACCGCTATGCCACCAGTTTGTCACGAACGCCCCTACTCCAAGCATGCACATGACTTGGTGGGCGGTGAAAGGGTTAAAAAATGCAATATCTGTCTGCCCTAGACCGGAAATAATGATTAAAAAATCCCCTTTAACACCAGCCACACTTAATTATAATGATATAACTAATATCATAACGCTGCCACCAACAGACAGTCTATAAATGCATAAAAAAGGGGGTGTCTGGGTCCCCCATGCAATTTAGACTAAAAACCCCACAAAATATGTTCTAACACAATATCTATGTGATTTCTAATTACCAATAAATTAGTCTATTCAGGTAACGTGATTGTTTACCAGACAAAGGCCAAACTTAATAAAGGAATGTTTATTCTGAATAAACAATATTCACAGTGCATAAAGAAACAGATGATACATTATTTACACCAAACAGAAAAAAATAAAAAGGAGAAAATAACAGAAATCCTAACTTACTCACTTGGATGGTAAAGTAATAGTATTTTCTGTCCAAAGGGGCACCGGTAAGGAAAGATGGCCACTTACTCAAAATTAGATCTTGTCCCCTACTAAGCACACCAGACATTTTTTTTATCCAGAGATTTATACAATTTCAGTTCATATCAGGCTTCCAAGCCGGCCCAGAGGGAATTATGGGCGGAGACAGAATACGATAAGTCACCTCTCTTGGGTGTTGGGGAAACCAAAATTCAGATATCAAATTCGGAAGGTAATTTTTTTCCTGTACCTGACACCAAGATAATTCTTATATCTATTAATTTGTTGCAATTTATGGAGTCCGTACATAGGTCACACTTACTACTAATTACTCAGCCTTATAGACGTCATAATTTCCCGCCCAGCACTGTATTGGCTCTAGTCATGTTGGTACTGTTATTGCAGGATGTGCTTTCCCCATTCCAAATATGTACACTACTGGCTGGATTATTAATCTGTGAGATATTATTAAGGGATATTTTAGATATGACCCAGAAGACAGTGTCTCTTGACTGCTAAAGTCAATTAGTACATCCAACTAATTAGTTATGCTGCCAAATGGTACCTTAGTCAATTAGTTTATATTGAAGCCAAACTGAGAGGCTCTTCATCAGTGACATTTCACACCTTGCAAAGGGGTCCCAGCTTCAAAAGGAATGTAAAACCTTCCAATATCACTTTCCTATACAATCAAATTATCCCCTCTCATGCTGAAGTTGGCTATACCACCTCTACCCAGAAGCGGATGAATGTATGCACTACACAGACTCTGCACCCACCAGCCCTATCAACATCTCTGCTCTCCTCCTTTCCGTGCTCATTGGGGGAGATGTAGTAAGGAGTGGTAAATAGGTGATAAAGCGGGGATGACTTCTCCAGTGATATCACTTCTCCAATTCCTATGTTATTCCATGCTCCAATGCAATAAGATTTGTCCAACTTTGTTAATCCTTTGATTGCCATGGGGTGCCCAATGCATTGCTTTCAAATGATTAATCCTCTCCCTGCAGGTCAGCAGAGGACATTGTGAAGTATTGCGTTGGAAACTTCTCTAGCAGTCAAGGGTTTAAAAGCCCCTATTTAAGTCAATGGGGAGTTTTATTTGTCCCTTATTTTACAGTTGGTTAACCCAGAATTGAATCAATTATTCTCAGTGCTCCAGTCACAGTGGATGTTCGGAATCTGCACTGTCTGATTACCCAGGAGACACTACTGTGCGGTAGATAACTTATAGGATGTGATTTCTTTGTTTAACACACTCAGGATGAGAAATTAGCTGTTTTTTCCTGGCTCTTTGTTTGTCAGTACAGAAAGGCTTTTAATTTTCTCTTGTGACAAGCAGACTGTTTATTTTTATCTAATGAAAATCTACTGTGTGTCTCAGGTTTGTGTATGAAGCTGTGATTTTTCAAGGCAACGCGGCTGGTTGCAACATGGCAAGTTGTTTTATTAGGTAGAACACAGGTGCGGATGCCTGGAAGCATTTTGTGTATTCATTTCAACGTTCTAAGCAGCTCTCCTCCCCTATTCACACAATGTATCAGATTCTATTTTTTCTTTCTTTTTCTAGTGAAGTTTTTATGTGGAGTGATGCTTTGGAAACACCACTTAATTGGCACAGAGAAAGCAGGAACCCTTTGAGTGCCAGAGGGCTATGCAACACATTGCTTTTCAATGCGTTGTGTACCCCTCTGGCACTTAAAGAGTTCATGAATATTATTAATTACGATGGACAGAAAATCCTAATTGACCCTATGAATTTGCCCTTGTGCTTTAGGTCAAGAGAGAACCTCTTCAATCAGTCCTGGATATCATGTGCCATAGAGGCGGACATGACAGTTGCTAAAAGGGCCACAAGACACGCATTCCGCCTACTCTACATGGTTGTTTTAACCCTTTAAGGAGAGAGAGGCATGTGCAATGCATTATTTAGTAATGTGTTGTTCACCCCCACTGGTCCTTAACCCCTTAAGGACTGGCGGTCCTGGGACATTTCCGTCCCATAATGACCGCATAGGAGCACTTGGACGCGCCGATACACATGACCTGTCGCATGTATCGGCGCGTCACTATGGGGCCTGATAGAGATCGCTCTGATCTTGGAGCGGTCAATTTCAGGCCCTATTTTTACTTACAGCGTTCCTGGTAGAGGGCTGTAAGTAAAAAGTATGTGACGTACTATGACCGTCATCGGTCCTTGAGTATTTCAAGGACGGTGACGGTCCTGGTACGTCAAGGGTCCTTAAGGGATGAAACCTTTGAGTGCCAGAGAGGTACAAAACGCATTGCTTATGTGTTCCGTACCTCTATGGCACTCAAAGGGTTAAGGGGTTAAGCAGACTGCATTGCCTGCATTTGTTTTGTAAATACTGGCATTAATTGTCCTATCTGCCTCAGTGTACATGTCTGGGACCGGGACTGACTGAAGATGTCATCTTTCGAATAAAGGCGCAAGGGCAAAACTCATACAGGTCACAGGTCAAGTTAGTATTAGTTGTAGAGGTATTTCATTTTTAAGATTAGTACCCCTTTCTCTCACATCATCCAGTTCTCCAGGGAACAGAAAACACAAACAGAACAACGCAACCCCTTCTGAGTGCAGTAAATCGATAGATCTTCTTACATGATTTCCCACAAGGGGATGCGCCTGATGAAGTAATTGTTATTAATATTAGGAAATACATTGAGTAATATTGCAACTTTTTGTAATCAAGTGGGTGTTGTATGCCTTCTTAATAAAATATATATATATATCTCTTTTAATTTTATTTATAGTTCTCCTCTATTATTTATAATTGTGTTTGGTTATTTGTCACATAGGGTGACCAGACACCCCTGGAGAGAATGTGTCCCCGGATATGTCCCCGGATCTCAGTGCATGGCACTGACATTAAGCTTCTCTTCATAGAGTCTATTGGGACTCAATGAAGGGAAGCTAGATGAAGACTGTGCATGGATATGCGTCCTTCACGTCTGCGCACCATGTGCAATGATGTCATCACGGCCCGCATGGCTCGCCATACCACCAACAATCGACCGCCACTCCATGACTCTGGGGGTGTGAAGGAAGGTAGGACAGTGTGGGTGGGCAGTGTGGACGTGGGCAGTGTGCTAAGGAGGACAGGTTGGGCAGTGTGGAAGTGGATAATGTGAAGTTGGACAGGTTTGGCTTGGTCGGGCTGGACAGTGTGAAGTTGGACAAGGTTGGCAATGTGGGGGTGGACAACTTATGAGGTGGGAAGTGTTGATGTGGGCTATGTGGGGGTGGCCAGTGAGGGGTGGACAGGGTTGCCAGTTTGTGGAGATGACTGGGTGGACAGTGTGGAGGTGGGCAGTGTGGACAATGGGTGGAGGTGGACAATATGGGCAGTGTGGAGGTGGGCAATGTGGGGTTGGACAGTGTGTGGGAGGGGCAGTGTTTAGGTGGACAATATGGGCATTATGGAGGTGGGCAGTATGTGGAGGAGGAGGAGGACAGGGTGGACAATTTGTGGAGGAGGATGGGGTGGAAAGAGTGGAGGTGCTCAGTGTGGACAGTGTGTGTGGAGGTGGGCAGTGTGGGGAGGAGGACAGGGTGGGCAACTTTGAGTTGGACAGTGTGGATGGTGGACAATGTTGAGGTGGGCTTTGTGGGCAGTGTGGAGGTGGACAAGGTGGAGGTGTGCAGTGTGTGGATGAGGATAGGGTGGGCATGTGTGGAGGACAGGGATAGGGTGGGCAGTGTGTGGAGGAGGACAGGGTGTGTGGTGGAGGACGGGGTGGGAAGTGTGTGGAGAAGGACCAGGTGGCTAGTGCGGATTTGGATGGGATGGACAATGTGGGTAGTGTGTGGAGGTGGACAATGTGGAGTTGGACAGTGTGAGGGAGGTGGACAATGTAGGCAGTGTGGAGATGGGCAGTTTAGAGGTGGGCAGTGTGGACAATGTGGCCATTGTGGAGGTGGACAGTGTGGGCAGGGTGGAGGTGGCAGGGTGGACAGTGTGGAGGGTGAACAGGGCGTAAGGGTGGTCAGGGTGTGGGCAGTTTCTGGATAGGGTATGAGGGTGGATAGGGTGTGAGCAGTGTGTGGACAGGGTGTGAGGATGGACAGGGTGTGGGAAGACGGTGGACAGTATGGTCAGGGTGTGGAAAAACAAAATGTCCCCAGATTTCATTTTAAAAATCTGGTCACCTTCTCCATACACCTTGCATAACCATATTGTAGTGATACAGGGAGGTGTTATTTAGACTTTAATGAATTGGAACTTTTAGTTTGTTGTTATTAATATGTATATGTGATTTTGAAGACACTATAAGTGAGTGCTATAGCAGACAGTGCTGTGTCTCCAGAGAATCGGCTTTATGGTCTTGACCAGCTGCCGTGTTGGATCACACAAGCACAGAAACATCTGAGTAGTTTTAATTACACCTGCACAAACTAAAGCTCAGTTAGTTCACAGGAGGCATTAAAACTACTCACACAGACACAAATGCCTCTGTGGAGTGAACTGTTGGTTGGGTTGCCATAACAACTGCTCAGTATAAGTGGTCTTCCCACTTTCTTTTGATCAGGCCTCATGTAAGGTAAATATCTGCAGCTTTTTGGGTATTAAAGAATGTGACTGACATGAATCACACTGTTTAGTACTGTATGGTGCAAAAATATAAACTGTAACAGTGAAAACTGATTTTGTATCTTTGTATGTATGTATATATCTTTATTTATATAGCTCCATCCATGTACACAGCGCTTAATAAAATTTGAAATAATATAATAAAAAAACGACAGAACTGGTTTAATAGCATTAAGTTTAAGTGCCGTCATTGCATTATTTGTGGGTGAACCTGCAGCAAGGGAATCATAGACTGGGAAAGGGACTCTGTCCCAAGGAGCTTACAATGTAATTAGAGCTCATGATGACAAACAAAGACAATAGGAGGTGGATTATAAATGCCGGTACAAGGTGTGTTGAAGGAAGTGCAGAAGGGTTCTAATGTGACTATCTGTGTGCAAGAGGAGAATATTGCTATTGAGATGCCTCCCTGAGCTGGTGGGTTTTGAGGAGATGCTTGAAAGTGAGGATGATTGGTGAATGGTGATAGGGAGGGCATTCCAGAGTCGAGGAGCAGCCAGTGAGAAAGCTTGTAGTCGAGCGATGGCTCGTGTTGTGTAGGGAGAGGACAGGAAGAACCCTTGAGAAGATCATAGGAGACTGGAAGGGGTGTAGCGGGAGATAAGAGCAGAAATGTAAGAGGGTGCTGAAGAACAGAGAGACTTAGAGGAGAGGAGGAAAATCTTGTAAGGAATACAATACTTTATAGGTAAACAATTGAGGGATTTCAGGAGGAGATGAGAGGGAAGGTATCTGGGAGCAAATGTGGTGATTCTTGCAGCTGAATTGATAACAGATTGAAGTGGAGAGAGATGAGAAGCAGGAAGACCAGAGAGTGGAATGTTGCAGTAGTCAAGTCTAGAGAGAATGAGTGCCTGGGATAAGGTTTTTGCCGTTGACATGCAGAGGAAAGGACGTATTTTTTAATATTTTTTAGTAAAAAGCGAAATGTTCTAGTAACAGCTTGGATATGGGGGAAAAGGTTAATTTAGAATCAAGTATGACCCCTAGACAGCGTGCTTTGGATACTGAGTGTATAGCACAGTTTTCTATTGTGATGGAGAAGGGGGTTGGTGGATGGGAGCCAACTCTTTGATGGAAATATGAAGGAGCAAAATGGAGTGAGAGACCTGGGTAGGATTTGAGCAGCAGACATCACTGGAATAGAGGAAATTGAGAGCAAAGGTTCTCCTCAATCACTGTGTTTTGCATCTATGCTTTTGCTATTGAGATATTGGTTCCCTTGAGATAGCTGAGGAATGAAAAGATGCCTTGTATTTATGGTTTAAATAATGGGTGGCCAAGCGAAGTGGACCAGCTCTCGAAGACGCTAATTCCCTGCAAGCTATTCTCTGGCCAGAGATGGTTGGAGGGGTTGCAGACTTTAACACCTGCAGGGCCTCAGGTTGGCCAACTCTGGTTTAAACAGTGTCACCCACCACATGCAATCCCATCTTCTGCTGAAAAGCCCTTAGTGCTGTTCAAAGGGCTAACGGTCTTTAAACCTTTGAATGCCAGAGAGGCATCCAGTGCATTGTGTTGCAATACATTGGATACCTCTCTTGCGGGTTGAAGACCACAACATTAGTAACAAATATAGAAAATTTAGGGAGGGCCCTATCCAGAAGAGTTTATAATCTAAAACATTTTCTAGTAACAGATTATTATTTCCTTCCCAAATTATTATTTTCCTTACCCTGAGACACACCTCAGGTCATTAACAAGTCTCAGGGTATTATGGGAGTTGTTTCACCAATAGCTGGAGGTCTAACAATTCACTACACGTGGGTTTAAGGGATTGATAAGGTTTCACATAGTTTTAATTTGAAACTGAAGGGTTGTTCCACAGCAAGACATTTGTGAATCACTGATATATTGGATCTAATAATTCAGTATTATCACTGTATTGGGACTGGATTTACTATCGTGCAATTGTAATGAAAAATCTGATCCAATTTTATTTTTGATTGATTAATTGTGGAATACATATAGCTTATCCAGACTAAATATTTAATTCACAAATTGTAGTATATGATGTAGTCTATAAAGGATTGGATGGAGATAGCTGTATAAAAACGAGTACCTTCAGAATTACACCACTTCGATTTGAACATAGGACCCTAAATCTTTGGTCTTTTCATAAAGCACCATCGCCCCTCCCTGGAATGTCAGACCTGTTGCTGATCTCAGTATCATCAGCAAAGAGACATTCCTTCCCATATAGATCATTTGTACACACAACTAATATGAATATTATAAAGGAAGGAATGTCTCTTTGCTGATGATACTGTGATCAGCAAAAGGTCAGACATTTCAGGGAGGGGCGATGTTGCTTTATGAAAAGACAAAAGATTTAGGGTCCTATGTTTAAAACAAAGTGGTGTAATTCTGCACCATAGGGGCCAGTTATCATTGATCTAAATGGAGCTTTTAAATCTTCAGCCATAGTGAGGTCTCTGTCACATTGCCTGCAAATACTATATTATTCTTGTTTGCGACTGGCAATTACATCACAGAAGCGCATTGTATCAAACAATAAAATTGTTCTTGTGTTTGCCTATGGGCCTGTTAGCATAGGCTACTATAGCCTCTTCTGCAGTGTATGTCATAAGCTGCTGCAGTATGCCTGATCTGCATATCAGTATATGGGTCTGCAGGGCAGGTGGTTTACACAGCAAAATTGGATATTCCAATGATCTTCATGGTTTCCAGTGACTGGTTGACCCAGGTGGGCATCAGCCAATAATATACGGTAGATCCCATTTATACTCCTGTCAGGCCCTTTCCTCATGAGAACCGATTCCAGGCAGAACACAAGAGATCAGAAGTAAATGGCACTTTCATAATGGGTGGTTTAAATGGTGCCGAACTGTTTATCCCTTTGAGTGCCAGATGGGTTCCAAAGCAATACATTGCACACCTCACTGGCACTCAAAGGGTTAAGTCACTGATGTGAGCAGGCTCTTAAGTCACTGGTGTGAGCAGGGTCATGATAAAATCCTCTTGATAACATTAAGCCTTTAACCCTTTGAGTGCAAGAGAGGGTGCGTTGGATCCTTCTCTGGGACACATAGGGCTAAGGACTAATGGGTGTGCATTACATTACAAGGGGATAAGATGTGTGTCTGTAATCTGCTGTTCATGATACCTTTCAGCTTGCAGAATATACAGTAGGTCACTTTTATATTATAAAAATAACTTTTGATTCCCTGCTTATTTGCTCTGATAGAAGGCAGCCTAATGGCAGCACATTATGTGTGAAATAGTCTGCCATCTGGGAAGGGTGTTGTGGCTAGCTGATCTGTCTGCTTTTATTCTTAATTTGTGGTTTTGTGTACTTAACTTGCAATGCTTTGCAATGTGTTCCGTACCCCTTTGGCAATCAAAGGGTTATCTCATGGCTGCTAGAGACATCTCTAATGCTCTGCTTTACTTTTCTAGCATCCAAGTAGTTAAAGAGGAACCATTCCCTAGGAATAAGTAGGGCTGAATTTAACAGAATGATTTTCATAGGTACATGTCCTCCAAACAGCATTTATCTCTATACAGTATAATTGTTTTATTGGCAATTGATCTGTGATAACATACTGCTATTTGTTTCAATTTACAATCTGATAGACTTGTGTCCCTTATGAGCTACCCAGGCCTATTGTTTGTTGTGAGGAGATACAGACGAAGATTTTTATTTACTGGAGACTGCAGATATAATTCAACAAATAAAAGGACTAATAAAGAGCATATGCCCATGTAAATTTAAAGCAATAGTAAACCCTCATTATGGAAAAAAAAGCATATTGTAGGGTTTGACTGGTCAGTAAAACAAGGGTATTGCTAGGCTGGGAGATGCTTTGCTCCAAAGTTATTTCACTTTAACCCCTTAAGGACCAGCGTGATCCCGTGCGACCGGCACTTGTGGACCACGGGGCATTTTTTTTTTATTATGGCTTCTGGTTCAGGGCTTCCGAAGCGCCGTGCAGCCGCGCCGGGAGCCCTGAACTCCATGCCGTGCCAGGACCATCATTGGTCCTTAAGTGCCGGACCGCCGTGACGGTCCTGGCACGTCAATGGTCCTTAAGGGGTTAAACGGTTGTTTTGTTATACTAACTGTGCCACCTGTTGTCTAGACAGTTCATCTATAGTTCACCTGGTATCCTGACAGTTATTCTATTACAGTCCACTCTCTACAGTTCTTCATAGAATATGAATCCTGAGATAATTTGAGATGTTATAACTTTTGAACAAAGCATCTGACAGCAGTGGAAGTATCATTGTTTTACTCAGCAGGAAAACCTTTACAATGTATGATTATCATAATGAAACTTTATCGATCCTTTAAGAACCACTTATTCCTAGGGTAAAAAGTTGTTAGTCTGGTACCGACCCAGCCAACATAGGCAGCAGTTGATGCCAGACATTATTCCTGTCACTATATGTAAAATGTTGCCATGAGCTATCGGAAGAGTGTCCAGCATCAATTTGTGCTTTGAAGAATTGTGTTATTTCCAGTAGTCTTCAGGTTCAGGAGTTATCACCATATAAATCCTGACAAAACCGCTGTAGCCCATCATTTAATTTTTATGTTGGATAGGTAGATAATAGCTATTACTGCACATTTCAGTCATTATTCTCATGGCACTTCATAAAAGTTAATCTTCGCCGATATTTGTAAGGTTGAGTTCACATTAATCATCTATCAGTAGAAATTATTTTGGTTTACAATTATTTCATCTTTATGTACAAATTTGGAAGAGTAGCACGCATGACGTCTTTACAGAGTGAGGCTGATACATTAACCCTTTGAGTGCTTGAGGGGTATGCAATGCATTGCAAAGCAATGCATTGCGTACCCCTATGGCACTCAAAGGGTTAAAGCAGACCTACCACCCCTTACAAACATGGCCCCAAATAATTACCCATCTGGCCCATCTACTGCTCAGTAGCGCTAGTCGCCAGAATTATTACCACGTTAATGAGAATGTGCAGACGTCACTATTGAAAGATGTCTGCTCTGTTTCCTGCCTGTCAGTCTGGGAGCAGTGTATAAATATCATTAACGCGGTAATAATTCTGGCGACTAGTGCTACTGAGCAGCTAGTCGCCAGATGGGTAATTATTTGGGGCCATGTTTGTAAGCAGTGGTAGTTACGCTTTAAGAGGAATTTGGATCAATTCTGAGGTAACGATTGCACCTACAGATAACCACGCCCCTAAAAGCTCAGTGATGTAATTGGGGCTTTCAACTCTTAAATACTAGAGAAGTCTTCAGCACATTTGTTTCTCAATACATTAGCGACCTCCAGCATTCAAGAGGTTAAAAGCCCCATTTAAAGGATAGTAATGTTAGCAATAAAGTAGATCGCCTAGTCTTCTTTATAGAAAATGTAACACATTGCGCCAGTTTTAGCAACTTATTTTTCTGTAATTCAAAAGTTATTAAATGCTTTCTCAGCTTAATATCTTTTGAACTACACAAAAGTAAGTAGATAAACATAGCTCAATGTGTTACATTTACTATAAAGAAGACTTGGCATACTACTTTATAATAAACATTACTATCCCTTTAAGCCTGTGAGTGCCTTGGAGGTTTTCAATGCATTGCAAAGCAACCAGAGGATTACATCAAATGGAATGCTTATTGGTTCCCTACCATGCAGTACCTTTGCTCCAGAACTGCGCCAGTATATCAGCCTCTGTGATTAAGTGGTGTCTGTGGAGTACAGCAGAATCTGCTTAATAGAAATTGGCAGTACTTGACAATTATTTTGGAACTGTTAATGTCTGGGATAAAAGGAAACAACAAAACAAGGCCCATCCTAATCATTTCCAGGTTTAAAATTTCTGACTTCCACTATTTCTGGCGAGATTCCATTTTCACATTTTTTTTTCTTGGTGATTGCGTTATGAGAGCAGTACTATGAAGAACACAGAGGGGTTATGCTCTAAGGAGTGATAAAGAGGTTATAGAGTGGAGATGACTTTTACAGTGATATCACTTCTCCAATTCCTATGTTATTCTATAGAGCAGTGTTTCTCAACCAGGGTGCCATGGCACTTTGGTGTGCCGCGGGCATCCACTTAGGGTGCCCCTTATTTTTTATAATGACTGACAAAAACAGAATGCTAATGGCTCTATGCAAGAAACATGAGCAATCTCTATTTCCCATGTGAAAACCACTAGGGAATAGGTTTTCACATGATTTTGTTGAATTGTGCATGAAAAAAAATCAAGATTAGCGAACAGCTGTGCATATTTATTTTTTTGTGGGCGTGGCCAGGATTAATGAATCTGTGTGAGCGGAATAGCGAATGCACCTAATGCAGGAAGTGTATTGCGAATGAATTTATACGTCTCTGTACTGTTGTCGTAAAAAGGATTTTTTATGCGCAATTCAAGAAGCGTTAGGTATTCAGCTTCCTGGATTAGAACATGTACAAAGTCTATCTGCGCACAAAAATGCCTTTATCAGTTGTAATTGTTTCTTGCTTTGCGCCATGTTTCAGTTGTGCATTTACTGACATTTTTATGCACAACATGTTTGCTTTTGTTATTCTGACTGAGAAACCTAAATTAACTATATATTCATGTATTTGTACCAATCATTACTCCTTGACAATTGATCTATATGATGTTAGGGGTGCCTTGAAAATTCTAGACATTGTTAGGGGTGAGAACCACTGCTATGGAGCCTATGCAATAAGATCTCCAGAGCTGAAGAAATCTTAATGCACAGGCTCCGTAGAATAACATAGGAACTGGAGAAGTGGTATCACTGGATAAGTCATCTCCACATTATCACCTCTTTATCATGCTATAGTGCATCTCCCCCAGAGTGTTTCAGGGTTTTTCCTGAGTCTTAGCCCTTTGAGTGCCAGATGGGTGCACAATGCATTGCATAGCCCTCTGGCACTGTAATATAGACCAGGATGTTGGCGTTTGGTCCTCAAGGGTCGCAGATTGGATCGCATTTAAGGATTTCCCCTACCAGAGTGTTCAAAATGAATTAGTAACTGTGCATAAACAGAATAGCCCTACTGCCCAGTAGAAACAGGTCCATTCAGACTAGAAGCATATGATTCCAGCAGGAAGGACCCTTTAAGACTGTCAGATGTGGGGGGGGGGGGGCATACGTAACAAGTGTCCTTCTAGAGAAAGAACAGTCCTGCTTTGAGACCCAAATCCCTCTGTCCCTAAGTTGTTACCTTGGAGATTAGACCACGTGACTTGTATGTTACTGTATTGCATTACTCAGACCAATAATACTCACATGAATATTTGTTTAAACTTCAGTATTTGTGTTTATAAATTAGTCTATACAAAATAAAATACTTTTGGTCTTGCTCTAATTCATATATACATTTACACAAAGAAGTGTCAATAGGCTGTGAAATAAACTAAAAATTATTGGTAATGCCCTGCCCACCAGCCATACCCCCACCAAAACCACCTAAACGAAAATTTCCATCTCTGGCCATTTGAAATGTTTGGAGGTATGGGTGGGATCTAAGGGGACAGCTGGGAAGGAGGGCGTTAAAGGGATAGTAATGTTTCACAAAACACTTCTCACCTTAGAGCAGCAAGACTGTCCAGATGGATTGCAGAGAGGGACAATCTTCAGTTAGCATAAGGAAAAACCTGAAAATCCTGTCAAAGGGGGGCAGGATTTTCCTTATGATCACAGTAAGAAGATTGTCCCTTCCTGTGTACCAGATTCCACATCTGAGGGAAGGTGGCTTACACTAGGTAAAAGAGGTGAGGTACTTTATCATTGAATTACTCTTGAACTACAACTCTGACTACTGAAATAACACTCTCCATGGCTCAAAAACTATGAAGATTAATTGGAGCTGCTGGAGAAGATTAATTGGAGATGCTTTTAAGTGGGTTTTAAAGCAGGCCCCTTCCAACAGATTTTTCTTGGAACCTGTGTTCTCCAGGCAACATTCCCTCCCTGCCTTCTCCTCTCAATGTTTTCCTTTCCTGTTGAGGATTTGGTATGTTGTGTTTTTTGTTGTTGTTGTTTATTTTGCACTAATGTTCTTCTTTGCAGCTTTCCCTTCTTTACTACATTGCTTCAATTGGACATTTAGCTTATTTTTGGTAGACCCATCGATATGTCATCCTAACTAGCTCATAGGGTGAGGTTTTAGTTCTTATTGTATAGTAGCAGGTATGTTTGTATTGTTTCTGTTTTAAAAGAAAAAAAATCAATAAAGATTATCATGGCAGATTGGTTGAGGTCTTTATGGTTAATTTGGCCCATCAGGGCATGGTGTGGTGGCTTGATGTCTGACCTGGTTACCATCTCTACATACTCACTTTCAGGTGACTGGAATGGGTATGCACTAATCTTGCCTTCTGGCTAAGGGGCCAGCGTATTAATAGTTACTTGTATGTGTTGGACAATTTGGATTTTAACATTTGGTTTGGGATGTGTTAATGAAAGCTGGCCTGGGGCCCAGGCCAGCTCTGCCATGGACAATTTCCCTCCATCCTTTTTGGTCAGTATGTTATTTTGGTTAAATGATGGGGTGGGATGGGGGTTCCATTGATTTAACAGACAGGACATATATGCTGATTGACATTCGGAAAGTCAAGAGATATTCATAAATCTTGGCCTGTTTATGGCCTTTAAGGACCAAGCAATCCTTACAGCCTTATGCAAAAATCAAAAGACTAAAAATGATGGAGCAAACCAACTGCACAGTAGGGGACAGAAAAAAAATTCCTAAATTCCATTGGATTATAAACTGGACTTTTGAAGGGATCGTAATGTCCCAGAAATGTTTTTCTAGTTTTGTAGAGGTTAAAATAATAAACTATCCTATCTCTCAAACCGCTATGGTTTGAGAGATATAGGCATTCAAAGTTTCCCTCCTCCCTCCCCTTCTCTTGATGTCAGCTGTAAAGCTGACAGAAAGAGATCCGTGTCGGCCGACACGGCGAGGCTCTTCAGCAGAGCCGAAATCGCATTATTTCGAAAGAACTACTTCATTGGAACAGTCTTCAAAGTGTGCTTGCAAACCAGTCACACTGTGTAGACCTTTCCAATGAAGTAATTCTTTTGAAATAAAGCGATTTCGGCTCTCCTGCAGAGCCTCCGGCTGGTCCCTGGACCAGGATATCCTACTGTAGAGCGCTGATGTCAGGAGAAGGGGAGGGAGGGGGGGAACTTTACATGCAAAGATCTCTTAAACCATAGCGATTTGAGAGAGAGGATTTGTGGCACATAGTTTATTATTTTAATGTCTACAAAACTAGTTTTTTTCTATGGGACATTAGTGTCCCTTTACAGCCTTGAATGCTTGGGAGGACTCCAGCGCATTGATTTCCAGTGCAAATGAGACCACTCTAGCAATCAAGGGGTTAACAGCCCATTCAGATAAAATTGTATTTTTATATCTCCACCCACACTTCACCCCCCAGTGAAGGTGGTTTCCTCTAGAATTGTTCATCTGTTTCTCCTTAAAGGGATAACAATACTTTATTATTACTATCCCCCATATTGTACATATTTGCCAAATAAATTAATAGCCCCCAGGGTCATTTCTGAAACCTTTATGGTTTGAGAGATAACCAAAGGCAAAGTTCCCCCCTCCCTCCCCCTTCCCTGAAATCAGTGTTGTGCTGACTGATTTTCATAATGCGGCTCTGCAGCTGAGTCGAGATCCCATTAGTGAAAAATAATTATTTCACTGAAAAGGTCTTCTACATGTGCTTGGTTTGCAAGCACATGTAGAAGACCATTTCAGTGAAATAATTCTATTTCACTAACGTGATTGTGGCTCAGCTGCAGAGCCGCATTATGAAAATCAGTCAGCACAACACTGATTTCAGGGAAGGGGGAGGGAGGGGGGAACTTTGCCTTTGGTTATCTCTCAAACCATAAAGGTTTCCTTTAAATTCAGCACTTTGACAACAAACTGTGTTTATGTGCTGGAGAAGATTTTAGCTTTACTGATCTGTATAGAATTTATATTCTCTAACAAAGGGAGGTCGCATAAAACTGGGAGCGAAGAGTATTACTTGTGAGGTCAAGGCATGGACTTTTTATAGCCCAGTGTTCTTATTGCTATGTTCTTGGCTGCTCTGAGGGTCTGAGCAGAGTCAATGAAGATAGAAAGTGAGTAAACACACAAAAAGAGAACTTCACTACATCTCTGTGGAAATCCGCACTGGGATTTTCACAGTGAGCGAACAACAAATGTAAACATCACTTTATGTACAGCCAAAATCCATTTGGCTCACTTAACCCTTTCTGTGCCAGAGGGGTACATAATGCATTGCTTTGTGATGCGTTGGGTACCCCTTTGGCACTGAAAAGGTTAAGAGCTTTTAGTTTTATTAAAAGCATCTATTTACACTTTATATACCGTCTCCTTTATTTTTCTCCCTATCAGTGTGGTGGTTTTAGAGATGCTTGGTTTAGTAGTTGGGGTCTATTTGATCTCAGTAGAGCTTTGTTCTCTGATCTGTCTGACAAAACCTGCATAAATTATTACTCATAATATATTACTCCCGTATCCTTCTCAGTGATGGTGCATTGGTTATGTTGCCTGCGGTGAAAGGTAAGGTGCTGAACTATGAGTGGACTATCACTTGTATGAATACACGAAAGTCCAGCAAGCTGTTTCTTTACTACGTTAATCACTGTCACAAGGTGAGTCCTGTTGGATTTGATCATGCACCTAGTCAAATCTCTTCCCTTTCATCACCATTTCCACTTTGGGAAACAGCCAGAAGTCACATTATGCCAAGTCAGGCACATAATGCAGATGTAGAATGGCAGAAATGGATTTATCAGCCAGAAATTGCTGTATATAGTGTTTTGTGGCAGGATGCATTATCGTGATTCAGGCACTATAATTTCTTGTTTTATTCTAAGATTCAATGAAATTATAGATCACATATCATATTTGTTCCCTATGGTGCAGTTGATTTGCTTAAGGTTGATCCAATCCTCTCAATAGATTGGCCTCTAGGAGCAGGCAATATGGGGAACAAGAACTAATGATGTCTAGGAGGATGATGTACTGCGCAGAACTGAAACGATCCCTGAGCAAACTAACTGCACTAGAGGTTACAAATAAACATTCCACAAATTCATTTTCATTTAAATGAAGCAAAGCAATGGGGTGTAGACGTGTCTAGCATTGAAAGGTTTAAAACCCTGTTTAAAGGGATAGTAAACTCCAAAAAAAAAACCTGTTAGCGAAATGATAGGAATAATAAAACAATACTTACTGCCCTCATTCCCATCTCCCAAACCGTTATGGTTTGAGAGATGTAAGAAAATAAAGACCTCCGCTCCCTCCCCTTTCTGCCTGACGAGCTGTAAAGTTGTCAGAGGCAGAATCCGGTCGATCGACTTTAGGCGGCTCTTCAGGAGTGCTGACATCGGGATATCTAACTATAATTACTTCATTGGTATGGTCTACAACGTGTGCCTGGCTTGCAAGCACACTTTGTAGACCATTCCGATGAAGTAATTATAGTTAGATATCCCGATGTCAGCACTCCTGAAGAGCCGCCGTCTGCTCCCGGAAGCAGGATCTCATGATGTCCGCTAAACAGGAGCGGAGGTCTTTATTTTCTTACGTCTCTCAAACCGTAACGGTTTGAGAGATGGGAGTAAGGGCATTACATATTTTTTTATTATTCCTATCATTTCGCTAACAGTTTTATTTTTTGGGAGTTTACTATCCTTTTAAGTCCGTGCAAATTTGTATTTGTCCTCTTAGGTGCAGTTTGTTGCCCCCAGATGTGCTCCAAGTATTCTTAATATTTTTTAACCCTTTGAGTGACAGAGGCTTGAAGTCAAGAGTTTATAACTGTCTTCTTAAAACTGAAAACATTTTTTATTGTGTCTGAAAAAAGTTATGAAAATTAGACAAAAAAACGTGACAGCTAGCAGAAAATTTTTTTGCAGATACCTTACAGTTAGAGTAGATGAAACCACTCCCATTTATAAGACTCCTCTCATCCCTTTGTGGAGATAGCTTCAATGTAAAAGATGACAGTAATATGTTTGAGAATCGATGCATTATAACGTAAATACCTTTCAAGTCTATCTACTAACAATTTCTGTTACCACAAAATTTTTAGCATCACGCTCTATTTATATAAAGGGAAGTAGGTGAATATTTTCTTGTCAGGTGTATGCCACTTACTATCTAAATTCCATCATATGTTGTATGTAAGAGAAACCCATTAATAGAATAACACTTCAGGCTAACTAGACCCTTTTTAGTGTAATCCAGTAGTTCTCAGACTTTCAGTGGTGAGAACCTTTTTGTTCCAAATGAAATCCCTGTGGAATACTTACAATCAAACCTTTAACCCTTTGGATGCCAAGGAGGTCTCAAAAGCATGGCTATTCCGTGCGTTAGAGGCCTCTAGTTCCCAAGAGCTGAAAACTATATCAATATCAAATTGATGACAATTCTAGTTGGCACCAGTAAGACTAAACTATAAGGCTAAAGTTGTAATTCAGTAAGGTAAAAAGGTACTATTCTGGAGTAATCCAGCTGCCCCACAGGGGAAAATAAAATTTCCCCCAATTAAGTGGGACTTTGCCACCTTCAATCATAGGGAGGACTCCAACACATTGCTTTGTGTCATAAGTTAGGCAGGGTTCAATATGGGTAAGATTGGGAGGAGGGAAGGAGGGGTTTGCCTTCAAAAGAGATGCGTAAGTGAGCTGAATGGAGCAGGGAGTGTGGAACAGGGAGGTGACACGGGTGGGGTTGCAGTAGAACGGACAATACCGGATAATCAACATATGTCTCCTGAGATTCGGGAAACTGTATGAAAACTGTAGTTCCTGAGGCAGATCCACAGCTTTCCCAGGTATGGAAATGATGAACATGTATCTGATAGAACAGTGGTTTCCCTGACTTTCTGAGGGCCCCCCCTTTGGATTTTACCATTTGATTTTTGATGCCCCCTCCTCTAATTTATTTTATCAAAAGAAATGTAACTCACCTTTTTATTTTATTCATTTGCATTTTATTTATTTTGTCTATCCTATATAATAATTCGCCAAGTTGTGTGTAACGCCCGACATGCGCAGTAGACACTGCTGCGCGTGCGGCACTCATGCGCAGTAGAGACTGCCCGCGCCACGGCTGATACAGAGCTGGGCGCTCCGAAGGAGCGTCCAGCTCTGTATCAGCCGAGGCGCGGGCAGTCTCCACTGCGTGTGACTGCCCCGCGACCGCCTGCCAGAGGCTCTGTATCAGCCAAGGCGCGGGCAGTCTCCACAGCGTGTGACTGCCCCGCGACCGGCTGCCAGAGGCACTGTGGCCCGTGTAACGGGCTGTTCAACTAGTATATATATAAAAGAAGACTTTGTGCCTGCCAAAACACACCCAGGGGAGGCATAAAGCAGGAGTTACTACTCCTATTGGGTGATTCAATCATGCAGGGAGTTGGCCCGCCCCCACTATGCATCCCGCCCACCACTATCAAAGTCAGAAAAAAACAATATGGCCGCCACTTGCTCCTACACCACAGACAAACGCACATGCCCCACTCACACAGCACCACACAAACACACACACACCACCACACACACACACATGCCCCACTCACACAGCACCAAACACACATGCCCCCACTCACACACACACAGCACCACATACACACACAAAGCCAGAAATAAATATGGCTGACACACACATACACAGTCACTCACCCTGACTCCCAGTGGCCTCAGCAGGACCTGTAGTGCAGCACCAGGGGAACAAAATGGCACTCAAAGGGTTAAGGTAGGCCCTCATTGCTCAATTATTTCTTCACTGTCATCATTTCCCATGCAAGACACAGGACAGACAGCCATCAGGTACACACTTAACCCACTGACTGCCACAGGGTTCTGTATCAACTTTTACCCCTCAGGGAGTGTGTTCAAACCCCTCACACTGTAAACTTGCATTTCCCTCCCACTTCTCCTCCTTCCCCAGCCTATTACTAACACTTTTCCATATTTATGTTAAGCCCCGCCCCCACTCACGATTAAGCCCCGCCCCCTTTAACCCAAATTGCCCCATTGCTCTCTCCACATCAACACCACATGAGGGACTCCACAAGTTAAAGTTCCTGGGTGTTACACACACATGCCCTACTCACACAGCACCAAACACACACAAAGCCAGAAAGAAATATGGCTGACACACAGTCACTCACCCTGACTCCCAGTGGCCTCAGCAGGGCCTGTACTACAGCCACTGAGGAACAAAATGGCACTCAAAGGGTTAAGGTAGGCCCTCATTGCTGAATTATTTCTTCACTGTCATCATTTGCCATGCAAGACACAGGACAGACAGCCATCAGATTCACACTTAACCCACTGACTGCCACAGGGTTGTGTATCAAGTTTTACCCCTCAGGGAGTGTGTTCAAACCCCTCACACTGTAAACTTGCATTTCCCTCCCACTTCTCCTCCTTCCCCAGCCTATTACTAACACTTTTCCACATTTATGTTAAGCCCCGCCCCCTACACGCGATTAAGCCCCGCCCACTTTTAACCCAGATTGCCCCATTTGTCTCTCCACATCAGCACCACATCAGTCCCCTCTAGGGACTACACAAGTCAATGTTCACAGGTATGAATACACTTCCCACTGCTATTTAACTCTCACATGCCTCTCTATATCTTAACCATTTGAGTGCCAGAGGGGTGCACAACTCACGAGCGCATGTGTTTCTGCTCATATATGTTGCGTGTGTGTTTGTGTACATCTCTGTTACATATGTGTGTCCATGTGTGCATCTCCGGTTTGTCTGTGTGTGTGTGTGTGTATGTGTTTTGCATGTTTCTGCCGCTCACTATGTGTGTGTGCATACCTCCCATCATTTCACATGGCCAAAGAGGGACACTGTAGTTTTAGGTGATATTGTTGGGGGCGTGGCTGGTGGGCGGGGCATTAGTAAGAATTTTTAGGTTATTTCATGACCTATTACTGGTTATTTATGTAACTGAATAAATGATTTAGTGCAAGACCAAAGTATTTTATTTGCACAGACTAATGTATAAACACATATACTGAAGTTTATTGCTTTATTGCTGTAGAGCAAAGTAATACACACCACACAGTCAGGGCTGGTTCAAGGATTTTTTCCACCCTAGGCAAAACCTAATTTTGCCGCCCATTTTGCTTCGCCCCTTGTGTCCCACCCCTTTATACCCTGCCTACTTATACCCAACCTCTTTTCATGATTATCCTCTCTCTGCCCCCTGAGCCACTCTGCCCCTGGTCTGGAGATGCCTGTAAGAGATGCCCCCCACCAGCTCCAACTTGCCCCTTATCAGCTTCACTTTGGCCCACCAGCTCCACTTTGCCCCTATCAGCTCCACTTTGTCCCCCATCAACTCCAACTTGCCGCCTCAGCTCCAACTTGCCCCCCATCAGCTCCACTATGCCCCCCATCAGCTCCAACTTGCCCCCATCAGCTCCACTTTGCCCCCATCTGCTCTAACGTGCGCCCACCAGCTCCATTTTGCCCCCTATTCAGCTCCATTTTGCCCCTCAGCTCCAACTTGCCCCCTCAGCTCCACTTTGACCCCCATCCTCTCCAACTTACCCCCATCAGCTCCACCTTGCCCCCCATCCGCTCCAACTTGCCCCCACCAGCTCCAACTTGCCCCCACCAGCTCCACTATGCCCTCTCAGCTCCACTATGCCACCATCAGCTCCAACTTGCCACCATCAGCTCCACCTTGCCCCCCATCCGCTCCAACTTGCCCCCATCAGCTCCACTTTGCCCCCATCTGCTCTAACGTGCCCCCACCAGCTTTACTTTGCCCCCTCTTCAGCTTCACTTTGCCCCCTCAGCTCCAACTTGCCCCCATCAGCTCCACTTTGACCCCATCCTCTCCAACTTACCCCCATCAGCTCCACCTTGCCCCCCATCCGCTCCAACTTGCCCCCACCACCTCCACTATGCCCTCTCAGCTCCAACTTTCCCCTATCAGCTCCACTATGCCCCCCAGCAGCTCCAACTTGCCACCATCCGCTCCAACTTGCCCCACCAGCTCCACTTTGCCCCCCCTCGGCTCCACTTTGCCCCCCCCTCAGCTCCAACTTGCCCCCCCTCAGCTCCACTTTGACCCTCATCCGCTCCAACTTGCCCCCACCAGCTCCAACTTGCCCCCATCATCTCCACTTTGCCCACATCCGCTCCAACTTGCCCCCTCAGCTCCACTATGCCCTCTCAGCTCCAACGTGCCCCCCATCACATACCTGTAGTTCCCGCGCAGTCTTCTCTTCAGTAATGCAGAGTGCAGCGGGAGATCATGAATCCCAGCGCGCTCTGCATTACTAAAGATCCGACCCAATAAGGGATCGCTGTAGCAACACAGACCTGACTGTGTTGTGGTTCCCGGCATGGTGTGTGCGGGCGCAGCTCTTCTCCGCTGCATGCCCGCGCCCCCAGTACGTGTGCGCCCTAGGCCGACGCCTACCTCGCCTATAGGTGGAGCCGGCCCTGCACACAGTCTGGCCTCCTAAAAAGAGGGACAACAGGGTGGGAAAGAGGGACAGAGGGATTTGGCCCTCAAAGAGGGACTGTCCCTCCTAAAGAGGAACACTTGGGATGTATGGTATGTGTCTGCCTGTGTGTTGCATATGTCTGTGTTTATCAGTGTGTCTGCATTTCACACACGTGCACCCAATGGTCATAACATGACGGGCAACGCCGTCACACGTTGCTAGTAATATATATTGAAGAAACGTTTAGTTATTGCCATATAACTTGGCAAAACATTAGAAAAACATGTAAACAAGACAAATATTATAATCTATTTAGCAGGGTTTTTTAAGTGTTTGTAGATGTGTAAAAGATTTTTCGTGCAAAAGCTAAAAAAACTGCTTTTGTTACATTTTTTCATCATATTTTATAATTTTTTTTATAGTAAATTATATGATACTAGTGTAAAAGCCCGTGTACATAGGCCAAAGTATGTGACGGAATGTACTAACGGTTTCCTGCGTTCGGGCAGTCTCTACTGCACATGTCTGCATCTCTGGCCTGCATTCCCTGTGTTCAGGCAGTCTCTACTACGCATGTCTGCATCTCTGGCCTGCGTTCTCTGCGTTCAGGCAGTCTCTACTACGCATGTCTGCATCTCTGGCCTGCATTCTCTGCGTTCAGGCAGTCTCTACTACGTATGTCTGCATCTCTGGCCTGCGTTCCCCGCGTTCAGGCAGTCTCTACTATGCATGTCTGCATCTCAGGCCTGCGTTCTCTGTGTTCAGGCAGTCTCTACTGCGCATGTCTGCATCTCTGGCCTGCGTTCTCTGTGTTCGGGCAGTCTCTACTGCGCATGTCTGCATCTCTGGCCTGCGTTCTCTGTGTTCAGGCAGTCTCTACTGCGCATGTCTGCATCTCTGGCCTGCGTTCTCTGTGTTCAGGCAGTCTCTACTACGCATGTCTGCATCTCTGGCCTGCATTCTCTGCGTTCAGGCAGTCTCTACTACGCATGTCTGCATCTCTGGCCTGCGTTCTCTGCGTTCAGGCAGTCTGTACTATGCATGTCTGCATCTCAGGCCTGCGTTCTCTGCGTTCGGGCTGTCTCTACTTCTCATGTCTGCATCTCTGGCCTGCATTCTCTGCGTTCGAGCAGTCTCTACAACGCATGTCTGCATCTCTGGCCTGCATTCGGGCAGTCTCTGCTGCATATGTCTGCATCTCTGGCCTGCGTTCGCTGCATTCAGGCAGTCTCTACTGTGAATGACTGCATCTGACAAACATACATCTGGCGGATTATTATATAGGATATGATGAAAATAATAGGATATGATGAAAATAATGATATCTTTAGAAAGCCCATCTTATGGCTAGAAAAACAATATATAATATATATAATATATGTGTGTACATTAAATGAGTAAGAGGAAAATTACAGCTAAACACAAGCACAGTAGAAAAAACAGCCATTGTCCAGAAAGACAAAAAATGTTCCAAACCTCCGGTCCTTAACTCCTTGCCGATCGTGCATGCAGCTGTCACTAAAGGACCACAGACCATTTTTTTTTTTTTATTTTTTTTTTTTTTAATCGCATCTGGTACAGGGTTCGCCGAACGGAGCCCTGAATTCCATGACAGTCCTAGCACGTCATAGGTCCTTAACTTAAATCTACCCATGATGTGCCAGGGGTTAAACAAAATGCTTCAATGCTTTCTTTTTCATATCCAATTGTATATTTGTTCTGGAAAAAAGAAAGCATTGAATCATTTTGTTTAACCTCTTAAGGACCCCCCTTATGGACCAGAGGTTTGGAACATTTTTTGTCTTTCTGGACGATAGCTGTTTTAACACTTCTACTGTGTTTGTGTTTAGCTGTAATTTTCCTCTTATTATAATAATAATAATATTTGTCTTGAGTTTAGAAATACCCAATGTTTACATGTTTTTCTAATGTTTTTGCCAAGTTATATGGCAATAACTATAAATAGCAAAAATTGAGGTGTTCTAAAACTTTTGACCGTGTGTGTTTCTGGTAATTACTGTGGTAGAAGGTGCTCGGTTGTACTGCTTACGATAAGTGAACTCTAATAGAACACAATTAAAATATAAATATTTCAGTATTTCACAAGACCACTTGTAATCATAGAACAGCACAGACACTCAAACCATGGAAATTTATTTTGTGGAACCCCTTGTATATCTTCGGGCAACCCCGGTATTCCACAGGACACCATTTGAGAACCACGGGTTTAATCAATTTAAATTATAACAACCACATTTCCTAGGTGCTATTTTCTGTTCACTTCATGGTCGCTGCGTGTTATTTCTGACATGGAGCATAATCCAGAGACATGATTCTGATATCCTGTATTGTACTTAGCCTAATGGTTACCTCTGGAGATTGGAGAGTGAGGTCATGCCTGAGACAATCATCAGTCTTGCCTTAATGTGTGAGATTGCTACATAACTTTATGGAGAGAAATATTGATTTCTCTGAACTGTGGAACATTTGTGTTAACATGTATCCTTTTTGTTTTGATCAGCGTTTTATATTTGTGACAAGCTCCTAAAATGGAGGAGGTTGAGCTTTTAACACTTTGGGTGTGAGCAGCCCATTGCTCCTCAATGTGTTGTCCTCCTCTATGGCACTCACAGGGTTCAGCTATTGGATGCTTGATTCAAACTCCAGAGAGCAGACCAACTGTGCCATAGGGGACAAATGAAAATTCCAAAAAGTGAAGTGGGGCTTTTAACCCTGTGAATGCTAGAGAGGTTATTGTTTCCAATTAAGCTGGAGACTTCGCTAGCTTCATGGGATTAAGAGCTCCATTACTTTTTATTACTTCTAAAAGATGAAGCTGGCTCCATAAATTCTCCTCTTTAGGTAATTGGACATGGATTCTAGTTTGTTAACTAATTGAAGACCAGAGGGGTGTGCAGTGGATTGCTTTGAAATGCATTGCACATCCCTCTGGTCCTTAAGTGGTTAAAGACCATATTTGTATGAGAGTTCATGTCTAGTTCAGCTGAGAATTCTTATTGGCAGAACCTGCTGAGTGGATGTGTCAGCACACTGTGATAGCCAATCATTGCCTAGTAATTCTGATTCCCACATACATACCCATATGGCTTGATTTGTACAGTATGGCTTAAGTTTGAAATGGAAGTTTATGGATATTTTATACACTGACTTTTTTGCTCTGCTCATTTTTTGTTTTTTTTCCTGATTCTCTGAACCAAGAGTATTTATTTATATATGACATCCTAATTATGCCTCTGTCAAATGGCCTATACATATTTTACAGTAGGCTGGCCAAACCTCACTTATGAAGCATACATTCTGTAGGGCTGCTTCAGTTTCAGTACAGCTCTGAAATATGCAAATTTCCTATGTTTGAGGTGAGGTCTAATCAGTTTAATTTAGAAGTGTCCTGGAAATTCCCAGCTGAGCGATATGCAAAAGAAAAGGTGAAGCAATTTGGGGCAAACAAACTGTGAAGCATTGAAGAGAATAAAGGATCAATTTTGGGAATGCTTGTTTCTTTTTAGTGCCAATCCTCCAGAGGTCCACTAATATTTGAAGGTGAGGTGTCCAAAGGATGTCTTGAAGTTGGTGGAGCTTGAATTCAGTGGGTGAGATTGGGAGGAGGAGAGGTGAAAGTTTGCCTTTAAAGGGATAGTAGTACGAATCCCAATATTGTAGAAGTAAAAGAAATTATTTGCCCCCAGTGATATCTCTCAAACCTTTATGGTTCCGCAAGCACACATAGAAGACCTTTTAAGTGAATGATGTATTTTTTATTAACGCGATTGTGGCTCTGCTGCAGAGGCACTAGACGGTCGTACGACAGGCTTCCCCTGCAGTCAGCTACAACACTGACATCAGGGAAAGGGGAGGGGGGAACTTTGTGAGTGAATATATCTCTCAAACCATAAAGGTTTGAGAGATATCACTGGGGACAAATAATTTTTTTTTTTTTTTACTCCTACAATATTGGGATTAGTAATATTAAAGTATTACTATCCCTTTAAAATAGGTGGGGAGTGGGAAGATCATAGAGGAGAGTGAGCGGAACTGGCAGCGAAGTGGGCAGAGCTACAAGGGAACTCACTGAGCCCTGAGTGTCTGCCTCTGTCCCCAGAAACCCAATAATAAAGTATAAAAATCTGGAGCGTTCCCAGTTGTGCCTATGTTGCAGCTTGGAAGCCTCGTAGTTTCTGTACTTGGCAGACGAAAGTGAACTTCTATCGCACTTAAATGGTTGAACAGACACGTGTATTAAAGGGATAGTAATAGTTCATATTACACATAGCTCAGAATATTGAGCATGTGTAATAGTTGTGCTCCGCAATGTACATTTGTCACATAATTTGCTACTTACTGTGTGAAATAATGTTAAAAGTGATCCATCTCGTCCCATTCTCTGACTTCATGGTTTTTGTCCCAGATCTGACGGAGGATCACAACAAGGGTAAATCTTCATGCAGTACTAGGAAGAACCTGCCCTCTGTCAAGGAGGTAAAGGCTTTTCCTTATACTGAACGAGGGAAGATTGTCCCTCGTTGTGATCTGTCTGGTCAAGGGACCGGATTTCAGAACTGAGGGGAGGTAGCTTCACATCAGGGAAAAAGGCAGGAGGGATCATTTTTAAGATTATATTACACAATAAATAGCAAGATATGTGACAAATGTATATCATGGAGCACAGCTATTACACATGCTCAATGTTCTGAGCTATATGTAAAAAGAACTATTATCCCTTTACGGACAGGTGGAGCAATTCTGGGGCAATCCATGCCATGCGTTGGAGACTGCTAGCATTCATGGGGTTAAAAGGTCAATTTTAAGCAATGGAAATACTTATTTGCTCCCTGTGGTACACTTGGGTTGCCTCCAAATTGTTCTACTTTTGTATTGTGAATATGGCCCTTTTCTTTTATTATGTATGGGGCTATTTTTCTGTGAAATAAAGTAAATGATGTTTGTTTGTATGCAAAGATCTATTATCAGTGAGTAGAGAAAGTGACCCTTTTGTTGGCATAATATTAGTAAATTATAGCTACACAAATAAAATAGTCTCTGTTTCACATTTGCATGTAATTGCCTGAAGGAAAAAGAGAGTATATCAAGCCTGACATTTTAACAACTGCTTAATTGGCAAAAGAATAAGAAGAGGGAAAAAAATGTAGAAGTGCTTTCCCGTTACCTCAGACTGTGTTCTGTGGAAGCCGAGTGTTGCCTCAAGTAGAACTCAAGACTCCACAGAACGAACGTTAGTAATGGTGGACAGTGGAACAATTGGCAGCCGCAAAATTTAGCCTGATAATCTTAATGCGCTGATCCTTAACCCTTTGAGTGCCAGAGGGGTATGCAACACATTGCTTTGAAATGCATTGAACACCCTCTGGCAGTTAAAGCAGAACTTTCATCCGCTATAAAGTCTCCCTGCTATAATTAAGCAGCTAGTGACTAGCTTTAGAATATATATTTTACCTTTGAAAAGTAGCCCGTTCTAGAGAAATCAGTCATTGTAGGAGACTGATGGCCAGGTTAGCGCAGTCTGCATGCCTGCGCCGTCAGTCCCTTCTGGTAACCATATGGTGCACTGCAATCTATTCAATGGAGACCGGGACTGACAGTGCAGGCGCTGTGCTGTAGCACATTTGACCTTGAAACTGTTGGCTATGTTTACCTACTTGGATGCTAGAGAAGTCTCCAAGGCAAAGATATGCATTGAGGACCTCTTGAGCATTCAAGGGGTTAATGGGTTTTGTGTGAAACCGAAGGGTTTCCAGAATGCAATAATTTTAAAAACCTCTGAGCCACACACATGAAGAAAATAATTCAGAATATATTTTCTGCTGTTAACCCTATTGAGTGCCACAAGGTTGACAAAAGCCTTGCAAAGTGTTGAACACCCCTCTGGCACTCAAAGGGATAAACCAGGGAATGGATGCTGGTTGCTTTGGCAGACCAATTTCCCACTACCAAAAATACTGCATTAAAGAGAACTAACACTTCCTTATAATAACCTTCCATTTTCTATAGTATGGCAAGAAAATTCTATGAATGTTGGCCTTGTGCCTTTGACCAAGAGCTAACCTCTTCAATTAGTTGAGGATGAAGGCAGACATGGCAGTTTTTTTCAGACTGAACAGGTAGACCATTGTGAAACAAAACTCTCGTCCTTAAGGGGTTAAGATTACTGTGTGCAGTGAGCAGAGTTTAAGGTCTCAGAGGGTTGTAGATAAGTGAACTAGGCTACCAGAAGAAGTGGTAGAACTTCATACAGTGGCGGAATGTAAGTATGCATGGGACAGGCATAAGGCTGTCCTGAATATAAGACAAGACCAAAGACCAAATATGGTTTGAGGTTTTTACAGTAGGAAAAATGGGCAGGCTAGATGGGCCAAATGGTTCTTATTTGCCGTCAAATTCGGTGTTTCTATTTCCTGTGGGTTTTGTTGGGCATCTATTATGTCTGCCCCCATGGACATAAGATCCAGGACTGTTTGAAGAGGTTATCTATTGATCAAAGACATTCTCAAAATTCATTAGGAGAATTAGGATTTTCTGGCCATAGTAAGGTAAGTGGGGGTTATTATTAGGTGGTGTTAGTTCTCATTTAACACTTTGATTGCCAAAGAAGTGTTTAAAGGGATAGTAATAGTTCGTTTTAACTTTATTTTATTTTGTAGGCATTAAAAAAAACATGAAGAATGATATAAGTCTTATCTCTCAAACCTTTATGGTTTAAGAGATATTCACAAGCAAAGTTTCCCCTCCCCACCCCTTTTGCCTAGTGTAAGCTTTCTCTTCTCAGATGTGGAATGCAGTCTATAGACCAGACAGATAACAGCAGGGGACACTCTTCTTCCTATTAGAACAATGAAAGCCCTGCCCCCTTGACAAGCTTGTCAGGTTTTTCCCTTATCTTAATTGAAGATTGTCCCTCTGTGCAATCTACCTGGGCACCTCCCTTCTGCTTTGGCTGGGGAGTGTTACATCAGTAAAAGGGGCGGGAGGGGGACACTTTGTCATTGAATTACTCCTGAACTACAACTCTGACAGAATTGAAATAACACTCTCCAAAGTCCAAATACTATGATGATTAATTAGAGCTGCTTTTATTATGAAACATTACTATCCCTTTAACAGATAGAAGCAGGTGCCCTAACTACAGCTCCAGTGAATGTCACACTGATTTTTTTTACTCTTCTGTAAAAATAACGTCGCCAGTTTAGTTAATCTTAGAGAATCAAAGACGGACAATATGTTATACTTGATGTTTTGATTGTACTATTAATAGTTATTGAGAAATTAACCTTGTTTGCTGATGACACAGTTTTTAACCTTATGCAAATGAGATACATCAAAGATGGGCAATATGTTGTACTTGACATTTTGATTGTACTATTAATAGTTATTGAGAAATTAACCTTTGTTTGCTGATGACACAGTTTTTAACCTTATGCAAATGAGATACTGTGTAGGGTCAATGTTATCACAAACTGTGTCAGTATTAATCTTGGCAGAGCCCACAACTGGCAGGATTTCTAATAGCACAGCATAGCAAGTGCCACCAAAACATAAAGGTGAATTTCTCTAAAATGTAATTGGACAATCAACAATAGATGACAACTACTACTTTAGTATAATGAACCGTATTTTCATTCTCTATCCTCCCTCTACACCTATCCCTTATGGGGCTGTTGGTTGTTTGCCCCAAAACTGATCCTCGTATCTCTTATTAGTCTAATCCGTTGCTGGATTATAGAAATTTAAACATCTAACCCTCTGAGTGCCATTGCAATGCATTGAATACCTCTTTGGCTCTCAAAGGGTTAAAGACGGGAGGGATGTGCAGTGCACTGTAAAAAAAAAATGACGAACATCTCTCTGGTTGTCAAGGAGTTAAGGTCCCTACGCATACCTGAGAATACGCCAGGTCTGACCCAGAAACTCAGTTTTTTATACTTAAAGGGGATCTATTACCCTTATACAAGTGTGTCTTAAATTTTAGCTTATATAGCGAATATATCAATTTCTTTCTAACTTTCAGTTTTTAAAACCCTATTTGGATGAAAATGAATGTTTAAAGAGTGCCCTGCTCCCTACTTCTGGACAGACTGCGGTTCCGTGCTCTGTTCCTCAGTCTGTCACTCTTCCTCTGCTCCCCTCCCTCTATCCAGCATCCTCCAATGACAAAGGCTTTCTACCTGTAAGCTGGAGCGCTCTTTGGCCAATGAGAGCACTTCAACTTACAGGCAGAAAGCCTCTGTCATGGAGGAGGCTGGATAGAGGGAGGGGAGCAGAGGGAAGAGTGAAAGCAGTTTGTCCAGAAGTAGGGTGCAGGGCACTCTTTAAACATTCATTTTTGGCCAAATACGGTTTTAAAAACTGAAGTAATAAATAAATCTACATATTCACTATATAAGTTAACATTTAAGACACACTTGTATAGGGGTGATAGATCCCCTTTAATTGCTGAATCTGAGGGGACAGAGGCTGATTATCAGGACTTTAGTGAGCTCTCTTGGAGCTCCTCCCACTTAACTGCCAGTTCTGGTCATTCTTCTCCCAGTTCTTCCCACTCTCTGCCCATTTTAAGGACCTTCCCCCTCCTCCCCTCATCCTCATCCCGCAAACCACATCATTTCTAGACACCAGGCCTTAGTGGACCATTTTAGGCTTGGGACAAGAAGGTTCCTGGGATTTCTGTATGTTTAACCCCTAGAGTGCCAGCTACTTACGCCGTACGAGTGGACACAGCTGTACCTGCTGTGCCACGCTCGTACGGCGTAAGAGTGAAATGCGGTCACTGCATGAGCCGGTATAACCGGCATGCAGTGGCCGCATTAAAAAAAAAAAAGCCCCTGGCACTCATGGGGAGGCATGAGGATCACTCCTCATGCCTCCCCAGTTATTGATCTCCCAGCCGATCGGGCTGGGAGATCAATAAAGACAAAGGAGAAACAAAGTTTCTCCTTCCCCCTCTCTCCTACCCGAACTTCCGGGTAGGAGTGGGCGGGACCGGGGGAATCCTCCAAACGTCATCGGTGACATGGTCACCGATGACGTTAGGGAAGTTTCCCCGATCCTGTTCACTCCTACCGGTGGTAGGAGTGAAGGGCAGGAGAGCTCTTGCTCTCCTGCGGTCGCATCATTGATCTCCCAGCCTATCGGCTGGGAGATCAATGACTGGGGAGACACCAGGAGGGGTCCTGATGTCCCCCACGAGGTCTGAAATGTATGAAAAAAAAAATAAAAAAAATAAAATAAAATTAAAGTAACCCTGTGAGTGCCACAGGGTCCCAGCACATTGCTTTGCAATGTGCTGGAGACCCCTGTTGCACTCACAGGGTCTATTCTTTGGGGGGGGATTTTTTTTTTTTTTTAAGACCTCATTGGGGGGATCAGGGGGGATCCTGATGCCCCTCAATGAGGTCTATAATTAGAAAAAAAAAAAAAAAAAAAAATTTAACCCTGTGTGTGCCACAGGTGGGGGTCCAATGCACCCCCCCCCCTCCTGTGGCACACACAGGGCTTTTATCATTATTTTGTTACCAGAGATTGTTGGGGGGCCATCAGGATTGCTCCTGATGGCCCCCCAACAAGCTCTGATTACAAAGTAATGATTTAAAAAAAATTAACCCTCTGAGTGCCACAACGGTCCAATGCATTGCTTTGCAATGCGCTGGAGACCCCGGTGGCACTCACAGGGACACTTTTTTTGATAACTTTTTTTTTTTTTTTGTAAGACCTCATTGGGGGGATCAGGGGGGTTTGTATACCCCTCAATGAGGTCTATAATAAAAAAAAAGTAAATAAAAAAAAAATTAACCCTGTGTGTGCCACGGGGGGGGCAATGCAGCCCCCCTTCTGCGGCACACACAGGGCTTTTATCATTACTTTGTTATCAGAGATTGTTGGGGGGGTCATCCGGATTGGTCCTGATGGCCCCCCAACAAGCTCTGATTACCAAGTAATGATAGAAAAAAAATTAACCCTCTGAGTGCCACAAGGATCCAATGCATTGCTTTGCAATGCGCTGGAGACCCTTGTGGCACTCACAGGGTCACTCCGTTTGTGGACATATATATTTTTTTTTACTAAGACCTCATTGGGGAGGGATCAGGGGGTCCTGATGCCCCTCAATGAGGTATATAATAAAAAAAAATGAATTAAAAAAAATTTAACCCTGTGTGTGCCACTGGGATAGGGGTTCAATGCAGACCCCCTTCCTGTGGCACACACACAGGACTTTTTATCATTACTTTGTGATCAGAGCTTGTTTGGTGGCCATCTGAATACAAAGTAACGATAAAAAAATTAACCCTTTGTGTGCTACAGGGGCCCAATGCATTGCTTTGCAATCCACTGGACACCCCTGTGGCACCCAAAGGATTATTTTGTTTTCCCCTTTTATTTTTTATTTAGACCTCATTGTATGGGTTCTGATGCCCCCAACGAGGTCTACACAAAAATATTGGGGGAAAAGCCCCAAAAAATGCACGTGCCACAGGGGGGGTCCGACGCAGTGCTTTGCAATACGTTGGACCCCCTGTAACACACACACACACACTTTTTTTTTTTTTTATTATTCTGTTTTTAGACCTGGATGGGGGACACCAGGAATGTTCCTGACACCGCCTCCCCAACGAGGTATGAATACAAAATAATAATTAAAAAAAAAAACTCTTTGTGTGCAACAGAGGGTCCAACGCATTGCTTTGCAGTGCATTGGGCACCCTTGTGGCATGCACAAAAAATGCCTCCGATTCCCCCCCACACATACACATGTACCGTATTCCCCTGCCTGGTTCCACAGCCAACTGGCAGTCCCATTCCCCAGCCTGACCCCCAGCCTGTTTCCACTGCCTATTGGTAGACTCAAAGTACCAGTATGCACTAGATTCAGGCTGGGAATCAAACTTTGTATGAGGGGGACATACAGTGCACACTGGTAGTCACAGATCTCCCATACACACTCTCAGACACTGCCCCACCATCTCCACCATCCTTGCTCCTCTGCTCATACCCACACACACTGCCTAATCCCTCACCCTCCCACACTGTTACACTGGTAGTCACAGGTCCGCGCGTACACTGGCTGACGCCCTAGCTTCTTTCATCTGTTAGCCATAAAATCACACATACACTGTTTGCTTTCCCATTCCTATTTCACTGGTAGCTACACTCCTGTCACTCAAATTGGTATGTCAACCCACAGCAGTTGAGTACCATTTTTCTTAGGCTGGCAAGAAGTCCTCCTAGGATATCCCACGCCATTGAACCATTTTAGTATCTTTGAAGTGACTGAAGTGTAAAAGAAATGTTTGTTTGTTTTCCTGTAGCACCACATTCTGGAAATAGTTGTGCCAACTAACTTAGGGGTAAAAAGGCAAGTGACCCCTCATTAGATGCGGCATGTTGTCTTCTTTCCAAAATGGTATAGTTTATCTACCTTTTCTTCACTTCTGAAGGTGTTATAGCCATTTTCGTAGAGGCAAGTCAGGTTTGAGAAAATGTTAGAAACATCAGTTTGTAGTAGGTGTAGTTTTCTACTTCTAGCACTCCCTAAGGTAGTTCAGCTCATACCAATGGGGTGTCGTTTGACTCCTAAGAGCTTTAGCTAACGAATGCAGTTGAAAATTCCATGGTTTTCACAGAGCTCCATACATTTGAAGGGGCAGAAATGTAAGAAAATGCCTTTTTTTTCATTAGCGCCACCTCCTGGAAGCATTTGTGCATGCCAGCCTTTGGGTATGAAGGCAAGTGACCCCTCATTAGATGCGTCAGGTTGTTTTCTTTCCAAAATGGCATTGTTTTCTACCTTTCCTGCATATCTATTATGGTTATAACCATTTTAGTGCAAGCAGATAATTTAAGAAACAAAAGTGTCAGGTTTACGTACGTGTTCCTAGCACCCACATATTGTATGTTAAGCCACACAAATGGGCTACCATTTTTCTCATGTTGGTAGCAGGTACTGAATACAGCAGGAAATGTTATGGTTTTCAAAGATTTTAGTATCTTTGAAGTGGTGGAAATGTAAAAAAAACATGTATTTATTCCCATAGCGCCACCTTTTGGAAATATTTGTGCACTTCAGCCCAGGGGTAGAAAGGCAAGTGACCCCTCATTTGATGCGGGAGAATGTCTACTTTCCAAAATGGTATACCTTTTATACCTTTCCTTCATGACTCTAACAGTTATGAACATTTTAGTACAAGCAGCCATTTTAGAAGAAGCAAACAGGTAGCTGTAATTATGTGCTTCTGGCACCCCTAAGGTATGTCGATTCATTCCAATGGGGTGTCATTTTTCTCCTAAGAGCACTAGCTAATGAATACAGTTGGAAATTCCATGGTTTTCACAGATTTCCATACAGATGAAGGGGCAGAAATGTAAGAAAATGCCATTTTTTTCCTATAGTGCCACCTTCTGGAAGCATTTGGGCACAACAGGCTTGGGGTAAGAAGGCAATTCACCCCTCATTAGATGCGCCAGGTTGTCTTCTTTCAAAAATGGTATGGTTTGTGTAGCCTTTCTTCACTTCTCTAGTTGTTATAACCATTTTTGTACAGACAAGTAATGTTTGAGAAAATGTTAGAAAAATAAGTGGTTGCAATAGATGTAGTTTGGTACTTCTAGCGCCCACTAAGGTAGGGGAACTCATACCAATGAGGTGTCATTTTTCTCCTAAGAGCACTAGCTAATGAATAGAGTTGGAAATTCCATGGTTTTCACAGATTTCCATACAGATGAAGGGGCAGAAATGTAAGAAAATGCCATTTTCTTCCCCAAGTACCACCTTCTGGAAGCATTTGGGCACAACAGGCTTGGGGTAAGAAGGCAATTCACCCCTCATTAGATGCGGCAGGTTGTCTTCTTTCAAAAATAGTGTGGTTTGTGTAGCCTTTCTTCACTTCTCTAGTTGTTATAACCATTTTTGTACAGACAAGTAATGTTTGAGAAAATGTTAGAAAAATTAGTGGTTGCAATAGGTGTAGTTTGGTACTTGTAGCGCCCACTAAGGTAGGGGAACTCATACCAATGAGGTGTCATTTTTCTCCTAAGAGCACTAGCTAATGAATACAGTTGGAAATTCCATGGTTTTCACAGATTTCCATACAGATGAAGGGGCAGAAATGTAAGAAAATGCCATTTTTTTCCTATAGTGCCACTTTCTGGAAGCATTTGGGCACAACAGGCTTGGGGTAAGAAGGCAATTCACCCCTCATTAGATGCGGCAGGTTGTTTTCTTTCAAAAATGGTATGGTTTGTGTAGCCTTTCTTCACTTCTCTAGTTGTTATAACCATTTTTGTACAGACAAGTAATGTTTGAGAAAATGTTAGAAAAATTAGTGGTTGCAATAGGTGTAGTTTGGTACTTGTAGCGCCCACTAAGGTAGGGGAACTCATACCATGAGGTGTCATTTTTCTCCTAAGAGCACTAGCTAATGAATACAGTTGGAAATTCCATGGTTTTCACAGATTTCCATACAGATGAAGGGGCAGAAATGTAAGAAAATGCCATTTTTTTCCTATAGTGCCACCATCTGGAAGCATTTGGGCACAACAGGCTTTGGGTAAGAAGGCAATTCATCCCTCATTAGATGCGGCAGGTTGTCTTCTTTCCAAAATGGTATGGTTTGTGTAGCCTTTCTTTACTTCTCTAGTTGTTATAACCATTTTTGTATAGACAAGTAATGTTTGAAAAAATGTTAGAAAATTTAGAGGTTGTAGTAGGTGTCTTTTTGCACTTCTAGCATCCTCTGTGGTAGGTGAACCCATACCAATGGGGTGTCATTTTTCTCCCAAGAGCACTAGCTAATCAATATAGTTGTAAATTCCATGGTTTTCCCAGATTTCAGTACTGTTGAAGTGGCAGAAATGTAAGAAAATGCCATTTTTTTCCTATAGTGCCACCTTCTGGAAGCATTTGGGCACAACAGGCTTGGGGTAAGAAGGCAATTCACCCCTCATTAGATGCGGCAGGTTGTCTTCTTTCCAAAATGGTATGGTTTGTGTAGCCTTTCTTTAATTCTCTAGTTGTTATAACCATTTTTGTATAGACAAGTAATGTTTGAGAAAATGTTAGAAAATTTAGAGGTTGTAGTAGGTGTCTTTTTGCACTTCTAGCATCCCCTGTGGTAGGTGAACCCAAACCAATGGGGTGTAATTTTTCTCCCAAGAGCACTAGCTACTGAATACAGTTGTAAATTCCATGGTTTTCACAGATTTCAGTACAGTTGAAGGGGCAGAAATGTAAGAAAATGCCATTTTTTTCCTATAGTGCCACCTTCTGGAAGAATTTGGGTACCACAGGCTTGGGGCAAGAAGGCAAGTTACCCCTCATTAGATGCGCCAGGTTGTCTACTTTTCAGAAATATATAGTTTTATATAGTTATTCCACTGTTTTAGGGTAGTTTTACCACAAAAACCCTAGAATGTGCATTTTAGTTTATAAAGTTGAAAATGTCATTTTGCGCTGCTGGTGATTAGGGCTCTGCGCTAGCCTTGGACTTAGGTAAAACTATACAAATTTGGTATTTTTTTACTCGGGGTACTCTGGGCTTTTTCAGATAATTGAAACTTTTTCAATCAAGGTAAATGTTTTTGATACATAGTATGTGATTTTAGCAAAATTAGTAAATTTTCACTTTTTTTTGTCATTATGACATCATAGCTTTTTGCACGATGTAAAATTCTCTTCATGTAAGGTATCACGAGAAAGCTCAATTCGTTCTGAAAAAAACAATATATAGTTTTCCATATTTAACTAAAAATCCCCAGAGGAAATCAAGCCTAAACGGAAGGATAGCAAAAATGTTGAAAAAGTGTCTGGCCTGCAGGGTTCAGAAAATGGCCCGAGCCTCTGGCACTGAAGGGGTTAAAAGTAAAGTAATTCTGGAATAGACCTGAGGCTTTTAACCCATCAAAGAGTTAAAATATCCATTGAAATCAGTGAAAATGTGGAGAATTTGTATTTGTTCCCAATGATGCAGATGATTTGACCGATAATTACTCCACTTTTCTTTTTACGTATAGTCGTACATTTTATTTAAAGTGTGCTTTTATATTAACTGAACATCTCTTAATTTCATTTATTTATTTAAGATCCATTACAAGGCAGGGGAATGTAAGAACAGAAAAAAAAAAATACAATAATGATAGACACGCTGTTAATGAACGCTCAGCTTTTCGGACTAATGTACTGAAATTGCAGTTAGCCGCACATCCGTAATTAGGCAGGTATAATCAGTATTCTTCTTTAGTAAACAGGTCCTAATCCCTGTAAAATCTGTTTGTTTCCCAAGGAGTCAACACCGTTTTGTAAGTTCTGAAGCTGCAAGAAGTTCTGTTTGTAGACTACACACAGCTAATTATACTTGTGCATAGTAAGTATGCATGTGTTTAATGTCTACTGAATACACTGTAGTCTCTCCTGCAGAATGCAAATCCGAGATCTGACAAAAAAATAACAATGATAATTTACATAGCGAAATATTTCAGCCATTCAGTGGATTGACCCTTAGAGTGCCAGAGGGGTGCCAAGGGGATTGATTAGCAATGCGTTAAGCACCCCATGGCACTCAAAGGGTTAATGGTATAAAAACAACAAGTGTCAGATTCACTGTTTGGATGCTAGCAGCATCATATTGTTTGAACATGCCTCCCAACATTTCAAATGGCCAAAGAGGGACACTTACGTTTTAGGTGGTATTACAGGGGTTTGGCTGGTGGGAAGGACATTAATGAGAATTTGTAGGTTATTTCATGACGTATTGACACCTCTTTGTGTAAGTAAATAAATGATTTATAACAAGTTACACAGACTAATGTATAAACACACATACTAAAGTTTATACAAGCATTAATGTGAGTTGTATTGCTCTGCAACAATGAGCTACACTTATAAACACACCATACAGTCTGATCTCCTAAAAAGAGGGACATCAGGGTAGGGAAGAGGGACAGAGGGATTTGGGTCTCAAAGAGGGTCCTTCCTAAAGAGGGACACTTGGGAGGTGTGGTTTGAGACATCTCTAGCCTCCATAGGTTATATGGCTTCACTTTACTCAACTCATTACTGATCCCCATGCAGAATACTGCACCTATTTTAGCTCCTATCAATGATGTATTTAGGCTTTCTACTGCCATAAACTCATTTATTTGGTTGCAAATCATACACACACACACACATACACACACACACACACACACACACACACACACACACTTTGCCGTATCCTCACTTTAACTGGTCCCTTCCACTGGCCACATCCTTCTTTGCTTAAAGGGATAGTAATATTTAAATCTTACTAATCCCCATATTGTAGCCATGGTAAAAAGAATGTAATTGTCCCCAGTGTCATCTCTCAAACCCTTATGGTTTGAGAGATAACCGAATGCAAAGTTCCCCCCTCCCTCCCCCTTTCCTGAAGTCAGCATTGTAGTGACTGCAGGGGAAGCCTGTCGTACGACAGGCTTGTGGCTCTGCAGCAGAGCCGAGATCACATTAGTAAAAAATTATTATTTCGCTGAAACGGTCTTCTACATGTGCTTGGTTTGCAAGAACACGTAGAAGACCATTTCAGTGAAATAATTATTTTTTACTAACGCAATCTCGGCTCTGCTGCAGAGCCGCCTGATGCAAATAAGACCGGATATCCCCGCAGTCAGTACAACGCTGACTTCAGGGAAAGGGGAGGGAAGGGAGGGAACTTTGCGTGCGGTTATCTCTCAAGGTTTGAGAGATGACACTGGGGACAATTAAATTCTTTTTAACATGGCTACAATACCGGGACTAGTAATATTTAAGTATTACTATCCCTTTATACAATGCAAACAACTAGCGTTAAAAAGGGCTAAAAAGATTGTGGAAAATTTGATTTATGAAGAAAGACAGTTTGGGTATTTTCAGTTGGGAAATAGGTGCTTATGAGGAGGCTATGAGCCCTGAGTCAAACATCTTTAAAAAATCCACTTTCTTCAGAAAATTGATATGAACACAAAGTAGCAAAGATGGCAGATCTGCTTGCTTAGGCCGTGGCCTCCTTTATCTAGGTATAAATACACAGTTGGTTCCTATAAAGACCTGTGATAGGTTTACCAGGTCTCTGATGTGATCTAGTTCCCCTCTTTTGAAAGTATGTAAGCATAACGAAGTGTGGCTGTACTCCTGTGCAACAGGTCACCATGGTATCAGTAGTTGTCTCAGGAAGCAGATTTTGTAAGACCATCAGTGTAAAATGCTACTTTTTCTATCTTTTCTATTGTAGTTACTGCAGGAAAGAAAAACACTCATTGATAAATACCCAGGGCTGCGTTTAGGTATCAGGCTTTCCTAGACGAGAAAGCCTTGACACACCTAGCCCCACATATGGCCACTTCCCTGTTACTCCCATGATCCCACCCCTGCTTGAATTAAGTGTTACATGGAACATTAATACACTTCACCCATAACATACAAAGAAAAAAAGGTCTTAAAGGGATAGTAATGTTTCATAATAAAAGCAGCTCTAATTAATCATCTTAGTATTTGGACTTTGGAGAGTGTTATTTCAATACTGTCAGAGTTATCGTTCAGGAGTAATTCAATGACAAAGTGCCCCCCTCCCGCCCCTTTTACTGATGTAACACTGCTCAGCCAGAGCAGAAGGGAGGTGCCCAGGTAGACTGCAGAGAGGGACAACCTTCAATTAAGATAATGGAAAAAGCTGAAAAGCTTGTCAAGGGGGGCAGGGCTTTCATTGTTCTGATAGGAAGAATATTGTCCTTTGCTGTTATCTGTCTGGTCTATGGACTGCATTCCACATCTGAGAAGAGATGGCTTACACTAGGTAAAACGGGCGGGAGGGGGAAACTTTGCTTGTGAATATCTCTCAAACCATAAAGGTTTGAGAGATAAGACTTATATCGTTCTTCGTGTTTTTTTTATGCCTACAAAATAAAATAAAGATAAAACGATAAACTTTCTGTGATGGTGAGTTTGCTTTAAAGTCAGGCAGACTTGAGGCAGTCAAGGAGGCTAATAGCTTTCTACAAAAAATGCATTTGTTTTGATTGATATAACATTTAAAGTGGAATTAATTTTTCCTTTGGTGAAAGTAGTTTTTAATTTTTTTTTATTTGAATTTTTTTTTTTAAACAGAATTACTTGCCTAGGTATGGACATTTCATACAGCTGTCAGGCATATTTATTTACAGTTGTTTGTTGTTGAATTCTTTTGTATGTAGCTGGATAATTTCATTTCCCTGACATGATTCTAAAGAGCTATGGGTGAGTCTCTCTCTCCTCTCTCTCTCTCTCTATCTCTCATCCCAGACAGATACTATCAGGTGTTTATTATGACGTGGTGTAAAATAAATACATACCAAAAAATGGGAATCTGCATATGAAGACAAATGCAGATACTATTCAAAATATACAGTATATAAACAGATATATATATTTGCTGTATAAAATACCCCTACCTTGATATAGTTATACCTTACTATTGTCTATTTCTTCTCACTTTTACCTGCCTGCTTCCCCCCACCCCCAGTATACAATTGCCTGGCACCCACAACAGTATGTCAACCCACACCAATGGAGTACCATTTTTCTCGGGTTAGCACTAGGTACTGGATATAATAGAATATCCCTTGGTGTTTAAAGGGTTACTATCTTTTGAAGTGACTATTGCAAGAAGTTTTTTTTTTCCTATAGCACCAATTTCTAGTAAGAGTTGTGCACACTAGCCTAGCAGTAGAAAGGCAAGTGGCCCTTCATTTGTTGTGGGTGAATGTCTACTTTCCACAATGGCATGCCTTACTGTTATTTTTTTTCATATCTCTAATGGTTATGACTATTTTAGTGCGGGCAGGTAATTTCACAAAAGAAAAGTGGCAGGTGTGGTTTTGTGCTTCTGGCACCCCTACGGTATGTCAACCCTTACCAATGGGGTACCATTTTTCTTGAGCTGATAGAACGTACTGAATACATTAGGAAAATCCACAGTTTACACAGATTTTAGTATTTTTAAAGTGGTGGAAACGTAAGATTTTTTTCCCTCTAGCACCACTTAATGGAAATAATTGTGCACACTGACATAGGTACACACCTCGTTTGATGCGGGTGAATGTACACTTTCCAAAATTATGACACTAATATTGTTCTTTCATATCTGTAATAGTTAGGACCATTTTATTGCAGGCAACCTATTTAAAAAACGAGAACAGTTAGGTGTCATTTTTGGATACTGGTAAGTTAAATCAAGTCATATCAATTGGGTATCATTTTTCTTGAAGGAGTAGTAGCTAATGAATAAAGTAAGAAATTCCATAGTTTTCAAAGATTTTGGTACATTTAATGGAAATGTAAAATAATGCCTATTTTCTATTACGTTCAACATGGAGCACAGGTACCATGGAGTAGATTTCCTCCTCATGGTACCTGTGTTCCCTATGGACTAAAGAGAAAAGACTATAAGAGGTAAGAACATTAAAATCTTGTTTACTGTTACGGGCAGTATGGAACATAGGTAACATGAGGAGGGGCTCAACAACATGGTACCTGTGTTCTATATGGAAAATTATATAACAGGTAAAAACATTAAAATCCTATTTCTGCACTCATGATGTCTGTGTAGGCCATGCTTATAGGTAAAAATATACATATTTGATTTGTGTACTCAGGATTCAAGGCTTGTAAAAATAATTGAAATTTTCACTATCAACAAGTGTTTTTGCTATATAATTTATGATAGTGCAACATAAATCATTTTACATTTTTTATTCATGACATCCTGACTTGTTATACGATGCAAAATTTAGCTTTTTCGTGGCACCTCACAAAAGATAAATTAGCTCTGAAAAAAAAAGTTACCAAAGGGAAACCTAAACAGATGGATGGCAAAAATACTGTAAATGTGTCCTGCCAGCAGGGTGCAGAAAATTCCCAATGTCCCTGGCACTGAAAGGGTTAAACAAATGACTGGCTGGGGATGATGGGAATTGTAACCAACAAAAGGTGAACGGCCTTAGGTGCCAACTCTGGCCTAGATAGTTGCCTACTCTGCCTAAAGGAAATTTTGCCCATGTGGTAAGTGAGATTTCCTGATGAGAAGCTTCATTCTCTGGCACTCAATTTTAACAAAAGGGCAAATGGGCTCTAACCCTAGACCCACTGAAAGGAAGGCTACCCCCACAGCTGAAAACTCTAATTCACATACATAACAGTTTGGAACCTTTTATGCTTCCCTCTTCCCAGTGTTCTGAGGCACACAATACAGTCTGCTCAATTTGTGAAGCCACGTGTGAAAACTCAGCATTATATGCAGATGTGTAAAAACTAATTTCTCAAGCTACTGTAGCAGTAAGTATTTTGCATTGTGCGAATCCAAATATGATTTCAATTGAAATTGATTTAATATAAGTTTAAAACTGATTAAGTGATTAAAAGTTTGAGTACTCAATTTTTGGCAGAAAGTGAACACAAGACTCCAAAGCATTGTTTTAAAGTATCCAGGTGAAGGGAACCAACTACTTTATTCTTCACCCAGGGTCCACCAGTGGCTTAACCCTTTGCGTGACAGAGAGATATCCAATGCATTGCGTTGCAATGCATTAGATACCTCTCTGGCACTCAGAGTTAAGTTGTTCCTGACCCACATCTTTTACTGTCCTTTGTCATTATAGACAGTATGCATTGTATTCAGAGCAATATGGCACCATAGTTTGATATCCTTGCATGTTACAGCATAAATTTATGTTGCTCTCAGGGTTTTGACCCACGTGGCAGGGCAAAGAGATAGTTTCTCAGTTTGAGTGAGTCCAGTGTCACTCACTATATGATCTGCTCAAATTAAAGGGGAACTCTCACCTCTTTTAAAGTGCATCTTATTTTAAAGTTCTATCTCAGTTAATGTTCCATCTGTTCTTTTTTTTTTTTTCAGTGTAATTGTCAATGCCGAGATATAACCTTTTTAAAAATAAACCAGTGACATTAGTCAAGGACAGTTTGTGGTACAGCTCTGTACCCCAGCTTGTCAATCTTTCGCCTCTTCCCCTCCAAAGTAGTGCCTCGTTCTCACCACCTACTGTGATAAAACTTTAAAATAAGATGTACTTTAAGAGGTGAGCATTCCCCTTTAACTATTTCTTTAGTCTCCATGTTGTTGTCTTTTCTACAAGAAATGGAGAGGGAGAGGTGCTGATAATGGACTATTAGCTTGTTCTAGGTTCCGTGAGGACTGACTGGAGAACTTCTAGGTGAGGGCAAGGTAAATATTGTGTAGAATCTACCTTCTGGGGAACTTTAATGGCTAAATATTTCAACAATTGCAGGGTCAGCTCATTATGAAATTTCACATGTATAAGGATATGACTTTCTAAAACCTGATTAGAAAAATGTTGTGTATCGCTAGAATTGCTTACCATTACAGTCTGTGGAAGAGAATAAATAAAATATGATGAAATGGAATAGATATAATAAAATATAAATGGGAATGGCAAGAGGAATGTAATATATTTAACGGAATGGCCTGTGTTGTAATGTAATGAGAGATTAGTGGATTCGTACACGTGTTATTTCTTCCACCAGGCTACAGATGGAAACGTTCAATACTTTATAACAGGTTGTTATATTTGTATGAAGCAATCCAGACATCTCCAGCCACAAAATGGTTAAAAATCATATAGGCTGTGTGTTCAGAGACCATAGATATATGTATAGTGGTCCTCTATAATTTCATCACTATTTAATGTACATTTAGAAGATTGTAGCAGAAACAAATTGCCTCTGTAAGCTTGGAATTTGATTCTGTTTAACCCCATAATGACAGCCCGATCTGGTACATGGGTGGCAGTTAAGGGCCTTGGAGCTTTTTTTTTTTTTGGTGATTTGAATCCTGGAATGGCAGCAGAGTGGTGTGCTGCTATCCCAGAATTTCATTACTTGCCAGGACTGTCACATACGTTCCTGGCACATCAAGCGTCCTTAAAAGGTTAAGGGACTCTATACCTAAAAACAGCTTTGGTGGTTTTAAAAGAACTTTGCCTATCACCTATATGTTGTATTATTCTTTTTTTTTCTTCTAAATTAGTCTTTGAGTTATTTATATGTATTAATTACACTAAGTAAAGCATGCAGTTCAGACACTTCCTGTATATGACCTGCATGCAGTTCAGACACTTCCTGTAAATGACCTGCTAAATTTACCTCCTCTACTCTGTCACTTAACCTGATGCATTGCCATTCTCCTCTTCTCTACCACGGAAAGGGTTGCATGGGGAAGAAAATGTAGGGCTATGTCAGGAAGTGCTTGCACTGCATGTTTTCATTAGGATAATCTATAAATCTAAATAACAGAAACTTTTTTTTGTAATTAAAAAAAGCAAATACAACATATGGGTTTTTTAAAGTGCCTTCAAAATCTCCAAAGTTGTTTTTAGGAGATAAGGTACCAATAAATACTAGAGCATTGGAGATCTTCCTAGAATCCAGGGGGTTAAACAAATAATCCACTTATCTTTATTATATGATGCTGGAAAATTAAATAGTCCCTAAGTGTATCTTAATTTGTTATATATAAACACTTGCATTCTGTCTACAGTTGTTTACATTTACTGAGCTCCATATTAGTCTGCCTTGTACAAACACTTCTTAAACCCCTAAACACATGTGTTGCTACAGGCCTTATATGTGTAGATTTTTAGTGTAGGTTGGCAATTATGGGGTTAAAAAAACAAGGAGCACATTACCAGATCTAAAATAATGTAATATTTGTATTTATTAAATGAATTTACATATTGTTCTTAAGAGAGTTCAAGCTGTCAGCAACAGCCTGCCTCCTCAGTCTGTGGTGTGCACCTGTCACTTTAAATGTGGTGAACAGTGTGAAACTACGGTATTTACTGGGTTCATATAAGGTCACTTCTTATTGCTGGGATTTGGATCCCAGCAGTGAGAAGGGAAGCCAGGCTCTCTTTGAGCACATATGCAGAGAAGTTATACACTCATGGTTGTGCTTTGTCATTTCTGACAGTGCTCCCCATGTAGGTCCTATTATCATGGGTTAATATTTAAAGAACAGAAGAACAGTGTAGAGAAAAAGGAAGAAAAAAATGGCTCAAAAAAGAACAGTGCAGAGAGACTATCAGTTCCCCCACAGTTTGGAGACTCAACGCTGTAACTAATAGCCCAGTGTAGTCTCCAGCTTCCTAACTGGGAACGCTGTCATAACTGACATAGATCCCTATCATTTTAAAGGGCTGTAGCCTATGTATATAATATATTATATATACACACATACATTTATATATATATATATATATATATATATATATATATATATATATATATGGACTTCTGTATTTAGGTCCATTTTAAAATGAGTCTGAACTAATCAACTCACCTAATTCACCTAGGAATCTAGCGATAAGCTTATCAATCAAACTGTTATTCAGAATAAAGACCGTGTTAGTCAGAAATCCTTCCTCAGCCGACACTGATGGCCAGGTAACAGTGCTGTAGATGCATCTGCGTGCCTGCTCCATCAGTCCCTTCCGGTACCTTAAGGGTATCGTGCAACGCCTCCTAGAGGAGACTGGGACAGACGGCGCAGGTGAGCAGACGTCTGTAAGCAAAGATGTCTGCACCGCTGCCTGGCCGTCAGTGTCGACTAAGGTAGGATTTTTTTTACTAACGCTATCTTTATTCTATGTAATAATTTGATTGTTAAGCTTATCGCTAGATGCCTAATTAGGTTGGGTGGACTTTAGTTGGGGTAATAGTTCCCCTTTAAATAGGGTATTTGCCAGACTAGATGGGCATGTTGGTTCTTATCTGCCATCAAATTATGTTGCTGTATATATCCAAAGTCCAAGAAGGGTTTAACAACATCCAACACTCTTTAACCACTTTGTTCTAAGGATGTTATGGACAATGTTAGCATATCCATGATGTCTTCATCAGTAAGAGGCTACTAGGGGGACTGCAGGGCACATTCCTGTATCTACTGGGCCCTATAGTTTAGGATCCATCCAACCCTACCAGTGGATCTGGCAGGACCAGGGCCGGATTTATATCTCAGGAGCCTGTAGGCACAGAAATCTGAAGCGCCCCCCACCCCTCCCCCCAAAAAAAGTGCATTCCACACACCTTTGGTTCTCAAGAGGTTAACCAAAAATATCACAATTTCCTGTATTAACCCCTTGGATTCTACAAATGTCTCCAAGAGATGTCTCTTTCCTCCAAGGGGTTAATATAAAAAAAAGTGTCATTTTACACATTATCAATATCCTGTAGATGGTGTACTGAACAAGGACAAGGAATTTGCAGCATTCAAGGAGCTAAAGAAATAATGACATTTAACCCTTTGAGTGCCAGAGGGACAATTAATGTATTATGAAGTAGAGCACTGCTCAACCCGCTAGCACTCAGAGGCTCAGTTATCTTTGTGCTCCATGCTAACCTCAGACAAATGTCTCTGTTGTCTTAGGCCTAAGATCCAGTGTTACACATGCTCTGTGGGAGCAACAGCCGTACTACCTTCCCCCTTCACCAGTTGCTCCAAATTAATGTGAATCATAGCAGTCCAAGGGTTAACCAAATACATAAAATAAATAACTTTTCAGTATAACCCATTGGATGCTAGAGATGTCTCCAACATTCAAAGGGTTGTACAGAATAGTGTAATTTTGAACATGAACAATTTCCTGTAGATCAGCATATCAAATAAGATGGGGATATTTGCAGCATTAAATGAGTTAAATGAACACACATCAGTAAAATTAAGTAGTCTAATCTATCTTTTAATATAACAGCTAGCATATGCAAAAAATTCAGAATTAATGTGACATGCCTAAAATCTAACTCTAAACAGACAGCCAGTGGAAGAGATGGGCAAACAGGCTGGGGCTCAAGGGAAAGAGAGAGAGGCTGGTGGAAGATAGAGACAAGCTCATGTGTGTAGATGTCCCCCAAATTCTAGGAGGTATGGAACTCTACAGATGCAAGATCCTGGTATTACTAGGGTGAGAAGCACAAATAAGATATTCATTGGGATTTGGGTTGCCAACAGCCCCCAAGAATATTTATTTTTACAAAGTAGTACATTTAAAACATTTTGACTTTTTAATAAACCCAACCTTTGAGTAACAGAGAGGAAAGCAATATATTCCTCAATCCCCTACCACTCAAAAGGTTTGTTGCTTAAATTAATTTCACCTTAGATGTTGCTTTGCAGTGTTCCCTATGAGGCAGAGCTGTGCCTCCAGCTGTTGTTGGACTACAACCACTAAAAGATGACAATTTTAGATATTATTCAACAGGAGCTGGTGGGTCTCAAACTGTACACCCTTGCTCCAAGTTGTTGAGAGAAGAAGGAGGCAAGGGGGAAGAGAGAGGGGTAAGTGAGAGGCAAGGGGGTGAGAGTTAAGTGAGAGGCAACTGGGGGAAGAGAGAGGTGCAAGTGGTATAGGTAAGGGGAGTGAGGGGCAAGTGAAAGAGAGACAAGAAAGAAAATAAGTGAAAGAAATCAGGGTGAATGTGGGCAAGAGGACATGATGAGGCACTTACATTTACTTGTATCATATGATGTGAAGGGAAAAAGCATGATTTTACTTTCTCTGCAAACCTGTTACATGGAGGTATTAAATCAAGGCAGTAGCAGGGATTATGGTTGCTAAAATGATTTATAGAAATGTTCTGAAATCACACAACCCCTTGGATTCCAGAGATGTCTCAGGCTGTAGACCTCTCTAGCACTCAAGGGGTTAAAAGCAAGGCATTTAATGGTATGTATTTCCCTCTGGCACTCAGGGTTAAAGAACTGCAAACAGCCAGCAGTTCACCCATTAGTGTCCAGTCTGGTGTGAGCAGCATGGAGGGCACACAGAGAGGGCTGATAAGGATGCTCTCTCTGGGACTTGCTTTACAACTCCCAGTCATAAGGAAACACACAGTCCTTCCTTTGTACAATACACTTCTATTGACAGACCTTGCACTGCTTCTAGTGCCAGGGCAGTGTCAAAGGGAGTAAGAGGGAGAGAATCCTTATCAGTCTTTTCTGCTGCTCACTCCAGTCTGAGCTAGGATCGGCAAAAAAAAAAAAAAAATCTCTGTAGAAATGTATTGCAGGCTTGCTGTATTTTAACCCTTTGATTACTTGTACTCTACCAGTCTTATGGAAAGTCAGGTGCAGCTGCAGTTGTCCCTTGCTAACATTTAACCAGTCACAGGAGCAGGGGACTGCAATTAAACTCTGTGGTGCATGCTTGTTGTTGTTTTTTTTTTCCAGCCGTCTGAGAGAGTTTGAATCCAGCTCTCTGACAGCTGGAAATAACAAAACATACACCAGGTACACATGCAATAAGACAGCATGTAACCCTTTGAGTGCATTACATTAGATAGCTCTCTAGCACTCAGATAAAAACTTTTATCTGTAAAATCCTCACTTACCTGTCTCATTCCATCCTCATGGTAGCAGCAGTGGCTGACAGCTTTAAGTGATTGGCATGACAGCATACTAAGCATTTGGTTATGTTTTTAACCCCTTAAGGACCGGGAAAATCTGATGTCGTTTTCCCTTAAGGACCGGAGCAATTTTGACTTTTTTGACTATGTCTTTTTTCAACCATATTTTCTCTTTAATTCCTTTTGTGCACCCACACAAATTATATACTGTTTTTTTAAACACAAGTAGGGCTTTCTTTTGATACCACAATTATATGAATACCTCATTGTTTAATTTGATTAAAATAGAAAAAAAGAGGAAAAAAATTAAAAAAAAACAACATTTTGCTTACATTTTTCTGTCAGGATTTGCATACTATTACTTAATGACAAAAAAATACCCCTAAATATATTCATTTTCTTCTCCTGAATATAACAATACCCCATATGCCTAGTATTTCAATCCCTTCCTCACATTTACAAGGTAAATATTACAAGATGGATGCCATTATTTCCAACTTGTAATTTCTCAACAATTGACATGTGAGCATCATAGCTTAGCTGATGGTGCCAGTACCAAAAATGTCCCACAAAGGTATATCTTTCTGAAAACTAGACAACATAAGGTAAATAATGAGGAGAATTTTGAAGTTTTTTATGCAGCTATTTTTCCAGAAAAAAATTTCAAAATTGTAGAAAAATTTTGTTTTTTTGCAGCTTTCACACTTACATTTCACTATTACTGTTGATTTCAAGCACGAGATAGTTGAAAATTTAAAAATATCCATTGTTTAGTGTTCAGCTCCTTCTTCTGAGTACAGCAATACCCCATATTCATAGGTTTCTCAAGATTTGGGGGAGCTACGGGGCCCAAATTGGAACATGCGCGTTTCCAGTTTCACACTTTGAATTTTCACAGCTTGCATCACTGGTGCCATGTCTCATTTGGGGCTGTGTAACAGTGCTCCATTCTAAGATTTCCCCCCAAAAGTATATATTTTTGGAACGTAGACACCCCAGGCTTTCATTTTATGTATGTTTTCAATTTTTTTACGCAGCCATTTTACCACCAATCGCTCGTAAATCTTGACGTAAGTTAAAAAAACACCGTTTTTCACACTTGCACTTCAATGTTGATGTGAATTTCAAGCACAGGATAGGTGAAGATTTTTAAAAATGCATTGTTTAGTGTTCAGCTCCTTCTTCTGAGTACGGCAATACCCCATATGCATAGGTTTCTCAAGGTTTGGGAGAGCTACGGGGCCCAAATTTGAACATGCGCGTTTCCAGTTTCACACTTTGAATTTTCACAGCTTGCATCACTGGTGCCATGTCTCATTTGGGGTTGTGTAACAGTGCTCCACTCTAAGATTTCCCCCCAAAAGTATATATTTTTGGAACGTAGACACCCCAGGCTTTCATTTTATGTATGTTTTCAATTTTTTTACGCAGCCATTTTACCACCAATCGCTCGTAAATCTTGACGTAAGTTAAAAAAACACCGTTTTTCACACTTGCACTTCAATGTTGATGTGAATTTCAAGCACAGGATAGGTGAAGATTTTTAAAAATGCATTGTTTAGTGTTCAGCTCCTTCTTCTGAGTACGGCAATACCCCATATGCATAGGTTTCTCAAGGTTTGGGAGAGCTACGGGGCCCAAATTGGAACATGCGCGTTTCCAGTTTCACACTTTGAATTTTCATAGCTTGCATCACTGGTGCCATGTCTCATTTGGGGCTGTGTAACAGTGCTCCACTCTAAGATTTCCCCCCAAAAGTATATATTTTTGGAAAGTAGACACCCCAGGCTTTCATTTTATGTATGTTTTCAATTTTTTTACGCAGCCATTTTACCACCAATCGCTCGTAAATCTTGACGTAAGTTAAAAAAACACCGTTTTTCACACTTGCACTTCAATGTTGATGTGAATTTCAAGCACAGGATAGGTGAAGATTTTTAAAAATGCATTGTTTAGTGTTCAGCTCCTTCTTCTGAGTACGGCAATACCCCATATGCATAGGTTTCTCAAGGTTTGGGAGAGCTACGGGGCCCAAATTGGAACATGCACGTTTCCAGTTTCACACTTTGAATTTTCACAGCTTGCATCACTGGTGCCATGTCTCATTTGGGGCTGTGTAACAGTGCTCCACTCTAAGATTTCCCCCCAAAAGTATATATTTTTGGAAAGTAGACACCCCAGGCTTTCATTTTATGTATGTTTTCAATTTTTTTACGCAGCCATTTTACCACCAATCGCTCGTAAATCTTGACGTAAGTTAAAAAAATAGCGTTTTTCACACTTTGACTTCGATGTTGATGTGAATTTCAAGCACAGGATAGGTGAAGATTTTTTTAAAATGCATTGTTTAGTGTTCAGCTCCTTCTTCTGAGTATGGCAATACCCCATATGCATAGGTTTCTCAAGGTTTGGGAGAGCTACGGGGCCCAAATTGGAACATGCGCGTTTCCAGTTTCACACTTTGAATTTTCACAGCTTGCATCACTGGTGCCATGTCTCATTTGGGGCTGTGTAACAGTGCTCCACTCTAAGATTTCCCCCCAAAAGTATATATTTTTGGAAAGTAGACACCCCAGGCTTTCATTTTATGTATGTTTTCAATTTTTTTACGCAGCCATTTTACCACCAATCGCTCGTAAATCTTGACGTAAGTTAAAAAAACACCGTTTTTCACACTTGCACTTCAATGTTGATGTGAATTTCAAGCACAGGATAGGTGAAGATTTTTTAAAATGCATTGTTTAGTGTTCAGCTCCTTCTTCTGAGTACGGCAATACCCCATATGCATAGGTTTCTCAAGGTTTGGGAGAGCTACGGGGCCCAAATTTGAACATGCGCGTTTCCAGTTTCACACTTTGAATTTTCACAGCTTGCATCACTGGTGCCATGTCTCATTTGGGGCTGTGTAACAGTGCTCCACTCTAAGATTTCCCCCCAAAAGTATATATTTTTGGAAAGTAGACACCCCAGGCTTTCACTGTATGTATGTTTTCAAATTTTTTACGCAGCCATTTTACCACCAATCGCTCGTAAATCTTGACGTAAGTTAAAAAAACACCGTTTTTCACACTTGCACTTCAATGTTGATGTGAATTTCAAGCACAGGATAGGTGAAGATTTTTTAAAATGCATTGTTTAGTGTTCAGCTCCTTCTTCTGAGTACGGCAATACCCCATATGCATAGGTTTCTCAAGGTTTGGGAGAGCTACGGGGCCCAAATTTGAACATGCGCGTTTCCAGTTTCACACTTTGAATTTTCACAGCTTGCATCACTGGTGCCATGTCTCATTTGGGGCTGTGTAACAGTGCTCCACTCTAAGATTTCCCCCCAAAAGTATATATTTTTGGAAAGTAGACACCCCAGGCTTTCACTGTATGTATGTTTTCAAATTTTTTACGCAGCCATTTTACCACCAATCGCTCGTAAATCTTGACGTAAGTTAAAAAAACACCGTTTTTCACACTTGCACTTCAATGTTGATGTGAATTTCAAGCACAGGATAGGTGAAGATTTTTAAAAATGCATTGTTTAGTGTTCAGCTTCTTCTTCTGAGTATGGCAATACCCCATATGCATAGGTTTCTCAAGGTTTAGGGGAGATACGGGACCCAAATTGGAACAAATATTGAATTTTCATATCTTTCTTATCTGGTGCCATTTCTCATTTGGGGCTATGTTCCAGTGCTCCACTTTAAGATTTCCCCCCAAAAGTGTATATTGTTGAAAAGTAGATACCCCCAGCTTTCATTTTAGGTGTGTTTTCAATTTTTTTACACGGCCATTTTACCACCACTCTCTTGTAAATGTGACGTGAGTAAAAAAATCAGCGTTTTTCACACTTAGACTTCAATGTTGATGTGAATTTCAATTACAGAATAGGTGAAGATTTTTAAAACTGCATTGTTTACGTTCGGCTTCTTCTTCTGAGTACGGAAATATGCCATATGCAACGGTTTCTCAAGGTTTGGGGGAGATACGGGACCCAAATTGGAACATGTGTATTTCCAGGTTCACACTTTGAATTTTCACAGCTTGTGTTACTGGTGCCATGTCTCATTTGTCCTGTGTAACAGTGCTCCACTCTAAGATTTCCCCCCAAAAGTGTATATTTTTGGAAAGTAGATACCCCAAGCTTTCGTTTCAGGTGTGATTTCAAATTTTGTACACAGCCATTTTACCACTAATCCTGTGAAAACTTGACGTAAGTAAAAAAAAAAAATCAGCGTTTTTCACACTTACACTTCAATGTTTATGTGAATTTAAATTACAGAATAGGTGAAGATTTTATAAACTGGATTGATTAGTGTTCGGCTCCTTCTTCTGAGTACAGCAATGCCCCATATGCAACGGTTTGTCAGGGTTTGGGGGAGATACTGGGCCCAGTTAGAACATGTGAGTTTCCTTTTACAGACATGCCATTTTTACAGCTGGTGCCTTGTCTCATTTTGGACTGTTTGGCAATATTGCAATGAATTTTACCCCCAAAAGTATATGTTGTACAAGAGTAGACAACCCTGGCTTTCAATCTATTTGCATTCTTTCAATTTTTTCGCTGCCACTGTATCAGCAATCCCTCCCAAAACCTGCAGTAAGGCAGAGAAACACCATTTTTTCACACTTATATTTTAGTGTTGCTCTGGATTTCAATCAGATGATATTTGCAGATTTTTTAAGTGCTTTACATTAGTGGTGAGTTACATCGTCTGAGTACGTCAATGCCCCATATGCATAGGTTTGTCAGGGTTTGGAGGAACTACTGGACCCAGTAGGGAACATGTGTGTTTCCATTATCAGAGATGGAAGTGCTTTGCTTCCCATTATATTTTGATAGTGTTAGATCTAAGGAGGGATGTGTTTTGAAAAATAAAAAAACAGGATATTTCAGGGGGGAAAAAGTGGCCAAATAATAAAATAAACTTCACAGCACTACTGCATTGTGCCTTCATGGTATTGCTTGAAGCAGTCGCCCATGCAGAGGCCAGGTTTAGAAGGGCAGTCAGGACAGTAAGTGGAGGTTTCTCTCCGTACTCCCTTGCTGTAGCAAACCCTGCAGCGCTTTTGTGGATTTTTCTTTTGGGGGGTTGGGGGGATTTTATAAATAAAATGTACTACTCCAGGTTTTGGGGGAATTATTTCTGTTGCCCCTTGAAGCAAAAATTGGGAGATAAGATGGAGCTGATACTGCAGAAAAGTAAGTTTTAGGGTGGGGTTTGCCAATTTAAAAATCAAAAATGAATTGTAAGCTGCAGTCTGCATCATGTAAATGGCAACCTTTTTGTACCATGCCCTACACTTTCGCATGGTGAGGTACGGCTGCATGAGTTGATCACACAGATCAACTCCCCCCATGTTCTTGTTGTAGTCTTTGATGCAGACTGGCTTTCTTAGTACCCCCCTCCTGCCACGAACAGACACTGCCACAGTTTTGTCCTCATGCATGGTGGACAGCATGTACACATCTTTTCTGTCCTTGAATTTAACTGCCAGCAGCTCTTGTTGGCATAAAGCTGAGGACATCCCGGTTTTAAGTTTTTTTTCTATCAGTTCTTTGGGCATCTCCCTGCAATTGCGCCTGACAGTGCCACAGGCCACGGTGTCAAAATAAAAAAGTGACTTAAATAAAAGGGGGCTGGTGTAATAATTGTCAACATATAAATGATATCCTTTATTTAACAAGGGGTAAATCAGATCCCAAACTATCTTCCCATTTATTCCCAGAAATTCGGGGCACCCAGGAGGATCAAGTTGGCTGTCCTTGCCCTCATAAATTCTAAAAGCCTGGGTGTAGCCTGTGGCACTTTCACACAATTTATAAAATTTTACACCAAATTTGGAACGCTTTGAGGGGATGTACTGTTTGAACCCTAACCTGCCTTTGTATTTCATTAGGGATTCATCTACACTAATTTCTTTTTGGGGAATATACACTTGGGCAAATGTTTTCTGTAAATGGGTTATTAGGGGCCGGATTTTGAACAGTCTGTCATACTGGGGGTGTTCTTTTGGGAGGCACAGGGTATTATCACTAAAGTGCATAAATCGCAAAATCATCTCGTATCTAGTCCTGGTCATTGTTTTGGCGAATATAGGGGTATCATATATGGGGTTTTTACTCCAGTATGATCTAATACTTGGTTTTTTAACTATTCCCATTGTCATTGTAAGGGCCCAGAATTTCTTAAATTCTAAAATGTCAGTGGGATGCCATATTTCTTGCTTGGAAATGAATGCTGATGGGTTGGCGGCAATATATTGGTCTGCGTATAAATTTGTTTGCGACACAATTTCCCCCAAAATTTCTTCCCCCAAAAATAACTCAAAAAACTGAACATGGGTAAATCCTGCCACATCCACTTGAATTCCTGGGTTGCCTGTGAATTCAGGAATTTGTGGGCATAAATTGGCTGGTGATACCCATTCATCAGCAGGAGTGGCAGTACTTGTGGCAGGTCTTCGGGCAGTACTTGTGGCAGGTCTTGTGGCAGGTCTTGGGGCAGCTCTTGGGGCATTACTTAGGGCAGCTCTTGGGGCTTTTCTTAGGGTAGCTCTTGGTGCAGTTGCTGGGGCAGTTGCTGGGGCAGTTGCTGGGGCAGCTGTTGGGGCAGCTGTTGGGGCAGCTGTTGGGGCAGTGCGTCTTTTTTTCACAGAAGGCCCTGCGTTATCACTGCTAGAGCTCTCACTCTCAGAAAACTGAGTGACGTCAAAGTCTGACGCTGTGTCTGTGGCTTCAGAGTCAGACGCCAAATAGGAATACGCCTCTTCTAACGTATATCTCCTCTGCATCTTATACACCTACTCTAAACTAACTTCTATAACTAACTATACCTAAACTTAAATCTATCCCTAAGCCTTACCCTAACACGCGTAGTCCCTGAACCTACCCAACCCAACTACCTATCTAAACTAGCTTATAATATAGAATAAAGTTTTTAATAAAAGTTTTTTTTTTTTTTTTTTTTTCCCTACACTACTCCTAAACTTAAATCTATCCCTAAGCCTTACCCTAACACACGTAGTCCCTGAACCTAGCTAACCCAAGTGAACTACCTATCTAAACTATTTTTTTTTTTTTTTTTTGGTTTTTTTTTGGTTTTTTTTTGGGTTTTTTTTTTTTTTTTTTCCCTAAACCTAAATCTAACCCTAAACCTTTCCCTAACACACGCCTACACTAAACCTACCCACCTACCCACCTACCTACCTAAACTATAGCTCTAAATCAATTTTTATTAAAAAAAAATAAAAATAAATTGAAAAAAAATTCAAAAAAAATTCAAAAAAATTTCAAAAAATACAAGGGGGATGGGGGGTGTCCCACAGATCAGCAAACGCTGATCTGCAGCAAATTGATCACTCCAAGAGTGATCAGATGGGGGGGAATGTATTGATCACTGCAAACCAGTGATCAAAGGGTTAAAATCTTTTTTTTTAACACTGTTTTTTATTCAGGAACGATCTACAACGCTGCAGCACGATCTCTCTCTGTCTCTCTCCACCTCAGCAGTGTGCAAGATGGAGGGAGGCAGAGATATATGACAGGGACAGTATTTACAAATACTGTCCCTGTCATTCAGCATTTGCAACATGGGATTCGCTCATCAAGCGAATCGCATGTTGCAACAAACTTTGTATTGGTTGTTACTAAGTGTCCCGGTATCGGGACACTTAGTAACAAGCAGCCCGCGCTCTCCCATCGCTCCGTGCGGCTGCGATGGGAGAGTTTAACCCATGACGGTGCAGGACCGTCATGGGTCCTTAACGGGTTTGCAACCCATGACGGTCCTGCACCGTCATGGGTCCTTAAGGTGTTAAGCAGCCCACTTTCCTTCTTATTACAGGAGGCCTAGAGTCTGAGTGCATGTTATTTTCTCTGTCGCCACCTGTCTGCTGGAGGGTCAAATAACACAGCAAACTAGCACAGCAGTGCCTGCGTGGCTAATATAAAAAAAAAAAAAAAATATGTTCCCAATATCTGCCTTATTATAAATCCGGCCCTGGGCAGGACCTACTGATGTCATTGTGAGCATACAACATAATGTCGCAAAATTGCTTCTTTGCCACCACAGTACCTGGGACACTACAGGGGAATGAATGGAGGCTTAGGAGCTTTATTGGAGCTCATATCTCAGCTCCCCTTCCTCCTAGAAGCTTGGTGTTAACCTTGTTAGGTAGACTCTCCCTTCCCAAAAGTGGTTTGGTAACATGAAGGATTTAATACCTGGTGATTGTCATGATCTGCCCTTTTATCTTCATTGCTTTTTGTATTCCTTCTTTTTCCTATGTTAACTGGATCCTGGTTCTTGTGTTTGCTCTGAGCCTTTATAGAGGGTCAGTGCTTTAGGGCGGATGCGCAATCAAAGCTTTCCAGTTCGTGACCCATAACTCCAGTCTAGTTCCTATGTGATCTCCTTGTGTATTGACCCGGCTTCTCCTTTCGCTTTCCTCCTGCTTTATGCCTTGGTACTGTGTTCTCAGATTTCCTGTTCGTGTCCTTGGCTCTGTTTTCTAAGCTTAGCTTCTGCCTGCACTCTATGTACTTCTTTATCCGACTGATTTCTGATCTTGGCTCCGTTGTTGACCATTCTTTGTCTGCTGCTTGGTCCTGCATCACCCTCCTGTTCCTGACTTGGTTAGTCTGACTTCTCGTCTGTCTCGACCCTGGTGGGTTTCTGTCCCTTGCACTCACAGTTGAACATCGACCACTTTGCCCACCAGTCGAACATCTACCATCTTGACCACCAGTCGAACAGAGACCACTTTGACTAGCAGTCAGACTTCAGCTATCCTGTTATGTCTTCTCAGTGTTCCTATAACTACAACTAATACTGCAGGTAGGTTGTTTGCTCTTTTATCCTCTTGTTTTCTTGGTTGTCATCTGGGGTGCGGGCCAGATCCTCTGGTCGGCACTAATCTGGCCTTGCAGCCAGGATCTCTAACGCAGCCTAGGCTGCAGAAATATATCCCAGAGAGTAGCCACTGCCAGCCAGCCTCCTCTAGTAATCGATTTCAAGCATCTGGCCCACTGAATCCTACCTTTCTGTATACTTTCTCTGTCTGTTGTGTTTTAGGCATATTATTATATCAAATAGCAGTATGTCACCTCTTTGTGGGGTATCTACTTCAGAGTCTAACCAGGCAGCTTACATTGGATTCTTAGTCTGTCAGATAATCACAGTGATCACTTGGAATTATTTTAAAAAAGGATTTCTAAATAAAAGCTGGAGGGGGGCTCAGGCTCTCTCAGCCCCTACTCCTATCAATTCAGGGGTACCCTTGTTGGAAAGAGGAGTGTCTCCCCTTTTCAAGAAAGCATGACATGAATTGGCTTTATACTAGGTTCTTCTGTGGTATATCAGCTATTACTTATGCTGACATACCACTGTAAATTACCAGGTAGAAATTAAAAAAAAAAAAAGCATAATTTTTCCTTTGGTTCCAACTACTGGAAACATTGTGCACAACTGTCTAGGGTTTGAAAGGCAATTGATCCCTCATTTTATGCAGTATGTTTTCTTCTTTCCAAATAGTATGCTTTGTCAACCGTCTAGTCCTATCTGTAGCTGTTACATACATTAAGTGTCAGATCAAAAAAACTGCCAGACTACAGTTATGTGCAGTTCTGTGGCCCTGACACACCATACGGTATGTCTGGTCATAACAAAGGGGTACTATTTAGGACTCTAGCTACCTAATATGCTTTTCCATGATTTTAATGGCTATAATGGCATCTTCAGTGAATTTAAAGATTTTATAGCAGACCAGCCTAGGGGTAGAAATGCAAATAACCAGTCACTGAAACTGGAATTTTGTGTACTTTGAAATAATATATAGCTTGTAGGGTCGCATGGTTTATTTCTCATTATATTGCGTCTGAAATGGTACAAAATGGAAAATAGAAAATTTTTACAGTCTTTCTAAGCTAATTTTTATAGGAAGACCTATGCATAAAAATATGAATTTTGGTGTTTCAGAAAGTCGGGCTAACATTACATTTAGAACCATAAGCATTTTCTAGTACAACATAGCATAGCAGCAAAGTAGTTAAAAGACACTGATCAAGTGATGATGCTAGCAAAGGCAGGTCAGCGGGAAAACTGGACAGTAATCACAAAAGTGACCCCAATGTTCTCCCACTGTTATTGCAGTAGTGACTGTATTGCAAGATTTGAAGTCTGACAGCGATCACAGCTCTCATAAACTGATACTGCTAGTGACATGACTTCTAACCGACCTGATCAGCCATTGGGGCTGTGCATGCAACCAGAGAAAACTGTCTTTTGAGACACAGAGTTTCTGGTTGTGTCCAGTTCCCCAGCCAAACAAGATGGTCAGGGCTTACAGGATGTGTTTTTAGGTATCCACACAGTGTTGTTGCCGCAGTTATTTTATTAACCCTTTGAATGCCAGAGGTGTGTGCAACGCATTTCAAACGGTTAATTATTCCCCATAAGAGCAGATTTGATAAAATGTGTTAATACAGTTTAGCAACAAAACCCTTCACATGTCCCTTAGAATCAGGAAATACTTATTCAGATTGCAAAATGCAGGTGTCCAGCTACAATCTACAACACAATTCCAGTGCAAGAAAAACTATATATAGCTATATACTTGACTGCTATATGAAGGACTCTGTCCAAGATAATTCCTAAGAACTACTTATTCCAAGGATCTAATCCCCTATAATCTCTATGGTCATGTAATTATGTGTGACAATATTTCATTTCAGAACTAGAAACCATCTAGGTTATACTATCATGTGAATACTGGGCTTGCAAACCAGTGTCTCAGGTATGGCTCCATGATACTTGTTTCATGTCTTATACCTTTAAGTAGCAGAAGGTGTGCAACGCATTGTGAAGCAATACATTGTCCACTTCTCTGGTCCTAAAGGGTTAAACCAGTGTTGGTAAAACACAGTCCTTAAGTGCTACATATACATATGTGACACCAGCATCTTATTAATCCAATATAGAATTTAGAGTTTCATCTCATTAGCGTAAGTATTTGGCCAACAAATCTCCACAAATCCCTTGACAGCTCTACTTAAAGCATCCATTTAAACAAATGATCGTTAAGAAACACAAAAATGAATGAATTTAGGATTTACACAATTGCTGTCTTCCATATAGCCCAAAAATTGAAGGGCTGGCCTCCAATACTAAGCAGAATTAAAATAAGACCTAGGAATTATTAGCAGTAGATTAACGGACAGCTGTACTCAATGACCATGTGAACAAATGGTGGAAAACTCTGGCTGTTGCAGTGTTTGTGTGATATCAGTGGAATCTATATGACTGATTTGCAGCTGTGCAACACGCTAGGCATGAACAAATAAAAGTCTCTAATATTGCTATTTGTTTAACAATTTGAGTGCCAGAAAGGTATCCATGCATTACATTGCAATGCATTGGATACACCTCTAGTTCTCAAAGGGTTGAGTATTTTAAGCCCTAGAATTCCAGGGAGAGCTACAAGCATTGAGAAGCATGTATTAGGGGAAATCTGTATCATTCTAGGGGTTAAATGACATTTTAACACTTTAAGGGCCAGAAGGATATGCAACACATTGCTTTCCAATGCATTACATACCCATTTGATCCTTAAAGAGATATTTAAACAGCAAACGACTGCACCACATCCAAAGAAATTGCATTGGCAGAATCTCATATAAAACAAAATCTCTTTATTCCAACATATAAAATTATATAAAAAAAGGAAAATAATTTCTCGGACAAACAAAGATCTAATCTCACATCCAATCCAGTGCAAACTTACATAGTCCACGCGTTTCACGCTATACGCGCTTATTCATGAATATAGATATATAGATAGTCATGAATAAGCGCGTATAGCGCGAAACGCGTGGACTATGTAGGTTTGCACTGGATTGGACATGAGATTAGATCTTTGTTTGTCCGAGAAATTATTTTCCTTTTTTTATATAATTTTATATGTTGGAATAAAGAGATTTTGTTTTATATGAGATTCTGCCAATACCATTTCTTTGGATGTGGTGCAGTCGTTTGCTGTTTAAGTTACATTTTGGAGGGTGAGAGGAGAGCGCCCAGACTGGCACACTTCAAGAATGGATGAGGTATGCAGCCCGTTGCCCTGATTTGACTTCCTGCAGAGATTCTTCGAAGCACCAATAGCTGTGTTTTATCCTTAAAGGGATACTAATGTTTCACAATAAAAGCAGCTCCAATTAATCGTCATAGTATTTGGGCCATGGAGAGTGTTATTTCAATACTGTCAGAGTTGTAGATCAAGAGTAATTGAATGATAAAGTATCCCCCTCCCAACCCTTTTACCTCAGAGCAGCAAGAATGTCCGGATGGATCACAGAGAGGGACAATCTTCAGTGAGCATAAGGTAAAACCTGAAAAACCTGTCAACGGGGGCAGTGTTTTCCTTATGTTCACAGGAAGAAGACTGTCACGTACTGTGAGCTGTTTAGTCAAGGGACCAGATTCCACATCTGAGTGGAGGTGGGTTATACTAGGTAAAAAGGAAGGCAGGTGGCTACTTTATCATTCAATTACTCTTGAACTACAACTCTGACAGTAATGAAATAACACTCTCCGTGGCCCAAATACTATGAAGATTAATCAGAGCTGCTCTTTTTTTTGTAAAACATTACTATCCCTTTAAAAGAGTCAACTTAATGAAATATGTTATTTGTTCTACAGGGTGAAATTGATTTGCCCCATACTTGCAGTATTTTAGTTGTATAGCGGCCCATGGGAACAGCCCCTTACAACTCAACAAGCTTTATTTGCATGTTCTGTTTTCTTCATGTACTGTTGTTGCTGCAACAAAATCACCATATGATCCGATGGGTAAATGTTTATTATACCAACAAATCAGGCAAATACATGCCTGACAAGCGTTTTGTACAGTTTCCTCTGAAGAAAGCTTACAAAATTCACATTGGGCTTGTATTTGTCTGATTTCCACCATGTTGCTCTGTAATGCTAATCCAAGCTGTTATGGAGCACTTATCATCGTGATTGTAATGCTCAATACACTTTGTGGCCTGTGTTGTGATTACCCTATCTCTACCTTTGTATATGAGATGGGTTTATTGAGTTTTGTGATTACTCTCTCCTTGATTTATTAATTGAGAGGGTTTTAGTCAGTAACAATGATTACCCTATTCCTGACTGAACTCTGAAATGGTTTTAGTCAATATGAATTTAGGAAGTTTGCCCATGTGAGCAGTTATACAGTTTGATTACCCTCTCCTTGATTGAACTCTCTGAGAGGGTTTTAGTCAGCCCATGTGAACTCATTTAGGTCCTTTTTTCATTTTTTTGAGTTATTGATTTTGTTGTTTTTTTTATTTTATTTTTGTATGGGCTTCTGTTCATTAATTGATGACAAGCTGGTTTAAGCCCTGCCATTTTTAGTGATTTAAAAAAAAAAAAAAAAGGTTACAGCAGAACTATCATGCTAATAACATTGCCCCCCAGTATATTTCTAACCTAGCAATATACAAAGCCTTCTTGTTCTTAAGGTCAATAAGTCAGTGGTATTGCTGAAAAAACACTTGTTCGGTAGGAACCAGAGGACAGACAGCACTGACATCTTAGAGGAAATGTACCACTGAGTCTGCGCTGTCTTTCCTGTTCACTGTCTGCATTGGTGGTGATGTAAGTTGGTTACCTTAAGGTAACGAAGCTCCTGACCACGCAGGCGCACAGAGCTTCTCTTATTAGCTCTGTTTAGCCCGATGCCTGCAAATGAAGAGTTTTTTCAGCAATAACGCAAACTTATTGAGCTTAACCCCTTAAGAACCGGCGCGAGCACGCGCGGCCAGCACTTGCGGACTACGGGGCATTTTTTTTTTATTAGTGCTTCCGGTTCAGGGCTTCCGGAGCAGCGTGCAGCTGCGATGGGAGCCCTGAACTCCATGCCGTGCCAGGACCGTCGTTGGTCCTTAAGTGCTGGACCGCCGTGACGGTCCTGGCACGGCAATGGTCATTAAGGGGTTAAGGACAATAAGACTTTGCATATCACTAGGTTAGAAATATATTGGGTGGCAGTGTTATTAGCATGATAGTTCCGCTTTAAGTTTTAATATCTTTGACCTAGGCGTTTCAGGATTGGGGTTTGAGAGGCTGTGATGTGCTAGTTTTTTCCTCTCTTCGTTACATTTTCTTTATCCCCTGTAGAACCCTTTTGCCTCCTCCTGATCCTTGTACATTATAGTCTCTTGATTTAGTGTCACCATTTTTTGTTAAATTATTATACAGCTATCTACCTACTTTTTCCGACACCTGTCCTCCTTTTCCTTCCATTCTATTTTATTTTGCTCCCCCTCTCCCCGTTTACCCCTAAACCTTATCTCCATACGTGGGAACTCTCTGGATCTACCCAGGAGACTATTTTTTTTATACTTAAGTAATGAGTCTCCTAGCACAGAGCCTGATTCCCATGTAACTCCACCCACTGTGCTCCAAGTTTCAGTTGTTCTCTGCCCTGTTCCTCCTACTCTTCACCCACTTTAACTCTTTGAGTGCCAGATGCAAAGCAATGTGTTGCATACCCATCTGGCACTCAAAGAGTTAAGGGCAAACCCTGCCTACTGCCTCCTAATTCCACCCAATCAAGCTCAGCCCACTTTATGACACAAATCACATCATTTGGACAGTCTCATCCCCAGAACTTAGTGGACCTATGGAGGCATGGTACAAGATGGTTCCCAGGTAAGGAACCAGGCATTGTTCATTGTACTACTTGCTATATATGTTGTAGCGTATATTATTTTACTATTTTATTCTTGAGAAATTTCTGTTATAATATTGTACTAATGTGGTTCTACAAAGGTATGCAAATACATATCTGCTTGATCGGAGTTTCTCAGCTGCAGTCCCCATGTACCCCTAAAGGTGCAGGTTTTGGAGGATTTTCCTGACTGAGCACAGGTGAGCTGACTGGAATGATAGATCCAATAAATACTCAGCTGTGCTGGGACAGGGACATTCTCAGTTCGTCGGTACTTGAGGACTGTGGTTGAAAAACTGTGGGCTAGAGTACTCCGTGCACCTTATCAAGTGCACCGACAGAGGAAGGCTGAAGTAAGCAGCCACACAGTGTAACACTATTAACCCTTTGAATGCCTAAGGCAGTGGTTCTCAACCTGTGGGTCGGGACCCCTTTGGGGGTCGAATGACGATTTGCCAGGGGTCATCTAAAGCCATCAGATATTTATATTTCGATTCATAACAGTAGCAAAATTACAGCGATGAAGGAGCAACGAAAATAATTTTACTGTTGGGGTCGACACAACTTGGGAAATTTTATCAAAGGGTCGTGGCACTAGAAAGGTTGAGAACCGCTGGCCTAAGGGGTGTCAAATCATTGGGAACAGGGCTCCTAAAATTTCACTGCTGGCTACGAAACGTTTGGAACATTTTGTATGAGCGTGTGTGCATGCATCCCTTCACTGGCTCCCAGAATTCCCAGCTGGCTCAAACTTATTTATATTTTTGTCCACCTCCTGACTAGAAGTACAGGGGACTCCTGATTAACACCTTAATGACGCAGGACGTACATGTACGTTTTCTATTTCAGGGCTCCCTGTGCTGCTGCACGCCGGATTTTAAAAAATAGCTCCGTGGTCCTTAAGTGCCGGCCACATGTGTGCGAGCCGTTCCTTAAGGGGTTAACTGGATTCTGGACCAAATTCATAAAGGTAAATATACAATTCTGGACCAAACCAGCTATACCATAATTTAAGTGGGGCTTTAAGCCATTGAACGCTAGAGGTCTTTAATTCATTGCTTCGCATTGAGTTGGAGATCGTTCTACCATTCAAGGAGTTAAAATATCCATTTAAGTCAATGGGAATATACAGGAAATGTAATTTCAGACATATGGTGCAAAATTGCTCTAGAGCTGCTACTCGTCAGCTTGAGGACTACCGTGCGGGGAGCTGTTGTGTAAGCTTTTAACTCTGAAAAGGTGTCCAGTGCATTGCTTTGCAGTGCGTATAAAGGGTTATTATTAAAGCAGGCCAGTGTTAAATATACTCTCGTGCCTTTTTTTTTTACTTTTTGGATGTTGAGATGTATCCATTGTGTCAAGAAGCACCACCCAAGGGGCTAAAGCCATATATTGTCCTAGATGGACCCCAGCCACAGATCACAGGACTCCCAGTAGCTACCCCAGTTCTCCACACCATAAGAATAGTGTGAGGCAAATAATGGATTCTAGAGTCTCATTTTAGCAGATAAGGACACCTTCCTCAGTGTGTTTGGTTGGAAAGAAAATGGAGCAATTCTGAGGAAAATCATCTACACCACAGGGAATCAATAAACTTACCTCTTTATTTAAATGGGAATTTTAACTCCTTGTATGCTAGAGAGGACCTTACTATCATTCAAGGGGTTAAAAGCCCCATTTAAATTACTGGACATTTTTATTTCTCCCTTGTGGTGCAGTTGGTCTGGTGAATTAAGGGTTGTATTCAGAAATTTAAACTGGAGTAATTCTGTGGGAAACCAGCTACACCATAAGGAACAAATAACCGCCCCTTTATTTAAATGAGACTTTTAACCTGATGACATACCTGGGAACTTACCGGATCTGTCCCAGAGACTCTGTTTTTCTTATTTAACCCCTTAACGATCCAGGACGTGCCAGGATTGTCCTGGTTGGAACATCATGGAATTCAGGGTTCCCCGTGCTGCTGCACACCGCTCCAGTGAGCAAATATACAAAAAATGAACTCCATGGTCTTTAACTGACAGTCATGCGGACGGTTGTTAAGGGGTTAAGTACTGGGTATTTGGGAACAGAGGGAGATCCACTAGGTAAACCAATTCTCCCCACTCCCTCATTCCGTCTACTTCCCGTTTCATTCCGACCATTTTTGGAAAGAAGCCCCACCTTCACTTATCCCAATCCCACCTAATTCTATGAAGTGTTGCCCACATTCTGACATTAATCATTTGGACACTTTCACCTTCACCCATACTCATCACTACAGGGACGAATGCCAGCAAAAATTCCCAAGTACTGAATGCTAGCGTCTTAAGCAATGAGCTGAGGACATCTCTAGCATCCAAGGGGTTAAAAGCCGCATTTAAATTGAGGTAAATTTAGGGAATTATTATTCACTCCTGGGGTGTAGTTGGCTTACTCTAGAATTGCTCATGTCAATTTCTCCATCGGGTGCATTGACTGTAATTTAGAGTCCGTCCTGCCAAAGGCATAGACAGGTGTCACTTGGGTATTGACAGCGAGAATATCTCAGACTGTGTTCATCTCAATTTATATAACAAAACTTTTTTTATTGTGACTTTTCCTACAGTAAAGGGAGATTTTCTTATGAAGTCAGCGTTCCTATGGCCTCACTCTGGCGTTTCCTTATTAAAACGCAGTGCAGTGCACTACTTGGTATTTCAGGAATGAACATTTTACATCTGCTTCTGAGTTTATATACAATGATGAATTGTTCCCTGCCATCTGTACCATATAAATTATAGACTTTTTCCTCTTGCCTTATAAGGCTAAAATGTCTTAAGGCTGATGTACTGAGTAAAAATGGAGCAAACCAATGCCACTAAAGGGGACAAGTAAAAATCCCCATTGATTTAATTGGGTTTTTAATTCCTTTGATGCTACAGAGGTTTTCATGACATTGTTTCACAATTTCCTGCAATCAGCAGGTTAAAAGCTGACATTTAAATCAATAATCAGTACATTTGGGGATTTTTATTTGTCCTCAATGGAGCAGTTGGATTTGGTTTGCTCCAGTTATGCTTATTGCATAAGTCTTATTGGAGCAAGCCAAGTGCAATAGTGTAAGAAATACAGATTCCCCAAATTCTTCTTGATTTAACCCCTTAAAGACCAGAGGGATGTGCACCATGTTCTGGTCCTTAAGGAGTTAAATGAAGCTTTTAACCCCTTGATTGCTAGAGAGGTCTCCAGCATATTACTTTGTGATGCACTGGAAAACTTTCTAGAATTCAAGGGGTTAAAGGCCTCATTTAAATCAAGGGTAATGCGTATCTCCTTTTGTTGCAGTAGGTTTGCCCCAGAATGGCTCCATCTTTGTTTTTATACATATGGACTATAGAGTCAGTTTCATGTCCTGACCTGATCTTACATCACTGCTATTTTCTTATAACTAACTAGTTGAATAGCCGTGTACACGGGCCACAGTGCCACCCAGCAACCATGGCTGGTGGTCGGATCCTGTTGGCCGTGCTGCAGTCATGCTCAGTACTGAGTGCCCGAACAGGCTGCGGCTGATATTGGAGCAGGGAGCTCTGGAGGGCCCTGCTCCCTTATCTGCCGAGGAGCAGACAGTCTCTACTGTGCATGACTGCAGTGCGCAGCCATCTCTACTGCGCATGACGGCTTCTGACAAACATAGCAAATTATTATATAGGATTATTTCAGAAGCTCTTTTCAAGATTTATGAACTGGATCAAAGACCATGGTGTTAACACTGGCAATAGGTGGGGGTGGGGTAGAGGATTTACGATGAGGGGACTGGCTCTATTTTCATCAAAATTAGTTATATAGAGATTCATAAACAAATGTTTGTATGCTTGTTGTCAACGTCACTGTTTTATGGCTTTTGCTATTCTTCCACACCCCACCATTCTCACTACATCCCTGATGTTATTGATAAAGAAGGATAGTAATGTTTAAAAATAAAAGCAGCTCCAATGAATCTTCATAGTATTTGGGCCATGGAGAGTGTTATTTCAATACTGTTAGAGTTGTAGTTCAAGAGTAATTGAATGATATATATCCCCCTCCGACCCTTTTTACTGATGTAACACTGCTCACTTCAGAACAGAAAGGTGTTGTCCAGATGGCTTGCAGAGAGGGACAATCTTCAGTTAGCATAATGGAAAAACCTTGCAAGGGCTGTAGGGTTTTCATTGTTCTCACAGTAAGAAAATTGTCCCTTGCTGTGAGCTGTCTGGTCTTAAGACCAGATTCCACTTATGAGGGAAGGTGGCTTACACTAGGTAAAAGGGGCGGGATGGGGATATATATAATTAAATTATAACTCTGACAGTACTGGAATAACACTCTCCATGGCCCAAATACTATGAAGATTAATTGAAGCTGCTTTTATTTTTAAACATTACTATCCCTTTAAATGAATAGCAAACTTTTTATGAGACAACCCAGTATGTTGTAGGGATTTTTCTGTAAAATAAGGTTACTCTCACTGCTGGGAGATGTGTTTTTCTAAAGGTATTACAATTCAAATGTTTTTTTTTCCTCATTAACAGTGCCGTCTAGTGGTCAGATTTCAGTTAGCTATTCTGTTGCATTCTCCAGCAGAGTTGAGTCACTAAACAAAGGTCTTCATAGAAGGATATTGTAACAGCTGAATCGCATCCTGTTCGTTTGAACTGCCAGGAAGTAAGCTCCCTGCATCTCTGTTTTCGTAGAGTATAACATGAATTAGTATAACTTTTGAATAAAACAACTGACAGTGGTGGGAGTACCCTTGTTTTATTCAGCTGGAAAAGCCATATAACTTAAAGGTTTTCATACAAAAACGTTTAATGATCCTTTAAGATAAATGTAGTTAATTGCGAAGAGCATTACTGACTGTATGTTGTACTATTTTATAAATATGTATTTTTTGAGAAATTAACTTGTAGTTTGGGAGCACAGTTTCTGCTAATTAGATTCTGTATTGGACCAGTATTACGACACACTGGTCATCGCTAAGCAGAACAGGAAGTGACTGTAAGGATCGTACAATTCACACTGTACCTCAAAATATAAAGGTTACTTTATCAAAAAGTATTTACTGTACAGAATAATGGGTAGTACATCATAGGCAGATTTTAATTCTCTGTAAAAAGAAATCTAACTTGCCTTAGGGTGACAGATCCTCTCTTAACCCTTTGTGTGCCATTGCATTGTAATGCGTTGGATAACTCTCTGGCAAAGAGTTAAGACTTTTAATCCTGATCTATTCAAGACATCAGTATTGGGCAGCACAAGGAAACTGCAGACTTCATGTGACAGGTGAACCCTAAAGCATCTGAGTGCTACCATTCTTATCCTTGTGGTGCTATTTTTCTTTAAAATATCAAATATGCTCTTCCTTTATACATCTACTGGTAAAGTTCTCACCCAGGCACTCATTCTCTCCAGACTAGACTACTGTAACTTTCCTGTCCCTTGTATTTACCTTCATTTATTCACTATGCAACTGGTACAGTCATTACCCTTACTCCCAGATACCTTTGTTCTCCTCTCCATATGGAATCCTCCTCCTGGCTATGCATATTGTTGCATATTTCCAGCAAAATCCTTTTCCTGGTTATCCATACGGTTGTGTATTTTTCTCCTCACTTAATGCTATTTCTTACCCTGAACCCTCTTACATCTTCTCTCCTATATATCGCTATAACCCTTCCCTCCCTGCCATCTACTCTCTGATGAAGGTTTCTTTCTGTTCACTCTACACTACCAAATCCATATTTTAACTACAGAGGTTTTGGCTGCACCTGCACCTGTGACCATTCATCAGATGACCACACTCACCACCAAGCAACTTCTAAAAAGGCACCTGCTTAGGAAGGAATCTCAGTAACAAAATTATCTTTATGCCCATCTGTAGCTAAATCAAAATCTTTCTGAACTTGCCTACAACCAACTTCTCCTCCATCCATTTATGTATGTTGTCACTAGTACTAATATGATTGTAAGCTCTTTGGAGCAGGGTTTCCTTTCCAATGTATTATTCACTTGGTTGCAGTTTTCCCCCACTACTATTGCATTGTCTACCTTATAGCCTGTTGCACTTATACCTTTCTTGCATTTTGTATCACTTCTGTTTATCTGAAGTGCTGTTAATGTGTGGCACAATATAAATAAAGATAGCATGCATACAAAATGAGAATGCAGGTTATAGACCTTGATGGAGCATTAATTGCAGTAATTCGGAGGCAAATTTACAATATTGTAGGAGAGAATTCAAACCTTTGAGTGCCAGAGGGGTACACAATGCATTGCAAAGCAATGCATTGCGTACCCCTCTGGCACTCAAAGGGTTAAAAAAAATCCACAAATTCCCATTGATTTAAATGGGCCATTTACATCCCTGAATTCTAAAACACAGTCTCCAATACATTGCTTCATCGTGTATTGGTGACCTCTCTCACATTCAAGAGATTAAAAGACCCATTTAAATCAATGAGGGTTTTTATTTTATTTTTCCCCTATGAAGGATTTAACTTTTTCTTTAAAGGGTTAGTATTTCCCATGTTTAACTTACTTTATTTTTGGAACCTCTACAATATTAAATAATTTGGAGAAAATGCCATCTCTGAAACCCTTACAGTTTGAGAGATATTCACCGCTAAGGTTTCCCTTTTCCTGCTGTCAGCTGTAAAGCCGACAGCAGGAGATTAGAGTCGTCTGACTCTAGGAGGCTCTTCAGCGGAGCTGAAATCACGTTATTTAAAAATAACTACTTCAATGGAATGGTTTACAAAGTATACTTGCAAACCAGGCACACTTTGTAGACCATTCCAGTGAAGTAATTATTTTTAAATAACGTGATTTTGGCTCTGCTGCAGAGCCACCCGCTGGTCCTAGGACCGGGATATCCTGCTGACATCAGGAGAAGGGGAGGGAGGGGGGAGCTTTATCAGATAATATCTCTCAGACCATAAGGGTTTGAGAGATGGCACTTT